>CAXIVR010000001.1:345446803-346046803 GCA_964035755.1 Teleogryllus oceanicus | reverse complement strand
AAGCTCGAAAAGAATTCAGGGCTAACTATGGGTGAACGTGCGCGTGCCTTGCTACGGGCAACTCCGAAGGTCGCGGCAACTCTCACGGGCGTGTTAGCGCCGAAGATCGCCATAGAGGAGAATCGTAGGGCAAGATGAGTTGCGCTTCCTTGCGTCCGCAGAGTCACCGATCTTATGGGCAAACTACTACGGACAAGCAACGTCCGGACGGTATTTACAGCACCTGACAATCTGCACAACGCCCTCGTATCCGTTAAAGACGCACTACTCCAGTCTCCAGGCGTATACGAAGTTTCTTGTAGCCGTAGCAGAATGTAACGTTAGCGAGAACATACGGTATTGCTGGTGGTCCGCTATTGCTGAACAGTTGGTGTGATTTCTATTGTCGGCGATACCGGACCAAGGCTACAGGAAACCCCGAGGTTACGGGACATGCCATCTATTTCGACAAGAACCTTCTGCACAGGGTGAACCAGTACTGACCAAGACGCGTTAAAGATGTACTAGAAATAAATAGATGGCCGCACAACATCAACGACGACTGAGGCCTTAACTTAAACAGCGCATGGAAATCCCTAGTATCACCAATTCGTGGCAGGGGTTGCTCCAAGGCCGGCCGACCATGGGGATGGCTGGTGCGGGTCTCGGATGTACCCAGATCACCAGCCTATCTGAGAGACTCCTCCGCCAATCATGGCGCCCCTACCCCATCCGAGCGCCCAGGCGCCTAGTATGCAGATGAGTCACATAGCTTTAGCACATCTTGGAATTTTTGAACGGTTGAAGATATTGCAATGCAGTTTACACGAAAGTGCATGAAGGAATTGGGCTGATTGATGCATATATTTGATTCGATTTTATCATTTGTATTTTAAGACATGTTCAGTAACTTTACGTTTTTCAAATGGAACTATACAATTTTTTTAGTCTACTATGACGAACGTACGGAGACGAATCAAATGATATACATATTGTCATTTGTTTGATCAGCATTTTTTGAGTAATTTTGGTTTCTTTGGGACTCCATCAACCAAGGTCGCGTAGCGCTCTCCCTGTTGGCACGTGCTCGGATCGTTACAATATCCGTTAAATACGAGTCATAAAAATCAAAATTACTCGAGTATATATTTATCTAACATATGACAATAAATATATCATTGGAATGGTCTTTCTACGCTAGTCATGATAGACTAGAACATGTCCATTGTCACATTGTCCATTTACAAAAATAAAAGTTACCTCAATATCTAAAAATACAAATTATAAAATAGAAATGAATAAATATATTAATTATCCTCAGTTCCTAATGCATTTCCGTGAAAACTGTATTGCAATAACTTCAAACGTTCAAAAACCTCAGGAGGTAACTCGTCCTGCATAATACCAGATGCGAAGCACTGCGGTGTCCTTGCAGGAAAGGCTCCCACAGACTGGCGCGGTAGATCGGAAGCGGGGGCGGCGCGGAAAGTTCCGCGCTAGACGCGGCCGCGCAATTCGCGGGACCGTTCACACCGGAGCTTCAATTATGAGTCAGCGTTTGGTGACGGTTGGCAAGGACGCTCGAACCAGATGGAAGCGAAGACTTCCGAACACGGACGGCCTTCCACGAAACTCGAGCTGCAGCGGAAGAAACGGGTCTGACTGCGTTACAAATGTCACCGTCGATTAAACGCTGCCACTCTGTTGTTGCGACGCTCGTCTGCAGCGCAGGTCGGAACGCGCTCATAAGGCAACACGTGACGCGAAACTTCCGTTGCGGCCAATCCGCGTTGGCTGCGGATCTTTCTCGTCGGTCTGTGGGAGCCTGAAGCCTGCAACACGACCGGTGAAGCATGGGTCTCCCAGCCTGCGATGCGCTGACACTCTCACAGCCGGCGAAGAAGGAACATTAGCGCACGTTTCTTGAGCACCAGAATCACTACCTCCGTCCTTTTACTACATACAGAATGATATGACCAATCCATCGTGGTGCGAAACATTTGAAAAATAATTTTGGTTTCCGATTAATTAATTTTTTCATCGGTAAATCAACTACAACATTGTGTTTAAAGAATAATACAGAATAATAAGAAAACAGCAACCTATATCCCCGGCTTTACTCCTCCCACAACTAAAAAAGAAGAGCTTAATTAAACGTGCGCATAATGAAGCAATGTTTACGTTCAAAAGAAACATTTTGTCTTTATATCCAGTTATAACACCTTCCAATCAACATCGATTTTGAGGCGAAATAAATGTATCCCAATCAACAAATTGATCGTTTTTTTTCAATACTTCCGCATCTTTTTTTGTATACCAGCATTATAAACGACCTTTTATGTATCAAGAAATCGTTTATAAAAGGGCCTTTTACGGCACAAATGATGACGTATTAGATTTTATGGCACGAATTATTGCGTCATCACACATTCAGCCAATCGCCACTAGAGAATCGAGGGGTGGTAGCGGTAAATGGAACAGCCGACCTCTGTTTTCTCGTACAGATGTCAAATACCCGAGACGTCAGAAGAAAGTTGTTTCGCGAAATTAAGTTTGATTCTCTTGTAAATTTATAATGCTGTTATACAAAAAAATAGCGTATGCAACTCGTTTATAATGTTGCTTTATTGCATTCGTACAAATTTTGAAAACTCGCTCCTAACGTCGCTCGTTTTCAAAACATGTACTCATGCAATAAAGCTTAACATTATAAACTAATTAAAACTATTAGTGGACTCAATCACCGTGCAATAAACTGAAGAATGATTCTCACGGATCATGAATCCATTCTTTTACCCAAAAATTCAGCCACATAGATGAACAGCGTTAGATATAAGATAATTTGATATTGTACATCAATATCAGCACGGGCACGTTATAAAAAGCCATCAGCCAACCCAGCCACAGGAGAACAAATCTTCCACAGAGAATTCCCCACTTCGATGCACGGGCCATGGGAGCCAGACCCGAAAGAATATCTGGGCGCGGAAGAGAGATTAATTCCGGGCGCTGGAGCGCTAGTGGCCACTAATTTGCACGTTCACAAGAGTCCCGGCCGGACGAGCAGCAATATTAATGAAAACCTCGACAATTAGTGTGCATAGCTTTGCAACGGGAACGCCGCTGAAACAAACCGGGGTTGAAATTTCCGCTGACAGTGGTCTTCTCCGATGAGCACCGTGAATTATTCATGTGCGCCGCAGTGAATTTCTAGAATTTCCGATAGTTTGTTTTAGTTTGCTCGCTAATACGGGAAGCGGGTCGGGAAAGCGGATCGGGAAGCGGATCTGGAAGCGGATCGGGAAGCGGATCGGGAAGCGGGTCGGGAAGCGGGTCGGGAAGTGGGGCGGGAAGTAGGTCGTTAAGCGCGGCGTGTTGCCAAAGCGGGGCGGAAAGGGGCCGGGACGAGGGCCGGCGAGCGTGACGGGATGGAGCTTGTGGAGGCGGGGTGGGATTCGGGTGACGGGGTGTGGTTAGGGGATGGCCTGTGGGAGGAAGCAGAGTGCGAGGGCAGTCCGATGTGAAATGTCGATGTGCAATTCAAATGGAATGGTTTTAGGTTTGAGCGTTCACGCATTCTAAAAACTGATACCGTAATGTATCCGTCTTGTGAAACGCTAGTGGCTTGTTCAGTCATGTGAGCGGTTTTTACTTTCTGGCTTTACTTCTGAAGAGAAAGTATTATAATCGTGTGCCGAAAAACGGCGAATTTTCGGCTGGAAAACTCTTACAGCCGGGTGCTAATAACGAAAAAGTGGATAAATGTTTCTAGATGTAGAAAATTACTTCCTCTCACAAGTGTAGTCAGAATCCGTGTTTTGTGTATCTTTAATATTAAAAAATCGATAGAGCGAATGAGCCTGTTCGTAGCGTCAAAGCAGTCAATTTTCTCCAATATTGATATTCTTCCATCGGTTTAAAGGAATACCAGGCCCTCTGATTTTGAAATTAATATTTTGAGTTGGGGTACTATAAAGAAACTTCAAAACCATTTTTAATCTTTATCGTAAGAGCTGGTCCCTTTAAAATTTTTCGACAGCAGACAATTTTTTTCTTGCACTAATGTTATTTTATAAGATATCTAATCGAATATTTAAAGATTTTAATTTAATTCCTATGTAGTGTGGTCTATAATGATTTTTTCATAAGAAATCAAATTAAAGATTTATTTTGATTTCTCGTAAAACAAAATAATTGAAAAATAATTGTCTGCCTAAAAATTTCAAAGGGACCTGTTCTTAAGAGAAATACTACTATAAGAAGATAGTAAAAAATTGTATAAAATTTTCAAAATTTTCTCTCAAAAAAGGACGCATAAAAGAATGGCACAAGTCTCATTTTCGCTAAAATCGCTGACTTTCCAAAGTTAGTATAAAATTGTATAAATTTTCAAAATTTTCTCTCAAAAAGGACGCATCAAGTCTTTTTAAAACTGACTTTCCAAAGTTAGTATAAAATTGTATAACATTTTCAAAATTTTCTCTCAAAAAAGGACGCATAAAAGAATGGCACAAGTCTCATTTTCGCTAAAATCTCTGACTTTCCAAAGTTGAAAATGTTTCGGCGTCTTCCTCGTTTATCTCGATATTGGAACAGTGTAAACCACTCGTGATAGCCTTGTATAACCGCTAGGTGCATTCATAATGAGACACTTTGAGGTATCAACAACTGCCTACCTAGCTTGGTTCATCTGTCTGGCGGAAGAATACATTTCGGTAAACGATGTGCTCTCCAGCGACACAGCTGCTTCGAAATCCGTCAAAAATAATCTACTGACATGAGCGGTTTGTAGGCCTGCTTATGACTCATTGATTGATTCTCCTTGAATCTAAAAACTTTATATGTAACACATAAAAAAAACATCATTCGATTGATTGATGAATGATTCCGCTAGGGTCACTAGTGCCGTATTGGCAGCTTTCATCGTCCGACAGGACTGTGTTCATCCCGCACTGAATGGCGAGATGTGGCGCTGGCCTACACGTGGGCTTGCAGGATGTTCCTCATCCAGTTACTTCCCACTAGAGGGGCACTGTTCCAACCGGGGCAAGCTCCAAACTCCCGACCGACCTCTCCACACTTGTGGCAGTGTAATGCAGGGAAGTGTAAGAAAGGTGCGAGGAAGGATCGTGTGCAGTCCGCCGCCAATTTGTTAGGATAATATTTATTTATTTTATTTCACAAATAGTTAAAAACTGTGTGTGACGTGCCATGTGGACAAGTGAATTCTGTTCATGTTTTCTGTGATCCCTACCCTAAGCCATATACTACTTGAATTTTGAATAAGGAAAAAATGAGCGATTTTTGTCACAATTGTTAACAAAAGTATTCGCTGCGATGTAATAAAATCTATTTTAAAGGGTAAATCAATAAATTTGGGCTCATATCCTTCATCATGTTCTTCGTGAAGGAATAATACTTCCTGCCGCGACAACATGGAGAACTATAATATGAATAACTATTTTTCCTACTGAATTATAGAAGATGTGCCCAGATAATGAAGTTACATTTATACTACTCCAGCATTTAGTACTTTTGCTACATTTGCTATTATTACTACTCCGGCATTTGCCTGGTGTTGATAGAAGAATTCACGAAAAACTTCCGATCAGAGCATCCGGCCGTTCGATTTCTTCTCCGGACTGAGGAGATCCTCCCACACAGTATTCGACCTGGCTAGTGTTTGAAATCCTGCCACCGTCGGTTCGCGAACCCGGTCAGAGGGACAGAGGTCTCATGAAAATCTGCTGAGGCGGTTGAGAGATGTGAGAGATGGAAGAGTCGTGTGAGGGTGGGGGAAAAGCGATGTGGCCGCCTGGCCACCCACTCGGCCGACACGCCCCCGCACTGCAGCTGTCAGCTCTTGTTCGCCTCCGTTCCTGGGCCAAGGAAACGTCTGCTACAACAAGAGTTGCCGCACTATTTTTTCCTGTCCTTTCAGACTTTTGTATCGGACGTATTCGAATAAAAAATAAACTCGTCTTTGTAATCCAAGTTTAAAATGTACGAGCAAAAGTAGCGTTTTGCTTAATGATTGATAGCTTGTTGGCTGTATCTTCTAAATGGTTATTTCCGATGTTACGAACGTAGATTTTAAAACAGTATTATAACTTAAAAATGCAGTTTCTCCTCAACAATATATTAAATTTTAATTAACGTTTCTACAACAACACAATTTGTCGTATTATATATGAGGAAAATGAATATTATAATACTGTAAATTTTTTATCTCATTTTAATTGTTCACCTGTCTCATGAAACTCACTCTTCAGCGCAACAAGCGATATTCAAATTTCCAATTTTCGAAGATACAATTTTCCAAAATTAATGACCTTTAATGCAATTCGACTTAATACCATATTTATAGCCGGTTTTCCATAAGATATTTTTTCTAGAAAAACTCGTGCTGTCATAGAATCGTGTAAAATATATTGTTAATGGGAAATATGATTTGAATGGAACCGAAAGATCATCTAAGTGATTTATTATTTTTGTTTTACAAATATTAAAGGAATCACATATAAAACAAAATATAAAGTTAAGTATCCAAATTTGCCATCTGGAATGAGATCTGTCTTACACAATGACGAGTTCCCGGTATATACAGATATGAACTTCAGCTATAACTCTGATTCTGGCCTAGCTCAGGCAGAAAATGATGCAGATGATTTTAAAAATGATCTTACATATGAATGGAAAGTAGTTTTTCAACAGAAACTTCTTTCCCAACCAACAGAATCTTTATGACCTGATTCGGGATTCAAAGCTGTCTAAACTCCAAGCTGTGTTTCAACTTCCAGACTCAAAGGTTGGAATCTACCAAAAAAATTGTAGTAATCGCAAGCAGAAGCCGCCGCAGAAGCAGGGAAGTCCGCTTCTCTGATCAAAATGGTATTGTTTTTTGTAATGACATTTGTTCTCATATGAAATCTGTTGGGAATCAACACCGGCCACTTCTGACGATTGCTCGTAGACTCAGGTTGAAATCAGTTTGAAGATTGTGCCCCCGTAGCGATCCCGCTGCAATGAAGGACAGCTGAAAATATGAAACTAGTTTTAGAGAAAATCCAAATGAAAGAAATGGAATATCTGTGGTGTCATAAAGGTCATTGCTTTTATTGCAAATTGGATTCAATAAATTTTGTTATTTTTTGTGCGAATGCGGCAGCAGTAATAAGAAGGTTATAGAACTTTCTGATTGATTTCTACTTGATGTAGAAATTTCCCAAAGTCAGTGATGCTAAACTGAAAGAAGGGATTTTTATAGCTCCACAAATTAGTGGCTGATGAACATTTTGAAGAAATGACCAGTCCACTGGAAGAAGTAGTTTGACAGTCTTCAAACATTTCTTTAGTAATTTCTTTGAAACTATAAAGCAGAAAACTATCGTGTCATAGTGGATGATCTACATGTTTACAATGCCATTGGATGTAAATGTATCTTTGAAAAGTCACTTCTTGGACACTCATTTAGACTCTTCGCGGAACATCTTGGGGCGTTGAGCGTTTTCATCAGCACATTTCTTCAATAGAAAACGGCTACCAAGGCAAGTGGAGTGCTAATATGCTGGCTGACTACGTTGGACCAATAGGAGAGATGTTCCAGATGTAAAATGTGCCCGAAAATCACTATCTACCGCTTTATAAGTCAGAATGAGTAGTATATTATTTAGAGTTAGATGGTTAGTAACTGATTGTGTTACAAATTATAAAAAAATCAAATTAATATCGCAGAAAACGCCTGCCTAATTGGGAATAACTGAAATGATATTTAAATTCAGCATGAAAATTACTAATGGATTCTGTTATTTTCATTATTGTGAAAGAAGAAAAGTTCATTTTTGTAGATCAGTGTTATTTTTAATACCTTCATACAAATGTTTTCTTTCTCCATCTGGGAGTAGTTTTTCATCTCTTAAATGATACTTAGGAAATAAGCAAAATGATAAAAATGGGATTTGTTGTAAATATTTAAAAATATAGACCTCCTTTCAGAATTTAGATTGGTCTCCTAAAATATCCCCAACAGATTTTTCTGAATATTGTTTGCCAAAGTAAAATTTTTCAAAACTTTTTCCCCATCGGATAATTTGGATTTCCCTCTTATTACAATATCGGCTAATATGTTCATTTCATTTGTTTTTCTTTTCCCTAAGGTACGTATAAGTATCCCGTTGCATTGACTCGTGCTAAAGGATAGTTCGTGTTAAGGGTGTTTACATAAAAGCATGAAATTGGAGACTCCTCCGAATCAAGTTTTCACCGTGCATGTAAAATGAGTGTGAACTGATGCATACACAAACAAACATTTAAAATATGGATGCACGGAGGGGAAAGCAACCCCCGTTTCGTCTACTATTTCCTCCATTAGCGTTTTTGCCACTGACGTGCCTGTAAAATTGTATCTAAATTTCCCCGGCGGTTTACTTTTTGTGCACCCAGTAATCCTACCCGGGCGCCGTGCGTGTGTCCTCGCGATTCCTTGAGGCGTTGTTGACAACGCAGTTGAGCCCTCGGGACGGGTGAATCGCCGTGCGCTGTGGAGATGTGACAGCGGGTCTTCATCACTGGGGAAAAAATAGCACGGCCCCACCAGCCCCGCCCCCTGGCCCAGCCCTCGACTCCACCCCGCTTCCTCAGCGGTTGCTGCAGCTGCCACAACTCGTGCAGCGACCTATCGTCATTTTTATGTCGTCTCCTTCCACGTGTGCTTTCATGCGATCCTACCGGCTGAGCTCGCTCAGAGCCAGCAATATCGTTGTTTCTCCTGCCATTCCGACCCTGAGATCTTGGAGTACGAGTCCCGGCGCCCGCGGATGTGCCCCACTAGCTCCATATCTACTTCGAATGCAGGTGCTGTCTGGAGCAGAACGTCATCGGCCGGTTGCTACGATCGGTAGTTGTCCTTAATTTCTACAATCAATACCTGGCGGAAGCCGGCGCATCATCCAAACAACTGAGCCACGGATCATGCGGGATCTTCCCTTCCTCTTCCTTGTTCTACCCACTTTCTTCACACACACACACACACACACACTCACTTATACGCACTACGCTAGCGGGAGAAACCTGGAAAGGGACATGTCCCGCAAAGTTGACAGTTGGAGAGCACTCGACAGTTATTTGTCCTCTAACTCATGTTCTATTTGTTAGTTCCTCCCTAGCTTTCGATCTGCTGTTTACAGTCAACTATAGCAATAGAAAATGTTCTAAAGTACACAATTTATTGTAATATGTGTTCGTGTGATGAAACGTTGTTGGAATAATACATGTATTTTACCTGATGATGTCACAACCAGCTCCGTTAACGTTGTGAGTGTTGTAAATGCTAATAAAAATTGTATGGCTAAAATTATAGAAGTGTATAAATGAAAGAAAAAATATTATTGTTGATGTTGTTATTAATCATGATATCAATAACGTACGGGAAAATAATGTGACATGTTTGGAGTATAACATATATCTTCGAAATGTAAGTGAAATACTCACCATTTTCTCTAGGTTTTTGGGAAATCCCTTCGTTTTGTTTAAGAAACAAAACAAAAAATTGAAAACACAATTAATTATTTATTTCTCTTCTATAAAAACACATCTACACGGTCGTTCTTTCGTTTGAGCCTGAGACTAAATATCTAGCCTTGCTTGCGAACACGTTCCTTCATGTAAATATGGTGAATTGTTTTTGACCAAATGTTTTCTAAATAAATTAATATTAGTCGAGGTGGCTAATGAAATGTTTACGACTTATTCCAGCTCAATCTCATAGCGCAATGTATCTCAAATTTGAATTCTACCCTGAGTCTGGTTCGTGAGTGAACTATTTCGAAAGCCGGTAGGCCATTGGCCCTTTTGAATCGCAAATTGCGGCCCACGCGTATGGTTCGAGAAAAAATCTTCAAATGGGTCACGGTAGACATCTGCATTCCAATTTTGTATAACTTTGACTCTTTCGTAGTACTTTGACTTACCTTAATAATGCTATTGGGTCTGTGAACGAGTATTCGTTTTAAAATGATCCTAATAATTATCATCATTCCTATTATTAATATAGCTAGTGGAAAATTACATGAACACTGGTCAATAACAATATTGTCAGTGAATAAAGTGAACAGGGGTATATAATATAGGCAGTGGACAGTTCGCCTTGAATAAAAACTCTCCAGGATTAGCTCACCTGAAAGTGGTTACAATTTTGAGCTAGCCCACTATTTAAGTAGGAGGTTTTGCAAAACATTGGAATAAAGGGCTTTCTTCTTCTTATTCCTTTTATTATTAATATTGTTATAATAGTACTTATATTATTATTATTATTATTATTATTATTATTATTATTATTATTATTATTATTATTATTATTATTATATGCTCTAACATACACTACCACATATTCCGGGAGACAGGCCGGGAGCTTGTTCCGACTGGGGCGGTGTCCCACCAGCGCGCTGGTGGGAGAGTCCTGGTTAAGGGGAAAGCCCGCTAGCCGACGGTAGGTCGGCGCCGGATCACCGCCGTCTCCCGCAAAAGCATGCACTACCCTCACGGGACTCATTATCTAAGCTGTTGACGTGCCCGGAATCATTAAGCAACCAACAACTCTGATTATGCTGTCAAGCCTCTCGCTCCGCCGATGACGTTTCGTCGATCTCCCGCGCTGCACCTCTCGCGGGCGTGGACGTCTTGGAGTGCCCGTCTTTTGAGCTGCGTCTCAAGAATGGGACGACGCGAGCAGGTGGAGGCGACAGCGAGGAAGGCAGGGGAGGGAGGCCGGGGGAGAGCTACATCGCCCCTCCCACGTCGAGGCACTCTCCTCCGCTTTAATCCCCCGACTGTTCGGGGGAATTTGGACGGAAACAAAAACATGACACATTTAACGTCAAGACTCACTTTTAAAGACGGAATGTCTCGTGGAAAAAGTTTCCTTCGAAAAATGAGCAAGAACAGGGAGTGACAACGTGGGTACTGTAGTATTCAGATACGATTTGTTAGGCGTTGAAGATCGCCGCTGTGTTGGATGCCTTTTCTGTCACTTCTCGTTCCTCTGAAAATAGCCAAGGACTTAGTCTTTTTACTTCTCGGAACGGCAAGACTTGTTTTTCTCTTCTGTTTTATGATTTGATGGACTTTCAAGATGGAAATGGCGAAAATATCGCGGAGCGTACACGACTACTGAATAGAAGTGCGAACAAATAACATTCATTCGATTCAGAGAGCAAAACCCCTCAAAGAGATGGCTATATTGCTAGGAGATGAACGTTCGACAGCTCATTAATTCACCAGAATACAATCGACTGAAATAATTAGCAAATGACGTACATGATCATATAATCGTAAATTGTACATCGTAAATCGTTTAATCATAATTCATATATCGTAAATTGTATGCAAATACTCCAATATGAATTCCGTTGAAATAAAAAAAATTCATTTGTAAGTACTGCCGAAAATTCGTAATATTTTACCAGGCACTCAAGATGAAGATAAATAAATAAGCAAATAAAAATATGCAAAATAAATAAATATGCAAATAAAAAAGCAAAGAGATGATGCTTTAAAAAATGTTCATATTTTGGCAGCACACGTAATTTGGAACCGAATCATTTACGATCTGAAACATTATATCATGTATTTATTTAATTTATATATTTATTCACGTCAAAAACAGTAAAAAACTGTGTATGACGTGCTATGGGGAGAAGTGATTACTGTGCACGTTTTCAAAATTCTGTGATCCCTACAATAACCCATATAAATAAATGAATAAATAAACAAACAAATAAATAAATAATAAGAAGAGCTCGGATGTAATAAAATCTATTTCCAAGGATAAATCAGCAATACATTTGGGGCTCTTATCCATCATGTCCTTCGTCAAGGAATAATCCTTCCGCGACAACATGGAGAACGATAATTTAAATAATTATATTTCTCACTGAATTCTAGAAGACGTGCACAGATAAGTTACATTTTTGTCCAGAAGCAAAACAGGGGGACATCCCAGCACATGCTCAATAGATCAGGGAAACTGGACGAAAAATATGATCGAGATGGGGGTCATTGACCGGAGGCTGCGGTACAATACTTGTTACAGGTTGTTTACATTTATACACTTCAAATGGTAAATAATACATTAAATATCACTGCTAAAATTCATGTTACTTTCCTTGTGATGATCAGTATAATCTCTAATTCTATAGAAACAGTTATGTAGCAGAAACGATTTCACATGATATTTAAATTTTTCTATCGAATTTAATCGTTTAAAGTTATCTGGCAGTGTTGTAGAATAATGTACATGTAGTGTATGTGAATTCTTTGTAATGAGCTGTTAATACTGTCACCTGATAAATATAATTTCTACGTCGAGTGTTATAGTAATAGACATCGGCGTTTTTCTAAAAATATATTCCCGCCCTTAAGCAAGTCATTTTTGACAAAAACCACTCACTCGTAAATCAACAGACACGACAATGGAAAATTTACTTGTTTAATAAAGAGAGGCTTAAAAAAATCACGTGAGTGGGATTTGGTTATTATTCGTACAATTCTTTCGTGTAATCGAAAGGTCTGGGAGCTATAGGATATATTTGTCCAGAATATTATGCCATATCTCACGCAGGAATGAAACTTTTCGAAATATATACAACGAGCAATGTGAAGGCTGACTGAATTTGAAGGAATTCTGAACGCGTAGTATAATGAATTTAATTTTGTGTTCAATTCATTTAAATGACTGAAATGAGAGACCTAAAACTTTTGTTGCCGTAACATCAGTCAATGTACACCGTTTATTTTCAGTACAAATTTTTGATTTGAAATGAAAAAGTGCAATAAAACAGTTTTCTTTTCATTTACTATAAATTTGTTATTTTGGAACCAATTTGAAACATCTGATATTGTACTATTTACGGTTCTTTATTGGAAAGTATGTTCGTATCATCCACAAAGAGAACTGTTTTTCCGTTTTGAATCGCCGAGGGCATATCGTTTACTTATAGTAAGAAGAGAATAGGGCGTAAGTTCGGAGGAAGTTCCTTGAGGAACTGCACTTGCAATTGGCAAGGAGTCGGAAAGGTGTGTACATAATGTTCCATCATTCCCGTAAGGAATTTCCACTCTCTGATATCGTTTTTTAAGGTACGAACATAACCAATCTAGAGCAATATCCCGGATTCCATATGAAGGTAATTTTAAAAGTAAAATGTCATGATCAATGACGTCGAAAGCTTTTCACAGATCTAAAAATAATCCAATAGGTGCTTCGTCTTGATCCAATGATGAGCCGACATCTCTAAGAAAAGAAAACATGGCTGTTTCCGTAGATTTTGATTTTGAAAGGTGAGGTTCGGGCGCGCGACCCAATTAGACGCGAGCGCCCAAACCTCACCTTTCACTATCAATACGGGCTGCAGAGCCGCGGTAGCGTGAGTCAACGCGGTGCTGCCAGGCAGAACACTTGATGCCTGCCACAGTTGCAGGCGAAACGTATGGACAAGTTTCCGTTAGACCACGGCCTACAAACCCGGAAATATCAAATAATGATTTCTATGTTTTAAAGTTGAGGAGGAAATTCTGATGTACATTATGACGTTTAGAAATGAAAGAAAGGATTCACTTGTTTTTACATTATGTCCCAATCCCTTGTGTTATCCAAGAATTGCTTTTCCATGAAATATTTAATTTTGTTTTTTGAAGGGAAAAGCGAAAAAATGTTAAAATGTGAAAAAAATCTGTTGAAATGAAAACGTTGACAAAAAAAATTATATTCATCGTTTGTATCAACAGTATTATAAACCGCATCCGATGACTCCTTCATCAAGTAATCAATGAATAATTTTATTTCACTTTAGTAAACAATCTAGTTATACGTGTATATTTATTGTGTCAGTGTTCGCATTTCTCATAACGCTAAGAATTTGTGCATTGTGGTCACTATGTCCTAAATCTTTTGTTTCAACTTCCTATCGAGTAGTAGTTTTGAATTATGATTGGACCGATTGCCTTAATGGAATTGAGTGTGATCCGCGTATGTACATTAATTGTAATATCTAAATTGAAGGAAATGTATCAATTCAGAAACTCTTCTTTTTCGCAAGATTCGACTAGAAAATCGATGTCAAAATGTCCGCTTAGAACAATGGATTCAAATGAGCGATTGCCTACTTTGTTAAGTGTTATCTCTAGTTTTTCTTAGAACAAAATATAATCTGCCACACTCTTTGTTGAAGGCGTGTAGATGCAAAGTAATGTAACTTTTAACGAAGTAAAATGTACAGCAGAAATTTCGAAAACATTTTTAACGGAATATATATTTACTTCCGTCAAAAAGATAGAACCAATATTAATTCTACCGTAAATACAAGAACCCTCATATGTATGACCTTTATGCGATTCTCTCTTTCTGCAATAAAAGACTGCGAGGTAAAATTTTGGAATTTGGAAAATGCTTAGTTTATTAGGAGATAACCATTGCTCTGTAAAGCAAAAAACATCCATTTGATATAATTGCTCTGTAGAGCTGCTTCGAGAAACTCAGTTCTATTTGAAAGGGACTGAACATTATGGTGCAGTATGTTTATTTTTTGCAAGTACCTACATGAATGATTTTCTGCTGCATCTGACTGTAGTTGTAAGGGAAATTGTTCTATTATTTATTTTACGTCAAAAACAGTTAGAAACTGTGTGTGACGTGCTACTGGGAAAAGTGAAAAGTATTAAAATAAATAAAATACCTTAGAGGAAGACAATGGACATTTTTTAAAACCTAAAGATACATCCTGTTAGAGAAAATCGTGGAGATTATAGTTCTGATTATCTTTTTCTTGTATTTTTAAAGGTTTTTATCATTGTTTCTAAGTTTTAAACTGTTAAAGACAACTTCTGTTTAATTTCTTTCATTTGATTAAAAATGTATTGCCAATGAGTTTGCACATTTGCTTGCTTGTAATGAATTTCGAACGTAGTGTTATTTCATTTAGAAGAATATTCCATTTATCTGCACATTTCAGGTTTTAACATACTGCAATTCTATGTGGCACAAATTCGCCACGACCTGAAAAGGATATTTTACGTAAATAGTTTGTATTAACAGAATTCCGGCGCAATATTTGGTTCATGATATTGTATTCCCGTGGTTTGGCAACTCGATCCTTGCTAAAGAGAGCCATGAAGTGATACTGAAAATGCTCTTTTGCAATGATTGCTAGCGCTCATGCTAATGAGATGTGTTGTCTGGTGTGGCGAGGGCAGGTTTCCTGTTTGGTCGATACGGGAATCAGAACGGATGCCGTAAGTTATTCAGTTTTCATTGCCACAAATCATTAACATTATACAATCCAGCATGACATTACATGTCATGTAGATGCTGAACACATTACACAATATGATATAACTAATGGAGGTCCTACAGCACATTCTGGCAATAATTCCAACGGGAACATTATATTATACTACAACATGCACCTGCAAATATGTTTCCATCCAGCAATTTTTTTCTCCACGCTGAGATACGAACTAAGATGGATCTTGCAGGATCTTATTGTAGAGCAAGGGAATCAAATAAAGGCCCTGCTTACGGAGGTTCGTGTATTTATGTAAGAAATAATATTGATTCTACCTTCTTGTCAGAATTCAATTTATATGCAGTTGAAAAGTTTTTGAAATAACAGTGTAGCATCTTACTAGCTCAGAATTATCTTACTTTGCATCTACAGACTCCAACAAAGCAAGCTGTAGATTATTTCAATTTGAGAAAATCTAGAGATAACTCTGAACAAAATTAGTAATCTCTCTTTTAAATCCATTGTTGTATGTGGAGATTTCAATATTGATTTTCTGAGCGAATCCCACGAAAAAGAGCAGTTTCTGAATTTAATTCATTCTTTTAATTTAGATATTACAGTGAACGTACCTACACGGAATACATTTTAAATCACAAACACAATAGATCAAATTCTATATTAAAAAACCACAACTAGATATGAAATAATAACGAATAATCTAGGTTACAGTGACCACGATGCACAAATTTTACAATTACTATAACATGAATACTGACACAATAAATAAACACGCAGTGCGAGCATTTACTCAGTTAAACATAAGTTATTTACGACTACTTGCTGGAAAGAATCATGGAGGCATTTATAACGCTATTGACACAAATAAAAATATAATTTATTTTTCAAAGCTTTACTTTCTTAACGCATGCTTTCCTTAAAGAGAAAATTAAACATTTCATTGACGAAAAGTAATACTTGATCACAAAAGGAATTAGAACATCGTAAAAAAAAACGTACTCTACTTTATTTCTAAACGTCATGACGTATCTCAAGATTTCTTTTCTATTTTAAAAATACAAAACATTGTTACGAAAAGTCATAAGGCAGGCTAAAATCATGAAAAACGATCAGATATTTTGAACTCAAGTAATAAAACAAAAGCAATGTGGAATATAATAAAAATACTACCAAATCAACTAGAAAACCTGTAGAGAATGTTGTTTTAAAATATAACGATATAAATGTGAACGATCCGGCAACAGTGGCTAATCTCTTTAACTAATACTTTTCGAGAATTGCTGCCGATCTCACTAAGGGTCTTCAGGCACAAAACTCAAAACAGACAGTTCACCCAAAATTGTAGACACAATGTTCGTTTCCGAAACTTCTTCCATGAAATTCTTAAAATAATCGGTAAACTAAAAATAAATATTCGTCCGGTTTAGATGAATTCCCGGATTCTTTGTTAAAGACTTGTGCGTATGCCATTATACACCCGTTAACCCACATATTTAATGCATCTTATGCACTGAACGTTTCAGATATTTTCAAAACAGCTAAAATTAGCCGCTTTTCAAAAAAGGCAACAAACATGAAATTCAAAATTATCGGCCCATTTCTCTCTATCAGTTTTTTCAAAATATTGAGAGACTTTTTACGTACGAATGGAAACCTTTCACTAAACACGACGCGCTTTCAGATTGCCAACATGGATTTAGAAAATCAAAATCAACGGAAACAGCTATATTTTCTTTTCTTAAAGATGTCGCCTCATCATTGGATCAAAACGAGGCACCTATTGGATTATTTTAGATCTCAAAAGCTTTTGACGTCATTGATCATGACATTTTACTTTCCAAATTACCTTCATATGGAATTCGTGGTATTGCTCTAGATTGGTTATGTTCGTACCTTAAACAACGATCTCAGAGAGTTGAAATACCTTACTGGAATGATGGAACATTACGTACGCACCTTTCCGACTCTTTGCCCGTTGCATGTGGAGTTCCTCAAGGATCGATTTTAGGCCCTACTCTGTTCCTACTTTACGTAAACGATATGCCCTCGACGATTCGAAACGGAAGAACGGTTCTCTTTGCGGATAATACGAACATCCTTTGCAATAAAGAAACCGTAAATAGTACAATATCAGATGTTTCAAATTGGTTCCGAAATAACAAATTAATAGTAAACGAAAAGAAAACGGTTTTAATGCAGTTTTCTATTTCAAATAAACAATTCTGTGCTCCATTGAAAATGAACAGTGTACCATTGACTGATGTTAAGGTAACAAAATTTTTAGGTCTCTAATTCAGTCAAACCTTAAATGGAACGTCCATTTAAATGAATTGAACACAAAATTAAGTTCATTATGCTACGCGTTCAGAATTCTTGCAAATTCAGTCAGCCTTCATACTGCTCGTTGTGTATACTTCGCGAATGTTCATTACCGCCTGAGATATGGCATAATATTCTGGGGAAATACATCTTATAGCTCCCAGACTTTTAGATTACAAAACGAATTGTACGAATAATAACCAAATCCCACCCACGTGATTCATGTAAGCCTCTTCATTAATCTAGAATTTTACCATTACCGTGTCTTTTTTTTTACGAATCAGTGGTTTTGTAAAAATGACTTGCTCAAGGGCGGAATATATTTTCAGAAAATACCGAAGTCTATTACTATAACACTCGACGTAGAAATCATATTCATCAGGTGACAGTATCAACAACTCATTACAAAAAATTCACATACAATACATGTACATTATTTTACAACACTTTGCCAGATGACATTAAACGATTAAATTCAATAGAAAAGTTTAAATCCCAAGTGAAATCGTTTCTGCTGCATAACTGTTTCTATACAATTAGAGACTATACTGAGCATCACAAGAAAAGGAACATTAATTTTAACAATGATACATAATGCATTATTTACCATTTGACTGTATAAATGAGTATAAACAACCTGTAACAACTATTGTACTACAGCTTCCGGGTCAATGACCCCATCTCGATCAGGTTTTTCGTCCAGTTTCCTGATCCATTGAGCAAATGCTGAGATGGCCCCTTGTTTTGCTTCTGGACATAAATGTAACTTCATTTCTGTGCACGTCTTCTAGAATTCAGTGGAAATACATTTATTCAAATTATCGTTTCCATGTTGTCGGGCAGGAAGTAATAAGAGCCAAAATTTATTGCTTATTTATCCTTGAAAATGGATTTTATTACATGGAAGTTTTTTGTTTTTTTTTCTCCTTTCAAAATTCAAAATTTATTGCTTTTTATCCTTGAAAATAGTTTTATTACATGGGAGTTTTTTGTTTTTTTTCCCTTTCAAAATTCAAAATTTATTGCTTTTTTCCTTGAAAATGGATTTTATTACATGGGAGTTTTTTGTTTTTTTTTTCTCCCTTTCAAAATTCAAAATTTATTGCTTGTTTATCCTTGAAAATAGGTTTTATTACATGGGAGTTTTTTGTTGTTTTTTCTCCTTTCAAAAATTCAAAATTTAAGTAGTATATGACTTGGTGTAGAGATCGCAGAATTTTGAAAATGTGCACACAATTCACTTTTCCCCATAGCACGTCATACGCAGTTTTTAACTGTTTTTTTGACGCAAATAAATAAATAAATAAATAAAAGATCCCTCAATACATCAGCACGTTACCCCTATAGAACCACTCGGACGGCTATGATCAGCTTTCCAACGCTTCAAATGCTTGAAGTTCTTCACATTAATTTCTAACTTATGATATTTTCGAAAATTCATATTTGAACAAAAAATAGATCAGAGTCATGTTTTAAAGCGTCTTTTTACTACCCGAGGAAACAATTTTAAGAAAATGGAGCCTTTAAGAAATTTTATTAACTTCAATAAAATATTATGCGTAAACACTCGTTTGTTGTTTTTTTTTCGAGAAATCGTACATGGCCTTATTTACAGATATATTTTTAGAATAAATTTCATTTAAGAAAACAATTCAATTATAAATATCGTACTTTTCTAATATTAACTTTTGGCTACTATAATACTACTAAATTGTGATAGTTTGTTAAACGTGTAATGTTCTAACGAAGGGTACAAAATAAAGAAGAATTTACAGCCTTTGTTGAGAAAGATATTATTTAAAAATATTCAGTTTCTTGCAGAGACACGGGAATACTACTTATGCTTTCGAAAAATTGTTAATGAAATAATTCTGAGATGTCTTTGAAAAACAAATTTTACTAAAGAAAATTTGTATCTGCAATGTTGTACTTGTAGGGAGAAACAAATAAAAAATGAACTGTTTCAATTTTCCAAAATTCAGAGATTACAACGAAAATGAGACCTATTATATTCAATATAATATTCAATGAGAGCTATTATATTCAATATTATTTTCAAAATCGCAGAGACAGTCGTTCGTTCACAACAATCCAGGGAATATATGGATCCATGCTTAAACTGTTGAGATAATTTTCTCCGAAATTTTGGAGAAATTTGTCTGAATAGTTTAAGTACTAGCGTAGGACTGACTGACGTTTTCCGATCAATCGATTTTTCGGTATCAAGGACTCACAAAACTTGGATTCTAACTACACATGTTTGAGAAAATAATGTTCTGCATTTAAAGGAACAAGATTTATTGACGTTTACTTTTCAGGGACCAGCAGTACGGGATTTTCTGTCGATTTCTGATTTCCCCCTCAGTATTTCAATAGTTTCTCGTTACTAAGTGAACATAATAAGATGAGAAAGAAAAATGAAATATAACTGAGATTTGCTGACATGTACCATGTGTAATTGAAGACAATGAAACATGAGGTTTTGTATTATTCTTTACCTTGGTTTACAGTATTAGTTGGGGATGGGATGCAATTCACTTATAAACTAACTTAACTACCGCAATGTTGTTAACTTTGATCACTTTTTTATTAAAATCATTTACATGTCCCTTTTATGCTTCTGCTCCGACATCTCTAGTCGCTAAAGCTGTAAAAATCAGCACCAAATTTGTATTAAATTTGAGGAAAATAAAAATAAAAAATTATTCTTGAGAACACAATAAGGATGCATCTTTTTTGCATGAATTGCTATTATTGTAAAATATTTCAGTCTTTTGATGAAGTATAATTGTATTAATTATTTTTATCATTAAATACAACATTAACTTTAAAGAACAAATCATATGTGAATTTCAGAACAAAGAAAACACGAAAAAAAAGGAAAATTTATTGCTTGATCTCGATGAATAATGTGTTGCAGAAAGTGTCCCGATGCAAATTATTTATTCATACCTAACTATACAATATGAAAAATATTTCATCGATTATGAAACTCGTCATGTCTACTGGGTACTATTGAACCATGCCACGAGAAAATGATAAATATAAAAATTATTCATCACATTCATATTGCTATAATGGTTCATTATTCAATACTCTGTAAACTAATTTAAATAGAATGAAACATTTCACACTCTATGAAACACTACATGAAACGTTTCACACTCTATAAAAGTTACGTTAAAAGTATTATTTCTGGAAATATATTTTTCTATTCTGAAATCCCGTTTAGATTTAATCATAGGTAGTTACTTATAATAATGTGTAAGATATGTTATTTTCCAAAGGGAACACCAGGCGAATGACGGAGCAGTACCCTATCAAACGGGCCACGGACCGCGAGCGATCTTTCCTTGCTCTTTCTTGTCCTATCCTCTACGCTTACACACACACACACTTACACTAACATGCACTACACTACCACATATTCCGGGAGACCGGTCGGGAGCTTAGAGCTTTTCCTGGCTGGGAGTCCTGGTTAGGGGGTAACCCCACTAGCCGACGGTATGTCGGCGCCGGATCTCTCCAGCCAGCGGAGGCAGATCACTGCCACCTCCCGCTATAAATACACACACTACACTTACAGGACTACTGGCCTTTTCCGTTGACGGGCCCAGAATCACTAATCAATCAATTAATCAAACAAATGGAGAAATGATTCAGTTTCCCTTCATCATGCGATCATATGTTTAATACAGTTTCATGAATCCCCTCCACAAAACTTTGTATTTAATGCAGGTGCATTGTTCACCCGGCTAATTATCACTCAATTGTCTTGCCGCAATATACACGTATTTAACAACTATTATCTCAAATAAGATCATGCAGGAAAATAACATCATGATTCACGAGCAGAGCGGGTGCTACAGGTCATCAAGTGGTTGCGAAGATCAACTGATCATTGATATGACGACTGAGTCTAAGCAATAACAAAAAGAAATGAAATATCAAAATGACATACATGGACTATAGAAAATCGTTTGACTCCATTCCATATTCCTATCTATTAGATACCTTAAATGCGTCCAAAGTACACCCAAAAGTGACTAAGTTCTTCGCCACATCATGGAGAACTGGATCATAGTTCTGTACCTGTCTACTAAAATCATTCTGTTATCTCCAGACTCATCTATATTACAAGAGGTATCTTTCAAGGCGACGCATGATGATTCTGCTTCTGCTGGGCATTGAACCCACTCAGTATACACTCCGTAGCACAACTGCTGATATAAACTAACCACACGATCAAACGACAAGTACATTACCAACCATCTATTATAAATGGATGACCTACATATGGAAAATCATCAGAACCGCTCCACAAAATTCTTGAAATTACCGCCAAATTGAGCAGTAAGATACGTATGGAATTCGGTTTTGATAAATGGAAATGTGTTCATTTTGAAAAGAGGGATATTATGTTACATTTGATGAGACCATTGAAGATTCCAACCAAAACAATATTTAGGGAATACCGCAGCTAAAAGAAATTAATCACACAAAAGTAAAAGAGAATTTGAAACAGAACATTTTGTAGAGAACTAAAAGCATACTGTAGCGTCGCGTGGGTCGGCGCCGCGGCGTCGGGCCGCGCCGGGCCGCGCCGGCCGCTTCGGGGAAACCCGCGCTAAGCCGGATGCTCAATGGGGGTGGAAGCCACGGCGCCTCGCTGCGCCGGCTGGAAAACCCGTAGGAATCCAGGCTGAAAATTTCCCCTGAAAGGGACGCGCGCGGATGCGAGGCTAAGAGATGTCGGTTGCAGCCCTGGAAGGGCTGGCCAGCGAGCCGTATGGACGCCTGCTGCTTGTAGGTGGGGGCGAGCCAACGGATATATAAGGCCGCACCGACAGGCGCCTCGTGGGATACGCTGGGTGTCGAAAGACGAGAGGTATCTCCAGTGCATTCATTGCACGTGATCTTCGGGTCGAAGATCGGTTTGGCGACAGGCCATGTAACTGGTATAGTTACGGGACTCTATGTCCGACAGCTTCGCACCTCGCGTTGCTTTTTGCTGCTTTCGAAGCAGTAGTTCTGGGCGAGGCCTAGGGACGGTCGCGGGGTTTCGCGGCTAAGAGAACTGAAAGGTTGCCAAGGGGTTAGTTTTTTGTATTGTAATCTTTGTACATTAACTGTAAAAATACTGTAAATATATTGTAAATATCAATCAGAGCAGTCGTCTGTGTTTTTTCATCCTAGTACGTCACAATACTATGAACTCAACTTTCTATTAAAAAAGGTAAAAACCAAAAATACATTTGTAATTCCATTATGTACTGCGAGCCACTGTCGTGTGCGGTACAAGCCGTAAGGCCAGCACCCGACCTGAGACGTCTTGGGGGGGTGGCGAACACAATTCACCAGATGGTCGACTAGCTCAGTATAGACGTCCCAGTGTGGACACAATAAATAAAAAAATAGGGGCAGGTCGTGAAGATCGTTTATGGATTGGATGCAAAAATTACAAACAACTCGGGTGAGAATCACTTTTCACTAAATTCAGAATATATTCTAAAAATATTGGCTGCTTTGACAAATACATACAATGGCACATAAGAAAAAATCAAATACAGAATACTCTTGACTGAAAAAAAACACACTAATAACACAATACACAATTTCCTACTTTCATCTACAACCCAATTGTTTAACAAACACACTTTCAGAAATTCGAAAGAATCGTTAAAATATTACTTTACAAAATTTGAAAGAAACACACATTGAAAATCAAAAATTAATACTTTTCCTAAACATTACTTTTACAACAAAAGGAAACTCTTTCTCTCTCTAAAATCCAGAGAATTACTATTATTATAATTATACTCTTACACAAACTCTTAATCACTATATTACAATATTTGATCTTGAAATCCTTTTGAAAGAAAAGATTGATTCTGTTCTCACGTATTAGAAGTCGGAAACAAATGTACTTTTACTTTCTTATCTTTTAAGCGTGGTAAATCTGTTACCCTCCTTTTTCTTTCTACGTGATAGATACAGAATGAGCTTTCTTATTAAACTGAATCACTCCTATCCCTACAAAACATTTTATTTGGAACGACCTTACTGTGTTCTCGGCCGCGTAGAGCAGTCCACTTTGCTTCCTTCTACACCTTCCACCGAGCTGCTTGGCCTTGAAGCGTCGTGGCCTCGGTTTGAGAACGCCGTTGCTCCTCAGAAATCGCCTTCTTCTTCTCGTTCAAGTTTTATATGCTTGAATACTCTCATATGAATTTTACTTTATTTTCGATTACAGTTAATGACCAACTGGATATTCAAAGTAAAAATGAATCCAGAGATCACCCTTTTATATGAGCACCAACTTCAAGAGAGTATTTAAATATACGAAAAGCATGGGAGAGAGAAAAAACTGGAAAGAGAAATGAATGCAAGCTATTAATTACTGCCATCTATTAAAATTTCTCTCCTAATTCTTCCATTATAAATTCATAACGTTTTTTATTATCTTTCTTCTAAGATTATGTTTAAATCAATTTATAATAGAATAATTACCTCTTCGGTCTTCTAGAAGGTTTTCCTCAAAAGTTGCAAATCTGAAGTCCGCTGCAATGTCACTTCCTGGGGTACCGTTTTCCATACGTCCGCCCAGTTCAGCTGCTACCTTCAGAAAGAACTTTTCTTTCATCCGACCTCCGGTCTCGCCCTTGGTCTAAGGTGGCGGTCCTCTTGTTTTAAATTCTAATTATCATTCCAAATATCCATCCGCGTTGGCGTGTTCAAAATATTTTTTTCCCTGCTTTTAGGGCGGTATGTGACACGTTTTCGGAATCTAAGAAAACGGGCGGTCACATAACCCCTTCTTTCGGAAAAAAAGATTTTATGGATTTGATTCCATATGCCGTAAAATCTTTTCACTAAAATTTATGCTCTTCTTTTTTTCTTGATTCTAGAACGTCGAGCAATCTTGTTCTCTTCCTTCTTGTACTCTTACTCCTTTTCTTCTTCCTCATCTTCCTTCTTTTCTCCTTCTTTCTCCTCTTGTTTTTTTTTTTTTACATGATTCTTGTCGGTTACTTTATCTGTTTGTTTCATCATTTTGCCACTTATTTCATTCTTTAAATGGTCGCAAACTGTGGAAATTTTACTTCTGATTGTATTCCACTTTCATCTAGTGTGCTTTCAGCAACGGAAGAAATATTTCAATGTGCATGGCGAAATTAGGAATAAATCTGCGTAATAATTGACGCAACCTAACAAACTTTTAAGCTGTTTCGTGTTTTTGGGTGCAATTTTATCTATCTCTCGCATCTTTTCCATATTCATTTTGACTCCGTTAACTGTCACATCATAACCCAGGAACTTAACTTGTTTAGTGCAGAAATTACTTTTCCCCAAATTCAGTTGTAAATTATTTTCAATCAGACGTTTCAACAAAATATCTAGCTTAATCATGTGTTCTTCAAATGTCTTAGAATACACAAGCACGTCATCAATATAGATAAAAACATCGCGGGACATCTCTCTGCCAATGATATCTAGACATTGTACAAGAGCAGATGCACTGTTCTTGAGTCCAAATGGCATTCTTTGAAGACATACGAAATTCCCGGTGAATAAATCCTGTATATTGTCTACATTCAGGTGCTATCGCTATTTGCCAATACGATGCAGTGAAGTCGGTTGAACTCAACCACTTGATGCCGGATAATTGATTAGTTAAATCCTCTACACGCAACGGTCTATCTCTGTACGGTAAGGTAACTTGATTCAATCGCCTTGCATCTAAACACAACCTTATCTTCCCATTACTCTTTTCTACGAGCACTATCGGATTTAGATAAGAGGTTTTGGACTTCATGATGATATCATCTTTGACCATGGTAGCAATGAGCTTATCCACCTCTTCCTTATGTTTTTCTGGAATGACATATTGGTAACCCGTGAATGGTGTTTTATCTGTTAATTCTATTTTGAATTGAAAATCTTTTACTGGATTCTTGTTTTTGCAAACCACCTTTTGATTCCTAAGTAATACTTCAGTTAACTGTTTTTTCTGATATGCATTGAGATTATCGTTGCACAGTTCATCATCAAATGAGATTAATTCGATTGATAATATCGCACCTCTTCTTCACTAGATTGTTCTATTTGGTTGGAAAACTCCTCTATCAATAGAATTTTTTCTATTTCTATCCCTGTGTCGAAACAAACCTTTCTAATTTTCCGACTCATGTCCGAGATGTACTTGGTCCTGTATTTCTGGGTTGGAAAACGGTCCTCTATCGATAGAATTTTTTCTATTTCTATCCCTAGACGAGGTCCTGTCTTGTCTAGCATAAGTTTGTTTTTCTTGGTGATGTTTCGGTTTGTAAGTTTCTCCCGTTTCTGGTTTGCTTACATTATGTTGTTGCTGTCTGCTATCTTGACCATTTACTGACCATTAGCATTTGCTCTTGCTTTCTGTAACCTTTCATTATACACGAAAGTGGCATCATACAATCTAGCTGCGTTATTAATTTTCAGTGGACATTGGTAAGAGATTTTTAAGCAAATTTTGCGTCGAGGAAGGAAAATGACGTATTAATAAACAGACAATTTCTTCATCCGGTATCGTCGGAGTACATAATTTGAAACAAGCTAATTTCTCGTTGCATATTCCTGCATGGACATCGTACCCTTCTTCCACGTACCATACATTACGTTAACTTTAAAATTGATTTGAGTTTCGTTATTCCAATATCTCGAATAAAATTTTTCTTTGAGTTCGGCCATAGTTTTGGGAAACTCTCCTAAACTATCTGCCCAGATCGTGCATTACCCTGCAACATCTGATAAACGATTCGAGTTTTCTACTGTCCGGAAACAATTTAAAAAAGAAATTATCTACCTCTTTCATAAATACACATGGATTTTCATCTCCCGCTGCACTGAAATTAGGAGTACACGGTAATGAAACATACGTGGGCTGAACACTTCCTCCACTCGGTAAATTTTCTAATTGATTTTTCAGTTCTACTACTTCATTCTTATATGCATTAATTTGATGTTGTAGAACGCCATCCTGTTCAGAAAGAGCCTTTATTCCACTATCTAATTTATTAGCTTGAACCTGAACTTGTTCAGTAACTAATTTCTGGAACTTTTCTACTCCTTGTTCTACCTCAATCTGCCTGTCGGATACGGCGGTTATAAGATCCGATTGTGTTTCGATCCTATTTTCAAATTCTTCGTTACTTGATCCACTTTTCTTCTAATTCAAGTCCCAGCTCCGTGAATTTTTCTCTAAGTTCTCGTGTTCCTGTGCTAATTCTTGTTGAACCTCGCTCTTAAATTCGACCTTCCACTGCTCCGCTAATTCAGTAAACTGTGCTTTTAAATTTTCTTCTAACTTTCTATTATTTTCTTCTAATTTCGTGTCGAATTCCGTGAATTTTGTTTCCAATGCATTTATTCCGAGTTATTTTCCTCTAATTTGGTTTCCAAAGTAGCCTTGTTTAGTTTCCAAAGTAACCTTGTTCTCCTCTAGTTTAGTTTCCAATGCATTTATTGCCGAGTTATTTTCCTCTAATTTAGTTTCCAAAGTAACCCCTAATTTTTTTATGGTTTCCTCTGTTTTTTCCTCCTGCATGACTAACCTCACATCTAATTGTTGCATAAATTGACCTATTAATCGTTGCATCATTGAATTAGCCTTTTCGAGGTTTCGTTCTTCCTCATCCTGATCTCGTGTTGGCGTTGGCTGTGATTCTGTCGGCGACGTCTCACTCAGTTTCTCCTGCCGTTCCTAGTTCTACTCCTGTCGTTTCCTCCGATCATCGTACTTGGTGCTTGTCCCCAGTTTCCTATTTGAAACTGATAAAACTCTCATATAATAAATATCCTTTCCCTCAAAAATATTTCACACAGAAATACCAAACACAATTTGAAACTGATAAAACTCTCATATAATAAATATCCTTTTCAAAAAAACACTCCTGAAATAACACACTTTTACTCAACACACTTGTACTCTGCAACCTTGTCAGAAATTTTAGTGAACTGTGATTCAATTGTACTAGTAATTTTAGTTACACCAAATTTTGGTCTCATTTATTCCCAAATCGAGTTTGTCGTAAATGCATCCAATAATCGAGCCCCACGTTGGGGCCAATTGCGAGCCACTGTCGTGTGCGGTACAAGCCGTAAGGGTCAGCACCGACCTGAGACGTCTTGGGGGTGGCGAACACAAATTTACCAGATGGTCGACTAGCTCAGTATAGACGTCCCAGTGTGGACACAATAAATAAAAAAAATAGGGGGGGGCAGGGTCGTGAAGATCGTTTATGGATTGGATGCAAAAATTACAAACAACTCGGGTGAGAATCACTTTTCACTAAATTCAGAATATATTCTAAAAATATTGGCTGCTTTGACAAATACATACAATGGCACATAAGAAAAAATCAAATACAGAATACTCTTGACTGAAAAAACACACTAATAACACAATACACAATTTCCTACTTTCATCTACAACCCAATTGTTTAACAAACACACTTTCAGAAATTCGAAAGAATCGTTAAAATATTACTTTACAAAATTTGAAAGAAACACACATTGAAAATCAAAAATTAATACTTTTCCCTAAACATTACTTTTACAACAAAAAGGAAACTCTTTCTCTCTCTAAAATCCAGAGAATTACTATTATTATAATTATACTCTTACACAAACTCTTAATCACTATATTACAATATTTGATCTTGAAATCCTTTTTGAAAGAAAAGATTGATTCTGTTCTCACGTATTAGAAGTCGGAAACAAATGTACTTTTACTTTTCTTATCTTTTAAGCGTGGTAAATCTGTTACCCTCCTTTTTCTTTCTACGTGATAGATACAGAATGAGCTTTCTTATTAAACTGAATCACTCCTATCCCTACAAAACATTTTATTTGGAACGACCTTACTGTGTTCTCGGCGCGTAGAGCAGTCCACTTTGCTTCCTTCTACACCTTTCCACCGAGCTGCTTCGGCCTTGAAGCGTCGTGGCCTCGGTTTGAGAAAGCCGTTGCTCACTCAGAAATCGCCTTCTTCTTCTCGTTCAAGTTTTATATGCTTGAATACTCTCATATGAATTTTACTTTATTTTCGATTACAGTTAATGACCAACTGGGTATTCAAAGTGAAAATGAATCCAGAGATCACCCCTTTTATATGAGCACCAACTTCAAAGAGTATTTAAATATACGAAAAGCATGGGAGAGAGAAAAAACTGGAAAGAGAAATGAATGCAAGCTATTAATTACTGCCATCTATTCAAAATTTCCTCCTAATTCTTCCATTATAAATTCATAACGTTTCTTATTATCTTCTTCTAAGATTATGTTTAAATCAATTTATAATAGAATAATTACCTCTTCGGTCTTCTAGAAGAGTTTTCCTCAAAAAGTTGCAAATCTGAAGTCCGCTGCAATGTCACTTCCTGGGGTACCGTTTTCCATACGTCCGCCCAGTTCAGCTGCTACCTTCAGAAAGAACTTTTTCTTTCATCCGACCTCCGGTCTCGCCCTTGGTCTAAGGTGGCGGTCTCTCTTGTTTTAAATTCTAATTATCATTCCAAATATCCATCCGCGTTGGCGCGCGTTCAAAATATTCTTTTCCCTCGCTTTCTTAGGGCGGTATGTGACACGTTTTCGGAATCTAAGAAAACGGGCGGTCACAGTACGTCCTCTTTTGGTCGCATTAACTACAGATTTGAAAGACTTGTCAAGAATTATCAGAACGCTGACAAAATACCGTATGAGACACCCCCATGTAACAATAAAGCGAGTCAATCATTCTACGGCTCCGGGAGGAGTGTGAATAATCGAAAGACCACGCCTTACAAGAAACAAATGAACATTCTAAGGCACTATTTCTATAAAAAAACAAACACCTCTCGATAAGTTCCGTAAACACCCCTGCGTCTCGCAGGGACCATGCCCTACAATGCCAATCAGTAGATGACCAAAAAGCAGAATGGAAATCGTAAGTACTACATGGCACTTACACTAACCAGTTGGAAAATATAGTGTTGAACGAGAAGGAACAAATCTTCGCCTTAAGAAAGGAAGTCTCTTTGGAGAAAGTACAGAATTGACGATGGCTCTGCGAAAGAGTAATACCAACCCTAAACTACAGAAAATTCATTTCAAAAGAAGCCATATCTGATGGCAAATGCCGCAAATGTAAAGATGTCACTGAGATCTCCTCTCGAGCCACCTCCTTGCGAGTGCCGAATATAAGAAGTGACACAACAATGTGGGGAAGCTTTCACACCGACATTTAGCAGGGAGTGACACCAACACAACTACAGTCCCATACTACAAATATGAACCTCGGCCTGTCATTGGAAACAACTACATAAAACTATACTAGGACCATGAAATTAGAACTGATATCATTATACAGGAAATCGCCCTGCAATTTCGCAGCTGGACAAAAGGAAAAAAGAAATTCACATTCGTAATTCATGTCGCAACCCCACTTGCTAACAACACTGGCACTGCATACAATACAAAATAACAAAATACAAAGACCTATCTGCCCAAAAACCTCTGGAAAATGAACAAAGTTACTATCCGACCCATACTAACTTCGGCCACAAGAATAATATCACAATCTACCACATCTCAGTTGGAAATACTGGGTGCCGCTGGAACATTAATGTTACAGAAGTCTGTGATTGTGGACTCTTGTCATTTAGTGAGAGAATAATTGTTATTAATGTGTGTATTCGTAGATGTAGTTTGATATATTTTCTTATTTAATTATTTCTTAAGCTGCATACAAATGTAATATTGGTTCCTGTAATGTTATATTAGTAATTATTCACTAAACTCTACGTTTCGTGCCTTGGCGAAGCACTGTGTTTCAAGTACCAATTCAAAATTGAAAATAAACGATATAATAATAATAATAATAATAATAATAATAATAATAATAATAATAATAATAATATAAAAATAAATAAATAAATATAATTTTTTCTCTTCACATGCCGCAAACGTTTTATGAGTAACCATAAAATATAAACGACAAAAACATTATTTTATCCTGGATTTTAGGCGCCTGCCTGCAGTGGAGATGAACAATATGATTAAGAAAAAGATCCCGATATTCATCAGAAATTGACAAATAGCAAATCAGTTTTCTAGAATTTGATAGACGGTAATTCAACATTATTCGTATATTACGCAAAGAATGATGAGACACAGCTCGCAAAACACGTGTCCGCGGTTTTTCTGATTTTCAAAAAAATCAGCACAGAAAGTAAGCACTAGAGAATTAGGGAAGTGAAGCTGCTGACAATTTCTTCCCCCTTTGTCGCTGAGAATTACACGGAACGGAAGTCGGCATAAACGAATGGTGCACAGTGGTCTAGAAACAACATTTCGTCGGCAGAAATTCAAAATCTGAAATACAATTAAATTCAAGTTTACATATTAGCGTTCCATATACCCCTAACAACTAACACACTAAATTATTATTTTCATCATTTCATCGTGTTTATAAAATATTTTAAAGTTTTGAAGTTGAATTTGCAGTTCAAATTAAAATGTTAGCAAACTGGGTAAATTTCCAGGAAAATATTAGGAAACGCCCAAATGAATTTTATATTTTATATTGATTTCTTAAAAAGACATGGGTATTAGAAAATAAGTTTAACGATGTATATCTTCAAGTTATACATTTTTATTTACTAATATTAACTAAAGGGACTAACTACCGTACAGAAGTCGAATGACCTCCCACAAATTTCATATGTAAAACACGTGCTTATGTATAAATTAGAGATATTTGAATGTACACGTATGTAACAGAGGGTGTAGACATCCATGAGCGTGTTTCTTAAAAGACTTAAAGTTGAATTAAAGGCACTATTCCACAGATTTTTCATTATCTGTTTTTGAGAATTAAAATCAATTGCTCGATCAGGTTCTTCTCATCAGGCCCCATCTCGATCAGGTTTTTCGTCCAGTTTCCCTTATCCATTGAGCAAATGCTGAGATGGCCCCTTGTTTTGCTTCTGTACATAAATGTAACTTCATTTTCTGTGCACGTCTTCTAGAATTCAGAGGGAATACAATTATTCAAATTATCGTTTCCATGTTGTCGCGCCAGGAAGTATTATTCTGAAGGACAACATGGATAATAGCCAAAATGTATTGCCTTTTAATCCTTGAAAATATATTTTATTACATGGGAGTTTTTTTCTCGTTTTTTTCTCCCTTTCAAAATTTATGTAGTATATGACTTAGTGTAGGGATCACAGAATTTTGAAAATGTGCACACAATTCACTTTTCCCCATAGCAGGTCATACGCAGTTTTAACTGTTTTTTTGACGTAAAATAAATAAAATAAAAAAGTGCTCTTTTTAAAGTAATTTAAATTATACTTCGTGTACCTTCCCGATACTACACACACTATCGTGGTATTTTCAAATTAATACTGTTTATTTTATTCTTTGGAACGGAGAAATAAATCTGTATTATTTTATAAAAATCATATTAATTTTAGAATACTTTCCGCGTAAGTATTGCTTCTAGCCCACTGTGCAGGATCTCAGGACCCGCCCCGCCTTCATTTGCTACGCAAACAGAACGTCGACGCACAAAAACCCACCAACCGAGGCTGGGAAATAAATTTTCGGAAATACCCACGCGAACTGCAAAATATTCCAAATGGTAATATAAAAAACGAGGTTTCTTTTGCGTCAAATTTCTCATAAAATGCAATAACGCAGGCCGAGAAGGAAGGACGTTATCCAATAAGCGAGGAATGATTAATATGGAGACGGGAGCTGTAGCGCTGTGGAGACTTGAGCTGGTTTGCACCGTTTCGTTCCGCGAGGAGACGCTCGCACCACAAATGAATGAAAAACGGTTCTCCCAAATCTCAAGGGCACGGAGGGGGATATTAAAACTTCAACCGACGACGCGAGCGGCACTCGGCGACCGGAGGCAATAAAGGGCAGTATGGTGACATGTACACTCCACTTACAGAGGAAAGATTCTGGTCCATTCAGTCGCGTTGCTTTCGAAGGGAAAATTAGCAATGAAAGGGAACGGTAGTGCCCTGTTATGTATTGTTATCATCCACGCCTGGGGTAAGGGAAACATGCAACGAGTATGACGTATTCCCATCACCGTTCCAACCTCATTTGGGCTGCCTGAGATTTTTTCGGCCCACGTCTGTAGAAGCGGAGACAATTTGTATTAGAAAACGTAGAGGTTCATTTGCGGCGGCCGCGAATCGATGCCGGGAATGCTTCAGAGTGAAGTAGCGCGCTCTTCATGAGCTTCCCCAAAGAGGAAATGTGCCGATAGATATACACAAATAAATGTGTGTATATATGTATATATATATATATATATATATATATATAGGTCTAAATAAATTTATACTTAAAGAGGGAGAGAGTGAGAGTTTTGTCGGTGTTTCATTGTTCAGTGGTTACAGACGAGCCGCAAACTCCATTAAAGACTTCCGTCTTTAATTAAAATAAAGGTTACGCGGTATCGTAATATTTCATGGATGAAACGAAAGTGCACTTGAGATGCGGTGGGGAATAGTTACTCAACACCCGACTCAGCATACTTCGCGCTCGCTCGGAAGGTTAATACGTTTCCCAGAAGCATCACGCGGTTTCGCGGCGGTTCGGGCCGAACGCGGAGGCGGAGGAGGGGGTGGTGGTGGCGGAGGCGGAGGCAGTGGAGCCGGAGGGGGCGGAAGGGGCGGAGGAGGCGGAGGCGGAGTGGGAGTGGGGGGATGAGGTAGGGTGAATCGAGGGAAGCGAGAAGGGGCGCCTTTCCGGTTTTGCTTTCGCCCTCGACTTTCTATCTCGAGGGCACGCCTCAGTTGTTGTTTACATCAACGTTAGCAGGCTGGTGGAAACGATACAAGTTTTCCACTACAAACATTAACTGGATTGAGTGTGGAACATCTGAATTGAAAACGATGGCCAAAAACTTACATTAATCACAGTGTAAAACGCCTCATAACCACATCTGTGATCACTTGTGAAATTGCGGGACATAAAGGCACTATCCACCTGTCGCCCGTACTCTCCAGTATGACTACGGTTGTCTACAATCATCAATAAAATCTAGTTGTGCAACCATGATTTTTCTAGGAACCGAATACAGAGGTTGTCATAGATATAGTGCCCTGTGGACAATGTTTTCAATTATGTTAATTTTACCCTCGAGGTTTTCTTTTATTCCGATTTGAAAATGAATGTTTACTTTCTCTCCGTACAGTACTTGGTAAGAAGAGATAGGATTGTAATTGTGCGTCAGAAAACGGCTATTTTTCGACAACAAAACCTACGGCCAGGTTATTACCACGAAGCAAAAAGTTCTAGTTTTTAAATGTTTCTAACTTTGTTGATGCTTTTGTTCATTATTAAACTAATAGTAAGAGGGTGGGATGGGATTCTGGAAATTATCAAGCGCTGATGATTCTTGCCCCCGTACATCATACAGTTTTTACTCATGTTTTACGAAGTATATTAAGCAAATCAAATGAAAGTCCACGATTCTGGGAGCATCTAGAGAAAGCAAATGCAATAACAATTAATGTGTATATCGTCTTCAATCTCATATCTTTGTCGTTTTCTGCTCTGTTTCAACTGGAATGAGAAATTAACAATTCGAAAGTAATCGCGTTTCGTGCGTCCTCGCTATCCTGATCGCTGAGCTGGTGCTGAGCGGTGGGCGGGGTGGGGGCGAGGATGAGGCAGCCCAGTCACTTGCCACACGTGGTTCGTGGACGCACGCGAGCGAGCTGATCCGCCTTAAGGCTCCCACAGACCGGTGCGGTAGATCCGGAGTGGGTGCGGCGCGGAATGATCCGAGCTAGACGCGGCCGCGGAATTCGCGGGACCGTTCACACCGGAGCGTCAATGACGAGTCAGCGTTTGGTGTGTGTGTCCTCGTTGGTGTTCTTGCTGGGCCTGCTATTCGGTTCATCCCAGTTGGGGTGAGTGGCGCGGAGCGTTGAGTGTTGGGAAGAAAAGGGTTGGGAGGGGGAAGGAGCCTCCCACTAACCCGTACAGGACGGGGTTCAGGGAGGAGGGATTGGAAGGGGAAAGAAGAGGGGGACTGATAGAGTGTTTGAGGGGTGAGTGGATTTAATTGGGAATTATGTCTATTTGTCGGGTTCGGTGGGTAGGTTTGTTCTTTATGTGTCAGGCGGCTCCTTGTGGAACGCGGATTGGTCGGGGGGAGGAGGAGGAGTGGAGGTGCTGGACATAAAATGATCGCTCAGAATTGGAAAGGAGTGGGAGAAGAGAGCGTGGAATGTGAGCGTTATTTTGTAGATTAATGTCCGATGGTTAACTGTGTCAAAGGCTGTTGTGAAGTCAAGGAATATTGTCGGAACAGGTTGTCGGTGTCCCTCCTGTAGTCTTGTCACAATGTCTGCAGTAAGGCGTAGCGTTTGTAGTCCGGTCGATCGGTATGCTCGAAAGCCGCATTGGGTCGGTCGTTGTCGTTGGTCTAGAATGGGTGAAAGCTTTTGGAGGATGATGCGTTCCAGGATTTTACCTAGGATGGGGAGGAGGCTGATGGGACGGTAATTATCGGGGTTGTGAAGGGGCTTATTGGGTTTGGGGATCATTTTTATTCTAGCTATGTTCCTAGAGATGGGGAAGTAGGAGAGGGTGATGCAGGCGTTATATATGGCTGTGATGGTCAGTCACGTTTCTAGTCAGTCTTTTTAGTGAGATTGCTTAAGCTCCGTCGGGGCCGGTCGCTTTACTGGCGTCGAGTTTGTGTAGTTCGTCGGTCACGTCTGTGGTCGATATGGTTCGGGGCGTTTGTTGCTGCGGGGGGTGTTGGTGTTTTTAGAAAGTAAAGGATTGTGGATGATGGGAGCGGCGTAGCAGGGGTGGTGAATCGCGTCTGGAGTCTGTCTGCGAAAAGTTCCGTCATTGACTGGGGGTCGTACGTTTTTGTCCCGTCTGAGGGACGTACGTTTTGTCGGAGGTGAGATGTTATGTGTCGTGTTTTTCAGCGTTTTTATTAGTGTCCAAATTTTGCCTGGGGCGCTTTGACAGGTCATTAACTGTGTCTGTCCATTTTTGTTTTTCATAGCCTCGTAGTCGTATAAAGTTTGTTTGTAGTAAAGGTAGGTAATTTTGTCTTCATGTCGGCGAGTTTTGTAGAACGTCTTTTGTGTCTTTCGTTTGTGTCGTAGCAGTATTAGTAAGTTTTCAAGTCACGTCTGTTTTTGGTCGTGGTAGGTTGAGGCTTTATGGAAGGAAAGGTTGATTTGGAGGGATAGGTGCGCTATGGCTTTGTCAATATCTTGGGGTGTGTGGAGTGGATTTGGGGGTTTTACTTTTTTGGATAACAGGTGCTTGAATTGGGGCCACTTAGTAGTGATGTTTCGGAAGGGTGTGTTGATTTGAAAGGATGTGGTGTCGGTAGTAAAGAGGATTGACAAGTGGTCGGAGGTGAGTTCTGGTTTGGGATGAGGGGTGCTGATTATGGTATTGGAGGAGTGGAGTGCAAAGTCGAGGATGTCGTGTGGGAGGTTTCGGATGAGGTGGGTGGGTTCAGATGGTGCTGAGAGGGTTACGTTTGGATTTGTGTCTAGGTACGTTTGAAGTATTTGGGGGGGGGTTTGCGGGGAGTGGCTATTTGAATTATAGTGTTTTCTATATGGGTGGTAGGGACGGGAGGGATTTGGGTGTGGGGGATGTCTTTTGAATACAGATAGCAGTTCCGGCTTGGTGCAGTTGGTGTTAGCTTTGGTGCATAGCAGTTGGTGGTTTTGGCTTGTATGATAAGGTCTGTCCGGGTACATTTAGCAAAGAAAGCCTTCGTGACATGTTGCTATTGGTCTGTCAGTAGTCTGGTCGGGTTTCTCAGTCCTTTATTATCGATGTGTATTGCTCCAATCGTGTGTCGTGGTGCTGGAGTTGGGTTTGTCTCATTTTGTCGGGTTCAGTGCAGTCAGTTGTTGTCTCGTTGGTAGTCAGTGGTTGGAAGCGGTTTTCTGTGGTAATTGGTTTTGGCGGTTCAGCTGGGATAAATTTGGCGGGTCTTTTTGGCAAAAGGAAGCCGTGATTGGAAGTGCGGGTGGTCGTCGCGGTGGGTAGTGACAGGAATGAGTTTGGGGGGAAGCTGATTGGTTAGGTCGGTCTGGTCAGCGTCTGATGCCGTCCTCTTCTTGCGGTGTCTTTTGGCAGCCGCATTCAGCTGCTGCCGCTGCCATTGCCTGGGTTCGCCCATTTCCGCCTCGCTGGACGCGGGTGTCCTTTCGGACTCAGCGTCTATTGTTCCTCCGGGTTCAAGCTCTATCGCTGTGGTGGTTTGTTATGCGATAGAGGTATCAGCTCCGCAACTACTATCGCACTACGAAGCGTTCTAAAAAGCGGGTGTTGTTAAGAGAGGTCACGATGTGCTCTGCAGACGTCTCCACTCGCGTGTGGCGCCGAGCGCGCCCCGGCCTATATTTGCGTTTGGTGACGGTTGGCAAGGTCGCTCGACCCAGAGGGGAGGGAAGACTCCCGAACACGGGCGGATTTCCACGAAACTCGAGCTGTAACGGAAGAAACGCGTCTGACTGCGTTACAAATTTGGCCGTCGATTGAACGCTGCCAATCCGTTGGTGCGACGCTCGCCTGCCGCGCAGGTCCGAACGTGCTCATAAGGCAACACGTGATGAGAAACTTCCGTTGCGGCCAATCCCCATAGGGTGCGGGTCTTTTGATTATTTAGCAGAAAGAATATTCTGCAAATATAAATGTTTATCAGGTAATTCTTGTAATTATCAGGTGTCCAAATATTTTTTGGAGTGACTGTGGGTACCTGGTTTCAAATTTCAGTTGATGCATGTGGAGTTATTAGAGGACAAAATGTATTGACACATTTTCTAGAGGTTCCCCATGCTATTTGGTCGTCGTTCTACCATTGCATCATTCCAGAACTGCCGTTGTATTTGCAGCTGCTTTTACCACCCGGAAGTCGAAGAGTTCGAGTCCGAACGTGGTGGAATTTTCAACCCATGCTAGATAGCTAGTTCGAATGCAGCGGCTGTCGGGAGGAGAATTGTTGGAACGGCAGCTCTGATCGGTAGTTATTTAATGTTTCTACAAACAATGCCAGGCGAATGCTAGAGACGTACTCTCATCAACGGAGCACGGACACCGCGCAATCTTTCCTTTCCGTTCTTTTTCCTCCCTTTCACACGTGTACACATTCGGGCACTACACTACAAAACATGTCGGGAGCTCGTCAGGAGCTTACAGTTTTTCCACGCTGGGGATGCCCCGCTGTAAGAGGCGAAAATCCCCCGCAAGTCGACGTATAGGTCTGTGCAGGATCTCACCAGTGGGGAGGAACATAGCCTTCACCTGGGATAACATAATTACTACACAAACGGGGCAATTGTCACGCCTGCTTCATTCATCCATCCATCCATCAATAATTCCAACATTATTGATATCCCATATCGCTCATCTTGAGCCGATCTCAGGTAAAACTTAGGTACTCAATAAAGATGTAAAATGTCCACCAGTTTTATTTCCAGTGTGAACTTCGAACTTTCGGGCGGCAACTGCAAATAGCCCGCTTAATATCTGAAATCCAGTTGGAACGATCGATGTGCAAAATAAACACTATGCTGATATATGCCCTTGTTTGCAATGCAGTCGTATTTGTTAAAGGTGGTATGGTAGTATAGAACTGTGGACATTTCGAAACGAAATACGGAAATATGCAGTTACTTCAAAACAGGCATTAACTTATGCGCCAAGAATCGCAGCTGTCCATCACGTCGAACAAAATGGCGCCCGGGCTTGCCAGGGTAGATGGTTGGCATGAAGGGGTTAGGCATTATTATCGATGGTTGGCATTATTTAATTTATTATTTAATTTATTATTTAATTTATTATTTAATTTATTATTTAATTTATTATTTAATTTATTATTTAATTTATTATTTAATTTATTATTTAATTTATTATTTAATTTATTATTTAATTTATTATTTAATTTATTATTTAATTTATTTATTTAAACACCAATTAACAGTTAAAAACTGGGTGTTACGTACTATGGGGAGAAGTATATTGTGTACATTTTCTTGAGTAATGGGATCTCTACACTATCTTTTATATTCTAATTCGTTGGATTAACAATACAGGTCACAAAGAGCGAATTGAGAAGAAAATATTGGTTCCCATGCACTATAAACTAATAGTAGAGGCTAATAAGAATATTTTTTGGCTAGTATCGCGTATCGTGCCCTATGTGAAAGAATCGACTTATTGCAGCGAGAACATGGAGATAGATTGTTTGAATAATTGGTTTCCCTCTAATCTCAAGCAAATGTACCCAGATAGTGGAGTCACATTTACGTCTAAAAACAAAACACGGGGCCATCTCAGAGTGTGCTCAGAGGGGAAGGGGAAATTTGCCGAAAAAGCTGATGAAGTTGGAGATCATCTACTAAGAAACCGAGGTATAATACCTCTCCCACTGCCCACCGTCCATCATTAGTGATCTATATTTAGTAGAGGAGTGTAGTATATTACAATTTAGTAGAGTAGCATATTACAATTTGTGATACGGACATTTTGTCTTTATGAGTAAAACAATATACTCTGTGGGTTTGGATTACTTTCCGATTTTTTGTTTCCGTATTGTAAATCTCCTGTAATTCAACAGCTGGATCACAGGTAGCTAATGAAGAGTGTCGCAGCCTTCTCGACTAGGACTGGGACGTCGAATCCTGGCTGAGGCAAAGGTTGTTGTGTTCTAATCCGGGCCAGAACATGAGTTGGCAAACTCGACGATGGCATGTACGTCTCACCAGTGGCGTCCAATGACCTAAACATTGATGCTGAGGGTCACTTTTTTACAAAAGGCCTAACGAAAGTAATAATAGTAATCATAACAACAAAGCTAACAATTTCAATTTAAGTCAAAAGTCTCTTAATATAAATATTCAGGATTACCAAAACTGTCTTTTTTCTATGAAAAATATACCGATCGAAAATTACTATCCATAAAATTTGTATTTAGTCACGTGGTTTAATTTTCTTTCATCAACTAAAAATTAGTAGCCATCACTTTTTAACATTTTTAGAGACGTGAGGGGATAATGCCAGTCGTCATGTCTTGCCAATTTCGACCACCCGGTCGAGTTCACTGCATTCGTATTTGCGTGTTATAAAGTTTCGCAATTGTCATTGTGTGACAGTCTTGTGGCCTGGCGTAATCGGGGTGTTTTGAGTTTCATGTACTGGTTCTTTCCGGGGCGACTGCTAGCCTGGACCGCACGAAGCCTCGGGAGGATGGCGGGTGGGCATCCTGGTGGCTCGACTCCGTCCGGTGAACCTGCCACCTGGGCCGACAGGCGTGTAACTCCCCCCGCCCCGCCCCTTCTCCCCCTAACTCCCTCCCCACCCCCGTTCAATCCCCTCCCACCAGCTCCCACGCCCACGTCGTGAGGCCACGCGGATTTCAACAGACACATCCCGCCTCCCCTTCCCGCTTGCCCTGCCTCATCCCGCTTCATCCGCTTCACCCCGCGTCAGCCCGCTGCCCGGCAGCGGAGATTAGCGACCGAGCTTATCTTCCCTCCGCACGCAAACGAGGTGATGCTGGAGTGAAGGGGAGAGCAGTCTTACTGTCAGCACAAGTTGCCACTGGAGATGGCTGTTGGTTTAACAGTCGAGGCAGTCGACGGAGAGGTGACATAATCGAATTCTCGACGTATCAGCACTCACAATCCTCCCTTTTCATTACATAATCTTTGTCCCAGTTAAACACGTTACTTAAAGCTCCATATTTTTTTCCTTCTCACCCTATCTTTTCCCTCCCTCTTTTTTGCCTTCACATCACTTTACGTGAAAACTAAAATAATCATTATTGATGAGTACAGATGAAATGTATATCATTTTATAAAGTTGCAGATGAACAAAAAGTAATAGTAGCAATATCATGATGTTACCTGTGTACTGTTAATTCGTTAATGATTTGCAGCATCATGTTTTAGAGAAAAGGGTATTTTTATGAGTTAAATCACATTTGCACGAGTGCTTTGAAACGATAACGGTGGATTGACAATTTGAAAACCTTGTGGATGATGCAAAAGGGGAGAGCAAAAGCAACTGCTAGCGTCTTGAGTGTACCAGGGATCAGGAGGTCCTGCGGTGGAATCTGGCGGGGTGGCAGTTTGCGACGCCCGAGGGAATGGAATGAAGAGACCAACAGCTCAGATCCCTTCCGCGAATGTCTAGCAGCACCGTCAACGAAGGTCCTTCCTTCCCGTTCTGTGATCATCACCACCCGCATCATTATCATCATCCCAGTTTCTTCCCAAATCAAGACTGATGTTCGTGAGGTGGCGTCCCGTTCTATCTTATCCCGTCAGAACTAGCATACACAGGTGGGGAGGCCTTACGAATCCTACAATTGTTTCGAAGTGACGCTAGGGAAAACATGTACAAACGGAGGATTTAGGGTTCGCTTTCCAAACTTTAAGCAAATATTGATCTCTGGAATGAGTCGTTGATACATTACCTTACCAGGCCTTGCTATTGAATGGTATCACGTCAATGTGCACCTATTACACCTGTTGTTTCGAAATTGGTCGTGACAGTTTCAAGATCCAACTTCAGAATACAAGTCGTTTGTTTCTTGCGGTTTTGAACATCCTACTCCAGTTATAGAAGAAAAGCACCCTCAGGAATCTTCTCCTCGAATCGTACAGATACGTACGGTCCTTGATCCAAACACGAACGGAAAGAAGGTTGGGGTAACAGCTCTTATGAAAATTCGGAAGAAAGAAATCGTTCCCACTCTTGCAATTGAAAATAAACAAAAAAACAGTAGTAATAGTAAATAATAAAATTAAATAGTCCTGTAGCTGAACAATTTTGAAAAAGCAAACCCAGCAGTAAGCATGCCCGTCAGGTAGAGGAGGAGAAGTTTCCTTCTCGACATATTGGTCGACTGCTTTAAGACCTATTTAACTACTTATTTAGTTATTTATCGTCCAAAAACAAAAAAACTGTGTCGTCCAAAAACAACTATGGGGGAGATGTATAATATGTGCACGATTTCTTGTGCTCTGAGATCCTTACGCTAACTTATAAACTACATGAAGTTGAACTATGAATGAAGCTAACAGCGAGCGTTTCGGCAAGAATTGTTAAGAAAATATTCGCTTCCGTGTAATAACTATTTGCAAAGGCAAATCAGCAACAGATATAGACTGTTATTGTTCCCTACGAAAAAAATATCGACTTATTGGGGCGAGAACATAGTGAGCAATTATATTTGAAAAAGAACTCAAAACATTGTGCAAATCGTGATGGTTACGTTATATTTATGTCCAAATGCAAAACAAGGTGCCATCTCAAAATTTGTTTCAATCACGAGGAAAACTGGCAGATAAAAATAATCGAGATGGGGCTCTAGAGGGGAGAGTGCGGTCTGGTCTGGCGTCTAAAGTCCTACTTCACTAAAAGCTTACGTAATCCTTGTTTATCCCGCCGAACCGAAGCCGCTTGACTTCTGAGAATTGTCATTTCGGGAGAAATGGCCTTACATCCCTTCTCAGAATCATTTTGAAAACATTTATTCTCTCTGTACTTTGTTCAACAATCAAAGAGGTGCTGTGGTAATGAACTTTATTTACGTAACTGGTACGAAAAGTGAGTTTTCGTCTTACGGGGAAAATGTTGACGGACAGTAAGTGCAGAGGTCGACATTTTGAAATGAGTGGGCCTAATACACTTTCGTAGAAGTTGCTTACATTATTTTTTCGATGTGAATTCATGGAAACTTAGGGATATTCAGTTGGGATCATTCTCAAAACGCGACGCAGCAGCAACTTGGATTCATGGCTGCTTTCTCCAGTCTTTCCAATACCCAGTTATTTTTAACGACCACGAATTTTTTGCGGTTCGTGTACGGCAAAATAGACAGCAGTTTTCCTACCACAAAGCAACAAATTAAAATTAATGTACAGTAAAGGTAAGTACTCGCTTCCATGCATGAGAACTAAAAAAATATTTCAAGATAATACCATATAACAGTGTTGGGTGTGAGGAAATGGATCAGGTACTGGTCAGGAAATGGGTCACTTCTCCCCGTAACACACACACTTTCTGTTTCACATTAAATAAATAAATAAATAAATAAATAAATAAATAAATAAAAAATAAATAAATAAATAAATAAATAAATAAATAAATAAATAAATAAATAAATAAATAAATAAATAAATAAATAAATAAATAAATAAATAAATAAATAAATAAATAAATAAATAAATAAATAAATAAATAAATAAATAAATAAATAAATAAATAAATAAATAAATAAATAAATAAATAAATAAATAAATAAATAAATAAATAAATAACATTCTGGGGAAAGTGCTCCTAGAGCTCCCAGAATTTAGGTTACAGAAAACGTCCATAATAAATCCCACCCACGTGATTTTTGTAAAGCTCTCTCTCTTCTAGTTACAAATTATACCATTGCCTTGTATCTCGTTTTACAAATTACCAATTTCTGTCAAAAATGACTTACTCAAGGGAATATTTTCAGTGAGTACAGATGTCTCTAAGTATAATAATCGACATAGGAATCATGCTCATCAGGTGTCTGTATCAACAACTACAAAACATTCCCATACAATGCATGTACATTATTTTACAACACATTAGCAGATGACATTAAACGATTCAAGTTGATTGCCAAATTTAAATGCTAAGTAAAATATTTTCTGCGTCCATAAGAGTTCGTATACATTGCGAGAGTATACTGAGCATCAAAAACGTAAGTGATACTGATTTTAATAATGATATTTCCTGTATTACTTACTATTTGCACTGCATAATTCTAAAATATTAAATATGCGTGTAACGAGTATTGGACCTCAGCTTCTGAGTCAAATACTCTTATCTTAATAAGGTTTCTGGACCAGTTTCCCTGATTCTTTGAGTAAAAGTGTTTTGACACTTTTTATTACACGGGAGTGAATATTTTCTTTGTCGTTTCCATCTGGATTCAACTTGTGTATGGGTTTGAGTAGGAATCCCAGGTTTTAAGAAAACGTTCATAGGATTCACTTCTTCCACAGTACGCCAAACACAGTTGTAATTGGTTTTGACGTGAAATAAATAATTAAACACTATATACAACGATCCCAGAAAACAGAAAGAGCTTTTTGAAAAGATGGCACATTATGTACACACCTTTCCGACTCTGCAATTGCACGTGCAGTCCCGCAGGGATCGATTTTAGGTACTCTCTTCCTGCGGTGCGTAAAAGACATGCCCTCGACGCTTCAAAACGGAAGAACAGTTCTCGTTGCGGATAATACGAATATTCTTCGCAATAAAGTAACCGTAAATAGTACAATATCATAAGTTTCAAATTCAAGGCAGTTTTCAATTTCAAATATGGAATTCTGTACTCCGTTGAAAATCGACGGTGTGCCATTGACTGATGTTAAGGTAACAACATTTTTTATGTATCTTTAATTCAGTCAGACCTCAAAGTCAATTTATATGAACTGAATACCAAATTAAATTCATCATGCTGTGCGTTCAGAATCGTCTCTTATTATTTCAGTAGTATACACACCTTTTGCGGCTCACATACGCAACCAACCCTTACAAATGATATCTCTAAAGAAAAAGAATTTCACGTAGACCTGACGAATTCCACTTTGACTTTAAAAATTTCAAGGATTTGTTAATAAACGCATTTAAATATTAATGCAACCCGCAACACTGGGCTGATATATTCGGTCTATATAGTTATAAACCTCCTAAACGAAGAGTTTTAGGGCCTTAAAAACTAAACTTTTGAGGCCAATTACCGTAATCTAACGTAATGTACAGGATGCAATCTTCCTGAACATTGTAATACATTTTTGCTGGTTCGACGCTTCTCTATTCTATCCCACCTGTGCAGAACCTGTAGAATCTGTAACTGTATGTAAATAAATGAATATAGTGCAGCTGTAAAGGTTTAACTCTTTTTTTCGTATAACGAATTATCTTTAGCCTACGTCTCTGGAGAAAGCATAATACAAAAACGATATCATATAAATAAAGCAGAATAGAAAACAAAATAAAGAAAACTTAATGCGTATTATGATACGAAAAATAACAGAGGATTAAGCGATTGGACAAAATGTACATAACTGTATTTCAGAAAAAAGCTCTCTTGGTTCTCGGTGTTACCCTCTCTTCTTGCCTTTTCTTCAAAGAAATCGTCTCTGCCACTTCGGGAGAAATCCGAAAGTGAAACGGTCTTTAATGTTGCTACAAAACCATTACGTCTCGCAGACAACGGCGAATCGCGAATTGTAATCTCAGCGGAATAATGAAGACTCGCAGTCGCCGGCCGTAACGAACAGACGTCCACTTTGTGTTTCTCTTTGAGAATTAGCGGCGCATTTTTCATCGTTCACGAGTTATTTTATAAGGCTTCCCCCCCCCCGCCCGCAACCCTAATTGGGCTTCCACGCCGTGGGGCGGGGGTGGGGGTGAAGGCTTTGTCCGCGTTTCTGCTATCCATCAAGCAGCCCACGGCGAGCGCCCCATACATCGGCCAAGTATTAGCTCTGATGCCGCGAGTGCCCGCTGGCGCCCGCGAGCGCGCGGCCGGTGATTTAACGGCGCCGATAGCGTCCCCACGCAATTTCGCAAACAGGGCTGGCGGCGTTTTATTACTTTTATTTGCGGTGGAGGGGGCGGTTGGCCACCCTGGGATGGAGGCTGGGGAGCTGGCTGAGGATTGGTGGACGTCATCTTGCACGTGCGAACCGCTAGATCGCTATCTCCAGCTGTGATGACTCCGAGGGGAGAAGTCAAGGGTGATGCGCTCCATCATTCGCAATGAAATGGCCAAATGCGACGACGGAAATCCAAAACGTACTGTAGACTATTACAGTTCCTGTAAATTACTACAAATTCCACAGTAATTATTTCTTATAGATAAAGAATGAACGGAATTAATGTAGATTTTCACTCAGAAGACATTTATTTTTGAGTGTTTTGTTACTGTTGTAATACAATTCCTTATCGAAGATAATGTACCCAAATTTTAACTTCAAACTATGATTTCCACCTCTAATTTCAACAATACAACTCATTTAATACAATACAAATAATACAAATATACAAAAAAATAGAAAACCTTCATTGTGCAGGCAGAAATCACAAAACTTTATCTGGATGTTTTGAACACTAAATACAAAACAAATCCGGCAGCTCTGAAAAAAGTAAAAATACAACATCAACTAGAAATTTTATCGTGGGTATTGTTTTAGTGGATAATGACAGATGAATCTTCCACGTAAGTTTTCTTTTAACTGAAAAAATAATGTCCGACTGGGGTAGATGAATTTCCGGGTTGTTTATTAAAGACTGGGGCGCCTGTTTCCATTTAATTCAAATACAGAAAGCTTCTTCTTGCACAAAAATATTTCCAGGTATTTTCTAAGCAACAAAAATTGATCACCAAAACATCATAGTGTGTAACTGACGTTAAGATAACCAAAATGGTTGGGCCTCTCTTACTCTGGAGCAAAATGTTAAAAGAAAAAATTTGTAGCTGATTTGCAGATGCAAATAAGTTATTTTACAAGGGAATGAATTTTCTCTATTAACAAATATTGCAAAACACGTTCGTTCCTACTCTTAATCACAATTCTCCTTAATACAGTAAAAGAACGAGAGGAATTCCGGAGCCCTAGAAAAAGGTGGGCAGGACATTCACGCAGAAGAGTGCACTAAGAGACGAATTCTCTCCCGAGCGTCTCACAGATTTTACCTATTTTTCGTCTATATATAATTAAATAGTATATTTAGCGGAAAAATTATTCTGCAAAGATAAATGTTTATCATGTACTCCTTGACTGAGCGTTGTATGTTCAACTTGGCGGCGTTTGTAATCTCGATATGCCGGTGGGGCTAGCCGAATTCGTTTACTACGCTCCGTGAAGTCACGAAGGTTAAGCGAATTCGAGACTCGCGGGTTTCTGGTTGGGTGACCAGCTAGGATGCCCGGGATCTAACGGCGTCGAGCCCCTGGGCGAAGGGATGAAAGACACCGACCGACTGCGACATGACGAGACTTGACAAATATAGTAATTATTCAGTACAGTAATTACACAGTAACAGAGGATTACTCCAGAAGAAAGCGCTCAACGCCCAACAAGGGTCTAGAGACGCGTTGCATCAACAACAACGAAGCCACAAATTAAAAAAAAAATCACCTCGTTGGAATTCGTTATGATTACTTCTTTGAAATACACTGATATTTTAATAATTATTTTGCATTCTAGATTTTGAGTTTTGTAATTGCATTCATTTTCTGTTTAAATTATTATTTGCAACATAAGAGCAATCCGAAACCTTGCAATCTTCTCTCCACTTTTAACGAAAGGTATGCCAATGACCTTAAAATGCCCTTGGAGAAAAATGTTTCTTTCTCCATATTTTATTTACTTTAGGTCGCTTTTAAACTTCTTGGTTATTAGCCATCACTCTTTCTCCATTTGTTTCTTTTGTTAACCCGTGATAAGTGAATATGCAAATAAACATCGACAATAGGCATTGAATCTGAAGATATATTTAATTGTTATGATTTATTTATTAATTTATTTAGTTAAAAGTTTATACATTGTGGCTGAGAACAAATAAAAATTATTCTTCTAGGCACTTTTGTCTTCAGCATTCCTTGTAGTGTCTCTAAATACTTGGAATAATATTTGCCAGGAGAATAAATTTAAGCGAACGGCTGAATTCTGAGTTCATAAGCTGAAGATAATGCGAAAGTGCCTTTCTATATTCATTTATATATATTTTAATTCTCTCCAGCACAGAGATGATTCTCCATCATATGCTCGCCATGGAACGGAAGCCCCCTTTTCGTCATGTAAATTGCAGCTGCATGAAGTCATGTTGCAGTAGGCAATTTCCATCGAGTACATAGCAACTCTGTGTGGCGGGAACTGGGGGGCAGAATTAGTTTTCATTATTGAGGAGAACGAGGGTTGATGTGTGGAGCGGAGTGCGGTGTGCATGTAGTAATAATGGACTGGTAACGAGACAAGTACGCCACGGAATGGGCAGACTCCAGGAAAAGGGGTTGATAAGAAGTCTTGCCTTCTGCTTACGCGCTACTGCTTATCTATATTCCAGTGCCTGGGGACCGCAAATTAATATGCTTTCAGCAAATGATAACCATTAATATTTTTCATACTTCAGAATTAATTTATTTTTATAGGTTTATATGGCTCAGAGATTGATCGAATATAATATTGTGAATTTTATTTTACTTTGCGAGGTTTAAACAGCATTTACTTTAATTTTTTTCGAGACAATATTGGGTTTAGAAACTAGTTTTTTCCAAAAATTCTCACATCACTAAAGGTAATCGTTTGTAACGCCTATTGTAATTGTGACAGAAATGTAATATTTGTGATACTAGACAACCAAAGATTCTATTTTATTTAACATATCAATTGAATTCATTGATTTTTAAATGATTTTTTTATTATCTTATTTTTTAAATGTCTTCCTTAACACGACAATTTAAAAAATCGAAAAAATATTATTATATTTTTTGAAGTAATCTTTATTTTTCTGGTACGTTGAAATGTGGGACTATGAGAGAATTCTGAGAAATTAAATACAATAGAAACTTTTACTGAGTGTTTTGCTGCGGGATTGCCAGAGCGTCATCTCCAAGTACATGTCAATAAGCATACACGGTTACCACCGTTGTACTATTCACAGAGCAATAATAATAAATATTCATTCTCATTTTTAAAGTGCCGGATATATACTTATGAACTTTATTGACGATTGAATTCTCATAAAAATATCAAGAGGATTCAATTCGGTATTAAACGAATGAAATCATAATTATACGAACAAGAATAACTAATATTTCTTTTGCTTCACTTTTCACAACCTAGCTTATTGAGTGTTTCGTATAGAACCTTAAATGGAACGTCCATTTAAATGAATTGAACACAAAATTAAGTTCATTATGCTACGCGTTCAGAATTCTTGCAAATTCAGTCAGCCTTCATACTGCTCGTTGTGTATACTTCGCGAATGTTCATTCCCGCCTGAGATAAGGCATAATATTCTGGGGAAATACATCTTATAGCTCCCAGACTTTTAGATTACAAAAACGAATTGTACGAATAATAACCAAATCCCACCCACGTGATTTATGTAAGCCTCTCTTTTTAAATCATATTCATCATGTGACAGTATCAACAGCTCATTACAAAAAATTCACATACAATACATGTACATTATTTTACAACACTTTGCCAGATGACATTAAACGATTAACTTCAATAGAAAATTTTAAATCCCAAGTGAAATCGTTTCTGCTGCATAACTGTTTCTATACAATTAGAGACTATACTGAGCATCACAAGAAAAGTAACATTAATTTTAACCCTGATACATAATGCATTATTTACCATTTGAACTGTGTAAATGAGTATAAACAACCTGTAACAACAATTGTACTACAGCTTCCGGGTCAATGACCCCCATCTCGATCAGGTTTTTCGTCCAGTTTCCCTGATCCATTGAGCAAATGCTGAGATGGCCCCTTGTTTGCTTCTGGACATAAATGTAACTTCATTTTCTGTGCACGTCTTCTAGAATTCAGTGAGAAATACAATTATTCAAATTATCGTTTCCATGTTGTCGCGGCAGGAAGTAATAAGAGCCAAAATTTATTGCTTATTTATCCTTGAAAATAGAGTTTATTACATGGGAGTTTTTTTGTTTTTTTTCTCCCTTTCAAAATTCAAAATTTATTGCTTATTTATTTTTGAAAATAGATTTTATTACATGGGAGTTTTGTTTTTTTTAAATTCAAAATTTATTGCTTATTTATTTTTGAAAATAGATTTTACTACATGGGAGTTTTCGTTTTTTTCTCCCTTTCAAAATTCAAAATTTAAATAGTATATGACTTGGTGTAGGGATCACAGAATTTTGAAAATGTGCACACAAGTCACTTTTCCCCATAGGACGTCATACGCAGTTTTTAACTGTTTTTTTGACGTAAAATAAAAAAAATAAAAAAAACATTGTGAGTTCAACAGGCTTTTTATTTTGATATGCCTGTTAAAATAAACAATTGCAATAAATAAACAGTTCTTTTTCTATGTTGTGTTCACCATTGGTAAAAATATAAACGCAATGTTTCTCGCATTGCCTTTATATTCTCGAATTCTCATCAGTCCACTAAAATGAGTTCCTAAGCCCATTAATAGGTTACTGGTAGGGGTGATGGTTATCTTTTAGCATTTCTCCCTCCTTCCGTCGATATGTCTCTTCCCATAAATGTTGCGAGGCGAAGAAATGTAATTCAGCTCTGGAACTGAAGTCATCATTCTCAAAACATAAATTCACAATTTATTTTCCTTCTTTTTTTGTTATACTAGCCTGTGCGTCCACGCGAGAAATGTGTAATATTCTTGTTTGAGAAGTGTTACGAGTTTATGCTGAAAAGCGAATTTCATTCGTGTCGTGTTTCAGGCATTCAGAAAAGGCAATTATTGTTTGATATTTAAATTCTTTGCTTTCTTTGATGTATAACACAAAATAATGCGGGGTTTCTTAGACACTAATTCAATCCTTTCTCTGAATTGCATATTTTCGTACGAAAGAATAATTTTACAAAAATAAATAATGGGCAATGAAAACGGAAAGGGGCTTTGGTCCGATGACTCTCTGTTGCTCGAGTCAAAATATTTATTATATTGATAATTTAATGCATTAAAATGTGAATGAAATTAGATTATTAAATTATATACAATGTCTAAAGAATAACTGTCTACGAACAAAGTTCATATGCACTCATTGATCTACTTAAATTTGATGTTTTTTATTTCGTTCTAATGCAAATTATCAAATAAGAAAAAATACGATACGTACTTAGCATGCCTGAAATTTTGTGACATTTGCAAACGTTAATATGAAATCAAACAATGATGGAGTATGCAATGATATTATTTCAAAAGAGGAATTAATTACCTAAAATTTAGTAAAATATGGCAACAAATTAGTTAATCTATAGAAAAGGAAGTATGAAGAACAAAAAGGAAGAAATAAGTATAAATTTATATCCTTTCTTTAAGTGGTTGCATTGTCAAAAGTTGGCATAAAAAACACTAATGCTTTTCTCAAGAGTGCGAACAAATATTCAACGATTACAGATGTCTATAACAATAACACGACGTAATTATCATATTCACAAAAAAATCATCAGCTCGCTTAAAGAAATCCATGTAAGATATTTACCACATTTTGACGATATCATTAAAAATTAAAATTGATTTCGAATTTTCAGTGTCAACTAAAATGTTTTCTGTTGCGTTTTTGCTTCTGTGTATAATTAGAGAATATAGTGACGTTCAAAAACAAAAATAATATTTATTTCGATATAATGCACTAGTCTACAGTTCCACTGAATAATTTTAAAAAGACAATATACTTGGGACAAGTAATGAACCTACTTCAGGTTCTTGATCAATGGCCCCAGAGATCGATCTGGTTTGCATTCAGTTTCCCTGGTCTATTGAGCAAATGCTGAGAAGTCCCTTGTTTTCTTCAACTATTTATGGCTAAAGACGGAGAAGAGATTATGAAGCTGAAGAAAACGTGCCCAGATTGTATGTCTCCACTCTACCTCACACAAGTTTTCTGCCATTCAAATGAAATTAAATCCAAATTATTGAATCAACATTTACAAAATTTGTATTTGAATTTTGAGCTGTAGAGTGACTTTTATTACGCTCTTTTTATTATTGTCAGGCCCATATATTTTTCGACAATCACTTGTTCTTGTATCGTTTACATTTTTAAACTGACATTTCAAAAAACAATTTTACAAATTTTTATCTGCTAGTTAACTGCTAATAACGTTTAGGAGGTACGTTGGAAAGAGATTACGATGTATACACGAAACAGCGACGAAAACAGTATAATATTCTGATATGTTTGTTTGTATGTCTAGAATCTGAAGATGGTGGAAACAACGCATCTCTGAAAGGTTATGAGCAGTTAATTAGCAGATAGAAATTTGTAAAATTGTTTGTTCTTTTTTGAGATACCAGTTTAAAAATTTAAACAAAAAAGAACAGGTGATTGTCAAAAAATATCGGGATCTTTATATGATAAAAATAACAGTCGTAAAAAACAAACATTGGAAACTGCGAACAGGTTCTAATTAGTGACATCCAGTTACCTATTTGCCATACTATAATCTTCACAATCGTCACTACAGCTGAAAGTGTCTTATAGTAAATGGTAGGAAACTAGTTTGGTCGTTTTGAATTACGTCGTCTCCTTCGCCAAGATTGTAAACGAAATTTCCTTCACCTGTAGTTGTATCATCGCCATCAGCAGGCCTGTCAACAAGAGCTCATCTTCCAAGGCGTCGTTTTATCTGCCTTCATCCTTTGCCGAGCGCTTTCCCCTCCTCCCGTGCCTCCCGCCCCCTCCCTCCTGCCCGTCGCCGCATCCTTCTTCCTCCCCTCCCCCGTCGCCGACGGCGGCGGCTCCGGCTTCGGACGATCCTGTATGTACTTTGCGCTTCCGAATAAGCCCCAGTTTGCCGAGAATTTTGCCGCAATGTTCGCCTGTTGTTGACGCACGAAGTCAAACAGTGGAGTGAGGTGGTCGGCGCCGCACCCGTGCCGCCTCCGTGGGTCGCGTCGGGGCCACGTTGGCCTCGCTGTGCTGGCTGCGCTGGCTTTCTGGCTGTGCTGTGCTGTGCTGTGCTGTGCTTGCTGCGTGTGTGTTGTGCTGTGTTGCGTGCTGGCCCTGAACTGTGCTGTGCTGTGCTGTGCTGTGCTGTACTGTGCTGTGCTGTGCTGTGCTCTGCTGTGCTGTACTGTGCTGTGCTGTGCTGTGCTGCGTTGCGCTGTGTTGTGCTTGCTGTGCTTCGTGCTGTGCGCTATGTTTTGGTGCTGTGCTGCCTGTGCTGACTGTGCTGCGCGGTGCTGCGCTGTGGTTGCGCTGTACTCTGGTGTCTGTGCTGCGCTGTGCTGCACTCTGTGCTGTGCTGTGCTGTGCTGTGCTGTGCTGTGCTCTGCTGTGCTGTGCTCTGCTGTGCTGCGCTGTGCTGTATTGTGCTGTGCTGCGCTGTGCTGCGATGTGCTGCGCGGTGCTGCGCTGTGTTGCGCTGTACTCTGGTGTCTGTGCTGCGCTGTGCTGCACTGTGATGCACTGTGCTGCACACTGCTGCGCTGTGGGTGCACTGTGCTGTACTGTTCTGCGTTGTACTACGGTGTCTGTGCTGCGCTGTGCTGCAGAGTGATGCACTGGTGGCGCACAGTGGGGCCAGTGGAGGGAAAAGTTGGCAAAAAGTACGAAATCAAAATATGCTTGTACGAGTAAAAAAACTAGTATGAGTGATGCGCGGTGCATTTCCTCGCTCTCGCGGTATGAAGAGAGGTGTGTTTTTCGATGGAAATATTTCCCCTCTCGACTAGAAGAACCGTGCGTGCTATGGATACGATACCAGCAGATGTGCAATTTAAATCTGTACTTCTAAGCAATTCCAAGTACAGTCGACTGCGGTTGTAGTAAACTTAGTGCACCCTCAGTTTAAGTGAACTTAAGTCCCTTCCCTTACAAATAAGCATAAAACGATTAGGTTATAGTGATCATGAGCTTCGGCTCTAGTGGCAATACCTACGTAGGAAAGAAGTCCTGGAAATTAATTGGATCTCGTATGTTATTAGGCGATTGAAAGGGCCTTCGGAGAGTGACATGGTATTGAGAAATGAGAGTGCAAGGGGCATTACAATACTTAGAGACAGACGACAATGGAGAATCAAGTATGGAGAGAGCACGAACTCTGAAGAAGGATGTAATGAAAAATGTACGAAGCAAACAATTGAATTAATTTGATTTTGTACGTACAAATAAATATTTTGAAATTTTCATTTCGTTATGTTAATGAATTTTGCTGTCTATTAACGAAATCAGTTATTGTGGGAAATTTTCATTTAATTTTGACATGATCGAATATAGTGAACCAGAAATGTTAGTCCTTAAGTTCACTGTAACAGGAATCGACTGTAGAAACTTCACGTGTTGCAATGGAATGAAAATTTTAAATCCGGTTTTTCGTATTGTCTTTTAGTTATCTTCCAGGCCTTTCCGGGCCATGACATTAACTGAATCTGAATTTGCAATTCATCGTGTTATCAAAACAGTATTCAAGCCTATATGCGCCCATTTTGCGTTTAGGCACTTTGTTTCTTATGATGCACATCTAATTTTGTTAGCCTTCCTATCTACAGTATTCATTTTTTATTCTTCCTTCATGATCTGGTGATGTGGTACTGATAGCGCTTTATTAACAAGGAGGAATCTGTATGATATTATTAAACGCAATGAAAAGGAAAAAAACGAAAGAAAACGTGGAACCTGGAAGAAAAAATCCCACAAACGCAAGCAATTATTGTTACTGAAACATTTGCGGATGTAAAATTACGACCACTTTGAAACCACACATTTGCGCGTATTTTGCAAGCACAGAGAGATGTCTTGACTAATCATGTTTTATCAAAATCAGGTAAGTAGTGTTTGTTTAGGAAATGGAAATTTGTCGGATCACATCAATAACAATATAATCAGAAATTTACTTCAAACCTCGAAGCAACAGATGCAAGTATTTTCATTTCATCAATAGTGCCTCGGAAATTAAATTTTAAAAGCGCCAAATGAAATGAAAAAATATAAAATGGTGAAAAACACGATCAAGGTTCTGCAGATCCATCAGATTTCAATTTAATCAGAAATTCCCTAACCTTTTTAAAAATGAAAAATTTCATTTAGAGAGTCAAATCATGCAACTGCTACCGACGAAAAGAAAAAAATACAAACGATGAAACTGCAGTGAAAGTCAGCCACGCTTAACTATTTACAATCCTAAATGTAAAAGTACTGACCGAAACCCGAAACAAACAGCGGTGGTATATTTAATGGACGTTCAAAGACTTTAATGATATTGACAAAGCTTTAAGGGCTTCAGTCAAAGAAAATATGGAGTTTGGATATTCGGTACTCCCCGCTCGGATTAGATTCTTAGAATGTATTTTACTTGTTGCTTATAAGCTTCCTCTAAAAAATGGTACTTAAAGAGAAAGGAAAAAATTGCAGCTTCGTAAAAGATATGCCGATGAAATTGAAGGCGCAATAACACTTCACACTCAAGTTATAAAAATATTTAAACTACTATTACAAACCAAATAGACAATTAAATGAAAAAAGCAAAAGTCGGTAAAAAAAGTTAAAAAAAATATAGAGAAACTTTGACCAGAAAATGAGAGGGAGCAAACTAACAAGGAAGTGCTTCGCAGGCTGTTAATTGCATCTGATATAATGACTTCAGAAATGGAATACAGAACAATTATTAATAAAAGGTATTTGGCTCAGAAGTTACACCAATGTTCATGCTTTCAAGAACAAATTTACTTCTTGAACAAGAGTCACATTATGAAATGGCTGATGACAGCTGGGCGGCCGCTGGAGGGTAGCTGGCGGCGGCTGGGCGGCTGTTGGGAAGCTGCTGGACGTGGCAAGGCGGAGGGTTGGCCGATGCTGGGCGACAGCTGGATGGTGGCTGGCGGCGACTGGCTGGCGGTTGGGAAGGTGCTGGGCGGCGGGTAGGCGACGGCTAGGCGGAGGCTTGGCCGCGGATGGGCGGTGGTTTGCCAGGGATGAGCGGAGGCTGGGTGGCCGATGGGCGGCAGTGGCTGATGGCCGCGTTGGACGCGCGCAATTACGTGGGGTGTCGCTCGGATTTGCGGAATAGAATGCTAATTAACCCAGCAGTCGTGTGATGTGGCAGGGCGGCAGGGCAGCGCGGTGCGATGCGAAAGTGGGCGGGGCAAATAGGCGGAAGACTGCGCGATGAGGTAGGTGCTGGAACCCATTGGAAAAGGGGTGGCTGGGCAGGGATACAAGATCACATTTTCATTTTCGTTATGTTACACTTTTGCTCTTTTCTCTCCAAATTTCCCAATATTTACGTGAATGGAAACCATTATCGTCACTCTTTTACTTCTTTTTCTCAAGAATATTCCCTACTTTAACCAATGTTTACTCATTTTTGACCCGACCTTTTGAGCACTTGAATTTTCAGATTCCGTCCTTAACATCCTCATATTATTTTGTGATGGATTTAGAGATACGATAACCTCGGAATATCTTTATTTACTCCTTAATTTCTTTATCAATATTTTGTTAATCATTGTCTGTCAGCATTTATTACAATTCATTTGCTTTAAAATAGTTGAAAAACGTAATAATTTGAAAAGTTATAACATGCTTTAAATAGGTTCTTTGGAAATTGGAATATGAACTCCACTGTGTTTGTTGTTCCTGTGTACTTGCTTCTAAAGGAGAGAGCCATATTTATGAAGTTACAAATGAAGTGCCAAAATAAAAATTTTGGAAAAGTACTCAGATTATTCCAAAAGGGTTCTAATAATATTAGTAGTATTTTGTATCTGGTCAGTGGTTTAGATACCATGAATCGTCTACTTTTGAACTAAAAGATGGGTTAGCCAAAATAATTTGTTAGCTTACCACGGCGTTACCTGTGTCTGGGCGAAAGGAAATCGGTTTCCTTTTTGGTTCCATCTCGTTATTCATGCGTGTATGAAGCTCCACGCTGTACTTACTCGCAAAAATCATAACTTCCAAATCGCAACACCGATTTCACATTACCGATTCAAAACGCCGTTTTCCACGAGAACGGTGATCCGCCATCAGCTCAGACCGGTTCGGAGCTGATTTCAAAGAACGTGAGCTCGTGGCATCTTAGCGGGAACTAGCTGATTTCTCCGCATGTCGAAAATGCGCAGGTTGGCGGCGCGCCATAGGCTCGATCGGAAGGGTTGTGGTGCGCTCTCACGGCCTTCTTTGAAAGAAGTTCAAGGATGTTTTCTTAATTTTCTTAGGACAAATTATTTTTTCTCTCTGTAATGCAGTCGGCGGTATTTGAGAGAAAAATCTCACACGCATTACGTTTGGAATCTACGCTCATTTGCTGTTAATTCATCCCAAAGAAGGGCTATAATTGTTTATATTCTTTAGTAGTCGCCAAATTTGAATTAATTTGACCACCTATGTGTAAACATTTGGTAAACAATTGTGTAAAATCATTTACTATATTGCAATGTATCTTTCGCACCGAGAGCGTTGGCTCAGTGCATCAACTGATATCACTGCAGTGCCTCTGACCGGGAGGTCCTAGCTTGGAGTCCTAACGGCGGCAGGATTTTTGACTCCAGCTTATCAGTTAGCTCCAATGCAGTCGCTGTCTGCAGGAGAATTCTAGCGACCGACTGCTCTGATGGGTAGTTTACCGTGGTTTTTCTGATCAACACCAGGCGAATGCTGAAGCAGTACCGTAACAAACGGGTCACGGACCGCGTTCGATATTTCCTTCCTCTTCCTTTTCCTATCTTCTCCCCTTACACACACACACACACACACACACACACACACTAACATGCACTACACTACCACACATGTAGAATTTGTCCTGGCTGGGGCGGTGCCCCGCTGGTGGGAGATATCTGGTTAGGGAAAACCCTACTAGACGATGGTAAGTCGGCACCGGGTCTGGCCTTCCAGTGGGGAATGATCACCGCCACTTCACGATGAAAAGCATGCACTACCCATACGGGACTAATGACCTCAGCCGTTGAAACGCTTGGAATCACTAACAATCAATGAATGAATCTTTCGCCGCGCGCAGGCGCAACTGCCCTCAAAGACCCTCGCCCCAAATTTGTTGCTCTCCGCGTCCACTGGGGGCCATCCATGACTGTCGGCAGACCCAGAAAGTAGAACCGCCTTCGGTTCCCGACGTAAATACTCTTTCCACCCGCGACCTCCAGCACGCCCCTACTTCCCACAATGAATGACATTGGCACCCGTCGACAAACAATACTTGACAAAGGAAAGTATTCGCACGGTATCCGACAGTAGCCAGAACACCGTGAGTCGCATAGACGCATTTCAAAGCAATTTGTCACATGCAAGCGTTAAACCCGACACACCCACCGCGCTACTGCATGGAAGGAAAAAAGAACGATGGGTAATGCAATGAGATGTTCTCTTATCGGGATCAGAAAGAGGGAGACGCAGCTGTCCAATAAACTTATAGAATTTAGCCCTAGAGAAGACAGTTGAAATAACTAATGCAAACCCGTCCTGCGATCACGTGGTGGTCAAGAAGTTGCGAGAGAGAGAGAGAGTTAGAGGAAGGGCGTTGTCAGCACGTGGATCGGAGGAGATTCGCACATTCCCACGCAATGACTCTCGCGGATTCACTCATAAAGATACTTACTGAATTGACGAGTAAGCTATTTTTTTGCCATTTTGTGAACTCAGCATGTTTTGTCGTACGATATTCCTGCGGTAATGTGCGCGAGTTCATTAATGTCTTGTGCAACAATTACACTCAGGCATAGTTCTCAATCATCGACACTGGTCACACATGCGATTCGCTGGCATGAACGCCTTCAAGATACACCCAAGATTAGCCAGAAATCACGTCATCGGGCCTAGTACCATGATATCCAACGCTCGTGTCTGGCCTTTATTTTTGATTGATTGATTAGTAATTCCGAGCGCATTAATGAAAATCGCTAGTCCCTTAAGCGTAGTGCATGTTTCACTCGGGGGACGGTGATTTTCCCCACCGGGTGCGGAGATCCAGCGCCGACCTACAACCTACAGTTGGCTAGCGGAGGTTTCGCTAATCAGGGATTCCACACCAGTGGGGCATGGCCCCAGCCGGGGGAAGCTAAGTTCACGAGCGGTCTCCCGCCATCTGTGGTATTGTAGTTCGTGTAAGTGTAAGTGTGTATATGTAAGGGGTGATGATAGGACAAGAAAGGGAAAGGAAAGATCACACGGGGTCCGTGGCCCGTTTGCACGGTAATGCACCGGTATTCGCCTGGGGTTGATCGAAGAAACCACGGAAAACTACTGGCGTTCGCGAGAATTCTCCGACAGACAGCGACTAAACTCCACCTAGCTATCTGGCTAGTGACGAAAATCCTGCCACCGTCCGGACTCCAACCTAGGATTCCCAGTTGAGAAGCGCTGCAGCGACCACAGTTGATGTCGTGAACCACCTATTCCTGTCGGGCCTAGATTGAGGGATGTGGAAGCGCGGCATTTCCGTCTGACGTACTCGCTTTCCATCAGCGCTGCAGAGACCTGTGCCGAGAGGGCGCGTGCAACGTGATTTGGAAAAAGGTCAGCCCAAAGACGCGCCCTAAGCAAATGTCGAAGAGTCAGGTCCACAGCAAGGTAATGCCCCGAATTGACTTGCGTAAGCCGTTGCAATAATGGACTTACGATTAAATTACGACGGCAGTCGGTCATAACCACCCTACGATTTTCAATTTAAGTATGACGTATGACAGATGTAAATAATTTAAGTGTTTCAATAAGATTTTTTTAATAAATACTCATCCATCACTGTGGCGATGCCATTGTCAGTAATATATGTTCGATTGCTAGCGTAGAATTTGCATCACACCAACACCCAAGACCACCCAATCTGAAACCTTTCGAGCCAGGAATTTTTCACTAATCACCTCTATTATTGAACCAATTAATTGTCTCCCACCGTGCGTGCAAGATTCTTGTCCCATTAACCCTGGCGTTTGGTACAATACAAGCGCCAAAAGCGTGTTTGTTATAAGCACATTAATAAGTCATCTCATAAATTGGCAGCCCAACGTGATTTATCATATGGATCACTTTATATATTGACGTACCAATGTGCGTTTCCTCAACAGCTATTAAACATATCGATTGTTCCATTTCATTATTTTATCTTACACGCGTTTCTATTAGGTAGCAAACACGGAACCGCGACAAATTTGTCTCTCCGGACTCGTGGTATCTCATCGACTACAGATTACGCATCGTATTCTTCGTTTCTAGGGAACCAAAGAGAAAAGAGAGAATATAAGACAAAAATTAGAACGTGGGAATGAATAAATAGAGAAAGAGAAGAGAAAATAAGCATGTAAGTGGAGAATAAAGTGTGTATGTTGTAGCTTCGATAATTTTAATACATTTGAGATATTTATATAATATGAATGTCTTTGGTGAAAACTTAGTACAATCCCTGGTATTCTTGATACAGACCGTGCTGGGTGGAAATCTAAATAGACAAATTCTTGTACCCGACCAGGCCTGTGATAACCCACGAGTCGGAGTCCGCGGCGTGGCCGGTGGAACCAGCCCGAGGCGTCACTTGGCCGATCGTAACTGCTTCTCCAAGTTTGAGTGTCTCCTATGGGCCGGTGAATAGCTGCAGTTATCAAAGTGGCCTCGCGATGATCTCAACCCGGCTTAGAAGAGTATCCGACATAACTAAAACAATAAAATAATCAATTTAAAAAAGATACACAGAAATGCACAACGCTCTCTCCACGTCCCTCTTCGCCGCGTCACTCCCGCACCACACTTCGTCCTTTCGCTTCCCGCGAGCATCGCGCTTCGTTCCAGAGCGGTCCCCTCCATTGCTAGCTGCGCAGCGCTGCAGTGGCATTGGGAGCAATTGGCGACTCCAGGTGCAGCCGCCCCCGCGGCCCCGTCCCCGCCCGCCCTCGCCGCTCACGGAGTCCCAGTGAAAGAGGCCCTACCCCCACGCCGAGCACGTTTGGTCATTAACCTGCGACGGAGCGCCCTCTGTCACTTAATTCCTTTGTGAATTACCCTCCGCCGGGGCCCTTGGCCGTTCTGCCTACCCTCTGACCTCTCATCCATCCCAACCTCCCTCCATCCCTCTTTCTCATGTCTGCACTCTCACCTCCAACCATCCCGTCCATCTCTTCCCACACTGATTCTCCTCCCCTAGCCCTCTGCCCATATCCTCCAGCTCATCCGCTTCATGAAGCCTTCCGCTTCAAATCTCCTGTCCGCCTGTCCGGAAACCTTAAGGGTCATAGCAGCCTCGGCTCGAAGAATCGCGGGTTCGCATCCCGCCCCAGGCACGGATTTTTTGTGTGAGTTTGTTGTCCTTACGTGTTCTCCCTACAATTCCCACAACAGTTTAAAAAACTCACACTGGTCGCTATTTGAGCGAAGATTTGAAAAGCGACCAAAAATTCTCCTCCCTACCGCTGAAACTGTCTCACCTTCTACCCATCGCTTGTTGTTTTGTTCTGTGCCCGATTGTTTCATAATCCTTCCATTTCCTTTTCGGTCGCCTCCGATTGACTGAGTTGTCTCTCGGTGTTTCTATTCTTATTCGGTATACATCTTGAGAAGTCAGGGGATGGGAGACTTTTTAGCAGGCAAATCTATTTTCTACGTATTCCCTCCTTTTCCTCTCAAATTGTAATTATAAAGCAAGCGCATCTTTCTAAACTACTTCGCGCGACATTCCATTACTTTTTCGCTCTGATAATATTTCAAAATGTGTGCCCTTCACTCCCTTTCATTATTTACCCTCACCTCCTCTCTTTTCTCCCTTCCCTTTGCTCCCTTTTTTCTCCTTCAGTCACCTATCCTCCCTTGTGGTCTCGCCCGTCCCGTCCGTCCGTCCGTCCCCCGTGGCGCCGTGGCGCCCGTGGCGCCGTCCGCCCGTCCGCCCCGTCCGCCCCGTCCCGCCCCGCCCGCCCGTCCGCCCCGCCCCGCCCCGTCCCGCCCCGTCCCGCCCCATCCGGTCCCGCCCCATTCGATCCCGCCCCATTCGATCCCGCCCCATTCGATCCCGCCCCATTCGATCCCGCCCCATTCGATCCCGCCCATTCGATCCCGCCCCTTTTCGATCCCCCCATTCGATCCCGCCCTCGATCCCCCTTCGATCCCGCCCATTCGATCCCGCCCATTCGATCCCGCCCCATTCGATCCCGCCCCATTCGATCCCGCCCCATTCGATCCCGCCCCATTCGACCCCGCCCCATTCGATCCCGCCCTTCGATCCGCCCTTCGATCCGCCCCGTTCGATCCCGCCCCGTTCGATCCCAGTCGCCCATTCGATCCCGCCCCATTCGATCCCGCCCCATTCGATCCCGCCCCATTCGATCCCGCCCATTCGATCCCGCCCCATTCGATCCCGCCCCATTCGATCCCGCCCATTCGATCCGCGCCCCATTCGATCCCGCCCCATTCGATCCCGCCCCCCTTCGATCCCGCCCGTTCGATCCCGCCCCGTTCGATCCCGCCCGTTCGATCCCGCCCGTTCGATCCCGCCCCATTCGATCCCGCCCGTTCGATCCCGCCCGTTCGATCCCGCCCCATTCGATCCCGCCCATTCGATCCCGCCCTTCGATCCCGTTCCGTTCGATCCCGCCCGTTCGATCCCGCCCCGTTCGATCCCGCCCCGTTCGATCCCGCCCCGTTCGATCCCGCCCCATTCGATCCCGCCCCATTCGATCCCGCCCCGTTCGATCCCGCCCCATTCGATCCCGCCCCATTCGATCCCGCCCCATTCGATCCCGCCCATTCGATCCCGCCCCATTCGATCCCGCCCCATTCGATCCCGCCCCATTCGATCCCGCCCCGTTCGATCCCGTTCCGTTCGATCCCGCCCGTTCGATCCCGCCCGTTCGATCCCGCCCGTTCGATCCCGCTCCTTTCGATCCCGCCCCATTCGATCCCGCCCCATTCGATCCCGCCCCATTCGATCCCGCCCCATTCGATCCCGCCCCATTCGATCCCGCCCCATTCGATCCCGCCCCATTCGATCCCGCCCCATTCGATCCCGCCCCATTCGATCCCGCCCTTCGATCCCGCCCCATTCGATCCGCCCCATTCGATCCCGCCCATTCGATCCCGCCCGTTCGATCCCGCCCCATTCGATCCCGCCCATTCGATCCCGTCCAGTTCGATCCCGCCCCGTTCGATCCCGCCCCGTTCGATCCCGCCCCGTTCGATCCCGCCCCGTTCGATCCCGCCCCGTTCGATCCCGCCCCTTCGATCCCGCCCCTTCGATCCCCCCAGCAGCCCCCGGCGAGCGGCGGGCCGAACACGAGCAGCCTGAGATTGCGGCCGCACCGGAGACGCAGCCGCGCGGGAGCTGACGCCCAATTCACAGCGCAATCGGCTCTGGTTGCGCCGCAGCATTGCTCTCTTCAGAAGCACTCTGCAGTGGTAGAAGGGAAGGACGCTGCCATCGCACATCTTAATTTGCACGGAGACGCGACCCACCTCCAAGTGGAGCTGTGCTCGAAATGACATACCAGCGTAATCACACCGGGCGCCTGCATGCTTTCTAGAGTACGTATTACAAATGTTCACATTTCGTCGCATTAGGGTGGAAGCACCGTTCCTACGAATATTGAGTATGTCTGCTCATTTGCATAAACGTAATTGTACAAAAGGATTGCGATTAATTGATAAATTCAGGTATTTTCTAAACAACTGCCATCGACTTGAACTCAGTTGCTGTTAAATAAATTTTAACTAATTATATTTTATACTAAATATATTACTCACTGCATTCAAATCTTCGAAGCAATTTTTCCCTCATGTGCAGGCATACCTACAAAAAAGAAGAAAAAACAATTAATATAAAATAGAAAAATATCCAATGATTAGTACATTACGGAGGAAAGTCGGATAAATCAGAGAGTGCGAGTAAATAGAAAGAAGCATTCTTTAGTAACTATCCGCCAGAATAATAGCTACTTTCTTTTATATTTTGATATAATGAAAGCTAAAGATCGCCGTTACAGAATTGTATAATGTAACAACACAGTTCGGTAGAGTTTCAAAAGTTAAACATAAATACCGGTTCATCTGACATTCCACTGAAAGTTTATCATTTCTAGGTCAAATCTTATAGTAATTGTTAATAAATATGAAAAATGCTACATGCATAGGATGCCTCTTGCATTTTAAATTATATTGCCGGAAATAAAAGATATTAGAAATAAACTCGCACTTGTCAAGGCAGCTTCTGTTGTGCCTATAGGAAATAAAGCGATCACGCCCATGCGCACACCCACTAAACCTCCGGAATTGGTCGTGAAAAGAAAGCTAGAAACCGGATCTTAGACATGAATTGGAGAAAGTACTCTCAATGCAACTCGCTTCATGTAATTATTTGGATACATGCAAATTCAGTGTTTTAAACATAAACTAGAGGTGCTACACGATAGCACACTTTTTCTTGTAGTAAAGTTTTCTAATTTCCTTGGTGTGGACTGGAACTGTACAGTCTTCCCCTTCCTTTTTCTCAGTTGCCAACTATCGCCGCCTAAAGAACATTTTTTTAAAAAAATTTCTCAATAGAGATATTTAATAATAATGTTCTCAAAGAGATATTTAAAAAATACATTTGTGTAAGTTTTGAAAAAAAAGAATACACCAAAATTACATTACATCACGTTAAATATTGCCATTACCACTATCCGTTGTAAACGTTTGAAGAAGAAATTTGGAGCCATTATTGAGAAAACGGCGTTTGAGAGTCTTTGAAAATGGGGAATTTTGAGATAATTTTCACAAAAAACTGGGATTTTCGAGAAATTTTATTTGACATTATTTAAAGCGCATGTACTAATAAATACATCAACGTGAAGAAATCGCCTTTAATGTAAATATTACCGACGCCAGAGAGTAAAAAATTAGATTTTTGTCATTTTTCAAAAAAAATAAGAGCAATATGGCGTTTATGTCATCTTATACAGTACATTTTGCTCTATTCATGCCAAAAATTTCAAGGAAAAATTTCGAGTCGTTTTTGATAAAATCTTGTTTATGTAATGTTTTAAAATTGGAAATGTCTTCTTGCGCGAAAACTTCGAAAATTTTCAAACGATTTACAAGACCTTATTAAAAGAACTGATTATGAGCAATAAATTTCATTTGAAGCAAAAATCTCTATCTTTAATATTGTAGTTTTAGAAAGACGCCGAAAAATATTCAATTTTTTTCAATTTTCCAAATTTCAGAGTTACCCGAGAAAATCGACCTACGCGTAGGCCGTAGCTACGGCACGTTTAAAAGTGTACTTTACTCTATTCTTACAAGAAATTTGAAGAAAAAATTTGGAGCCGTTTTTGAGAACATTTTGAATATGTCTGAGGGTTTCATGTGAAGTACCTCCGAATTTTACAGATTTTGTTCTCCAAAATTTCAAAGTTTTAACTAGAGCCAGATGGATTGGGGTTCCTTTAATTTGGAAAAGATCGGTCATGTGGTTTAGGCGCTAGTAGTGTTCACAGACAGACGGACGCACGGATGGACGTTTTGAAAATAACGACTTTTTCGGTATCAGGGAACCCCGAACGTGTATTTCCGTTGAAATTTCGAAATCGATTTTCCGCAACATTAAATAACTCTCTCTATACTATGTATATTACTCACGTATATACGTATGTATATGAGAAAGTAAGAACTGAAACCAATTCTACATGTTACAGTCAATCTGTGAAAGTGTACATCTAATATTGGAGGATGATATTTTTTAAAAAAATATAAAAAAATTCATCACGTGCAAAAAAATTACTGACATTTTGGTCTTTTACACATCATGTCAAAACTTTAGAAAAAATATTTCTGTCCAGACGAAATAAACACGAAAATAAATGAACTCAATTCCACGTCATCAACCGGGAGCGGTAGCTCAGTGCATCAACTGATGTCGCTGCTGCGCCTCTAACCAGGAGGTCCTAGGTTCGACTCCTGACGGCGGCAGGATTTTTTACACTAGCTTTTCAGCTAGGTCGAATTCAGTAGCTGTCTGGAGGAGAATTCTAGCAGCCGGCTGCTCTGAACGGTAGTTTCCGTGTTTTCTCCGATCAACACCAGGCGAATGCCGGAGCCGTATCCTATCAAACGAGCCACGGACCGCGCGCGATCTGTCCTTCCCATTCCTTGTCCTATCATCTCCCCTTACACACACACACACACGTACACTAACGTGCACTAAAGTACCACATATTCCGGGAGACCGGTCGGGAGCTTAGAGCTTGTCCCGGATGGGGCGGTGCTTTGTTGGTGGGAGAGTCCTGGTTAGAGGGAAACCCCACTAGCCGACGGTAGGTTGGCGCCGAATTTCGCCATCCAGCGGGGGAATATCACCGCCATCCCCCGAGAAAAAACATACACTACACTAACGGGACTAATGACCAGGATAGTTGACGTGCCCGGAAACATGAAAAAATAAATCAATAAATCCACGTCATGAATTTGTTGTATTAAGAGAGAGAGCAAGAGAGAAGAACAAGAGAGAGCAAGAGAGCGAGAGTAAGGGAGAGAGAGAAAGATAGAGAGAAAAAGCGAGAGAAAAATAGAGAAAGCGAAAGAGGAGAGAGAGAGTGTGAGAGGGAGAGATAAAGAAGAAAGAGTGAGAAAGAGACAGAAAGAGAGACAGAGAGAGAGAGGGAGAGAGAGACAAAGGCAGATCGGCAGTCCGTTCCTTTCGGTTTCTTCCCGGATCTGACTGGAGGCAACTGCTCGGACTTTCGCGGAGTCATAGAACTGCTGTTACATCAGGAGGCGAACGTCGCTGCTAATTCCGCGCTTGGAAGTTCTGGAAGGTCTCGGCTCCATCGGGCGTTTAAGCACAGAAGCAGTGCGGTCCCCCACTGTTGCGCACTTTAATGAACGGCTGACTTATCAGCGAACTCATAATAAGTCGCGAATACTTCCAGAGAGCAAGCGGACAATTGTGAGAAGTCTCTTCTAAAAATCACATCTTTAAAAAGGTCATTAGAATTGTTTTTAAAATACGTGCGTACATTCTGCGTTTTTGCGTACATTCTGCTTGAAGTTAATGTACTTTATGATTATAAATCGTTTTTTCAACGCTCCAATTGTTTCAACTGCTCCAATTGTTTTATTTGGCTGTTATCGACAGATAGAGCGACGCTTAAAAGAATGGCGCATGCCTCAACCCTCTGAAGTGCAAAAGTCATACAAATGCGCTGAGAAAGTATGCGCTGTTGTAGTACGACTAGTTTGAGAAATACGCTGGAGGAATATTGATTTTAACAATGATATTTAATGTATTCATTACCATTTGGACCATATAATGCTAAAAAAAGTGCCTGTAAGAAATAATGCTTCTCAGCCTTCTGGGTCAGTGACCACCATTTCCGTCAGTTTTGGGTCCAGTTTTCCAGATTCTTCGCCCAAATACTAACATGGACCCTTGTTCTGCTTCTGGATATAAATGTGCCTTCACTATCTGTGAAAGTTTTCTAGAGCTCAGTGTGGAATATAGATATTCAAAGATTCGTTCTCTATGTGCTCGCGGCAGTAAGTTGATTCCTTCACGAGGGTACGATAAGGCATAATAGCCGAAATCTATAGCTGAGTTTCCTGTACTAATTTCCTTCCGAGATTACATGGGAGCAAATATTTTCTTATCAATTCCTGCCAAATTCGTTGCTCCATAATTCATCTTAACAAGTTTAGGCGTTAGATCAGACATCGCAGGAAACTAGTAGGTCACATATGGCTATTAATTATTTTTGACGTTAAATATACAAAGAAATAGAGTCGTAAAGGGATGTATTAAAAAAGCAGCCCTCCTGGTTGGGAGCACGGGCTGCGTAGCCAACTGAAGGTCAAAGCTTCCTGTATCGTATTTTCTGGCCTGCGCCTTTGTGGAATTATGGAAGTAATGCGCGCATAATGTAGCTTTACAAAATATATGGGTGGGACACTGTTCTTCAGAATATTGAGGTTCAGTTCGGTGTAATAGGTTGAGAGTGTATAATATCATCTGTAGACACAATACTAAAGCGGTTTTACACTGGTGTATAAGATTAAAAGAAGGGTTCCTTGTTGCAGCTTTTTGGGAGGTTCCACTCTCCGGTGAAAAAGAACATGCTTTTCTCTTGCGTTCATTCCAAGGTTCTTCTTTTCGAGTGGCAGTCTGCGATGGTGCACTTACTGAGTCTGTAGTTGGTCATAATAGTTGGCCGACATTGCGGTAGCTTGTGAATTGGATGTTCCTGAAGGCTTTGCTTTTGGTTGTACATTTGGTTCTGGTTTGCTTCTGAATTTGCAAGTAGTGTTCGATTGATAATAGGTAAGCTTTCAGCAATAGGGTTTGACAATAGCTTTTTTGACGGCAGCTGTTGGTTTGTTTGTTGTAAAAGTTGAATGAATTATAGGTTTTGCATTAACAAATGTTGATGCAACGTTGGTTGCAAATGTTGAAACACCTGAAACTGTGATAATTGTTGCATCACAGCTAAAAATAATTGCTTATGCATCTGTTAAAACATACTGGGTAATTGTTGTGCTGTGGCTGTTGAAATGTAGATGCTTGCTGACGAGTTTCCTTTCTCACCGGAGTAGAGATTTCTGCATTTATAATGTTTCGGATGCCTGTTCCAGGTTATGTATCGTGTGGCAACTATTTTCGTACATATATTTGGAAGATGTTTCTACCATCATTGAATAATAGTTTTCCTTCGGTATAAATAATAGAGGAATGACATTCATTCCACACAGGTGGATTCCAATGTGGAATTCACGGCCTGTTGACTAAGCACATTTCTAAAATTTTCGGAATCCACAGACAGGGTTGCATTCTCTTTGCAATTCACATTTCTTTTGAATCAAGAGTTCACAGTTTCATGTACGGTACCTGTATACTGTTATACTCATTTTGCTGGGTCTAGAGAAACGATTAGTTCTGCTGCACCGCAACAACCAGTAAGTAGTAGTCACCTGCATCGCATATATCATCTGGCGGAATATATTAAAAAGCATGTGCTCTTAGTGAAAGTGGAAAAATAAAGATGGTGGTGCATCTACCATCATATTATTTAAATTTTTTCCGCATTGTTGTTGTATTCGTCTTTAGAAATATCTGCAAGGACACAGCCACAATCCTGAAGAAGAGCCTGTACACGTTTCGTATCTATTCATGCAGTTTTTGATGTACCGATATACGTATTTTAATGTATGATTACAAGTCGTTGAATTCAGTTTTAGTAGTATAGATAATGACGTAAGGAAAAAAAACATATGTAACTCGTTTATAATGCTGCATTATTGCATTCATACAAAATCGGAAACTTACTCCTATCCTCGCTTGTTTTAAAAACGTATTTATTCAATAAAGCTTAACATTATAAACTAATTGCTAAATATACTACTACAGTAATACCAAAAGAAGACATTAAGACCGGAAACTAAGAGATATTCTGTCGAAAACTCGCCGATTTTTCTTTAGCATTACAATGTCTCTGTTTACTACGTAAATTCGTCATATGGCGAGAAAGTAAAGTGGCTACAATTACAACAGTAATGGTTTGTAGATAAATTAGATAAGATAATTTAATACCCCATCACAAAAGTATTCTTGATTATTCCCAGGTCGAATCACATAATTGGTTGGGCCATGCGAAATCAAGTATTTCCGACGCCTCGCGGAAGAAAGACAGCCGAGGATAATACACAGCCTATCCAAAGTAATTTGGGTGTGTACTAAATGTTCGGAAAATTAACGACTTATCGTAACCTCTAGGTAAAGTTAGAAAGACTAAGAAATATCTGGATTGTATTAATTATATTGAATTAATTAGATATTAAGGGTAGTGTCTCTAAACCTGAAAATATATCTGAACATAGACTGGCTTCTTTGCGAGTCTAGCATACTAACTGTAAATTAAAGAGGACATCTCCGCATCTCTCACATTCTAACTGGGACCTTTGACCCATTGATCCTTTCATGTAAATTTCCCTTGCCCAAATAACATCGTGTTTTATGTGACTGATTACTTTCGAGAACCTTTTTCTATATTCGTGAATGTAATAATAATAATAATAATAATAATAATAATAATAATAATAATAATAATAATTATAATAATAATAATAATAATAATAACCACATTCAGAATAAAGTTTTGTGCTTTTTTAATCTACCTTTTCTGTGGAATGGTCTTACGTATTGACAAAAGATATGTTCAGTAAACCCTCAACATTCAAGATCGTTGGGGACCACATCCGATGCGAAACAACTGAATTCATTTCATAAAGCATCAAAAATGATCAAATGTAAAATCACCTCACATAATGTAAAAAGTAAAACATTTTTTTTGTGCAGTTAGGGAACTACAATTGAAAATAGCAACGGCAAACGACAAAGCACAGTGCCCGACGAGCGAATCCGATGTTCACTCATCGCTGGAGAAGTCCAATATTCCCGGAATCGCCTTGCCCTGCGCGCACGCCCACCCTATGCTCTTTCAACAACTAATACCCACGCGTCATGTTCCGGTTTTGCTGCGGACTCATCCCCGTTGTTGCTTTCCCGAGAGCAGCGTGGGGAAACCTGACAGGGCCCATCCCCCCCCGCCGCCGTCGAGGCCGTGGCCGAGGTCGCCTGCAGTGGGTTTGCGCGAAACCGCGACGTCCTGGTCGCAGCGCGGCGGCGTGGGCCGGGCGGTGGTGGGGCGTGGCGCCGAGTTTGTGGCGCGAGCGGTGTGGCGGGTGGGTGGAGCGGGGGCACGCAGGTGTGGGGTTGTGATCTGACGCGGAGGTTGGGGCGTGGGCGGGGGCGTGGGCGGGGCGAGGGGACGTGGCGGGGGGCGCGGGGGCGCGGGGATGTGGCGGCGCGGAGGCTGTGGCGGGGCGGGGGCGTGGCGCAGCAGCAGAGCCCGCGTCGGGGGCGCAGTTCGACGGCGCCTGCCTGCAGCCCTTCATTATTAATAGACGAGGCGGAGGCGACACGCGGCTGCGGTGCTCCGCCCCCGCGATAAATAAAATAGAAGAAGACAAGAAGCAGACAGAAAGACGGCGGCGGCCACGCCCCCGCACGCCCCCGCGCCGCCCGGAGCCCCCGCAGCGCGAATTAATTAGGATCTCGTGCAGGGCGGCGCTGCGCCCACGCTTCTCCACGCCCCTCCCCCCCACACCCCACCCGCGGCCCCCCCACGCCGCCGGCCCCCCACCCTCGCTCCACCACCACGCCGGTCCCGCCCCACAGATATCTCACATACAGGCTCCCACTAGGTTTTTTTGTCTTCCAGATAGGAATTACCGTGTGTGTGTGTGTGTATTCAATATTTTCATTTTATTACACTAGTTGCGCAGTTGATGAATTGCTGCTGAACGAAAACTGACCCTTCCGACTTTCTTCACAGGCTCCCGACGTACCTGCGGATTTGGAATCATGCGGCAGAACATTGTCTATCTGAACTAAATTTTATTTTATTTCACGAATTTCCAATTGTAATAACATTTTGTGCGTAGTAACTTTTAACAGCTGAGAGCACAGTTGTGCCCTAGACTATAATTTTAGGTCGACGCGTACTTTCTACACGTAATCTACATGTAGTCCACATGAATCTTTTTACTTGTAGACTACGTAGACAATGTAATATGTGTAGACTATTTATTTTTTCACATCAAATAAGCCAAACAAGTTTATAGTAAGTGGTAACAGCAGAGAAATGTTGAAATGTAATATTCAAAATTTTGTATTCGAGTCAGTAAGTCAACAAAACATAGTATCACATAGTATCACACACATAGTATCACACACACATAGTATCAGAATATAGATGAAGGAATGAACACCTTCGTAACCATCTCAAGAAACCAGTAGGGCCATGTTTCAATTTGCACATCAGACCACTCTGCATCCTACTATTTCCGCAAATGCACAGTCGCCATCTCGGTGTGCAGAAATATTGTGTATATCCCTGATCATGGCGTCAACCTCCCCCCTTCAAGAGAGGCGGGTAAGTATTTCACAGGGGAGGAAGGCAATTCCAGTCATGACTGTCACCCGCCCCATAAAAAGTGTTCATGCAAAACGATGTTAACTTTTTTACTGTGTATACATAATGATAGTATTCCTTTGGATGTCATCCAATCAATATTCAGTATTCCTTTGGATAAACTGAGTATAATTATAAATTTTGGCTTTGGGGGCGGAGCATGGTCCACGTCAATTGGCACTTGCCCCACAAAAACGTTAGAACACCGTTGTCTGCATAGATAACCATTGTCTACGAAGTATAAGTTGTCTTCGTGTACACGTAGACTATGGTTCTTTACGCGATGCACATCAGGGACTGAAGGGATGCGTGTTATTTCATACCACTTTAATCTCAATCCCACACTGCAGATGCCTTTGTATTCCAGATAGCGGCCGCGGAGAGCAAAATATTATGCATATTCCCTGTATTTTTATGATGAGTACTTGCTGCAGTTTGCAAGCCAACACATAACCCAATATTCTTTTGCTCTCATCAAATTAACTTTTTCTAAACGTTTAGTATACTATCAATAATTCAAAATCGTATTATTATTTCTTATATAATTATTTAGTTATTTCAACACATATTTTTCAAAGATATTTTCCATTACTCTTAATATGGATGTGCGCCTATAATTACCCATTTTATGCCCGTGACCTTTGGTCCGATCAAAAATTTTGAACAATTGGAAATATACCACTTTTGATTGAATCATTTAGCAGTTTTGTAAATAGCATGTTACCATTATTTACTTATTACTTATTTTGCTCTAATTTAATCAAGCAGAATTATATACATTAATTTCTGTCTTAATGCTTTTTAAATAAACGCAACAATATCGATTTTAGTCACTACTCCTACATTGTTACATTTTTTCCTACAATATTTCTAATTTGCTCAATAAAGTTATTTGCAAAGTTATTATTACTTCATTTTTCTGCTTTCGAGAGGATTTAATATTATTATCATCAATGATATTAAAACTTTATTCTATTAAATGTATTATTTACTTCAGATAAATTCGATTGAAAAGTTAAATCCCAAGTAAAATCGTTTCTGCTGCATAACTGTTTCTATACAATAAGAGACTATTTTGAGCATCACAAGGAAAGTAACATTAATTTTAACAGTGATCTTTAGGGTATTATTTGCCATTTGGACTGTATAATTGTAAACAACCTGTAACAAGTATTGTATTGCAGCCTCCGGGTCAATGACCCCCATCTCGATCAGGTTTTTCGTCCAGTTTCCCTGATCCATTGAGTAAATGCTGAGATGGCCCCTTGATTTGCTTCTGGACATAAATGTAACTTCATTTTCTGTGCACGTCTTCTAGAATTAAGTGGGAAATATAATTATTCAAATTATCGCTCTCCACGTTGTCGCGGCAGGAAGTATTATTTCTTGTCGAAGGACATGATGAGCGATAAGAGCCCAATGTTTTGCTGATTTATCTTCGAAAATTGGTTTTTATTACACCGAAGCGAATACTTTTGTTAGCAATCTTTGCAAAGACGCTAATTTTTTCTGTATTCAAAATTCAAGTAGTATATGGCTTAGGGTAGGGATCTCAGAATTCTGGAAACGTGCATATAATTCAGTTTTCCCCATAGCAGGTCACACACAGTTTTTTGCGCTAATCGGTAGTTTTCCGTGGTTCCTCCGATCAAAACCAGGCGAAAGCCGGAGCAGTATCCAAACAAACGGGCCCCGGCCCGCGCGCGATCTTTCCTTGCTAGTCCTATCCTCACCATTTACACTAACATGCACTACACTATGTCACATGGGACCGAACGGGAATTAGCACTTGTCCTGGCTGCGCAACGCAAGCAACCTGCACCTTGCCGAGAGTTTTGAAGAATCCAACTCCTTCTAGTTAAGACGCGACGAAACCTCGTTGTTTGAACATCTGCAGTCTCGTGGCGGAGCGTATTGCAGCTCGTGTAAAATGCTGCTAATGCGCGTGTATCGACTGCACTAAAGGTTGAATTACTACGCAAATTTGGTAGCGATTCCGACGCTCAGTGATATTGCATCTTCCGTGAAAACCAGCGCTTTGTGGCGGGGTAGAAACAGCGTGCCTACGTATTTGCACGAATAACAGAATAAAATCAGAAAGGAAAACGATTTCCTTTCGCCCAGACACAGGTAACACTGATATTTTCTTCAATATTTAATGATCGTAATGCCAAGGTGTGCAAATTGTCTTAATACTTGTCGTTTCCAGAATTTTCTCTTAAGACAAAAACACAGGAAGGCGTACAGCAGTCTCTTCGGCACAATTTCTTCAAAAGCTCTCCCAACACTTACGCTATCAAGCAGCCTCAACAAACCTCACACACTGAGCTCTCTCTTCATCATTGTTTCTAACAAAAATTCTATTATTGTTTACTCGATATACTTAACTACATGCATCTGTCGTCATCTTTTAGTTACTATGAGCAGTTACTATTCTCTGGTTTTAGTGACTCACAAAAATACGTTGTTTAGATCTGTTTCTTTTCTATAGACTTTGGCGTCCATTATTCCTTTCCTTTTCTAATGTGTTTATCTCTCCCTCACTATTAAATTTAAGATATATTAAGCTGAATTCCTAAAATGAATTTTTTACGCTTTTTGGAGGACATTCGTCCATTCCCATTTTATTTAATTGATCTTTTGTTTTGTGGTCCACATTTTCACGAATTTCAAGTACTTTCCATTTAGCATATTGTTCCATTGTATTTAGTATATGCCTTAGTCCTTTTATCATTTCCTCTTTCTTGACAATCTAATTAATTTTTTAAATACTATATCTTAACATACTTTCGTTCAGGATCATACTTATTCCCTCAAATCTCTCGTTGATAAAGTTCATTGACGAGAACATTCTTTCTAGTAGGTCTCTCACTTCTGGGAATATATTCTCACATTCCTGTCCAAGTTCGTGAATACTTGTCGGACTTCTTTTACGCACATTTGCGGTTTTCGCGGAAAGAACGTTTTTCGTTTCGCAGCATTTCGCACACCGTAACGTGCCACGAAAACTTTCAGACTTTATTCGGCACGTGGCACGAGAGCTGCACGAAAACTGGTAATTTTCTGGGCAACCTGGACAAACATTTTCACTTCCATGTTTTCTTTCGGGCTGATGGGCCGTGGTCCAACTGGCGTTGAACTGCCAAACGTTTCGCCCACGACTGCGGCGGGCATCTTCAGTGGCGAGGTCTCGGGCGAAGTGTCCGGGACGGCGGCTGCCTGGCGACTGTGAACAGAACAGTCAAGACCTCGCCACTGAACATTTGGAGCGCATCATATGTTATTCAATTCATATTGAGTTTTCAATTTCCGCCCGTGAGTTTATTCTTTCAAACGAAATTTGTAATAATTTTGTGTTCAACCTCAGATATTATATTTTTATATGTTGCTTTTAAATTGTTTCTTTTTGCACTAACTACTAACCACTTGTAGACTACACTACATTTACAGTTGTAGAGTACATTACACTTTTGGACTCTTTTGTATATATCTGACCTGTGGTTGGGCGGAAAAGCGAGTCTGATGGCCGGAGCCTCGACATATTAATAAAGGTATTTATTATTATTATTATTATTATTATTATTATTATTATTAATAATTAAATTTGTTCAAAGAAGGTGACCATTATTATTAATATTAATATTTTGCTCGCGAATAGGCCATCTTGGACCACGCCGGACATGCAGTTGCACGGGCTCAGTATCATTTTATCACGTTGCAAGTCTTGCATTAACTAATTAGGAGGATCAGCATTAGGCTGAATCCGATTTTTATACCCCAGGGTTGTTAGTCCTGGGGGATGGAAGATGAAATGATGATGATAATGAAGGATGAATAGACGGCACACACAAACAGGCATACACAAACACACCCATGCCCGAGGCAGGACTTGAACCCGCGATCCTTCCGTCCGAGATCGCCACGGCACTACTGCCTTAGTAGTCTCCGCTATCCGGACTGGCATTATTATTATTATTATTATTATTATTATTATTATTATTATTATTATTATTATTATCATTATCATTATCATTATATTAATAATAATAATAATAATAATAATAATAATAATAATCAATCTATTACTGTAAATTACTGATTACTGAACGATTATTTTCATTTACAGATGCGTACGATGATGTGTATGTCCTATTACTCTGCGCGCCAGAACCTCGCATAACGTCACATGAAGAGAAGGCGTATCGCAACGGGAACTCCGTACGGGCACAACTATCCACGCGGTGTTATCAATTTCACGCTTTGTGCCCCCGTCGTCTTTGTCGTCCCCGGAGCTCATCCTCTCGCAGGTCGTCGTGGTCGTCTCGTGTTGCGCCCGGCGCCGAGGCTGCTAGCGCTGGGGTGGACTTCCTCGTAAAGGGATGATCCATGAAAATGTGTTGCGGCGGCGAACTTAGATTATTGTCCTGCAGTGGAGGTAGTTCTCAACTCCGCTAATTTGCGAGAAGTCAATACCACGAATTTCATATCCCTAGTAACACGGTACGACAAGGGCTTGTCGGATTGTGGTAAAATAGCAGAAACCTCCGTCAGGCTTGTGGTGGCAATACGTGAAGTTGGGACAATGGTATGGAATAACAAGTTTTAATGAGCACCCGCTTCTCTGTCGTATCTGCCCTCAAGACCTGGCGCTCGACAGGATCTGCGCTGGAGACTTATCGCTGAGATACAGAGGTATTGTGACGTGACAAATTATTATTCTCATGTAGAGTATGTATACTTTACGTGCGTCATTCAAAGAAAATAACCTGGTTTACTCACTGATATCGGTTGGTTGACTGGTTGTTCGTGATTTCGGGCGCGTCAACAGTTTATGTCAATAGTCCCGTAAGTGTAGTGTATGCTTTTCCTCGGGAGGAGTTCTTCCCCCGCTGGATGGCGAGATCCGGCGCCGACCTACCGTCGGCTAGCAAATTTTTCGCTCAACCACGACTCTCCCACCAGTGGGGCACCGACCCAGAAGGGACAAGCTCTAAGCTCCCAGTCGGTCTTCCGGAATGTGTGATAGAGTAGTGGATGTTAGTGTAACTGTGCGTGTAAGAGGAGAATATTAATTCTTCCCCCACCCCTCCCATCCCTACTTTCCTCTCCTAGAATTCATCAAACTCAGGATCATTGTCAGTACTATCTCCGTAGTAGAAGCACAGTCTCCAATAGTAACTCTCATATGCATATCTTTTGTAAATCTCATCCTCTACAACTTTCATGTGAGTATGGTTTTTCTACATCTGGGCACTTGCCTTCCTTTTCATAATTAATAATTTATAATAATTAATAATTAATTTAAAAGTAAGATTTCTAAAGTTATTTTGTAGACTAAAACAATTTGGATTTGCTCTAACCACAATCATAATGGCTGATTGAACTTTATAGGTATTTTAGTTCACCATGTTACCAAGAACTATTGACAATTTGTAACGTTTCTTTCACTCTAAATTCATCACATGTATACATTCGTATTAAATTCGACATTTCAATTTGAATTAATTTATATCACAAATATCCAAACTTACATGCTAATTTTTAAGTTTAAAAATGTTGTATGTGTTATAACGAGATTTCTAATTTCAACATGATACCAACAATTAAAGTCAATTTTATGTTCTCTCATCCAATTCCTTGTAAAGTATGTATTCATCTAAAATTTTAAATGTAATGTGAGTTCTTTATAATGTTAATCACATCTATTTTATCTTAATAAAAGTTTTTTTAATTTTTATTTATATTAATTATTTAATTTTCTATTTTAGCTGACATATTTTTAAAGGCCCGATGATGGAGGCACAACTCGACCACTGAAACGCCACGCTTTTCTTGTACAAGATACTATTTTGAATGACTGTCTATAAAAAGAAATATTGGAACTTTCTTAACAATAAATTATATATTATTTACAAAAGAAATTAAAAATATTTGATCAGGGAGAAAATTTAACACAGGAATAAAAAAGCAGTAAAATTGTAAAAATTGGGTGCTTTTTGGGTTAATTTATTGCATATTAATTATATTGCAAAAATAGGTTGGGTTATAATTAATTAAGTGAAGAGAGAACATAGATCGATTGCGTATGTTCTATTATATGTATTTAAATTAATTTTTTTGTAGTGTTTGTACTCGTATCCTCTAACTGTTACGTTGAATTTTGAAGTCTAAGTATTATTCTGGTAAATCTGTTCTTAATGACCTTTTCCTCATGAAGAAGGTAAATACACCGCATCATTTGTATCGCTCGCATATCATTTGTAAAATCTATAGCAACAATTTCCTCATCATTGGCAAGAAAACAGTTTTCTAAAAGCATTAAAAACTGCTGATAATGTAAGGGAAATTTATTCTTCTACTTATTTGCTATTTGTGGTTTCTGGAGTTTTATGTTCTATATTGATTCCTGCTTTCGTTCTTTCATTGGTTGTGACTTTTGATGTTCATTATTACAACTTACTATTTTATTACTAGGTAATTCTTGAGGAATTGTGTCAGAAGGGTAGCTTATTTTGCGTAAGCTAGGAAACTAAGAAGGATGTGCCTTCATAGATTACACGTGTGGAATTGGGTAGTTTTCGTAGGTGTTCTGGAACAACAAAGACTCGTCTTCGAAAAATCTTAAAATGAGAAAATCGAGGTTCAGATATGCCAGCTTTTGCAAAGGATATTTCAGTAGATATTTTAATTGCTCTATTACAAAATTATTTCACTATTACTCAATGGACAATGATAGGACAAATATTTGATATTATTACTCTTTTATGTTTAACAAAAATTGTCTTACTGCTCGCTTACGATCCTTTATTTCTATTGTTTGGAGGTTTTCTGTGTATTTATCGGCTATCTCTTGATTGGCAAAGATTATATGTAGTACATAAAATGTTAGTGATACGAGAAATGAATCTTATGTTATTAGCAGCTTTACGAATATAGTCTCTGATAGTCTCTCTGGTGTTTCTATTATAGCAGCTTGTTCCTTCGTGAGAAAAAGTGTAATAAAGTAGCACTAGATTATGATTTCCTTACTTGGTCATGTGGATTTTCAGTGTAGGTTATGGCTTCCCTGTAGTCAGAAGAATCCATTGTATAATGTAGTTAGCTGCTTCAGCAGCTATCTCTCACTAGGTTAATTTTAATAAGCAGATACTATGAATATGATAAACACTTCACTATTCAGTTCTAGCCTTGTGACACTTTCACTTGTGAATACAAAAGTGATGCTCTTTGACAAAACTGCACTCGGCGGTGTGTGACCGCAAACTCTCCATTTATCTTATAAATTGAATTTTAAAAATAAAGTAGTATTAGCGTTGTTTTACAACAACTACATATTCTGTAATATTGCTGTATTGTAGCTTCGCTCGTGGCACATAGTGAAGTCGCTTGCCTTTCACCACTGATATCCGGGTTCGATTCCCGTCGGATTTCGTGTGAAATTTGTTGTGACAAAACGAGTTTGGCTGCTTCACAAGGGCTAGTCCAACCCCTGTGAAGTGTTCTAAACTATCCTTATTCCCTCCCTATTCCAGCCGCTGGGTAGTGACTCAGGAGTGCGTAGCAGGAGGCGCGTACGCGGAGATGCTACCTGGCGGTCCTCTTGACATGTGACTACGATCTGACGTAAAATGACTTACAAAGGCAAAGGAGGATTACTCCCCAGCGCAAAGCGCTCAACGCCCCTTAAAGGGCTTGGAGACGCGTTGCGTCAATATGTAGACGCAACAAATTTTAAAAAAAATTCTGATTGCTACGATATGTTGTATTAAAATATAAATATAAAAATATAAATTAAAATTATTTACTAACGTAATTTATTTTTTAATATCAATATATAAAATTGGTATGGATTTGAATTAGACGTGACAGATCGTCGTAATAAAAATTTAAGAAACAATGAATACGATGGTCGACGGTTAGTTCCTTTATGGAAACTCCAAGACATTCTGGCAGCATGTAGCTCACACTGTGCACTATGTTAATACTATCAAAATAGTGAAGGACTAATTGCGGTAGACAATATTAAGACAATCTGTATTTGGTTTATGTTATTTATAATATAGTGTTTCTTTAGTTTTGTATTTGAGTTTTTGTTAATGTTAATCTTGAATCTTATAAATATCAAAGCGAATATGTCCGAATTTTGGCACTGCGTAGAAGACAAAGTAAGAAAAATGTGAATTCATTCGTTTAGCATCAAAACTAGATGCAATTTGTAGATAACATCGCTTTCTACAAGAAATGCAAACACAGCCGAAATATTCGCTATGCGGTTCGTAATTCGTGTCCGCCGAATACTTAATCTTCCGCACCTCCCATCAAACAGGGGCAAACACTCATTGTGACTCTCAGGACGCAATACAACGCGGATATAACGAGAAATGTATTTAGAGAAGAGCTCAAAAAACTGCTTCTCTTGAGCAATGGCGAATGACAAAATGGACTTGCTGCTATGCACTCATGTAATTGTAGCTGATCAAAATATTTCAGTCAAAACAAAATGTGAATTCAAACATTTTAAGTAGTGTAATGACGCACTTCGCATTTCATATATTTGTGGCTACTAATGATGAGAAATATAGTTTATTTATTCATATCCTTCACAGTGACAATCAGGAGATTCTGAAAGATGGAGAATATCTGAAGGAAGTATGGCGCCACACATCATTTTGATATTATTTAAGACAAATTAAAAAAAAAACTAAATTTGTTACAATAAGTATAAAATATAAGTAATTAATCCAACATTGCCATTGAAATATTTTAACTACTTTTTCTTTTAAAATTGTTTCTAGTAGTTTTATAAATAAATTTTTGTATGAGAAATGCATTAAGAAAGTTAATATTTCCGTTCTACTTGAACAAAAAAACAACTGAAATTAACGAAAAAACAAACAAAATGATAATATTAAATGAGTATTTTTAGGAAAATTTCAGTGAACGAATATTGTATCCATTCCATTCAGTTCGTCCTTAATATTTCATTAAGTTCCTCTAAATAACTAAAGATATAAACACGTTCATGATCAGTGAATTTTCTTTCGTCGATAATGGGTCGCAATGGATCTTAATAGAGATACTCCCATACTTGATCTAACAATGTTTAATCCCGGGTCCTTGTTCATGAGAATATATCTAAGGTAATTTATTACCGTTTATAAATAATAGATAATTATATTCAAAGTATTTTTTCGATTTATTTGATTTATTATACACTCATTCACTCAGTCACGTACTGGCTCACTCACACACCACACAGACAGAGACACAGACACACTCATACACAGACACATTCCCACAAGTTGCCCTTCCCGTGATGCAATTCCTGACGGCCGTTCCCCAGGCAGGGAATCCGAGGAATGGGAGGGGTTTTAGTGGGTGGGCACAGGTGACTTGCAAATCCTTCGCGCTACGGAGTGCGGGTACAGTAGTGTCTTTGGCGTATTTTCCCCTGCTCTCGTAAAACACAAGTCGGGAGCTTAGAGCATGTTTTGGCTGCGGCGGATCTTTCCCAACTGTGAGAGATGCTGGGAGGTGAAAACCCCGCAGCCCTGTAGGTCGGCGCTGCAACTAGCGTTGCATCTCTCGGGATACAGCATGAGTACTCCATACAAGATCAATGAACGTGTGTTTTGACGTGCCCGTGAAAACTAAACACTCAATTAATCGTTATTTAAAAAAAGGAGGATATGTTTTTAGGATAATCACATCGGCTGCGATGGCATTGATCAAAAATACATGTAAACGTTACCGTCCGCATAAATATTCCCTTAGTATTCAGACTTCAATTCATGTACTAAAATTAGTAGAGTTTTCGGTATGAACAACGAGTAGTCACCACTTTTACAAATTTTTAAACTCTTGATTCCATGAGTTCGAATCTATTACAGGAAACGTGTTCAGAAGGAGTAAATCTAATTATCAGATGTTCACTAAATACTACAATCATAAGTGATTATTATTATGTATTTTGTTATTTGTCTTTCGACATCCGACACATAAACCTTAGAGATACAGAGTGCTCGACTGTACTTCCGTGGTCGCAGCCACAGCACACGTTTCGACGTCAATGATATCAACCACATTATTGCCGAAGTCACGCTAAGCTAGACTAAGCTGCGCGCTCGAGTGCGTGCACTTTCAAAATAAGCCGGGCGGCGCAAAAAGTTCATTTTCCGGCCGCAGCTTAATTGAATCGAGCGAGGCGGCAGCACCGGCGACCACACTCTGCCCTTTGCGTCCCTACCTCGCCATGGAGACTTTTCTATCCAATTCGTCCTGGCCCACGTTTCCCAATTGTTCTGCTTAATACGGCGTATTTTTTTACCGCTTTGTGTAGACGAGTAGATTTTTATATACAGTAGTGCTTACGAGCAGATTTTTATATACAACTAACTACAACTACAACTCTCTTCGTGATGTCTTGCTCAAAATTGTTTCATAATCTCCCTCTACTCTTCCATTCACTTACCTAATCCTAGTTATTTAATTCTCTCGGTTCATTTGAGATCTTTCATGAGTATTGCGTAATTTACGATTATAAACATTTATCGCTTTGCTTCAAGTATTTTAAATTTGAGATGCACCAAAAAATTAAAAAAACAAAACAAAAACAAACAAATTGGAGCGTTTTGTTTAAAAAATGTTTAAAAAAGTTACACGAAAATACTCATACTTTCGAAAAATTGAACAAGACCTTATTTCAATTTTTTTTTTAAAAAGATTTCATTAAGGAAAAATCACCATATTCAATATTGTAGTTGTACTAGACGCCCCCAAAAATTGCACATTTGCAATTCTTGAAAACTAACGAGACATGCATGATCTGCAGATCTAAAAAATTATGAGATACATGAGTCTTGCATCATTCTTTCCTCACTTTTTTACGCTACCGAGGACAAAGTTTAATAGAAAAATTTGGTGAAATTTTTGAGAAAATTTTGAAACTTTTTTAGGCTTTATGTAAAGAACTCTCAAAACTCAAAATTTCTGATTGAAATTCTCAAATCCTTGAATTCTTTCAGATTGATCAGGATGTATCAATTTTGGAGAAAATTGGGCGCTAATGTTGTCGCAGGGAAGCGGAGCGGAGAACCAGATGTTTTGTTGTCAATCTATTTTTCGGCATTACAGACTCACAAAACATTGATTCTGATTACAAGACATGTTAGAGGAAGTAATTTTCTATATATAGGAACAGAATTATCCAATTTCTCGTTACCATGGTATGGTAATAAGAGTTTTTCTGCAGAAAATTCGCCGTTTTCCGACGCACGACAACGTAACTCCCTCTTCTTAAGAAGTGTGAGAAGGTAAGAATGGTTGTTGGTTCGTCCGAAATCGATTAACTCCGACACCGTTTTACCGATCTCCATGAAATTGCCATATCGTTTTTTTTTTCACTGAGAAGGTTATATGCTGTTCATTTTGTTGTAAGTCTCCACTAGATGAAATAAATGAACTGAATTTAAATGAATTAAACACAAAATGAAGTTCCTTCGCGTTCAGAATTCTTACAAATTCAGTCAGCCTTCGTGTCATGGCTCGAGGGCTCAGCCTTCGTGTCAGTTTCGTGTCGTACTCGTGGATACTTCGCGAATGTTCATTTCCGCCTGAGGTACGGATTACATTGTGGGGAAATACATCTTATAGCTCCCAGACTCCTAGATTACAAAACAGAATTGTAAGAATGATAAGCAAATCCCATCTACGTGATTCTTGTAAGCCTCTCTTCATTAATCTAGGAATTACCTTTACCTTCTCTGTAGACTTACAGTGGTGATTCGAGTCTGGCTTGCGGCCCCCCCCACTTAACTTCGCCCCTCTCCTTCCTCGCCCCCCCCCCCCACTCCCGATCCGCCCCACCCTGTCGCGCTTCTCCCGATCCTCCCCGCTCCTTCCCCATTCCACGCCAGCCTTCTCCCCGCCACACGCTTCTCGTGCGGCAAGCGCAGCCAAACTAACTACAGGACTTTAAACGAAGCCCCGCGACTGGCTCTCGGCCCCGCTCCGCCCCCACCCCCACCCCCACGGCCCACACTGTTCACACGCCGACCTGGGCTACAGGGATTTCAAAACTTCTTCCAACAACTCACACTTCGCTTCTCTTCCTACTAACTTGCGTTTTCAATTTAACAGTCCAATAATCACAATACGTTTAATACATTTTTCTTGTTTGCTGCTGCCTTTTTTCGGAAAGAAATTTTCGAGTGATGGGAAAGTTTATCAGACTTTTGTTTATGACTTTGTTGACTTCCATTTTCTGTAGCTTTCCGGTGTTCGTGTCTGCGGCGGTGGCGGCGGCGCCGAGTTCCGCGAAGACTTGCAGTTGACTGGCGCGCCTGGGGTGAAAAATGTTGGGCCGGGGCCAATATCCGCCTCGAATTAGGTAGCCTGGGCGCACGTTCCGCCGCCTGTTCATTCAAAACCCCGACCAGCAAGCGCGGCACGCCCAAGGGCGGCCTCGGATCTTCTCTTGAGCCATCTCCCAATACGCAACACTTCCTTCCGACTCTTAATATATTTGCTCTGGGCCATAAGGGTTTCGTATTGCGAGCTATTCACTTTTCTTACAAAAAAGTTGCTTTCAAATAACATGAATGTAATTACAGGGGAACGGATTTATATGGACTAAAATATATACGATCCATGTAAATATATGTATTTATTTTGATCAAAATATGGAGTTTAATATGGACGTAATATGATCAGAAATGACAGTGGTAAAATTATATTTTATTGTCAGTTGAAGAACCTTCATCTTTAAATTTTGAATTATAACTTCTAATTTTACACTGGATTAATAGAGAGATTAGTAGAACTGAACCAACCCATAGATTCTAACTGGATTGTATCTGACAATGAGGAGTGAATTCTGGTGTCTCTGTGACGTCATAGGTTGAATTCTGATGTCCAAGTCTCTGTGACGTCATGTGATGTCCGGGTGGAGGCCCCAGAGTGAAGGAGGAAGGGTGGTGTGGATAGTAAGATGAGGTGCATATCACCCAAGTCTCAAACAAATCCAATAGTTATTGCCTCCTCGCACCCCTCTTTAACTCGCGGAATACTCAAGACCCCTCAGTCAGGGCCATAGAGGCGGAGATTGGATGTATTCTTCACATAAATGAAAAAATTATCATTTTCTTAACATACCTTCACATTGTCAATTCTCCTTCATTCTCAAAAATCTCTAATGTTTAAGGAATTTCTGAAAATGTTTAAGCTCTTTTTTGTTGGAGAGGCATTTTTATTCATTTAATGAAATTTCACTTTTAAGCTCAATATACTATACGGACTGATTTTATAAGAAACATAGAAAATATATGGACTTTTAAACAATTTTGTACTACAAAAATATGAAAATAAAAGTAGCTTTTTTGAACTCTACACATTGTGACACATAAAGATAAGGCAAATGAGTATCGTTATTATCCTATATAGTAAGTATGTATTTGATCCAAAGGCGTGACTGATTGATCGCTGATTCTGACCGCGTCAACTACTAAGGCCATTAAGGCCATTGGTAGCCTGGGTGTAGTGCATTTCTTTATCGCGGGAGGTGGTAATCTTCCCCCGCTGAATGGTGCTATCCGGCGCCGTCCTTCGCTGGTTTGCCGGGATTTTCCCTAACCAGGGAACTTTCACCAGCGTGGCACCACCCCAGCCGGGATGAGCTCTCAGCTCCCGACTCATCTCCCGACAAGGGTGGTAGAGCGGTGCATGTAAATGTGTGTGTAAGGAATGAGGATAGGGCGAGGAAGAGGAAGAAAATAATTCGGGAGATGGCGGTGATCTTCCCTCGCTGGATAGCGACCTACCGTCGGCTAACGGGGTTTTCCCCTAACCAGGACTCTCTCACCAGCGGGGCACCGCCCCAGGCGGGACAAGCTCTAAGCTCCCGACCGGTCTCCCAGAATATCTGGTAGTGTAGTGCATGTTAGTGTAACTGTGTGTGTAAGGGGGAGGATAGGACAAGGAAGAGGAAGGACAGATCGCGCGGTGTCCGTGGCCGGTTTTATAGGGTACTGCTCCGGCATTCGCCTGCTGCTGATCGGAGAAACAGCGGAAAACTACCGATTAGAGCAGCCGACCGCTAGCATTCTCCAGACAGCGGCTGAACTTGGCCTAGCTGTCTGCCAAGTGTCGCAAACCGTTCCAATGTCGGGACTGGAACCCTAGACACCGCTGAACAGAGACACCGCTGTGACATCAGTTGACGTCCTGAGCCACCTTTGCCGGTGCAATGGCGTGAAATCTGTAGTGAATATCGAATCAGTAGATTAGAATTGTAGAGTGGAGACTTTTGAATTTTTCATTTCATTATTCATTTATTTGTCGTTGCATAGACATCAAGGTCATTAGCGACTAAGCAGATAAATATATATTACAATTACAATATAAAATTTAGAACCATATTCATTATCATTAAAAGTAAGAAAGCAATACACAACAACATAAATGTACTAAGTACTTCCTCAAAATGCCATTGTAAATATTGATTTCCTTAATGAAATCAATAATTCTCTTTTTAAATCTTTAGAATTAAGAATGTTATCTTGTCTATCTTCTATTTGATGTTTTTGCCTACTACTTTGGGACAGCGGGCAGTCAATTCATGTGTGTTTTACACTTAGAAGAACTTTACAATGGTCACATGTAGGAGGGCTTTTCCTGTTATTAGGTCAGTATGCGTTAAGTTAGAATGTTCTATGACAACCTGATATTTCCGAAATAATTATAATACAGTTTTAAAGACATAGTTTTGGAGACATTTTTGTGTGTTTCACTAGCCTTAATCGATTTCCATCTTTCGAACCAGTTATTTTGCAATTGCTAAATATATGGATCAAACCGTCCTCGAATGCGTTCGAAATTTCAAGAGCACCAGCAGCAGTTAGAAGAGTGGTCATTCCTTCATCCAGAGAAGTTACGCAGTCAAACACCATTGAGGAGTGTGATCCACGATAAAAGGCTTTTTCCTGACTGTTAGATCGTAATACAGTTCTTGGATTAAAAGTACCATTTCATTTTTGGGATAGTTGCTGTTTATAGTACATTTTGATTCGAGGAAACTGGAGAAGACAGTGATCATTTTGGAGTTAGGTTTTTGCAGTTAACTAGCTTGAAGGCTTCAACCAGGGAGCATTATTCTGCTGTGGAGGTATTAGCATATGAGTTTAATTGGTGGTTTATTTGTATTTCTTTAGTAGTTACAATAGCAAAAGTTGCTGTATTGTTTTTGATGCCCGTAGTATATATTTTATAGTTATCGGTGTATTTATTGATCAATTCTTGCACTTTTGGAGTGAAGGTTTTGTAATCGATAATGTCTTTCTAAAGTCTAACGTCATAGTCTAATGTAATGTGTGAAATATATGTTTGTAATAAAAGTGTATTAAATAATAAAAATACAAAAAACGCCTTTTTGAAGAAACTGTAACTTTTAACATGAAATTGTACTCTTTCGTTCGGTTTATTGTGTTTTCCCCCTGACGACTGTGCCTAAGTCACGATCAGAAACAACCAGGTGACAACTTTTCCCTGTGCTCTATCAAATAAAATTTATCGGAAAAATACAACTACCTGACGAAACCAATTTTCAGTTCCAAAAAAAAAACCAAAAGGGGGAGAAAAGGCTCGGAATCTGGGTTAGTTCCATGAGACCAGCGAATACAAGGAACTTGATAAAGAATCTTTTTCAAATTCTGTGAGTACTCATGAATAGAAGACTGTAGAAGGAAAATGGAATAAATAATCACGTTTTAGTGGATGAGGGTGAAGTGCAAAAAAGACTAACCATTTATTTCATGCAAACGGGAGTGCAAGTTCAAAGAAAATAGAAAGATAATGCAAGCCCTTGTACTTAATAATAATGACCAAGTAGCAAGAGAATGGCTTGCGTCACCGAAAGCTTTAAAAGCAAATTTTTGAATTGTTAAATGTACGGTTATGTACTAACATTCTCTGCAGCACTGAAGGTGGCCAAAAATGGCCAAAACATTAGTATTGTGGCAACAAAAGGGTAGGGATCTACTATCACAATCTTAAATTTTAAATATCATAACATAATAATTTTACTTACTAAGGATACTTGTCCTGGTGAAATAAAATGTATATCATAAATAAACCTCAGTAAATAAATAGGAATACTGTCCCTTAATTTGGAAAATAAACTTACGCGTATTCTGCTTCTGATAAATTTCAACATTGCAAAGCTAGTCTTTTCCTTCTTTTCCTGAAAGATCTTTTTTATTTATGCACTTTCAAGAAAATTTTAATTGAAAGTTTTCTCCCTTTCCAAATAAGAATATCGAATTCATTTTTATAGTAACTGTGAGTGAAAATCATTGTCCTACAATTCCCTCAATTTCAACATATCGTTTTTCTTTTTCTTTCTTTTTTCTGCTCGGGCGAAGCTCGGGCGAATGCAAATATTTTCAGTTCTAAAGTGACACGTTGATACGTAGTTTTTTTTGTGTATAGGCGGGCTTGGATCAGAGTGAGTTTATGATTAATGGGTGAATTAGGAATATCACCATTACAATTTTCTAACTTTGTTTCTGCTAGTAAAAGGAAGTCGTAAAAATGTATGAATGTAATTTTTTTTATAAAAAATATCTTTGAAAGGTTAAATTTTAGAGCAAATGATTATATTTGAAAGTGTGAATGCTTATTAAAGGACCATTCCAAATATTAAAGCAGGATTTAATTTGATTTATTGATTTGACACGACACTCGAGACAATTTTTTCTATGTGAATTTCGTTCCACCTAATCTCAAACCTCCCTAAAAATTAGTCAGAAATGTAATAATAATAATAATAATAATAATAATAATAACAACAACAATAGTAATATCTTCCTTATAAACATCTTGTACGTCACGTGCGCAAATTTATAAGGACGAGTCTCAATGTAATTACAGGCTTGCAAACTAACCTAAGTAGCAATTTTTTTAAAATAATTAAACAACATTAAATTATAAACAATTCTAATGTATATATACATACAATGAGATAAAAAGGAAATGCACGGGAAAACAAAACCAACACAACGAAATAAAATTACACGAATAAAGCAAAATTAAGTTCAACGAAGAAGTAAAAAATTTAACTAAAATGCCAAACCATTAAGACAAGAAAAATTATGAATAAATTGCAAGAAGAATGAAGAATGTATGCCAACAATTTACCATGAAACATTCAAAACGGCAACGGGATCAAACTATCAGAACGTTAAGCACAAAAGTAGTCTGGCAACCGATCAATGCCTCATATTTGACGTTCGGTGAGGAGGATCTCTGACACGAAACTACAAAAAGTGACTTGTTGGACCACTAGCTTCGGAGCTGATTAGTGGAAGTAATCCAGCGAATTTACACCAACGACTTTATCATAGAAACATCCGTAAACTTACTGAATATTTACGGCTGCCCGGAAATAATGCAACCCTAAAAATGGTATTCTCTCTTATAAGTTGTACATCAGCAATAAGCGCGGTCATAAGTAGGAGTTATGTAAGTGATGCTATCTTTTTATAGGTAACGCCACTAGTACATTGTAAATTCCCGATAAATCACCGAGTGGCTTAGCAACAAGGGAATTTATCTGGAAATTTTTAATGCGCAAATGTTATTTAATAATGAAATTACTTAAAAAAAGAGTTTCAGAATGCACCAAATAATAATTGTATTGCGTTCCGCGCTCCAAGTGCTCATTACTATGATTGATGTTTCGTACCTTGCGTTGACGCATTGCATCGATGTGTTCTACGCTATTGGAGTTACGTTCACTAGTGGAATAGTCGAAGTAAATTTTTAGACGTCTTGCCAACAATTTCGGTTTTATTTGAAATCAATATTTAGTACAACAAAACCTAGCTTATGCAGTCACGATTGGTTCCAATAAAATTGGTCGTATATTGGTGTACGCTTAGTAAGGTTACAGAGTAACTGGAAGCGTAAATGACATTAAATTATACTAATTAATCTGAAACGAAGTAAGTTATTTTAACATTTCTCTTTATCATTTTAACTGCCGTGAATAGCAAAATAAAATTTAAACAAAGTATTTAGGATCATTTGACTTCTCTCGGTTATTTTTAAAATGCAAGCCTCGATTTACCACTCATTCTTTAAATCGAGAAACTCACTTTGTGTTCTCGCCGAATCAAACAAGCTAACTAGATTTTAAGATGCCATTGTTTACGTGTAGAAACTACAGCAACGCTGTCTGACGAAGGGCGTAGAGAATTGTCTTGAGTTGGGATTCGCGCACGCGGCGTTGTGTGTGTGTGAGAGAGGGAGAGAGAGAGAGTTAGTTTGTGTGAGCGAGAATGTGTGTGAGGAAGAGTGAATGTGTGAGAGTGTGTACGTGTATGAGAGAGTCCGAAAGTCTTCAACATATACCCGTAAAAGAGAATCACTAATTAGCAATGAGAAAGCCGCAAAATAAGAGAAACGAACAGGATTTTTTAATTAACAGATATTTATTCAAATCATCTGTTGTCAGGTGAAATGGAGAGTAACCCCCTGTGAGAAATGCGACCCCATGGGGGAAAGATTTGCGGGAGTTGCTCCGGCGCACGGGTGTTTGCTCGTAGTGCGCAGCAGCAGTTTGCGCCACGAAGCACGTGGCAACTCCACGGGCGCCCTTCGTTTGAAGAGCCAGGCCGGACGCTGGCCGCCATGTTGCACGGAGAAAGTGTCGAGAAACACTTTGAAAGCGGCATTAAGCTATCATTGTCAACGGAAACCAACCAAAAATAACACAAAAGGGTAAAAGATGCAATATTTTAAAGAAATGCTTCATATATCTGTTTCAATGACTCGTAACAAGGTGAAAATTTTGGTATCAGGCTGCATTTAAAATCCCCGCTAATATTGTGACGCAATGTGTTGCGTCAATCTCCTTGGCTGAAGTTAGATAACATGCGCAAGAGTCCCCCCTTGCGATTCCGGATATCCTTGCCTAAAGTAATCTGAAAATACGCAACGCCGTAGATTGATTGATTGATTTTTCGTGTTCGCGGGCGCGTCAACGGCTTTGGTAGTTAGTCCCGTAAGTGTAGTGCATGTTTTTCTCAGGAGATGGCGGTGATCTTCCTCCACTGAATTCGACGTAGCTGAAAAGCTAGTGTCGAAAATCCTTCCGCTGTCAGGACTGGAACCTAGGTCAAGACTGGATCCCGGTCAGGACTGGATCCCGCTGTCAGGACTGGATCCCGGTCAGAGGCGCTGCAGTGACATTAGTTGCAGTCATTGAGCTACCGCTCCCGGTCCGCGTCGTAGAAAGATATTAAAACAACAATAATCTCCACCATCTTTCACTTCTCGTTATAATACAGTTCAATTTCGTGTTCAGCAGTAAAAGTGTATTTCCTCGTGTCTTACGGGGAAAAAATCGGATCCGCAAAAATGGCCGTTGTTTGAGGCGACCGGTCAATTGAAGTGTCTGCTTCTTCATGTTTCGATGCGCACTAAGCAAGTTAAATGTTCAGAAACACATAAGATCTCTTAAATTATGTTTTTACACGTACAGTCCTGTTCTTTACATTAACAAATAAAATTTCGGGAAAAGCATGAATATTCTTTATACGTATTGATTTATTTATGTAAAATACATTTAAAAACTGTATCTGATACATGAAATGAAATCTCTGCAGGTTACCTTTGACCCCCGGGATCCCCACCCTCGTTATTTAACTGTACGAAATTGAATTATGAATAAAGGTAGCAAGGAGTTGCCTAAAAAGAGTTGGGCCCCGTTTCGAGAGGGAAAAGGTGAGGTTCCGCGGGTCGGGGTGCGGGGGCGGGGCCGGGGGCGGCAGAGCGGCAACTGTTGCCTCTCCAAACCGCCTCGTTAGCGCAATCGATGCGGGCGATGGGCCGCCAGCCGCGCGGCCGATAAGGCGCTAGATGGCGCCGCGCACGCGAACGCGGCATTTGTTAGGCTCGTTGGGCGCCCGCGGGCCGCGTGCAGCCTGCCATCACGCGCACGCACGCACGCACGCGCACGCGCCCCACGCAGCGGAGCGGGGCGGCGGGAGGGCGGCGGCAAGGGCGGCGAGGAGGGCAGCGGGGAGGGCGGCGGGGAGGGCAGCGAGGAGGGCAGCGGGGAGGGCAGCGGAGAGGGCAGCGGGGAGGGCAGCGGGGAGGGCGGCGGGGAGGGCGGCGGGGAGGGCAGCGGGAGGGCAGCGGGGAGGGCGGCGGGGAGGGCGGAGGCAAGGGCGGCGAGGAGGGCAACGGAGAGGGTGGTGGGGAGGGCAGCGGGGAGGCCAGCGTGGACTGCAGCGGGGCAGGGCTGGAGAAGTAGCGGGAGAGCAGCGCGGAGAATAGCGGGTAGGGGCCGGGGGACAGCGGGTGGAGCGGGGGGGGTGGGCAGCTGAGGAGGGCGGGGAGGGCAACGGGGATAGTAGAGGGAGCGGAATCAACTACCGCGTCGAGTTGCAGTCAGGAAAAGGACTTTCGTGACCCGGCGATAACACCCCGCCGTTTATTTTTGTGACTTCGATGGATTTTTTTGCGTAAATCACACTTGGTTGAAGCACATGCACGAGCGTGGCGTTTCTATTATTAATTCATAATCGCTGTTTTTACATTACCGGTGCCCAAAACAAGACATGTTGTCAAGTTGATTTATTAACACAATTTTTCTCTAAAATCTCAGTTTACAAGTAGCACAGTATATACAAGCCTACGTCTTCTCTCCTGAGCTCGCTGCATTCACTGATTTCAACTAGCTATATTCCATGCAAATGTTTAACGCACAGCACCTCTGAATGCACTCTTACTCACGCCTTGGAATCAATTAGAATATTAAGATATGAATAATTTGCATGATCAACTCATTGCATATTTGAATGATAAGAACAAGTATGTATGTGAACAGGTATTTATTTCGCCGGACAATGAATTGTGAACAAAATGTGTATTTAGAAAGATAATTTCATGTATGTCCTGCAAATCACTGACTTTTTTTATTTTATTTTACGTCAAAAAAAAAACAGTTAAAACTGCGTATGACGTGCTATGGGGAAAAGTTAATTGTGTGCACATTTTCAAAATTCTGTGATCCATACACTAAGTCTTATACTACTTAAATTTTGAAAAAAAAGCTCCCATGTAATAAAATCTATTTTCAAGAATAAAAAGGCAATAAATTTTGGCTCTTATCCATGGACTTAATTCTTCTACTTCCTGGTATGAACCCATGTGCCGATTTTTGGCAATATGAAACATTTCTGAAGTCACTATATTAATTCACTCCATACATTAGATCACCGTAGCTTTCCATGACGGATTAAGGCAAGGGAAGTATTTTATTAAAACGAAGTGTTTATTTTCCTGCAAGATCAACCAGTATCTGGCGATCTGGATAGCCGAGGTTCTTAATGCCATAGAGCCTTAACCTGCTTGGAGTGGAAGGGACGCGGGTTCGAATCCCGCCTCGGGCATAGATGTTTCTGTGTGCGCGTGTTGTCCTTACGTGTCGGTTCATCCTACAGTTACCCTAAAGTACACATTCAAAGTGGTCGCTTCATGACCTAGTAGTTAAAAAGCTACCTTAAAAAACAGTTCATTTTCTGTCTTGCCAAGTTTAGGTCGGAGGCCTGTTCCGATCTCATCGTCTCTTCATCGGTCTTCCCACACTTCTTTTTTTCATATGGATTATGTTTCATTGTCTTAATCCGAGGATCGGGTTGATACTTCTAAGAAATGGTTTTTATGTGTACAGGTTTCCAGCATATAGCAGGAGGACCAAGTGATTGTGATCAAGGATTTCTTCTCTAGCCTTTAGCGATACAAAGTCTGCACGGCAGCAGGTATTTAAATTCGGGGTTTCCTCCCCTAGAAAGACTGTCTACTCCTGGAGAGCTCCATCCACCCTTGTTCTCTGCCAGGACTTTCCTTTCCTTAGCCCAGAGTTCCCATTATAGGCGCCGGAAACTCGCCCTCGCCCATCTCTCATTAGTTACTCTCTGTAACGATGTCACAGAGAGTATACAGAAACCACCGCGACGAGGAGAGAGACTGGATGTGCTGACTGTATCTCCCTATTGACTGTTCTTATCTAACGCTCTTCGGTCAGAGTATCCCATCACAGGGAGACTTTTCTGGCATTTTATTTTATAGTTCTATGTGCATTGGCCTATCCCACCGAAACCCTGGTTAGTTTTGGCCCCCAAAACCGTATCTCTTCTTTTATACACTTCGTAGGCTCCGATCCGTAGTTTTTCGTGGTTTCTCCGATCAATACCTGGTAAATGCCAGAGTAGTATCTTAACAAATGGATCAAGACTGCGCGCAATCTTTCCTTGTACCTACCTCTTCCACTTACACACATACACACACTTACATGTCCTACACCACCACACATGTCAGGAGACCAGTCGAGCTCATACAACATATCCCTGCTGGGGCAATGCCCTATTGGAGAAGATAACTGGAGGGTGAAATCATCGTAAGGCGACATGCAGGTTTGCTTCGAATCTTACATTCTAGAGCGGAGGGGAACACATCCGCTTCCTGAGATAGAACAAGTACAACAAGTGCTGCCTAATATATATCAGTCTAAGAACAAAATATATATATTTTCGACTAATGATATTCATACCATTGAGTGTAATTTTAAAAAGAATCATTGAATAGAAATCTCCCCTTTGTGCATTCAAGGACTGGTGTATTTTCATGTTTGGCATTTTCATACACAGATAATTAATTTTACGCCCTTTCTAATGTGCATTATGCTTATTGACGTCTACGGAATTGTTGAGCGTTTTTGCATTCTGGAGAGATCACTTTCTCTAAACGCTAGATACAATGAAGTGCTTGAAAAATTGTGTGGATATTGCACATTAACGTATGTTGTGTCGAAACTGTAGTCTGAGAAAGTGATCATAAGGCTTTTAGTCATAATAAAATCTCCGAAATATACTCAAAATATGAAAATTTACATCGAGAAACTTTTCATTATTAACTGCAACTATTGTGAAGAGGATAAAGAGTTTGTATAGCATGCAACACCGCATAAATATTTTTCACTTGCTGTAACGAACCTTGACCGTTGTAGTGTTGATCATGATATGAGAAACACACTGTAACGTGTAGGTGATGCAAGGTACACTCATCGAACTTTCAGCATTCACACACACATTGACATACGTAGGCATTGACATCCTGAGTGCGAAGGCATCAAACACCGCTGGCACCGCAGGTCGTGTTTACGTCTACAATTTCGGCGCGTCCTTCTCTGCCATTCTTCTTTCTGCTCATCGTTTGCAACTTCTCTCTGTCTCCCCTGCCGATCTACGCTGTGTGTAAAAACTGTGGCTTCCATTAGCGGAAGCTCCGCGGTCTGACCACATAGCATACTTTCTCACTACCTACTCAATCTTCAACGCTTTTTCGACCCTCACAGTTCCTGTCTCTCTCTCTCCTCACCTCTCAACCAGCCTCTTCTCACATACTGCTTCCACCCCTTCGCTGGCCTTCTTTCCGCGTTGGCGCCCGACGCTGTCTTCATTCACATCACCTACGCCATTCAGTTCCCCGGCCAGCCGCCCGCGCTCTCGCTTCTAGGACTCCACCCGCCCCCCCTAATCCCCCCCGCTCCACTCGCCTCGGCACTCCCCTCCCCATTCTCCCAATCCCAACCTGCCCCGCCCCCTTCTTTAAGCCCAAGCGACTGGGACAAACGGCGCCGCTGAATAGACTTATTTTTAGGAGGCCTCCGGCCGAAAGGTCTGCTCCAAATTCACGATACGGCCCGAGGGAGGGGTCGGACCTCTCCTCAGGGACGGGCTCGTAATAGACCTCCCCCTCCCCCAGCCCCTTCCCCTCCTCGCGCCCCTCCCCCACCGCGGAATCGGCACGCGCACGTCGTCTTCGCCGCCGCCGCCGCCGCCGCTTCCGCCCCGCTTGAAATCATTCCGGGCCATATTTCACGCGGAGGGGACTTTTCCGTTCCCCCAGTCGCGCACAGATGCGTTTCCGCGCCAACAGGTTAGGGACGAACGCTGCAAATCAGACGGTGCTCACTGGCCAGGCCCTGATATTCATAAGATTCCATGTTTTAAGACCTTAAAGCAGACATGTGTGAACCGGAAAAAACAATGCCTTTCATGTCCACACCATCAGGGACATGTTCTGGTTCAATGAGCTGGCTATTGCAAGATTGGTTGCATTAACATGTACAAATATCTGGAAAATTCAGATGTCAGTGTAGTTTTATAGGCATTTCAGAATTCTCGAATGAAATAATTGGTTGCTTAATCTCTACTCATTTCGTAATTCGAAATCGAAATTGAGGGACTAAGCCAGGGGTCGGCAACTTTTCGGGAGTTAAGAGCCATTTTTCCACGATATGTTTAATTATTTTAAGGAGCCAAATATAAGTACATACTTGGTAATATGTATTAGAAAAAGTAATAAAACCGTTATGTGCTGGGACCATGTGAAATCAAAAATTCTATTTTGTGTTGTAACAGAACATAAGTCAGCGTATTAAAGAAGACGGAAACACTTTCTTTTTTATAAAAAAGCACTAATACTAAAAACGTAATTTAAGTAGTTTATATACATTTGTTTAAAATACAAATTAAACATAATATAAGCCCAAATATGTAATATTAGTGAGATTATTGGCATTACGTACAGGTGAAAGTTTGGAGAATATTGAGAACTTTTTAATTTTATACAATTTTCGAGTCCTTCACTAAGCGAACTTCTTAATTTTTTTTGAATAATCGTCACACTTGAATATAATTGTTCACTGTAGTAAGTAGATCCGAAAATTTTCAAGATGATCCTAAATATCAGGAAGACCGTTCTATGTTTCAAAAATAATTTCTTCCCTCTTCCTACATTTTGAAACATCCGTCCACTGGTGTCTCCCAGCCCGTTCTCCCTTCTCTGTAGTAAACGTTTCTAGTTCGATCTGCCAAATTTGTGAACTTTTCTGTCCATAGATCTTTGTTTTTCAAATGTAACAACTGTAACTCAAATTGAACTATATCAATAGTGGGAAACGGTGTAAAAATTAAGTTTGCAAAACTTCGCCACTAGAGACTTTATTAAAAACTATTTGCATTATATTGCGGTTGATTAAAAATACATTGCCGTTGGCAATGACGAATAAACACCGCTGATCCCGTCCGCGGGAGCAACATACCATCCAAAGTGACATTAATTTAACACATGCTGCCTAACATATCCGTAATTACAACCCTGAAGCGGGCCAAATGAATGGCCAAAACATTGGCATTGTGAAAAACAACTTGGCTTTTATTGACACACCCTCAATATTATCTACATTACCTTTGTTAACAATGATAGAGTAGGTTTTCCAGATCTAAAATTAAACTACTCAAGAGCCTCAAGTATGGTTCTACTGAGCGGCAGGTTGTTGACCCCTGGACTAAGGCTAGGCAGAGCAAGGCTCCAAATATTTGCTATTCACGTGCTACGTTATGAACTACTTCTTTGATATTATGTATGTGTAAAAACTGTTCTAATGAATATCCAAATACATATGTTCCCGCTGTATTCGTGAATACTACTTTTGTAAAATATTTTATAAGACTGTATAATGTAATTTTTCTTCTAAGAGTGTGTTTTGTTTGTTGTTATTAAACAGCGCATGTGCTACTATTTGGCAAATAATTTTTCTGATTCTGTTCAATAACTTTTTTATTGTTGCAGGCCACTACATTACTCTTCTTTCTATATTCGGTAACGGAATACGTTCAATCGCTTTGCAATTTCAAAATTGTCATTCTGTTAAAATCTTTTAAGTTATTTTTTAAAAAAATATTTAGAGATTTTCTCGAATCGACGCCGGTCACCTTTCCACCCCATGGTTATTGATTTCACATTTGTTCCTCGTACTTTATGTGATTTTATTATGTTTGCCCTCTTTCTTTGCTATTTCCAAATTTCATAAGAACTAAAATAAAAGTTTTTTCTCATATTACTTTACAAATTCATTATAGTAAAAATATCCGACTTCAAAAGAAGCGGTGTAATACAATTTTTCTCCATTTATTGCCTACACAGATAACAATCACAATATGTGTCTGGGAATAATTGGTGCGGCAACAATTAAGGTAGCGATTCGTACGAATATCCCCGCATATATTTGCCCAAATTGCATATTATTTTGAGTGGATAATACTCTAGAGAATAAGACAGATTGGAAGTCATTTGAGAGTTTACTGCAATATCTAAAATGTAAGAAACGAAATAAAGAGCACAAGCACAGTAAAGAGAAATCTCATATCGTCAATGTGGCTTGACGTCATCATCACCATCATCTGTGAACTTTGAACTTCATAAGAAAACTCATATTAAAAATTATAGGGAGTTTACGTGGAGAGATTCAATTGTTTTAACTATCGGAGTCTGGGGCCGAGGCATGTTGAGATGATCATTTCTCTTGTTTCTAGATATTAAATTCAAAGTGTCAGATGTAAATGTCAAGTAGCGCGTAGTTCTGTTTTTAACGTCACGAGAAACTAAATACAACTTTAAGATTTTATTTATCAAAAATGACAAGTGGCAAATAAATTTCAAAACAAAACTCCTTCAAAATACACCACTTATTCAAAACGCTAATCTCTGGAATGTATTTGAACAATTTTTGTATTGCCAAAAGAAAGGATTCCATTTTATTTGCTTAAATCCGGCGGAATGAGTCCTATAAAAAGGACAGGCACTCTGACCGTTACTGAACTCGTGGCAGTAGAAACCAAACACGAGGGTTTCCTCCGGAGGATCAGCCACGCACGGCCTGCTCTTTTCCGCCCGGCCCGACCCCGACCCCGACCTCCACCCTCCCAGCACTCCCTCCGCAGCGTTTATTGTTCCTACTTTCGCTGGAACGTCTGGAGGAGCGAGCGCGGGCCGGGCCGCCTCGCACGTGAAGGAGTAACACGGAGATAAAGCTCTTAGTACCCTACAAAACGTGCTCTGGCGTAGCGCTGCTGCAACGCGGAAAAGTTTGTTCGAAAGTCACTCCTCTCCCGCTCCGCTCCCGCTCCGCTCCCGTTCCCGCTCCCGCTCCGCTCCGCCCGGGCCAGGCGTGCAGTGGCCCTGGCCGTTCGCTCGCATGTGCTTTATTCACGCGAAGGGGAACAAAACATGTACTTTGTAGTTGGCTGTTAATAATCACGGTGGTTAGCGAGCGGAAAAAGTACACAAATTCTGCTCAACGTTCCTCGATAAAATTCTGAATTGCGTACCGCAAACGCTCGTATTACGGTGTAATGCACATGAAAGAAGTTAACGTTTATACTAAAAGAGTTCTACATTTTCAGTGGCAAAATTAATTTTTTTGTGACATTCTTGGATTGTGAACGTTAAAATAATTGTTCAAATGCTATGCCTCCACGTACCCTTAAACGTACCTCTTACTTGGCTTGCAACATCTGCTTCTAATTCATTTGAAGGAAAGTACTTCTATAAACTTCCGACTGCGATGTTCGAAGTATTCAAGAGAGCTTCAATTACGCCGTCCGCTTGAATGTTTATACAGCAAAACCTTCTGAAACGACCATCTCCATTAAGCTGCCACCTTCATTAACCTCTTTTGAAAAAATGATTGTTTTTTACAGCTGACACGTCAAAGCTCGTTTTTCAAGTTTTCACCTGTCCCTGTTCTCAACGGCCAGGCACATTTACTAGAATATAATCTGTATTAAATTGTCACAACTTCCCAACAATTTCACAATTTTGATCTGAAGCACTGTGAGAAGCGAAAAAGCGGTGAGGATAACTGTTTATTTAATATCTTCCTGCGAAGGGACGCTTGTCAGATTCCTTAGAGAAGAAATAGCCAACATTCCTTAACTCTCGAGAGAATTATTTTGCTTGAGTCTCGGTTTTAAGAAAGAGAATCTCCTTGGTGCTGCAGCTTAAAGCCCTGGTACATAGTTATAGTTGGCGCTGAAGTCTAGGAATGGGGAACAAAAAGAAGTGTGAAAATGAAAACAGCGCAAACTCGGGGAATTAAATGCTGTACGCCATGAACTTAAATAAGTGCGCCCGTAAAAAGAAGATTCAATACTTATTTTTAGCTTATTACTCGATTTACTCACTTTTTTAATAAACGATTCTAGTTTTTGAACGCGCACATGCGCAGTGTGGTTTCTGGAACAACAGAAGTAACAATAAATAGGCACGCGTTCGCTACAACTTCAAAAGATATCGTCAGAACGAAGGGCTCTATGTTGGGTCTTAGTGAAAACGAAAGGCCATAATTTTAACATAACATTTATGTATATTTCAAACATACTTAATGTCGTGACCGCTCGCACGCATTTAAAGGAGCTACCGCCGAGTGACGTCAGCGGGGCGCTACCGCCCCTGGCAGGAGAGGAAGGCGACCGGTGCGAGCTGGCCTGGCCGTTCCGCGCGCGGTCGTCACGCCCGAGCCAGCGGGTAGGGACTCGCCACCGCCCCTACTCCGCAGCTAGTCGGCGGGCCGCTAGCCCTACCGGCTATAAGAGGGCTTCGACCCGACGCCAGGGCAGGTAGCGAGCGACGGTGTTAGTGATTGGATCATGGCGAATGACTTGGTGAACAAAGAGTGAAGATCAGCTACGACGACGACCCGTGCAACGAAAGTGGAACTTTCTTGTGGATATTTGACGACTCGGCTGATTTTGGGACTTCTTCTGGACAAAGATAACACGGCTTCGGTTTTGGTACATTCTTCTGGTGATACGGAACTTCGGCAATTGTACCTGGTCATGAATAAAAATTGTTTTATGAATTCTTACCTTTTGATTGGATACCACACTTGACTAAATTTCAACTAGCGAAATTTAATTTGATGTCCGCATGCCTTTGTTCACCTGCCGCTTGGTCCATTGAATTTACTCTCAATGAGCTTTATCGCCACACCGGGCAGTCGCTCGGCCGTACTCACTTTTGCTGCCGGTACTTTAAAAAAAATCATCTCTCCCTTTATGTCCAAGCAATTTTCGGAAATTCAGAGACTTCAACGAAAATCATACCTGCGCCATTTTTATGGATTCTTTGCTCTATGGAAAACATGTAAAGAAAAATTTTAACTTTAAAAATTTTTTTTTAATGAATTGACTTATCATCAAGCAGATATTACGCATAAGCACTAGCTTCTCAAAAAACATTATCAGACGCTTATTAAAGATCCATTTTTTGATTAATTAAAAAAAACAAACAAAATTCTCATGTATTCATTATCGTACATTTTCAATGTTAAAATTTTGCAACTTTCAAATATACAGTTCAAGCAAAATGGGACCAATATTGGTTTGTTAACAAACAAAATTCTCATGTATTCATTATCGTACATTTTCAATGTTAAAATTTTGCAACTTTCAAATATACAGTTCAAGCAAAATGGGACCAACATTGGTTTGTTAACCATCTTTTGATACTTTGACGAGAAAATTGAAAGAAAACATTTGGAGCCGTTTTTGTGAAAATAATTGTTTACAAATTTCCTATATTTCACACAAAATTTCGCGAAACTACTCACATTTTCAAACAATTTTTATGACCTGCCTTCAAAGAGCAAATTTTATTACAGTAGGAATATCTACCTTCGATTTTTTGAACTGCTGCAAACGTCGAAAAACTAGTAATAGTAACGAACATAAGATCTCTGCCATTCTTTTAAGTGTTCCGTACGGTATCCAAGGGCAATGTTCATCCGAAATATTTGAAGCGATTTTTAAGGAACTGTTGAGGCTTTTTGTAAAGTACTCTGCATAATCGAAATATTCATTTCAAATTTGCAAGGCTTCAGGTTCCCATAAATGGAACGTGGGATATCAGTTTTGAAGAAAATCGTCAGAATGGTTTTGCGTAAAGCGTTTACTAGAGGCAAACAGAACCACGTTTGTCGTCAATCAGCTTTCCGATATCAAGGACCTATAAAACATGGATTCAGACTACAAAACGTGTTAGAGGAAGTAATCTTCTAAATATAGGAACGAGATTTATCCACTTTTTCGTTACCAGGGTCTGACTGTTGGGGGTTTACCAGGGATTGATTAATAGTTATACTATCGAAAAAGAATTATAATTTTTATGATCCATCGGCAAATTTGTTTTTCGAAGCTCTCAATAATACAATTTACATTCCATAGATTTCCTTTAAACGTAATGGTCACTTTAGGAGCATGTTCATACAATCCGCAGTAATGCTTCCAGAAATCATGAGACTTGCTGCGTGAATCATGGGTTGCGCTTTACAAGACCGTTGATTCAAACGATAAATTAATAATTCAGTTTTCCACGATTTCATTTACCTTTAACATGTGTTTTCCTCTTATAAAAACAAATAAAAATTAAACATTTCACCGAAAAGCAATTTATGAATAACAGGAGGGATGAAAATATGTAAAACGAAACGAATGTTTTCTCAATTTTTAAGCCTCTTAACGTATCTCATGATTTCCATCCCTACTTTAAAAAATCTTAATTAAGAAGAGTCAAAATTATGCAACGCGATCAGGATATTTTGAATGCAAATAAAAAACAAAAGCAAAGTGGAACATAGTAAATACAACCACAACTAAAACTCTTCAAGAGAATGATGTTTTAAATATAGAGAAGAAACTATAGAGAAAATATGGAGAAGTGAACGATTCGGCAACAGCGGCTAGTCTCTTCAACCAACATTTTTGAGAATTGCTGCTGATCTCACAATTGGTCATCAGCCATCATCAGATGTTCGCAAACAATTAATACACGATGATTATATTCTAAACTTCTTCCCATGAATGTCTCAAAATAATCGGTAATCTAAAAAAGAAATGTTCGGCTAGATTAGTAGAATTTCCGGATTGTTTATTGAAGACTTGTGCACTTGCACTGATACACCCGTTAACTGACATACTTAATGCATTCTTTTGCACCGGATCTTTTCCATTTTTTCCAAAACAGATAAGATTAAGGCGCTCCCTAAAAAAGGCAACAAAAATTAAATTCAAAGATATCGATCAATTTATCTTAAGTCAGTTTTTTCAAAAATATTAGAGCTTTTTTTACTTACGAATGGAAACTTTTCTCAGTAAACATGAGGCGTTTTCAGATTGCAAACATGGATTTAGAAAATCAAAATTTACGGAATGGGCCATATTTTCTTTTCTTAAAGATTACTTAATCTCAAATGTTCGGATATTTGCAGACGATTGCATAATATATCGTAGTATGAATTCGAAAGAAGATTAAGAAATGCTGCAACGGGATCTTCATGCGTTATATGACGGGGAGAAAATTAATGAACTGTCCATAAATAGCTCTAAAAGGAAATCCATCCCTTAGAAGGTGTCGTAAAAACAGAGAAACAAACTACCGATTAAATGACGTTATTCTGCGAGTTTCCTCGTGCAAGTTCCTAGGAATCCACTTCGATAGTAAACTAAGCTGGAAAAGTCACATTCTACGTGACTTTTCCACCCTAATTTTGTAATTTGTGTTTTTTGAAGGCAACTCCTGAAGATATCTTCACTTTGAAATGCTCATCTTAAAAAAGAGTGCGACAAACGCGAAGAAAATTGCATATTTATCGCTAGTTCTTTCGATAATGGATTATGGTACAATTTGTTGGGAACCGCACGAAATTATACAGTGTAAAAGTTGAAAATGATTCTGCGTGGGGGAGCTAAATTTACTTTCCGGGACCCGAAAATCGCAGGGTGCGATTTATTCAAAAACAGGCGAACAGTAGTATGACTACGCTTTGTACAAAGTTTATATCGGTCATCCAGGTTGGAAATAAATTAATCGGCGGCTAAGTATTCCTACGTACATCAGTAAAGGGGGTCACTGGCACAAAATAAATTTAAGACCGCAGACAACGGACGTCGTGAAATTTTCTTTCACAACTCAAACGATAACGCCTTTGCGTTAGAATAAATTGCCAGTAAAAACCTTTGAACCCTTTCCTCGAAGCGTTCAAGAGGTTAAGAAATTTATTTAGGGTACTAAGTAAATGAGGGCCTTAATTGAGAATAGTAAGTTATATAGGAATGCATAAGTGTTATATTGTGAAGTGAGGTGTATCGTGCAGTTTAGAGCAGAGAAATAAAGAAGGAAGTGATCTAAGGGTGATAGTGAAGTGATGTGCAGTGTAGTGCCTGCGTGGTGTGGTCTTAACTGTACAAATATTCAGTGCACAATTAGATTTTAGAAGTTTCGTTTTCTTAATGTCACTTAATGTTAATGTTTTATGAATCATTCAGTTTTTATATTCGTCTTCTTATTATTATTACCATTATTATTATATAACTTGTATGTTATATTACCTTACTTATGTAATTAGCTGCCAGTGGATTATACCCAGTAGCAGCTTAAATAAATTTATCTTACCTTGATATGCCCTCGAGAAATCGAAACGGAAGAACAGTTTCTTTGGGGATGATACGAATTTTCTTTGCAATAACGAAACCGTAAAAAGTACAATATCAGATTTTCAAATTGATTCCGTAATAACAAATATAAGTAAATCGTAAAAAAACAGTTTCAATGCAGTTTTATATTTCATATAAAAATGTGTGTACTCCTTTGAAAATGAACTACGTGCTATTGACTGATGTGAAGATACTTTTAGGACTCTCAATACAGTAAAAACTCTAATGTAACGTCCATTTAAACGAATTGAATACGAAATTAAGTTCATTATTCTGCACGTTCAGAATTCTTTCAAATTCAGTCAGCTTTCTTACTTCTCGGTGTGGATATTTCCGGAATGTTCATTCCCGCCTTAGATATGGTTTAATATTCTGGGGAAATATGTCTTATAGCTCCCAAACTTTTAGATTAGAAAAAAGAATTGTACGAATAATAAGAAAATACCACATTCGAGATTCTTGTAAGCCTCTCTTTATTAATCTAGGAATTTTAGCATTATTTTGTCTGTTGTTTTACGAATCAGTAGTTTTTGTCACATGACTTACTGAAGAGTGGGAATATATTTTCATGAAACGTCGATGTTGATAACAATAACATTCGTGTACTATACTAATCGTATTCATCAGGCGTCTGTATCAACAGTTCACTGATAATGGAAGTTTGAGTTCCGAATAATTTTTTTTCTGATGCTTAACAGTTTCTGTACAATTAGATATTACACTGAGCATCTAAATGGAAAGTAGAATCAAATTTAACAATGGTTTTTAATGTATTATTTTTTTAATTGGTTATTTAAGGTCGCATCAACATCTTAGGTCATTAGCGACCACTATCGCTGTTAACGGTATGGTAACTATGAGAATGAAACGATATGGTGATGATAAGGGGTGAAAGGACGAACACAAATACAACCACGCCCGAGACGGGACTCGAACCCGCGACCCTTCGGTCCGAGATCACTACGACATTACTGCCTTAGCGATCTCGGCCACCGGGCCGTCTTGAATGTATTATTATTTTTGGACTGTTTACTTTCAAACAACTTGTAACAATATTCTACCTCAGCTTCTGGGTCAATGACCCCTTCTCGATCAGGTTTTGTGTCCAGTTTCCCTGGTCTTTGAGCAAATGCTGAGATGGACCCTTGATTTGCTTATGGACGTAAGCGTAACTTCACTATCTGTGCAGGTTTTCTAGAGTCGAGCGGGAAATATTTTTATTCAAATTATCATTTTCTAAGCCGAAGCATGTGGAACAAAATTTTACACCGTTAGGTAGCCGGCAAAGTCGGACAATCGACCCAAAATGTCAAACACACGCATATAATTATCGTTCTCCATGGTGACGTGACAGGAAGTCGATTCCTTTGAGGGACTTCTTGCAAGACAGTTTTGAACATGCTTCTGTAAGTACCGACGTAACATTTCAATATCGAGAGCTCGTTTCTTTATTTCATTAATTTAAACAAAGTAGTGTTTGGAATACTTTTACAATATTCAATTGGCATTTAAATGTACAGAAAGTGAGGTTACTTTTCTAAATGGAGCAGGGAGCAACGATCTGTTTTTAAATTATTTTAAAACTTGGAAACATGCGATCAATGAATGTGAGACAAATATAATTATAAGCGCAAATACAAAAAAAAAAAAAACAAACAAAAAAAAAACACTGCTCAGAATATCATAATTTTGCCTGCCCATAATAACTATTCCTATTTTTACGCGGAGTATTTCTAAAATATATCTTACAGGTTATTCGTGATTGCATCAAAGTATTGCACATCGTAGACAAACAGGAGCATCGTCTTGCTTACTGATACAGTTTGACACTGTTTGTGTAATACGGGCATGAATACCCCGCCCCCCACTTGTCCGACTGTGTGATCTGCTTTGCCTTCACTCAAAACGTGGAAGCTCTTCATGAAAAGGAATCTAAGATTTTGAATGTCAGTTTCAAGTTTGTAGTTGAAGACATACAGTGAAGTAGGTCTCTATTTACATGGCAATAAATCATTTGACATTCTACGCGCAGTTCTGCTCACAAATGCCGCGTTAGGAGAGGCACATAAACCTACCGGGAGACCGTCTGCTAAAACAAGTTGTGGCAAATTTGTATTTTTAAAGCCCGTATATGTATTTCAAAAACATCACCAACAAGACAATTTGAAATCTTTCTTTTATTAGAAATGTTTGCGAATAAAATACCATGTACTTAATTTTCACCTTCATACGTGCTGGTGGAGTGTGCTACACTGTCTGGAGTGGTTTATAATAGGAACCGTTACCAATAATTTTTTAAAACGATTTATAAACCTGTGAAAATAATTCATTTCTATTTGGATGTGGTAGGAAGAGAAAGCTGAGTTTATCGGGTATCCCAGTCCCCGCTAGAACAAATATGTACGTTCTTTTTTACATACATATTGCAGCGTATTAGTGATATTGCGTTACTTATTAGAATAATGTTAAAATATATTGCGTCTACTTGTCTGTTACAAGCTTGAGGAAGACTCTTCTGAGTTGTACGTCAAACGTCACGCGTCACCACAAATTAGTTTCCGAAAGCGGTGAGCCTGAAGAAGTACGTAATGAGGTTTTTTTCAGTAAATGATCAAATATTGGATTTAAAATTGTTGATTTTATTACAATAGATACCTACTATATTTTTTTTTAAATTTCTGTTGTCTGAGGCCTCGAGAACAGTTACGTCAGTATTCTGAGAAGCACAATTAAACGATAACAGTGATCGTATTACGAATTGTAAACACATTCTGAAATTTGCAAGAGACTTTGAGTGATTGTTAGTTATTACGGGCGCAACAACTACTACGGTCATTAGGCCTGTAAGTGTAGTACGTGTTTTTGCTCGGGACTTCCCCCGCTGGATTGGCAGATCTGGCGCCGACCTACCGTCGCCTAACGGGTTTTCCCCAACCAAGTATCTTCCACTAGCGGGGCATCACCCCAGCCGGGACAGGTTCGGCGTATGTGGTAGTGTAGTGCATGTCGGTGTAAGTGTGTGTGTAAGCTAAAAAGCTAGTGTCGAAAATCCTACCGCCGTCGGGACTCGAACCTAGGACCTCCCGGTCAGAGGCGCTGGAGTGACATCTGATGATGCACTGAGCCACCGCTCCCGGTAAGGGGCTTTGAGCCTCGTGTGTTAGAGTAGGTAGCAGTCGTGTTCCATGACCGTCTTCCAGCTGCTAGATTTTCCAACAGGCTGGGACACATCGCGCACGAACAGGGGCCCGATACAACAGCGCTGTGCCCGTAATAATGCGCAGGGAGGATAACCAGCAACACGACACGAGGACATCCTTGTACGGCGCTGTAAGGCTGATTTATAGATAATTCAGAAAGCAATGTCACCAACCTTCCCGGCGAATAGCAAAGTACCATGTGTTTGGATCCGGGAACATTTAGGTCTTGTTTCAATCCCCTACTACAGCAGTTATTGATCTAGTCATGCGATGCTGGAGGGCCCTTCTACGAGAGGGATGTCGGTGCACAGCATACGAGAAGAGACAAGCTCCGTGGCAAACGATCCTGCCGTCCGCAATTAGCGATATCCTTTCCTCTGCCTCTTCTCCCTCGTGCGTGCAGAATCTGGTCATATATGCCCGAGTGAAATGAATAATTTAAATATACAGTACAGAATGAATGTTACAAACTTCTAGGGCATAGGGTCGAAAATAATCAATTTTTTCCAAATGAACATGTAGTGGAAAATTTCGTAAATAGATTTATACATGTGACGTATGCTCCTCAGTGACAGATATTATAATGCACGGGTGTTCGACGAACCACATTCTGTCCACAGTCAAGGAGAATTCAAGTACCTGCACAATATCTGTATACACAGGGATGCATAACAATCAGGAGGAATTCTGTTTATGGAATTTCCTACTATACTACGGGTTTCGCAGACCTGCCTCTCTAGGTCACTCATGGCCCGTCACTACGGTGGCATTGTGGCACGGTTTTTGCGTCATTCTCAGTCGTGCCGGTAGGTGTCGTATGCTCGCTACCGCATCAAGCAGTGCTGCAGATGAAGTGACTATAGCGGCACGACTGAGAAATACGCGATTCAGTATTACCTGCGATGCAATATTGATATTCACTATCGTGATATTTGCTATAGTGTTGTGGTTTTGAAATGATCATGAATTAAAATTTAAAACGTGATATAGGCGGATATACTTCTCACAAAGAGTTATGCCACTCTTGTGACCGGGTGATATGGTAATTCAGGTTAAGTATGTTTGATATATCCACTGAACATGCACTGAGTTTTCTTATAAAGAAATGACGTTGAGCGCTTCTTTAAAATGTTAATTTACGTAAGTAGAAGTAACTCTCGTCGCCTTCAAATACCATGAGTTTCATTTTTTCATTTGGTGTCAGTTGGTAGCTGAGGAAGATGAGACTTCTGATATGTTCATATTAGCTATTTTGCTTTTCTTGACACGCTTTACATAATTGTTTTTCCGTATTTAGTATCATATACAACAATAAGGGTTGTAATCATTGTTCATTACTCGAGTTTAATAACCATTTTGTATAATTGGAAATATTTTGGGTTCCAGGAATAGCAACAGGCCACAGTTTAGTAGCATTATTCAACTTTGGTAGTAGTGAATTATAACTAAGGGTTTTTTTCAGGAACTTATTATAATCGTATAATAACATAACCGTGTTTTCAAAACTTGTATGAGAGCAGTTATTTCAATTTTGCACCTCGGTACAATAGCGAACTTGAAGCTTCAATTTCATCTCCCGTAAAAACAAGCCTTTTTAAGTTTCGTATCTGTTGGAGCAAATTCGCGATATCTCTCACAACGGAAAAAAGCGCATTTTTGTTTCCCTCTCTTCACGCGGAATGGCTCGACCTTTGCATCGATGCAGTCCCCGCAAAGCTCAGCGTATTCGCGCGTTCGTCACACCAGCATATCAAGCTGGCACGATGCCCCCTGGATAAAGGCCGGCTTCCGCATATCGAACTCGGCTTTTCGGTGAATTTTCTGCGCGACTGATAGTTTTATTGTGATGCTGGATTGGGTACAACTGTTATTAGTGGTGGTCTAACATGTACGTGTTCCATACGAAATAAGAGATACACATGTTAATTAACGTGTATCATTATGTGTAAATTTGATTGCCCTCCTGACGCGAATCGTAATTGAAAATGTAGATATTTAATTTCAATGTTCTCGATTCTATTTACTTATTAACCTCCATGACGCTGTAAAAAAACTATTAGACATATGTATGAAAAGAAACTAAATGAATAAACATACCTATGCCATTTGACGGTAAATACTTAAATGACCCGTCTAAATATTTCAACAGGAGAACAATTTCCACACTATTTCGCGAGTCAATCGGCGATGAATTTATATTTCCGAGTTAAAACGTGCACTACTACATTTATTACGGTAATTCTTTTTGTAGAAAGAATCAGTGATCAACATGATCATTCTAACATAAGGTATTGATAGTATTTCTTGTCTTATGGCACCATATTTTACGTTCAGTATGTTCATACTCAAATATACTATATTGGAGTCGTCTGCTTAAAAAGCCATATGACATGCGTGTTTCTCCCTAATTGCTCTAATGTGACAGATACCCATAATCTATTTTACATTATCTACTTTCTAAGAAATTCACGTTTCTGGTTAATGCATATTTTCCTTCGTTCCCCATGTGAGTACTAACTCTCTTTCGTGGCAACATTTAGGACCACGCGGTCGACTATGTGAACGGTCGCTCCAGCCTCATCACATTCTCTGCTGTCTTTACTGCAGAGGTAGCTCAGCAGGTTTTTCCACTCGTTAAATGACGCTACGCACCGCTGAGCCGGTATCGATTAGATACAAACCCTCGAACGCTATTTGGACGAAGTGTAGGTCAGACGCAGAAGGACGCAACTCTTGATCCACACCGGCAGCGTTAGTTCAGAGACAGCATTGCCACTTTCTCTGCAGCGACTCTCACCAGAAGACCCTAGGATTCCGGTCCCGACGGTAACAGGATTTTCGATTCTGGCTACAAATCTAGGTTGAATTCAGGAGCTGTCTGGGGGATAATACAAGAGGGCGGCTGCTCTAATCGGTAGGAATCCGTAGATGAGTACCAGGCGTATGCTGCAATATCCGAAGAAACGGGGCCCGGATCGCGCGCGATCTTTCATCCTTTCCTCTTAGAAACACGATACCCTCCTGCGGACACACTTGCGTGCACTAAACTACCACACATAACGGTACACCAGTTCTGAGCTGAGATCTTTTCCCTGGTGCGCAGTACCCCAATAGGGGAGATACCTCCGAGGTCAAACCCGGAAAGCCGACAAACGTTCGGCGCCGCATGTCACCATCCAGCGGGGAAGGAACACCGCCATCTCTCGGGATAAAAATATTTACAGAACTATTTGCCGTCGCAGATGACTAGTCCGGAAACATCCAACTTGATCCACTTTGCTACGTAGTGTGCTTCTCAACTTTGTGGCTGTGAACACGCCGTCGTCGCTGCGTCCGCGAAGCCAAAGGCGCACTGGCAGAGCACCTTTAACCCGCAGCCTATCACGAAGCAAGCGCCTGCCCTGCTAAATGCGCCGACGCGCTAAGTTATTGCCTGTGTCGCTTCCAGCGGCATCGCCGGCTGTATCTCCCTCGCGTTGAAGCCCCGCGTGTATATTTATCCTCTTTCTACTCCGCAGCTGAGGTCCGCCCGGCAGGGCGAAGCTCGTGCTCCCGCTCGGCGCCGCATTGAGCGGGGCGGAGCGGGGCGGAGCGGGGCGGAGCGGGGCGGAGCGGGGCGGAGCGGGGCGGAGCGGGGCGGAGCGGGGCAGGAGCGGGGCGGAGCGGGGCGGAGCGGGGCGGGAGCGGGGCGGAGCGGGGGCGGAGCGGGCGGAGCGGGGCGGAGCGGGGCGGAGCGGGCGGGCGGGGCGGAGCGGGGCGGGAGCGGGCGCAGCGGGGCGGAGCGGGGCGGGGGGGGAGCCGGGCGGAGCGGGGCGGAGCGGGGCGGAGCGGGGCGGAGCGGGGCGGAGCGGGGCGGAGCGGGGCGGAGCGGGGCGGAGCGGGGCGGAGGGGGCGCCGGCCCGCGGGTCTCGAGCGGAGCGTCCTTTCACGCCCGCACCGCAGATGCCTGGCGGAGTACCGTTCCACGTTGACGCGCACTTTGCGGAGCGTAAAATTCGAAGACGCCCCGATCTACTTCCCGGATTCCGCGCGGTGTCAGCTCCATCCCATCCTGTCCCGTCACACCTCGCCCCTTCTCGTCCCTTCGCGCCTCACCTCGCTGTCGTATCCAACCCTCCATTCTAATCGCCGGGTCCCTCCGCCATCGTGCCTGCCGCTGCACCAAGCGTCTGCTCATCTGCCCATCCCCGCTCGCGCTCTCACCTGCCTGCCCAGACCCCTGTTCCACCGCGCCGCCACCTCGCCGACCCTTCTCCCGACCCATCTCTCGACCACGCGCCTCCCCTGTCCTCCTCGCCCGCCGCTGCGTCCACCACCCACCCCCGAGGATGGAGGGGAGCGCCTTCCCATCGTGCTCGAGATGTGAGCGCCGGGAAGCAGCGGTGAAAGGGCAATGGGCCACCCGGATAGATGGATTGATTATTTTCAGTGATTCCGGCCGTGTCAGCTACTAGGGTCATTAGTCCCGTAAGTGTATTTTATGTGTTTCTCGGATGATGGCGGTGGTCTTTCCCCACTGAATGGTGAGATCCGGTTTAAGTGTTTAGTATGTAGTTAGTTTATTAGTGTAAGTGTGTGTAAGGGGAGAGAATAGTACAAAGAAATGATAGGATATATTGCGCGTGGTCCATGTTCCGTTTGTTAGGGTACTGCTCCGGCATTTGCCTGGTTTTGATCGAACAAAAGACGGACAACTATCAATTAGGACAGCCGGCCGCTAGAATTATCGTCCAGACAGCGACTGAATTCGACCTAGCTGACAAACTGTCCTTGGACCTCCCAGTCAGGGGGAATGCAGTGACATCAGTTGATGCCCTGAGCATTCTCTCCAGGTGGGACCACACGGATACACTCAGTTCGCATAAATACGGAGATTAATTTGTAGCGAATGTAAAGGGAGATCTGAATTCGCCCTACTCCCTCGTCAAAAAACTTTTCATTTTGTGTATGATATTAATTCAATTCAGTAAATCATATATATATTAAATTTTTTCTTTATTCAAAAAAGAGGGTGCGACGATCCCTTTAGCTGTTCCGGAAATTAAACCCTGGATGCACGTTTTATTTTACAGAACAATATTACAGCATGGAACACGTAAAAATCGGCAATTAAAACACAAAAAACATTTTACAAAGAATGAAACAAACACAGAGAGCAAATAAATGAAAATAAACGTGAGATGTAATAAACGTCAATGATCAAATGATGAAAGTAGTCATGGGGCTCGGGAGAGGCTTTGTTTGGCTTCGCGCCTGGAAAATTGCTACCGGGCCATTCCGCCGGGATGCTTCAGTCTGCTGGAGGCACCACGGTCACAGCCCGGCAAGGACGAGGTTCTCCATAGGCAGGACTGGAGTCGACGACTATCGAGTTTTGCTCGAAATGTGTTTTGCTGACTTTACGCTTACGAACATCGACATCGAACTCTTGAAGCAGAGATGCTCCAGAACTCTAATTATTCGAATATCAATTATTCGCATCCCAAGTATCCGAAACGATTTTGGGAGGACGTGTGCCGATTGTGACGTTGTGGAGCTTCTGGACGTGAAGTCTGAGGGACGTGATACGGACACGCGTTTATTCTTAATTGCAATGCATTATTTTCGATATGTTTCATGTCAAATATATACTTATTGATACAAACTTACGTTTTTTATTAATGGTCAAAAGGACTTTAGTCCCTTTTTGTCTATTTTTCCCTTTTCGCACAATATTGAAGAAAATCCGCAAGCTTTCTTTTGGAATGCTAATGCTTCACGTGTTATATTCACATCATTTTAAATTACAATATACAATATAATTAAAATAAATTAACGAAATGCTCGTGATGGGTACCTTGACCATACAAAAAGACCTAGAGAATCGGTAACAAAATTTGTGCACATTTCATGAAGAGTGCTACGAGGCGTGGGGATTGACCATATCTGGCCATCATGGTCCGATGAACTAATGGTATTCCCTAGGAACTGCAGAATTCATTTTTTTCTGACTTCACCATTCTTCTGGTCTCCGGTCGTTGGAATTCACTCCCCATCCATTGGGGTGCAGTCTCCCCGCATTGAAAAGTCTTTTCACAGAATGCATGAAAGGATTCATTCCCGAAGAATTTCGTTCTTTATTGTGAAAATTATTAACTAATAATTTTTAGTTTGTACAATAAATAAACAGTCGTCGAACACACAAGTATCATCACCCTCGCGTCATCACCTGTTGCGTGATTATTTCTTATTTTCTACCATAAATTTAATCATATAATCATCCACACGATGAGAAATATTCAGATTCTTTCATACAAAGACTTTCGGGGGTGAAATAGTTTTGTGAGGAAAAAATTGTATGTTTGGAGTTAGAATTTCATTCTCCATTATATCAAAACCTCACGGAGAAATTCTCTGAGAGTTTGCAAAGATAATAATGACAAATTGCGTTACATAACACAAAATACCATGACAAGGGCCAAACGTTTTGGATTTAGAGCACATGTATTTTAAATGTGGTCACAAATGATATATTATATGATACCGATATTGTAATTTCCTCAATGAAAAAAAAGCTGGGTTGAAAATGTAATTTTAAAGATATAGAGCAAAGGTCTTGGTCTATATTTTTCGCTTTCCGATTTACTCCGAGGAAGCTCCGTCCCGGAATGAAGCCTCGTGTTCCATCGGGCCGCACATGCACCACGTCTAAGGCAAGGGGGGCAAGCTCTGGCTGGTGAGTGGGGGCGGGGCGTGTTTGCGATGTGGATCGAAGCAAAGCCTCGGCTGTGGAGGCTGGGAGAGGCGCGCCGACACACTTGTGCGGTTACGCCTTGCAATTCGAAAGCGATTCCTCGATACGCGGATTTCGAGATCCATTCCTTCTTTAATCCTACAAGCGAAATGGAACATTCCTCCCAAGGAACATTTTAAATCGGCCGTACAAGCGTGCCTTTTATGGAAAGCAATGTATCCGTTCGTTTGAGTCGATACTCTACGATCGGAAAATTCTCACTTGCATATGGACTCCTTTATACATTTGTTTTACTTTAGAAGTGAAGTAAGTTAAACCGTCTACAGCGTGTTTCGTGAGTAAATGATGAGGCGGAATTATGGAGTATTAGAAATTTTTTTCGCAAATGTGAGGAGTACGTACGGCATGACGCTGTTCTGGGAGTGAAGATGGCCTCATCATCTATTCAGGAGTATATTAATGTTCTTTTACAGTCGTATTCTGTGAAGATCATGAGCTGATATGTCAGATTACTGTTCTTGCTTGAAATACGTGGTATCTATTTACTATTATCTACTTGAATACCGCAAATTTAACTAGCAGTTAGAATATACAAGGGGACAATATTCAATTGGAAAAACGTCAAATTAATCCTACGAACAGTAATCGAGAGCCCGTGTGCCAATCGGTTCGTTACTATCGTTTAGACTCTTTTTTTCTTCACCATTGAGAGCAAATGAGGCGTCATACGACGAGACTCGTCTCAGTATCTTCAAGTCATTCTAGGATCATTCATCAAAAAATCGTTTTGCCTTTTTCAAGGTTCCTATCGTGATGTAACGCTGTGCAATACGACACTGCCTCTCTGGCGAAACGTGAATCGATACTTCAATAATCAGGTTGACAATAATTAGACTTTTGTGTGTAACAATTGTTTTTTTACAAGTATAATATTTCTATCGATATTTTTAACATATGATACATGTAATTTCCTGTGCCCAAGGACAGACGACCTATTATTGGGCTAACAAATGTTTGTATTAGCCGGCATTGTGCAGGATCATTTTTTTAATATGAGAATATTACCCTGGGAATGCCAGACAAAGCTGGTGTTTACTCTATTGAGCACAGTTCTTTTGCAGAAATGGATTTGTTTTACAAAATTAGAGCGCAATTTTTTCTCTACAAGATAACAAGATGCTGTAGAAAAGCGAAGAAGACATCATCGTCCTTTGAGGTATGGCCCATCAGAGCAATTAGTAGTTGTGCACGCAGTATGTTATCCCTTTCATCTGGGGATATACATGACGGAATGTGGGGGTAGGAATTCTGAAGCACAAAACTCATGACACAAACAGTTTTTACTATTTCTTCTTTTTTTACGAATAAACACTTCAATAATAAACACTGCGTTGGTGATTTTGAGAAACATTTATTTTTCAAAGTAAGGTGGCGATTATCAAGAAATATTCGGTTTATTTATCGAAGAACCACAGTTGGCACGCATAGCTTTTGCAACAAGAAAATAATTAATATTTTGCCTTATTTTAAATCCCATTTAACTGCGAAGGAACTTGTTTTAGTATGAATTCTCTAAGTACAGTCTGCAATATTATTGACGACCTGATCATATGACATTTCATTTTGGAGAGTATTCCAATGCATGAACGTGTTAATAACTACTTTAAATATAACAGAGTACCTGCTCACGGAGAGTGATACCCCACGGAACATCTTAACAACCCTCTATCTCTTTGGTTTGATAGTGAAGGACAGCATTATCAGAGATAATATCCGAGATCCTCTAAATTTTGTAATGTGGTTATTTTCTGAGTGTATATGAAATCATACGTTTATACAGAAAATAACAGAATAGAGATAAGTCAACACAACGAATTTGCAGGAGATATTGAAAAGGAATAGTGAATATACTACAGCGTTCAGCAGGGATCATCTCAAACGAATCGAGGGTTGTTGGTTTTTGTTATTTTTTCGAAGAATATTCATGTCATTAGCAAAGGGAATTCTTCTTACACTTCAAATGCACAAGGGAATATCGTTTATATTTAAAAGAAAGAGGATGGAACCATAAATCGAACCCTTCGGGACCTCATGTTCCATTCGCAAAAAAACATTGAAAAACGAGTACATAATGTTCTTTCTTGCCAGTACGGTATTTCTACTCTCTGCAAAAGCAGTTAAGGTACGAAGATATCCAATTTAATGTAATGACAAAAATCTCATATGAAGGTATATTTGAAAGCAAAATGATCAATGACGCTAAAAGTTTTCATAAAATACAAAAACATTCCAATAGGTGCTTCATTTTTCGCATTGATGAATAAACATCTTCAAAATTTGGCAACTCTAATGTTTTTATTCATGGTTATAATTAGCAACCGCTTCGTTTGTTTTCGAAATGTGTGCATTCGTAGTCACGTAAATCTTGCTAATATTTCTGAGAAAACTGACACCAGAAATTGGCAAAATATTTTTAATCTAATTTTGTTGCCACTTTTAAAGTTTGCTGTTTTTGTTGTTTTAAAACTATGTGGATATATTCCTCTGCTTAAATCAGCATTTGAACACGTGAGTGAACTAGTTTATAAAGGCACAGGTTTTTTTTAAAATAAAGAACTCGGAAATTAATCTAAACCAGACGAATATTTGTTTTTAGTGTACTGACTTCTGATTTCATTAGAAGAAGAAATTCCGGAAATAAAAATCGTGCCGGAAATTTTTTGAAAACGTTGCTTAGTTCCTTCGTGAAATCAACTACATTTCTCCAAAAGTGTTGGAGAGACTTGCAACTTTCGCCGGGGTCTATTACCTGTCAGAATCGCTTAAACATTCTCTACAAAGCTTCGAAATAATGTGATCGCATTTTTGCCATATTCTATTCAATGTTCGCTGGGATGCCCGGAAAGACCAACAATGAAGCTTTTTCCTTACGGTCTCTGCCCTTTCAATTGCGATAGAATGCATAATTTCCGTTTCGAACGTCAAGCTGTGAAAGAGAAGATAAATATTCCGAGAGGCCTCTTTTCTCTAATCCTCTGATAGGATTTTCCTCTTTATACACGAAATTATATTTTCAAATATCATATCATGAAAACGAACTGCATTATTGTTCCACTTTTGGGGATTTCATTAATTCTACGTATTGGGTTTTTTATCAACATACTTCATTTAACTTTATAAGACCATTACACTTAAGAGCGTGGATTATGTTCTTTGATGCTCGCCGTATGCTCCTAAACCACGTGTATATGTACATTTTCAAAATTATCATTGTATTTTGTACAAAAACAACTGGGTTTTAGCATGCATTATAGACGAACAGTTAAAAATGTATTCCAGAGAAACCGAATTGAATGTGTAAATGTTGACTGAGAAGGAAGACGATTAATTATACTTTTTAAATTTAGTCATGACAACCAACCCATTTTATATACGATTCTTAAAATCTTCCACTAAAATTACAGCAGCTTAGGTCAAATTGTTGTATTAGAACTAGTACTTAATATTATCATAAAGCAACACAATTAATACTGAACCAAACCGATATTCCGTATATTTGTTGGATATATTACACTATGAATACATCTCGTACAGATGTTACCAAGACATTTCTCAACGATTATAGAAATGTGCCAATGTAATAAAAAATATTAGTGATTTTCGGACAACATTGATCATATTTCACAAGATATACCAAGTGGCGCAGCGTGAATGGAGAGAAGGTAGACATCTGCCCATTGAAGAAAAATACATGGAAACAGCAATGAAATCTAGTGTTTATATTTCTGTACAATATATGAGACATTCCGGGGAGGAAGGCCGAACTCAAAAATCACAAGATTCGAGAAAAGTGTATTTTCACGTATTCTGCAGAAGACGAAGTCAAAATGTTGATATGAGTAAGAGATGTTGACATGTAATACTACATAACATATCTTTTGGAATGAGCGTAAATTGGTGAACTTCACAAGATATATTTTAAAAAAATAACCGAATTTATTTCCTCACAATCCGCGAGAGGTGATATATTTTTTTCAATTATGTGTTTGTTTCCTGATTGGAATGCAGAAATGAACGCGTTGCACCAAGGACATACAAAATAAGGAGACGAGAAACCGCAGTGTGTATGCAGGAGAAGGGGGGCAAACGAGGCAGATTCTCATCCATCTTCCGATGTTTAATTTTTCGTAAGGATATTTGCCGCCATGATGCGGTCCTCGCAGTGAAGCCGACAAAAGAAGACAGAAACTCCAGTGAAGGGCCTTCTAACGGATAAAAGAAATTTCTTCAACCGTTGAGGTCGACATGTCTTTCTCATCCGAAAGCGTTTCATTGCACTGAGATCCGTCACAAAGCTTGAGTGTACTTCCTCTTCCTTCAACTTACTGAATAATAAATGTTTTGAGTTATTCAATGGAATTATTTTGTTAGTATGTATTTATTCTAGCAAATACACGTCAGAAATAACAGAACAAAATTAAACTCTCACAGTAGGAATGAATAAAAACAGAATAACTTCTGTAATGGATTAAATGAACTTAAAAATTTATTTTTCTGAAATTGTTCTGTGGTTAATGCATAAACAAAAGGACAAAACAATAAAAGGATCCTATTCTACAGTGTGTACATTGATAAATCACGTATAAATGAATATAACTAGTAATGATACAGAATGGCAGCGACTTTCTCGTATTCGCTTTCTATTTTCTATGGTCTGGGCTAGCTATCCGGACTTGTCACATAGTCTCGCCAGCTGCCATCTATTGACACCCAAAGTACATTTGTTTTAATTTTCTCAATTTTTTGGTCTCTTAACAAGAAAACTAATATATTACTTAAAGAATATTAAAGAGTAAAACCTCGTCCTAAGTGGCAATTCTCATTGAAAAATTTGGAGCTGTTTTCAAGAAAATGGCGTTTGATGAAAGTACTAATTATGAAGAACAAATTTCATTGGAAGGAAAAATCTCTATCTTCGATTATGTAGTAGCAGAAAGACGCCGGAACAAGTTCAAAATTTGCAATTTTCGAAAATTCAGAGTTAAGAGTAAAAAACGAACCTACAGCATCATCATAAGTGTATGTTACTCTATTCTTTCAAAAAATTTAGAGAAAAAAATTGGAGCCATTTTGGATAATATTTTTAAAATGTTCCAGGGGCTTCATATAAAGCACCCGCAAATTTTCAAGGAAGTCTTCCAAAATCGCAGCACCTCGAGTCGAGCCAGATCGACCGGGGAATATTCGTTTTGGAAAAAAATCTTACGTATGGTTTAGACCCCAGGGGATCCCAAAACGTGTACTTCCGTTGACATCTCGCAATAGATTTTCCTCAGCATTACGTAAATTTCCCTATACTACGTATATTATATCAATTTTTACCTACGCATACAAGAAAGTAAAAATAAATACTTAATATTTTAATTTTTTGCTTCACATGAAATCAAGAGAGCCGCCAATCAAAATTAATTTAGGTATATCTACCGTGCTGTATTTTCAAATTCCAAACTCACTCTTAACAACCTCCCATAACGTGAAACTCACTGCAATCACCGAATTGAACCGTCAATGACGTTCCAATAGTCAAAATTCTCCCTTCATTTTGTAGCCACCCTCTTTGATTAGTTAGAGGAACGTTCTATCGAAAAATCTTTCTTGGAACTATACCCTTAAACTGTAAGTAATGACGTGCACAAAAGTTTCCATTTGAATTTAGGTGCTCAAACTTCAATTTAATTTACAATCGTGGAGTCTCAGGGATTTATCTTATAGATATTATAACTACGGGATAGCAATAATAGATAATCATCACTTGAAAACTCCCTGCCTTCCTATCGTCTAGCCGTTTGATTTGCCTCGCTACGTCAGTGCTTGACGCATTCCCGTTTGCAACACTCCGAACCGACAGGGAGCTGCGGCCACGTCGTAGGCCGTGAGTGTCAACGCCACAGGCTGCACCCAATTCAAGAGCGCATCGCGGATGGGGCCGGGGGAGAAGCGGGTGGAGGAGGTTGGGGAGGGGAGGGGAGGGGAGGGGAGGGGAAGGGCGTTTCACGGCGCTCCGCTGACGGGTACAGGCGGCAGGGAAAAAGCTCCCGAGCAAGTTTCTGAAACTAATGGAGCCGTCTCCAAGATATTATGGTTTAGGAGTCATTAACGTCAATACAATATAATTGGGGACGGATAGACGCGTGGAGGGGGCGAAGGGGGGCCGGGGATGGGCGTGTGGGGCTGGGCGGGCAAGTGGAAGAAGGAGCACAGCCATGCGAACGACCTCGCACGGTGGACGCGTTTTGTCGGACAGGGTACAAATTGTTTCCTGATACCGTACTTCATGAAATGATTGACAGATTTTGCAAACCAAAACCCCGACAGGTATTAATACAATTTGCTTCTCCCGCATTAACTCCTAAGCAATGAGTTCCAAACTAGAGTATGAAAACAAAATATCTTTACAGTTTCCTCGTAAATGCACAGTTACTTAAAAAATGTTTTAGGTTTTTAAGTCGTAGTCCATTTAATACAAGTATACAACACATTTCATTTCAAAATGCGTTGCAGCAACACAGACACAAAGGATATTAGGCATTTCGGAACAAGCTGTACGGGGACCACGCTGAGTTAAGGATGTGCCAAGCTGAACTAAGCTAGGCTTCCAGCCGAGATCCACTGCAAGGGACGGCGAGAGCTGCAGATGATGCAAATAGATAGAGGACCTTTTTCTCTTACCCTTGGTCCCTCTAAACTTCACATTTCGTCGATGTGCATCTCAAGAAAATGAAGCTTGCTTTCTCTTGAAGCGTCGAACACAGTGTACCACTTCAACGTAGGATTCGGCGACTTTCTACCTTTTATAAATTAACAGATATAGCATATAAATAATTGTAGCTCTTTACTGAGTTTGTCAGCGAAATAACACATATTTTTTTCTCAATACACTATCCTGAAGTCATTGCATGAGAGTTTATGCTGGAGAAACATATCACCCACTCTCTCTATGAGAAACACGTAAGCATTTACGTAAAGTCTTTCGGCAATAGGTTGCTCAGTAACATCGATCATAGTCTTTGTTCTGGACTTCAACACCAACACATTCACTCAAAAATTCTTTCAATTGCGGTTATGACTTTCGGAAAACATTAATAAAGATTGCGCCTATTGTCTGGGTGAACAGATGCATTTAACGCACAGTAAAGTGGCATGATACCAGCCACCTTCGTTGAACGAAAGAAAAACTAGTCGGACTACAACTCTACGTACTTTCTTTTTTTCAGTAACGGTTACGTAAAATTATAACCTCTATATTTTTGCCGCTATATTCCGCTATATTTGCGGATTCGGTGGTAAAACGGTTAGCATATCGGACTGTTGTACCCGAGTTTGCGGGTTCAAACCCGATCGAAGCGGTGGATTTTTAAGGGCGAAAAAAACCTTCGTACGCCTTCCTTTGGAAAGGAAGTAAAGCCCGCTGTCCCATGTAGTAGATTTACTGCATGTAAACTATCGTCGAGCCTAAATGAAGCCTCTGAGCAAAATTGTGATCCGCCTGTTTCGTCGCCCAGGATTATACCTCCTTTCTCCGCTACGTGGTGATAGGAGCGTGGTTAGACGGAAGAGCGGGCCTGGTGGCCCGACTCTCGCCACGTAAAATAATGCATTAACTAACTATTTCTGACGTATGTCAGCCATCACTTGTAAAACTCATTAACATACGTAGGACATTAGGTGCGAAAATTTAATTCATTTTAAGATTCATTGATGTAAGCATCAACACAAGTTGATGGTATGGTAAAGAGGTTACGTATTTGAACATGACTTTCACCCCTCCCCCCCCAGAAAATCAAACGATATTAATGTCACCTGTGACTAATGTATTTTTGTCAAACAGCAATAAAAATGTATGTGACCTATTAGGAAGAAAGACGCTCCTTCTTGCCCCTTTGTTGACATCTAAACACTGTTCCCAACTTATTAACCACAAGTAGTTTAATGATGAAAAATCATGCCAATAAAGCGGTTCGCAAGATTTGAAAATTTTCGCTCTTGAGTTACAGAACATTTATATGCATTGGTAAAAGAACAACATATTGCTAACAAAATAGTAACACATACCCTCGGCTCTACTTCTACCACAACTAGCAAAAGGGGAACAAAACATCGTCTTAGAGAAGCTACATTTAAATGGAAAAAGGATACGTTAAGAAAAAGGATGAGAGTGTCTGGGGAAGGAGAGGAGTCGTGAGATTAAAATAAGAAACGGAGAAAAATTAATAATAACAGTAATAACAACAATAATAATATTAATAATAATGAACTTGTTTACTTCGTAATCGAGTTTCCGGACCATATCGAAATGCCATTGTGTATGACAATGTAGTGAGAATGAGGCTGTAGGGCCTGGCCCTGACCCATTGAGAAGCTGTGCTCCCTCGCCGGGTATCCACCGCGTCTCCCTGCACCCCTTCTGCTCCTGCAACCCTGCGCCCTCCCCGCCCCTCCGCTTTCACCCCCACCCTTCGCCCTCCTGCGGACCCCACCGCCCCCACTCCCTCGTACCCGCCGCCGAGCAGCCTTTTACGCTCAGACGTTTTATAGTTCCCCAGAAGGAGCAGCTCCAAGTGAATCGGCGGCGCGCGCGGAGCGGGGCCACGCAGCGGGGCGCGCGCCGGTCGCCACCTGCGGCTCTCCGCCCCGCACTGGACGAGGGCGGGGGAGGGCGGGGGAGGGCGGGGGAGGGCGGGGAGGGCGGGGGAGGGCGGGGGAGGGCGGGGGAGGGCGGGGGAGGGCGGGGGAGGGCGGGGGAGGGCGGGGGAGGGCGGGGAGGGCGGCGAGGGCGGGGAGGGCGGGGAGGGCGGGGAGGGCGGGGAGGGCGGGGAGGCGGGAGGGCGGGGAGGGGCGGGGAGGGGCGGGGAGGGCGGGCGAGGGCGGGAGGGCGGGCGAGGGGCGGGCGAGGGCGGGCGAGGGCGGGCGAGGGCGGGCGAGGGCGGGCGAGGGCGGGCGAGGGCGGGCGAGGGCGGGCGAGGGCGGGCGAGGGCGGGCGAGGGCGGGGCGAGGGCGGGCGAGGGCGGGCGAGGGCGGGCGAGGGCGGGCGAGGGCGGGCGAGGGCGGGCGAGGCGGCGAGGGCGGGCGAGGGCGGGCGAGGGGCGGGCGAGGGCGGGCGAGGGCGGGGGCGAGGGCGGGCGAGGGCGGGCGAGGGCGGGCGAGGGCGGGCGAGGGCGGGCGAGGGCGGGCGAGGGCGGCGATGGCAGTGGCGACGACGGGCGGGGGCTGGGAATTATGCTGTAGGTACCAAACATTGAGACAGTCCACTCCCGACTCCTACACGGGAGCGGTTACTCGCAGTCCACATATGAAGATCCAAATAGTCCACACCATTACGCACCATGGCTCTCCAAAGGTCTTGAATTAAGAACGGAGCTATTGTGGAATGGAGTAATCCGAGATAGCTCTATTTGGATTCACGTCGATTACAGGAAGTGACATATGTTAATTTTATAGGGGTCACACGGAATGTATTCCAATTCCCTCTAATTTAACTAAACACTTTATGCCTAATGTTTCCTCAACGAAAAGAAATCCACCATCGATTTCTTGAACTGTGTATTATTATATTGCTTATTTTTCAAATCATTACACGTATATTATAATTAATGACAATGGTAGATTAATAATAATTAGAACTACTTTGTAAAATAAATATAAATATTTAGTGTATGATTATTGTCATAGTAATTTTGAGAAACGTATTCGTCATACTGAGAGAAGAAAAATGTTCATCAGAGTGTGGATCCTATAATGCCTAATTACAAAGGTATCATGAGGCTTATAGTTGCGAGTTTTCCGGGTTTTATTTAGTTAGTGCTTTACTTGATATTTGGACTAAAAGTACAGACTTCAGTTACAACTGATACATTAAAAATCATTTACGAATAAAACTGATGTTGTCATCAATATCTCTTAGCATCCGCACAGAATATCCCGCACTTTGAGGACATATGTATTTGATAGATTTATTAGTCTGGCGTTTGTCTCTTTTTTTCAATGTGCAGTTAGTCTTTTTTCTGTGGTTTTCAGTCTATTGTATTGGATACACAAAGAACGTTTGCACGCATTACATGCACGTTTTGGTGGATGGACAAGTATTGAGAGCTTCTCACTTGTGTTTGGAGCGATATCCAACGTGGAAATTGCCCGACCAAAATATAATTAAGGAAATCGATATAGTTTTCCATGCCACAAAATCACGGAGGACGTAAATGTTTGATGTATTTGACTGTACATAATGAACAAATATTCGACGATAACGAGCTTTAAAAGACATTGGGCACTGCACCCAGTATTTATGTGCATGTTTGGCTCTCAGTGCCAAGGCAGGTCGATGTCACTTTCAACATTTCTTGCGATGCGTAAACAGAGTGGCCAAACAACTAAGTCCGGCTATTTTGTGTTTCCGGGCGTGTTAACTGCTATGATCATTACTTTCTTATGAGCAATGCATGTTTTCATCTCGTCGGTGGTTTTCCTATATCTTCCTTGTCCATTCTCATCCTTCACTTACACATACTTTCATGTACTATCACATACTGCACTATCACATATGCCTGGAGACCAATCGGAAGTTCAGAGTTCGTCCCGCCTGCGGAAGGGGGAGATACATGTTGACTTGTAGGCAGATAAGGTACCAGGAAACATCAATTATTTATTAACTCCTGGTTATGGGAGATACGGGGACTCTAGATGAACCTTGTTCTAAAGGTAATGTATTCCATGGCATTTGGACATGGCAGAAAATAAATGTACGTTTGGAATTCGATAGGGTTGCGCTGTGAGACAATTGTCCTTGAAATCTTTTTTCGTTCATAACACTGTTTATAATAGTTGCACTTGAGTGGATGGTACTTGGTTTACTCCGCAACTGAAAACAACCCAACAACAACTCTCAAACAACACCCTCTGCAGAGAAGTAATTGAATGACCTATATATGATTTTGACGATTCAATTAACTTCTGGTTTGCAGTTGGTTTGGTGTATATTGGTGGACATTGCAAATGTTACAAGATTATCAAGAGGAAATTACTGCCTATGCATCGCAAATGCATATTATTGACCCAGCCTATCCCACAAAATGACTGCTAAAATGTAGCGGCGGACTCATTTCTGGCCAGTCAATATTTTGCAGAGCGCCCTTCATACGTGTGGCAGCGAACAGAAATTAATTTGTGATCTTTGGTGCGTCCCACCGATTGAGTCAACCGCTACTACGATTGTTTCCTTCGACAATTCCAGTCATCGGTCCATTCGGTTAGTAATGGTGGGGTCTGCGGCCACCAATTTGTGATCCTCGAAGCCTTTTGTAAGAAAGTATGCTAAAAGCAATCAGGCATCATTACAATATTTTACTGCCCTGTATATTATATTCACAGTGTCATAACCCTTTCATATATGTATTAAAGTATTAACAAAACAAGTGTTCGGGAACTATTTTTTACTTTTTTCAGACAATATTCAAATAGCGTAGATCACACTTGAAAGATCTGTGGAAGAGGACCACAAGTGATAATAAAGATGCCATCATAAATATCATGAGCTCTTTATGAAAACTTTATAATTCTTTCACTAACTACAAAACATTTACTAACACTGAATGTGTTATTTAATTAATAACGCTGCAACAAATATGTGTAAACGTCGTTACACGTAATTGAAATACGCGCAGAAATCTGTAGTGTCGTTGATTTGATTAATCAACCTTTATTCCCATCGCGACCACGGAGGTTTCGGAGCACCGAAGAATTAAAATGCAATCTGTTCTCAACCGGTTGAAACGACTGAAAGAGCGGCAAAAATCAGTTCAATTGTCCAATCACCGTTCGAGTAGGCGGCTTTGACTCACCCGTGTGGCAGTTGCCGTCACTGCACGACTCATTGTAGGGAGCAAATTGTAGGGAGCGAGAACACATGTTCCCATTACATTGCCATTTATGATTATTATGCCATGCAATTTGAATTGATGCACTTTTATCTTTTGTGAAATTAGGGAAAGTCGGAAGTATTGCAACAACAACAAGAATGAATTCATAATACAGGCACACAAAAGAAGAGTAGTCATCAATACTTAAAAAAATAAGTCATCGCCGCCCTGCTAACTCCTGGCTCTCCAGGCTAGCGCCGGAGTCAAAAGAATGCGCTACTCACTTGCGCTGGGAACAAGTCCCCCCTCGTTGCCCAGAGTATTGGGCTGCTGCCACGACGAAGCCGAAAGCCCAACTGAACGCCAGCCGAACTATGGTTCGAGCGGCTCGGGTCTCCCTACGGCCTACACCTTTAGGCAAACGACGTGGGTTTCGCCGGACAACATGACGGGTGGGATCAATTTTCCCGCCAGACTTTCATATGTAGGATTCAGAGTAGTCCAAAGAGCGTCCTTTACCCTATCTTGCCCAGAGGTCGACGCGCCAGGGGCCCAACTGGTGGGTAACCGGGCGAGTCGGGCTACCAGGAGCTTAGCATCGCCCTCTCACTGTCTGCACCTCCGAGCTAATAACGTGAGCAACGCCACGAGACTCAGGGTCCAGGTGGTCGACAACCTGCGCCATCGTCATTCCACTTGCGGAGCCCGACGAGAACAATCGTTGGAATATCGCGGAGATCGACGGCGACGCTTCGCGGAAGGAGCGACTTCGCGTGGTCGGGAGGATACCCCTGTTTAAGGGCCATTTCGACCGGCCGCCTTCCGGCTCTCGGTTCTGTGCAGAACAGCCGAGCGTCTAATAACGTAAACAGGTCTACAGAATAGTTTCAAGTGAGCAAACAACATAATAAGGCATATGTATAAAAACGCGTTAGGAAAAAAACAATATGTTTCTTCCCAATCGTAATATCATTTACTTTTCTTACAAACTCTAATAAAAGCCATTGTTAATTAAATGTCATTAATTATTGACTTTAATTTCAAGATCATGTAAGAAAAAAATGGGGAAAAATTGGATGGGGGATATTTCGTTCCAAAGTGACATTTCTTCGTGATTACCATTACTTTCTAAGTACACTAGGGGAAAATAAATTTAAAGAAAAAGGATTTAGAAGTTAAATGTGCATAAAAATTCATTTATATTAAAAATACGCAAAATAAAAAGTGATCAGAGTTTTTAAATCTTAAAATCTATAAACATGTGAATACCTTTTCTTTCAATTCATTGGAAGAATTTCATTAGTTCCAAAAACTTCACATTCTCTAATGCGTTGAGTAGCCGAAATGAATTTTGCAGTTGTAAATAACATTATATATGTAGTACTTCGTTTAGAAACTAAATTTTGAAAAATGGAAATTGCTGATCGATTATTTTACCTAAAATCCCGAATCCTTTGAGATATTTACTGCGAAGTAGCAACCGAGTCCTGCAACGCGCAATACGCCGAAATGGAGCCGGTGGGCTACTGGTGACCGACCGAGCTCGCGCCGGGCTCGGCCGGTCGCCGGCGACCGGGGGCCCGCAACAGCGCATGGTCTCAAGGGAAAGGGGCGAGGGAGAGCTAGCCAGTAAAATCACGGTCAATGCAGGCCCCTACTAGATATCAATAAAGATAGCTTCTTGTGCTGCTGGATGTCTGTACAAGACCTTTATACTGGTAGGTATATTTCTCGTTTCCCTCTGGATCGCCACGGAGCAAAATCTCCGAATCCGCTGGATCTTGGAGCGCCGAAACCCCTTGGCGTGTCGCGCGCGGAAACGCTGATCACGCGAATTAGAGGCAACAGCGCCTGCACAGGGCAACAGCCCTGGCCAGCGGCGCGGCGCCTCGCTTCCTCCGTCTCTCTCGGCCCAGACGCGACCCGCGCCCTCGTCCTCGTCTGTGTCCGCGGCGCCGCACATGCGCCGGCCCACGCTCGCGCCCTCGCCGACAACACGGATTCGCACGTTCTCCCAGCCTCCTGGCCGCCCGGCAGCGGGGAGGCGCGGGGCGGGGCGCTCAAAGGAAAAAGCGCTGCGCCAGGCGAGCGCGCGGCGGCAGAGGCGGGGAGGGAGCTTTTGACAGCCCCCGCGCGCCGCCGCCGGCCTCAAAGCGCTTCCGCCCCCGCCCCGCCCCCGCCCCCCCCCCGCCCCCGCCGCCCGGCGCGCGCGTGCGAGAGATGCCACCTGCCCCTTTGCGAGTCGAGGTGCGGCCAGGGGGCGGGGCGGTTGGGGCGGGGAGTGTTAGGGAGGGGCGGGCTAAGAGGGTAGGGAGGGTGTGGCGGGGGAATTGGGAGGATGGTGCGGGCGGGGCGGCCGAATGTTAAAGGAGGCGGATCGGCCGCGCACAATGCTCCAGCTGCAAAGGGCTGGGGCCTGCGTCGGGGCCTGGCCCGGGGCTTGGGCTTGGGCTGGGGCTGGGCTGGGGCGTGGGCCGCGCGCCGGCCGACGAAGAGACGCTGTCTGGGCCTTTATTGAACCGCCCTTCAAGCTGCCTCCAATCAATAAGGTAGCAGGTGCACCTCTCTTACCTGATTTCGTTCCGTAGCTTTTAATAGGGCGTGCACGCAGTTTCCATACCATCATACGCGCAAGCAATGCAGGTAAAAGCACATGGTTCCAATTTAAAACACTATCGGAATTAGTTCGAGAGAGTAAAACAAATGAAATGAAATTTCTTTACAAATCCTGAATGAGCATAAAATTATTTTCTATTCGGATTTGTGAAACAGTGTTCTTGGAAGCTCTCGGGCTCGAGTGAACCCTCATGGTTTAGAACTACGCCAACAATAATGATGATTGTTTGTAATCAAAGTGATATTAAGCGTGTAGTGATTTAATGTTTCTCCTTTTCTCCTTTCAGAGACTATAGTTTTCAACTGTTCCGGCTAACTACATCAATTCATCTGTCGGAAGATCCATCTCCTGCAACTTACACAGAGTCTGCGAGACATTTAGGGTATTTGTCCTGGCATTATTTCTATGCTCTAACCACTTGTGTTGTATCAGGCCGTTTAATGATACATTTTATAGATTTCCTCTAATTCCTTATTTCACTAATTTCATTTCTAGGGGTACCTTCTGCGTACATGTCATCTCACTTCACAGTAATCTCTATTCTATGGTTTGTATCCTGGTTACCTATAGTATCAAATTTCCAAATCCTTATGGCCGCGTGGGTACACATTTTTACTTGTGTATTTTGGAGGGTTCCTTCCCCAAGTTTTCCAGTAAAATATGTTAAAGATCATTATATTTTTACGATGTCTTTTTCGGTCAAACGTAATAACGTTCAAAATTTGAAGATTAGTAGGGAACACTAATTTAATTCCAGTTTGTTGCTTCATTGAGGTATCTGTCGTACGTATGTATCTGCTAATACCGAAATAATCCACTTTCCGATATCACAGCCATCCGCTTTGGACCGGCTGAGGTACCTCGGAGTAAGCAGTGCCAATGTTTCTGCAAAGACCGTGACAGGGAGGTCCTAGGGTTCGGGTTCCGGCGATGGCGAATTTTCGACACTAGCTATATATCTAGGACGAAGTCAGCCGCGATCTGAAGAATTATTATATTGTTTATTTATGTTAAAGTTTTCATATCCAGGCGACTACTGGAACAGTACCCTAACAAACAGACCACTGAACTTGAGTGATCTTTGCTTCCTCTTCCTTGTCCTTGGGGACAGTAGTCCCCAATCATATTTGCATGCACTTCTCTACAGCGCACTCGTCGGAAGGTTAATGTTGCCCTGGCTTTGGTGCCAATGGGGGAGATAACTGGAAAAGGAAACCCCCGCCATCCGACTCCTAAGTCAGCGCCGAATCTCACCATCCAGCGGGAAAGGTGCCTCCCGGGAAAACATTCACCTCACTGATGGCCATTGCAGCTGTCGTGCCCTAAAACATCAATCTATCAATTATTCTCTTTGGAACGAGTGTAAAGAAACGAGGGACCGCCGTTGATGATGCACATGTCCTTCATGTGCATCGTATATTCATGCAGCGGTGCCTGGATATCGACGCTGGTGACAGCGCCGTTGTAATGACGCACGCGACCAGCCACGTGACCGATAGGCGCGCGCCGGCCGACCGCGCGTTGCTCAGATTTCCCTCGCGGCCGCCCGCCCCCGTCCAGCGGAGTCGCTGCCCTTGCCACTCAATATTTTCCAAGGGGCGCGTGCTGGCTCGTGTCGGCGCGGAGAAAAATCTGAGCAAACGAACGGCAGGCGGATGAAAAGAGCGAGAGAGCGCGGTTGGAGGAGCCCCCACCACACACACACACACTCCGGCGCTTCGCGAGGAGCAAGCGTACCATTTACATTCTTCCGTGCCCTTCTCCATTCATCCACCACTGCTCATGTTATTTTATTTTAATTTATGTTGTTGAGGCTTTAAGGTCCACTCAACTTCTTAGGTCGTCAAAACGACTTTGAGATGAGTGATGATCTATTAACTGGATGATATCTCTAATGATGCGAAAGATAATGGAGAAATGGTGGTGTGGGTATCTCGTGTGTCCTGCAGCGTCCACAACTATGGCCATTAGTCCCGTGAGAGTAGTGCATGTTATAGCTTGGAGATACGGTGTTTCTTCTGTCTCGGAAAGTGGTTTCCAGCGCTTACCGCCAGCGAGGCACTGCCCAGACAGAACAAGCTCTCAGCTCCCGACATGTGTAGTAGTGTAGTGTGTTAGAAAAAGTTTGTGTAAGGGGAAGGGAATGGGTCAAGGACGAAGAACGAAGGATTGCGTGCGGTCCTTCCCCCCCTCTCCGCCAGCGAGAGAGAAACAGTGAAATAGGCAGCGTAAAGAGAGAATCCGCGAAAATAAACTAAAGCTCGTTTCGTCCAGCACGAACTACGCGGACTCACCAGGAGCGAACCTGGTCTACAACTATGTGGAGATGGTCTCCATGCAATAGCTTGCTAAAACGCTTCCATTTCGCACATTACAATCTCAGGCGCATTTTGTTAAAGCTTAATTTGGAAGATTAACTGCAGCACCAAGGTGAGTAACTGGTAGAATCCTTGCATTCTGTCTCCATGCAAAAAGGCTTCATACTGGACCGAACGGATATTTTTTTGCTATTTTTGACGTAATTGATTTGACATTATGCTTTGCTCATATTAGTTTTCTGTCAATGGTGTAGATTGAAGATCGAAGCATTACCACCAAGTAATAAATTCTTGGTATTAATATTATTTTGATATACAATCGCCTTGGAATTCGTGTTAGCCAGACTCGTTTCTTTAAAGTTAAATTGCGTCAACTGAAGGCTGGAAACTTGCCGCAGTCTGGGAAATGTCTGAGGCTTGACTAAATATGCTAGATTAGGAGCTGCACTTGTTCATGTTTTAAAGATTCGATGCAATCTTGCAAGGGGCAGACATTAGCGGCTTATTAGGTCTTACTGCGTTTGGAATCTTTTAGTCCAGTCAAAAGAGCCCAATCCAGGAAAAAAATTCCAGAAGTTATTTCTCAACGGTTTTATACGTTTCTGAGGGTGAGGAATTCGAATTTGATGTTTGCCACCTCAAACAAGGTTGGCTTCACAGAGAAATTTGCAAAAAACTGTAAAACTTTCGCCCTGCTTTTTGTTTTTTTCCTTATATCTTCAAAACTATGCGTTTCATCGAAACCACTGTTACTACCCAGTATAAATGACGACCAATTAGTACTTTGAACCCGATGTGCATGAATTTGAGACACCATGAAATTCTCAGGAGTTGATACGCATAGAAATGATTTCCATTATGAAAATTTGATAATGATGATAAATAGATGACATTTAATGTCATCTATGCTTTAAAACTCTCATAGTGTCGAGATTAGGTACCACTTATTTCTGATCCATATCCACGATCCTCTCAATGCACGTAAGTTACGCAGTGTGTATGAATGCTTCGCATCGAAGCTATTACCAAGAAACAACGTATCAGTAAAAAATAAACACTATTTTCGTCCAACTCAGCATAGGTGGTGTAGGTGGCGCTTTTATATACGACGCATCCTGTAAAATACTTCCCTTCTGTCTTACACTTTTCCTTTAATCTTCCTATTTTCTTCCGTTTCACTAGTGTTACGGCCCTAAACCGCCATCCTGATTGAGGTTTTCCTGGGTTTACTCAATTGCTTAAGGCGTATGCCGGGCTGGTCCCTAGTCTTGCATCCCTCAAATAAATGTAAAATCTGCCCTCCCTTTTCTTTAAATTTTTGTTCCCAATTCAGGCATTCGGATATACAAGAATTTCTGACGTTTTACGAAAGTAAAATTATAGACTTATCACGCCTTTCTTGTAAATAACAAACATGCGGTATCTTTATATCATGTTAGCTTTAGAAACCACAAAATTGAATAAAAATACATTCACACTTTATATTTCATTAGTTACGTGTAGCACACTTCCGTTAGCTAATACGATCGTTGCAATGTCGTAAGTAACGTGAAGTGTCAGTTATCACTATTTCCGCCGGAACGCCTCAATTGTAATTATGTAAATGTAAATATTTATGTGGTTAGGCGGAAGAGCAGGCCTTACGGCCTGAGCCTCGCCAGTAATAAAGAGTTATTATTATTATTATTATTATTATTATTATTATTATTATTATTTCATTCACAGTTCACTGGTACATAGATTGTAGTCATACAGATACAATACATCAAAGCTTGACAACAATAAAAATCAACAGTAATAGACTAATACAAATTTATCATTTATAATATTCATAAGTACTAATGTAATTAAAATAGCAACTAAACACACTCATTACTTCCCAAGAATTTTCGGACCAATGTGCACGTACAAAGTATGACACATTTCTGGATATTGATTATTGCATTTTTCTTTATTTTCAGCGTTTCTAGTGAATTCTTTAAAGTCTTCGGGATGACGCCCGTTGCTAAAAGAACCACGGGAACGGTTTTGATTTCCGAGATGTTCCATTGCTCCTTCACGACATGTGCCAATTCTTTGTACTTCTCGATCTTCGTATGATATGCTGTAGCGAGATTGCTGGTGTCCACAACTGCCATGTCTACAAACCATACTTTCTTCTCATACTTACCATACTAACCATTACCACAAACCATACTTATTATTTTATATTATTATTATTATTATTATTACTATTATTATTATTATTATTATTATTATTATTATTATTATTATTACTACTATTATTATTATTAGCATATTATTATTATTATTATTATTATTATTATTATTATTATTATTATTGTTGTTGTTGTTAATATACTGTTGACATGAGATATCTTCCATCAAATTCTCTTCCTCCCCCTTCTCCATGAACGGAGACCGCCGGCCCCGACGGCCGCCCCGCCGGATCGCTCTTTTGATCTTGCGCCTTCCCGGACCCGGGCGCGGGCGCGGGCGCGGGGGCGGGGGCGGGGCCCGGAGGGGGGAGGCGGTGAGGGAGCTAAGCGCGGGCTGTCGGCGTCGCTCGTGATCACGTCCTCCGTCGCGTTTTTCTAGAACAACCCCCCTCCCCCTCCCCCTCGCCCCGTGCATTTTTGTCTCGTTCTTGCCCGCTCGTCTCCACGTTTTTTCGTACGTCATTATCGTGAAGCATAATGGGCATGCCTGTCTCTGTTTAACGATCTGTTTTGGAAAGAAGATGTCGCCTTTGGAGAAACCTTCTTCCCACGTCTGCGCCGAGGTCAGTGCGTCGCTGCAGAAGGCGCTTCCTGGCTGTCGGGCAACGTTTAACGCAATGAAGTTGTCGTCTTGTCTCCTAAATGGAGTGTCTGCCACACTATTCCTTGTCTGAACGTAAGGTGCGTGGAGGTAGAAAGAAACGTTCGGATGATTTTTTTACTGGCATTGAGAAATTTCAATGCGCCAACAGACTAGTTTTATATTCTGACACTTTTTTTAGACGAGCCGCAAAATTATTGCATCGAGATTCATTCTTATTGTATGTAAGTGGAATCTCTAGGTGTTGACTATTCCCAAACGTTTTCTTACCTTTTCGTTAATACAGAGAAAGTAACGTAATGCTGCAAAAAATCAACTTGGATATTGTAAAGTTTTGTGTGTTCATGCTATTAAAAAATGTTTTTATGAAACCTCTGTCCCCACTACCAATCTAAGTGCTGAGTGATAGAGCGATTTTTCATCTTCATGGTCCATCTTCCATGATCTTTAATGACACTTTTAATACTGCGGGTACTTCGCTTTAAGCCAAGATTCAAATTGGGCTGTGGGTCCGTGGGAAATATTGATGAAAAATACAAATCATTTGATAAATGCTGACAAACATCTCATAATAGATCTTTCTTATTTTTATGATCCATACGGTGCAAGTATAGATAACATGGCTTTTCGGAAACTAAAAATTTGTTCACTAGATTCAAGTAAATATGTAGAATGACGAGCCAAATTTCTCTCCGACTTCGTTCTCAAGGCCCTTCGATTTTCCTTTGTAAAATAACCCCAGGAGATGATATTGGTCTCGTCCCTCACTACAGGGCCGAAATAATGCATTATTTGGAATATATTATTTCATTATTTTCTAAGAATGGAAAATGTTCAGTGTGACATGTAAATGAGGAGTAACTAATCGAAATGCATATCGTTCACTGCAGGAAAAAAATCGAAATTGACATGAAATCGTGTAGTTTTAATACACTCTACACGTTCCTGCTTTCAGACTTCTTCAAATCGCATTTAATTTAATGTGTTTAAATGCTTTTTGAAGAAATCTGTAAACAGGGGCATGTACAGCGTATTAAAAACTACACAATTTCATATCAAACTCAATTTTTTCCACCGGTGGACAATGCGTTTTGATTAGTTGAATCACAAATATTCTCAACGAATTCACTGGTGTTGGTGTACGCTGGTTAGGATACAATATTTAATTTATTTCTGGGTTACATGAGATAATTTTGTTTGTTTTTGTGCAATGTGCTGAATTATTGATACAACGTCGAGAAACTGTGACGTACTATCTGCGGAGAAGTGCAATCTAAGGATGGTGCCTTGAGCTCTGGGGGTCTCTGCGGTAAGTCACATACATATGGTTGAATGGCAACGAGAGTTTCTGACTAGAAAAGGTATAAAAATATTCGCTCCCATGTAACGTCCCATTTAAAGATTATTAACAAAGGGAAATCAGCTGCAATTTTGACTACTACCCCTGCTTATTGCCCTTCGCGATGCAATCGACTTACTGCCGACAGACATGGAGAACGATTATTTGAATAACTATCTTTCCCACAGAGTTCAAGAAAACATACACATTTAGTGAAGCTACATTTTCTCGAGAAACAAAACAATGGGCCACCTCAACATTTGCTCCAAGGACCAACGAAACTGATGAGAACCACAAACAAGATTGTGGGCATTGATCGCGAATCTGAGGTCCTGCAATTTTTAGTTTTTCAGGCTCTGCATATTTATTTTTTTTAGAATTGAACAGTCCAATTGGTATCTAATATATTACATACCATTATTGTTCTGTTTTATGTTCAATATATTCTCTCAGGAGGTGCCTTCTACATTTTGGAAAACTGTTTATTATAATTTTGCCCAGCAGCATTTTTCGGGTTACAGTCCACTAGATTTGTGATGATCATGACTATTATTATAATTATTACAATAATAATAATAATAATTAATTATTATTATTATTAGATGAGGCTAGGACAAGGAGGAGAAAGGAAAGATTGCGAGTAGTCCGTAGCCTGTTAGGGTACTGCTCTGGCATTTTGTATGTATTTTTTGCTGTTGGTAGCAATCACCTGATTTTGGAAGGCGTGAATAAATCCTTCAGTCTCCCCTAACACAGACGAATCCTGAAACCAATGCATCAAGGCCCATTTTTTTGCATTTTCCAGGGAATGAGGAATCCTATCGACATTATTATTATTATTATTATTATTATTATTATTATTATTATTATTATTATTATTATTATTATTATCATTAATATTATTATTATTATTATCATTATTATTATAATTATTATTATTATAATTATTATTTTTATTAATATTCTTATTGATTTTCTTGTTATTGCTTGGAGGGGCGAGGCTGCAGGGGTTCGGGGCTGAGCGGCCGCGGGGCGGCGGCGCGGCGATAACTCGATTCCAACTTGGCAGCTGCTCCATCTTGAAGAACGCGATGGAATTAATTCGGCACCGCCGACGCGGCGACAACAGCGCAACCCCCTGCACCCAGGCCCCCGCCCCGAGGCAGACTTCTTCGTTCGCCCGCGGCCCGCGACCGAACCCAACCAGTGCCCGCCCCACCAGTGGCCGGCTTCCTACTGCTTGGCAACGGCGGTTATTGCACGAATATCCGGATTTCGGTTATTCCGTTTTCACTTTTTCGGTGGACAGTTTTATTGAATCTTTTTTGGGTTCGGGCACGTCAATTACTATGGTCGCTACTTTCATTACTGTTAATGACAGTTATATCCTGGGTAGTGGAAGTGTTCCACTGCTAGAATGTAATATCGCCGACCGTGTCGTTGCGGGAGTCTCCTCCATTAGGTATCTCTGCCAGCGAGACACCGCCTCACCAGAGCAAACTCTTAGGTGTGTGTGTTTGTGGGCATGTGTGTGTGCAGGCGTGTGTCCGATGGATGGATGTGTGTGTGTGGCGCGCGCATAAGGAAATATGACGGACAAGGATGAGGAAGAGAATATCGCGCACTGTTATGACCCTTTGGTTAAGGTACTTCTCCGGCATTTGCCTGAAATTGACCTCAGAAACTACAGAAATATACCGATTAGAACAGCGGACCGCTGCAATTCTCTTCCAGAGAGTGTGATCGACCTAGCTTGGGTCTCCCGGTCTGACATTTGTTGCCCTAAATATTTGAGCCGGTTCTCTCAATTTCGGATGTGTCTGCACTGGCCGTTTCAACCTCTCAAGGTAATTGGATATTGAAATAATAGGTTTATCGTTTTTTGGTTAAAAATATCAATTTAGGTAAAATATTATTTACAGTGCAACCTGCTCAAACGGCCGACCCATTATGCGGTCGACAGCGTTAACGGTTATTTTGGGGAGAAAGCATAAGGCACGTAAATAATTCCTATCTGAAGCAGTTTCCTGAATCCAGCCACAGCAAGCTTCGTGCTTCGTAGATTTCACATTCAGCAGCCCCCTTTAGCGATTTTCAACTACAGTAGAATAAAAAGCAGAAAATAAGGGAAAATTACTGTTGGCCACAGTGTGATTCTGTGATGGGCCGCATTATCAAATTACGTATAATAGTTACTCCGAGACTTGCATATCTTCCAATTAATTTGTTCCAACAACAGATGATGATAATAATGTCTGTTTATGAAATAAAAACATGCCCAAGTTGCAGAATTCTCTTGACGTTTACCAAGCCCTCAAGTTTCGAGCCGAGTGCGCAAAACCGATCATCCGCGAGCTTTCGCCTGACAGAAAGCAGCTGAGATCAAGGAGTATGGAGAGTCAGCACGGATAGGTGGTGAAGGGCAGAATTTTCGTTGTGTTCTGCTGATTTGTGCTGGTGACATGAAGCCGAATAAAGCGGCGTTGCGTGCCTTTTCAAGGACATTTTTCCAGGACATGGAAGGACACAAATGGCGGTTGGTGGGTTTAGAATTACAAGGGGCAGGATGTGTGTCCAAACAATCGCACATACAAGGAAACTTTTTTCTTTTAAAATCCTTTTTGAGAGAGGTGTGGGAGATTTCCAAGCAAAGTAATTTTAATTCCTGCCTTGTTCACGAAAATAAAGATTTAGAAGAATGTTTCCAGCAAATAAAACAACAAATTTATAAAAAAATAAAGGGACGATGCTTTAGCTTAGGCAATAGCCGCTGGCTGTGCCGTATGAAATTGTCCGACAAAAATGCTGCCCTAACCCAACCCAACCCAACCCAGAGTATCCTCACCCGTCCACATGAACACATTTTCTAGCTGCACCAGCAACGCTGAATTCCGCAGATATTGGCAATTCTAAGAATATTACGCTTAGGCGAGCGCATGATTATGTTCGTTCTCAAAATAAGAACCCTAGTAGTTTGCAAAAATTAAAGGAGTGGAACGTACTACAATTCTGGAGCCGCCCTGGAGCAGCGGATACTAAAGAAACGGTGGATGATACTCTCACATAGAGGATTACTGTTGTTCTTCTTTTTCTAATAATAATAATAATAATAATAATAATAATTATTATTATTATTATTATTATTATTATTATTATTATTTCTATATTTATTCCTATAGGATGAGTCTCATATGTTATAACCGGAGATCAAACCCAGCGAGGGATTTGGGAAACACGTGATAATAAATATAGCATATGTAATTATAATACTGAAGAATATTTACTCTCCCTTAAGTATTTTGAAACTAAACGTCTCCTAATATTGATGTTGCAGTTGGTAAAGGTAGAAGTTGCATGTTAAAAGGAAGCGAAAACGACGTACGAGTCGATTGATACACGACGACATGCAAGATTTTTACGCCATTTCATTCCGGCTTGAATGACCTTTTAACCGGTTTTCGATCTCAGGTTGCTTCACACGCGGACGCACACCTCCCGGCTTTACTTCCGTTGTGCGTTCGCGAGTTACGTGGCAAATTGCGTTGCCTGTTAACGAGTATTTGACACATGGAGCGCGCCCGCTCTCCCGGTCATATGCGTCGCACAACATCCGGTTAATAGTCCTCCCGCTGTAGCCATTGCTCATGATTAGTGCAGACTCAAATCGCGTGTCGCCTGTCGCGCGACAGCCGTAAGTACGCGATTCGCCTGGCGCCGAACGCTAACTACGATATTACTCTTCGGATCACGACGTAAAAGTCGCCGCAAAAATGTGACCTATGAGGTGATAAAAATAAATGGCATCAAAAAATAAAAAGTAAACATAGATCTGAACTAAGTTAAAGTCCAGCAGTACTATCGGTTTGGGTGGTGTGCATGGAAAAAAATATATGCTAATATGTGACTATTTAAAATTACTGCTAGCTTACTACATCTTTGTGTGTTCCTTTGTCTCGTACAATGCGGAACTACAGCTGTATCCACATCCTTATGCTTATTCCTCTTGCGGTAATCATTAGAATTTGAATCTATTGTAAAATACTCCGTGAATGAATGTTGTGGAGCCTTCATATTCTGGGCAGATCTTTTTTCGCGGGATATCTGGATTATTTCTCAAAGAACGAGATGAGCTTTACATTTGATCCGGCGACTTTTCTTACAAACTGAGGAATGAATGTACGGGTAACTACTAAAAAAAGGTAACTGAGCTCTTATTACTTATGAAGAAATCTATGTAGCAGCCATACTACCACACCCAGGAGACGAAATAGCGTCTTCGAAGCGAAACTTTTGAAGTCTGATTATCCTTCGCCATCCTTGTGGATTTGCGAAGCGGCTCCGGATTTTAGTCTCCGCTTTAACGTTGAATTGAATTGAATTGAATTGTTGAGTTGTTGAATTGTTGAATTGTTGAAACGTTGAGTCTGTGCAACGCTACGTTTCCGACACTTTTCTGTCAGTTAATTTGTTTTCGGATATCGGGGAGCTTTGCTTTGCTTCTACAATCTGGAAGAGCAGAGAGAATATTTGTTCGGTAGGGAAGGTTAATGGATAATACCAAATAATTTTATATGGATGTCAGTGTAATGTTTTGGTCATTCAAGTCGCTGGGCTTATCTATCGTCGCTGAGGAGTGAGTGACAAGCAGTGAAATGAACTTGCTCTGTTGGATGTTTGTCACTGAGAATTCGCATTCGCATTGCATCGTATTGCCAAGTGTGCTAAGGATACTGCTGGCACATAGGCGGCCAAATTAATTCAAATTTGGCGCCGTACTTGGAATTCAATAATTTATAGCAATTCTTTGGCGCTAATTAACAGCAAAGGGTATACATTTCAAACGTCCTGCGTTGAAATAGGTATATTTTTTCTACAAAAACCGCGGGCCGGGTTTCAGACAGAAAGGTAATAGTTTTTTCGCATGAAACTCATTGGAACGACTGAACTGCTGTGAAAGTTTGAACTGATTTCTAGGAAGGTTGACAGGACGTGCCACGGGATGGACACCAAGAAACGAGCAGAGAGATAGCATTTTATATTGTCGCAATGGGAGGAATCTTCGCCTCCTCCTTGCGCCGCGACGCGATCGCATTGTTGGAAGATCGAGAAGCCGAGTGGTTGCGAGTCACCTCGCCGCGCTCATGAAACGGGCGAAGGAATTGTTAGAACTATTAGAGCATTAGAACACTATTAGAACGTTGGTAATGGTCTAGTTCATAGCATTACAGACTCGGTGAACAGCGTTTTGGCACGGAGCCTTTGCGTAACCATTTATCACGCCCAAATCACAACAGAAAACGATTTTCCTTTTCCCCAGACAAGGTAATAGTGACTTCTTCAATACTCAATAATTCTTACGCTGAGGTAAACCAATAGTTCTTAAATAATTGGTTTTCAGAATTTTCCCGTGTGTCAAGGGAGTAAAAAGGCAGCAGAAGTCCGGTTGTCAACACGAAACATCCCTAAATGCCGTCCCAAAAAACTCAAGCTATTTTCAGCCTGAACAGATGCTCTATCAAGGCATCTACCAATAACATGCGTCATCGAACGAAGATTTTATTGACCCCAAACTTCATGCACACTCCTTGGTTGATGTTGCTCCCGAGAATGTCCCGCGGCGTAACTAGAAAATAACCTTCTTCATGAATATGAGTGTCATTTGTATTGTTTCTAAGCATCTTTATTTGGTTCCGTTTGGAAGAAATATTGCAATTTATGTATGAAGGTTTTAGACTCCTTGCGTTTTTAATAAATACCTGCACGCTGCAAACAACACGAAATATGGATCGAGAATTTTGTTGGATTGAGATGAACAATTAGCGGTGTCATCACGATTGTCGAATCGTAAATAAGATTAAACAAATCAGTGATATTATGTCGTTATTTGAGTAATTATAAAAATAATAAGAAAGCTTTTACACTATTAGAATTCAGAGAGTCTTTGAACTTTTAAAATTCATCATACGTAGAATTCACCAGACAGTGGCGGTTTTGATTTAAAAAATGTCAACTGAAAACAAGATTCCTATTTATGCCTAAAGAATTGCTCCGCTCGCTTATTCCGCTCGCCCACTTCCAAATCTATTAATTGTTCCTTGAAAAAGCGCATTCGGGTCCATTGGAAAAATATTTTCGCTTTTTGGAGGGACTTTTTCACCCGCATCCTTCCACCGCAGTGCGCTTCTCAGGCGTCGTTTTATTTTTACGCGCGACTCTTCGCCCGAGGAGATGGTAATTTATGGGGACGGTCGCACTCGGCGGGGGCGGCGGCGGCGGCAGAGGAGGAGGTGGAGGCGGAGGCGGCGGCGGGAGCAGGGGCGGGGGCGCCCAGAGTACCTCGGGGCACGTCCCACCCGTATTCTTAGTCCCAACACTTCCCCCGTTTCATTCACAATCTTGAGATACGGGGCTGCTGATAAAAGTAATTGTAGCGCCTCCGGGAGATCTGCTGGCCGCTCAGCAGCCACTGCACGTCGCGTCGTATCGTTAATAGAGCGAATGAGCGGATTGGGGCTGGGAGACCGGGGGGGGGGAGGGCTGAGGCAGGGGCGCGGGACCGGCTCGCGGCAAGTTATGGCTCTGATCACGAGCTATTGGAAAAATAAATTTGGTTTTGTGCGCTGCGCCCTTCCGTGCTTTGTATACATCTTCGTTATGGATGATTCGTGAAGATACTATCATTGCTTTTGCCCGGCGAATGGAGCATGCCGACCATTTTTGTTGCGGTGTATTTATCAGCGCAGCATTCTGCAGGAGGATATAACACGCTTGATTTACACTAATATTTACACTACATTTGATTTACTTCGATATTGACTTGTTCGCAACGCCAATGTTCTTTGTTGGAAGGTGCTAGCTACACTTTTAATAATTCTGTTGTATATTTCACATGCAGTTGAATGGGCATAGTTTATAAATAGTGGTCAAAGTCTTCTGGAAGAATGGGTGGCAAATAAATTAAAATTAACTGTCATTCGTATAGTAAAACAAACTATTTTCTTCTCGCAAAGAAAATTATAGCTGTAGAGAGGATAAATGATAAAGACTTGAGAATAATTATCTTCTATAAGGGAATGAAACGAACGAATTGAGAGTTAAAAGAATGAAATTCTGAATAAATACTAATATCTTCAAAAAATCTCAATCAACTTCCACAAGTCTAGTTATAAAATTATGATCGAGATCATAAGATAAGATCGTAACTTATACCCATTTCTACTGATTGAAAAATATACAGAAATGGCTGAAGTTTCGATGGGATATCCACTTTAAAAATATATTTACTAATATTTAAAATTTTTGCAGGTATTGATAATGTTTACACTGTTTTGGTGTTTTCATACATTAAATAACCATGATTTTTTTCATGTCAAGATTTTATTTTATGAGATTATTTTTTTAAAAGTGTCATAACCGTAATCTCGTAATATTAATTCATCAAAATTCCGTAAGTAGATTCTGGCCGGAAGCTACGGCAATAAAAGAACAAAATGTTAAAAAAGAAACATATTTGTAATTTTATTGTAAATTTTAATTACATTAGTTCAATCTAACATTACTCATTATTGCATTGTAGAACTTTAAATATTGTTACTATAAAAACTCGTGTATTGTATTGAATATTTAGTGATCAAGTTGTGCAAAATATATATGCAAATTTCTCTGTAAAAATTACAGTGATTATGTGGAACTTCTCCACCATACATCATCCACAGTTATTGACTCTTTTTTGGCGTTAAATAAATGAATTATCTCCCTTCTACGGTGCAAACACATGCTGGGCGACCGCTCGGAAGCTTAGAGCTTGTCCCCGTCGGGGCGGTGCCCCGCTAATGGGAGATACCTGGTTGAGGGGAAACCTCGCCAGCTGAGAAGTAGGTCGGCGCCGGACCTCAGTATCCAGCACGGGTAGATCAGCACCATCTCCCGAAGGAAACATGCTCTACACCTCCGGCACCAATGACCTTATCTGTTGACGCACCTGGGGTCATATGTACTCAATCATATTCTACTGTGACGAGAAATACTATCCAGAAACAATCAACTTCGTGTACAATTTTTGACATTTCTAAATTTCTGTTCGGTTGAATACTTGTCATGAAGTAGCAGCAACTGCGCATTGTGGTTTACCATCTGTACCAAAAGTACCATTTCACTGGAGCTTTCTATTTCAATGAATGAGAAACATTTTAATGGAGCCCACGAATAATAGTACATCACAGTACATAAAAGATCAGTACCTTCTTACATTCACGACCGACATTTCTGGCGTAAATGACCACCACGAGTCGCGCAGCGAAAACATTTGGCGCAACTGAATGCTTGTTTGGAGCACTGACTGTGAGTCAACATTCTATTGCTTAGAAGTGTCGAAGGCGTCTGCGGCTCGTGGCATGCCAATGCTCTCAGCAGTCCATGTGACGGCGTGGCTGTAATCTCCACATCTCAAACTCTGCATTCTCTGCACAACAAAAGTGTGGTTGGAAAAATTCGAATTCGAAAATTTCTTTGACGGAAACCTAGAAAAGTTGCCAATTACTGTATAAACTATACGGATATCCGACATCATTCCGACAACCTCTGCTTATTTATTGTGAAATAATAAGGTATCTATATCACCAACATTCTAATTAATTAAGGATATCCGACATCATTCACACCGTGAGAATAATATTAAGGTTATCCTCAACCGCTTTCCTAAAAAAAAGAGCGATATTTGCAACAAAAAACTGATAACGATGTCCTAGAAGAGTGTTTTTTTAGTTTCGTCGTGAATGTTTCTGTCTCCAATTTTATCATTACAACTTGTTTAACAAACGTACAAACAGGAAGATATATTGAATTTTCGTCGTCGGTCGCGGAAGTTCGCGTTTCTACAAAAAAGTTCTACTAGTTTTAGTGTTATTTGGCATCAAATAGTTAAAGTAATACTCATTTCAATATTAATCAAATCCAGGGTCATAAATATAACTAAATACGAATAAATATTGACATACGAATGATTTATTTATTATAATAAATCAATTAATAAATACGACTTAGGATCGAAACGAAACGCAATTGCGAAACGCATTTTGCATTGGGGTGGGTAATTGCTATCACATATCTATACTAATGAAAGTAAATTCAACGACATGTAACCGACATCGATACTAAAATGTACGAAATGAGATGGAGGCAGAGGTTTCATCGTGAACAGTTCATTCTGATTAACAGACGTTACAATCAAATTTCTCTTCCTGAGAATACAATAAATACTTCTGAAGTTCCACTTGCCCGAAGGAATATACCAAGTCCACAGTTGCGTTTCGTACCGTCGGAAGACGTACCAGTTCTTAGCTAACTTCAGTATTCAACGAAACAACACAGTACTTAGCACAGTGGGCGTAGCTGTCTGAATCACAAACACTTCGGCGGTAGCAACTCAGTTCGGATCTCTTCCGACGTTCCGTGTGCTGGGCCGCCCGTTATAACGGTATAACGGCTCGTCATAACGACTGTCCCAGACTCGCTCCCGAAGCTCGATGCTTGCTGGAGCAGTTAGCGTGTTGGTGTTCTGCGCCTTTTAGTACAGAGCGCGCGCTGTCTCGCGACTTCGAAGTTGGCCGTGTACTCAATGGATACCACGAAAAGGACGATCTTGATTATGTATTAATTAACCATGAGAAGCATAGAGAAGAAAAATTGGATGACAGGTATAGGTAAAGATGTGGTTTATCACAATATCACTTCATACAATCGCACCTTTACCCACCTAACTACAAAATCGAAATAGCCGATTACCATCGCGTTGGGTGAAGAAATCCGTTAGTGAACGATTTCGCTGTTACAGACACTTGAGCTTTCTGTATGAAAAATTTGGAACATGCTCGAAAGTTCTTATGCAGAAATCGTGATGTCAGGACGGCACGTATTCTGTACGTTCCATATGCACGAAAACTGCACCGTGTGTACCGGCCTTAATAAAAACTGTATCCGTTCCTTCACAAACATGCGCTTACTGTAACTGAGTTCCGTAAGACAGAAATGAGTAAACGGCAATGCGGTTCGCTGTGAGCCACAAAAATCAACCTAACCGAATCTGCCTAATTGCCTGCTCTTTATTTAATAGAGCGGTACCAAATCAGAAACAATGAGGAAAAATTCTCCACGCACTGAGTGAGCTATTTTATTTGTCTCTTTTCTACACTTGGTCTTGCCTGGTTATTTGGTATTTTAAATAAAGTACTGTTGTCATTGGGGTAGCGAACTGCCGTTGTGGCGTACCTCCGCAACTACTTCTGCGGTCCATGGGGCAAGGAGCACCGGAAGGTTCGTAATTTCCAACCAGGAAGTATTTAACTCGTCCAATAGGGAGCCCCTGCCTTTCCGCCTTATCCAGAGATCCCTCAGGTTGCACTAGGCGCCGTTTCCTCAGTTGAACCAGAGTGGGGGACGTCCTGCCGGATCAGACCTCCCAGTTTTACAGGTTGGGACGAATTACGGATCACTCGCAATGTATCGGAAAAGTCACTACTGAGTCTCCGGTGAGAGAAGGGACCTACAAGAAGAATCCAACGCCCAACTGGGGCCCACGCGACACGAGGCCCGGTTACTAACGACTATCGCCGGAAATCTAGGCCCCCGCGTGGGGGATTTCAATTCCTCGCCAGGACTCGGAGATTACGATTAAGGATTACGACAAAGGACCGCAGACCCAATCCGGACCGTGGTGCACAGACATAACCGAAAAAATGATGAACCAAATAAAAAGCGATTTTCGGTTATGACCGGTCGGGTTTTCCCATGCGTAGTTGCCTCTGGCCGCGCGGGGAAGCGAAGCAGAATCGGGCCGTGGGCGGGGCGCCCTCCCGCGCCTTTTATGGGCCATAAGTCAAATCGGCGGCGGCCAGAAAAACGGGCTTTTGGCAGATTAGTTGCGCGCCTCGTTCGAAGTCGCTTAGCGGCCAGTCGCTCCTGAGGCCGTAAATCGCGGCCGCCTTAGCCGCAGCCTTCGCTGCCCCGCCGCTCCACGCGACGCCGCACGCCACACTAGAGCACATTCTCTCCCTGTGGCCCGAAAATAGGTTTACTTGGTACTTGTAATCCTTTAAAATTTCAATCCTTTAAAGAAGATTTTTCGGAGCATGTAATGCACATTTTTGCCTTTTTCCTTAACCCTAGAAAAGACACGCTTCAATATGTCCGGTACATTACGAAGGGTGGGTGCATACGGAGCCAACTATGAACATTATCAGTTTATTGACGATTTTGTTTAATTAATAAATGGAAATAATCAATAATGTACTCCTGCATTAATTTAAAGAAAAAATATTATTCATTGTCTGGAATATCGACATACTCGTACTACTAACTTCCAAAGCACGCAGAAATTAAAAGAATTTAAGTGTCTCAAGCCACGTGAGAAATGTGCGATAAAATCCCCAAAACAATGAAAAAATTTCGATTTAGACTGAAAAGACAAATTTTCGATTATTTATTACACGTATTTCCATCCTCCGCGCAGTCTGAATTCCCATACGCGTGCGTCGCGGCTTATGACGGGGCTGACGTTACGCAACAACAAGGCTCCAAGGAAGATGCCGCCCACCATGAACACGAAACAAACCTGACGGAAATTAACAAAACCCCTAAAATTCTCAAATTATTTTAATCTTTAGTGTGAAGTAATGGCTAATGATAGCCACATACAATAAAACGTAGTCATTTACCATTCTTTCGTAACAATCAAGCTGATGTAAGTAAAGAACAAGATCAGTGTTCTCATCAAGATATAAAAATGATGGACAAATGTTATTGGGATCGCTGGAACACCAACATGATGGGAGATTACTGTTGGTCACTTCACCAAGAAAAATGGCAAAGTTGTAATATTAATGTTATATTAACATTGTAGAAAGTAATGTTAACAATATAAAGCAATATTATTGTACAAATGAAGTTCTGTTGGTATTTCAAAAGTCGTTTACTTTTCCTTTTTATTGGATATTAAGCATATTTTCCCATATCTTACTAAATCAAATTGTGACTAAACTGTGGCTGATGGAAACAGAGTTGAGATGCGGATTCAGCACGCAAAAAAAAAAAAAAAATAATAATAATAATAATAATAAAATAAAAATCAGCTCTCAAGATTTAAAAAGTTTTTTGAAACCTTCTTTCTTGGTCAGTGTAATAGTTCCCTGTAGTTTCTATCCGTCACTTGCGAATTGTTTTTGAGATACAATGTTCGATCATAAAAATATTGAATTCATTATTTCTGGCCGCGCTGTTAGAACTGGTGCTGCTGCAAGTTTAATTTTGGGCAGGTCTAGTCTAACGATAGCATTAGACAACCCGATGAAAGATGATACACGAATTAGCATCTAGATTATCTTCAATTTAGATGTGGTAATTGCTCCCTCATGAAGATTATCGTGTCCAACCCCCCTACACATACACACACACACACACAAAATACTTGAGGGAGCAGTTGGTATTTAATAATTCCTAATTAGAAATAAACCTGAGGGACTGATAAGACGCACTTCCTGTTTCAACAAGGAATTTCAATGAGGCCTGTTTTCTGAAATCAGGCTTTTCGATGCTCTGTGGAACATCGACGTCACGGCAAATGGCTTTGAGAACCCTGCATAGAGTTCTCGCAGCTGAATGTATATTCTGGTCTTCGATTTCCTGTTGCATAGGCGAAGTGATCGCTGCCACCCTCTGAAAACTTTAGAACGATTCGTGAAACCATGTCATGACCTAATTGGCTGCAATCTGGGAAAATTTGTATTTGCTTGCTTCTCTTGCGTTACAGGTACCACCTATGAACATGGAATGCGAGTAGGTTCTGTAGTGAGCAGGTTGAAATGTCTGCCGGCGTCACGAAGCCTCGACGCGACCGAGCATCAGCACAATGCGAGGTGGCATAGTGAGCTAGCGACTGACAGTGACGCGGTAGAACGTGCTCATTTGCGCACGAGACCGGCACAGTCTTATGGAAGTAATGTGTAAACCCATGCAACAGGAATTTCCCCCTCCTCCTTAACTTTTTCATCTACATATTATTACACTACTCTCCGGCGAGTCATCACTTATCCGGCATGTAGTAATGGCAATTTCTCTCTGTTAATCACTCCATATAGGATTGGGTGCATGGGTTGAATGAGCTCCCAGACGTATACTGCGAAGATACCCCAATGCACTTGTCCTGTGGCCCCCAAAATTGAACTGGCGAAAGCATTACATGGAACAGCGCACCCAGAGGCCATTAATAAACTCAATATTTCAATGAAGGAACGTTTTAGCTGCAATACACTATTACTGTGTCATGATATTATGGATAGTGCTTTGTCGTTTCGTAGCATCATATTTTGTAGCGAAACTGTCGTTTTTTAATTTATTATTTCTTATGGAGACGTATTCGAAATATGTTTTTTGGCCGTATATACTTAAACCATACGTAATAATACAAAAAATGCAAAATAAACAAACAAACAAGTTTCTGTCTTCCTTCAGTTTCTCAAATTCTACGATACATTTTCGAGGATGCAGGAAATTATGTTAGATATTATTTATTGTTTTACTCAATCATCTGCACATTTTCATTCTGATTTTTTTTATATTCCAACGGAAATTGATTAAAAATACTTGTTTTTGTTGTTTCAGTCAGATTCTCGGAGATTGTAGATCGTCAATACTTGCTTATTTTCTATATTCTTAGGTCATAAAAATGCAGGCCGTACTCGTGTTGTTCGGCCTCACCAGCACGAAGAAGATGCGATTTTCACCGTAAGACACGATTTTCTTAGGGAGGTGAGAGTGTGGCGGGTGTGACGGGGTCGAACGGTGGCGCCGGGGGCGGGAGGGGGTCGTGAGGAGGGGCGTGAAGGGAGGCGAGAGGGGAAGCGTGAGGGGGCGTGAGGGGGCATGGGGGGGGCGTGAGGAGGGCGCGAGGGGGCGTGAGGGGGCGAGGGGAACGAGGGGGGCGAGGGGGACGTGAGGGGGCGGGGGCGGCGAGGGCGTCTCTCGCGAGAGTGCGAGTCTCCCTGGAAGTCCCCTGTCTCGTAATTGGACGCCGCAAAGCTTGCAGTTTGTTGATGATGTCACCGCTGACTGACGTTTATGTTGATTACACGTCATACGCGCGTTGTTTGCGACGGCGACGGCAGGGGCGGGGGAGGGGCGGAGGAGGGGAGCTGACGGCTGCGAGATCCGCTGCACGGGAGCTGTGGCCAACGCCTTCAGATTAACTCGCGAGGTCACACAGGGAATTCATGCATTGATGTCGACCGCCGGGCCTGGATTACCGAACCAATACCGAAGGGTAATTGCATTTCAGGTTGCATGAGTAATAGAGAAAATGAGATTTTTATTATGTGTGATTTATTGAAGACGGGCACATAGGTAAGGGAGGGATACACAACTAAATCTCATAAAAAAATAGACCAGTATTGAATATTGCAATCATGATTAGTTTGATTGATTGATTTTTTCGTGTTTCCGGGTGCGTCAACTTCTTCGGTCATTAGTCCCGTTAGTGTAGTGCATGTTTTTTTCTCTGGAGATGGCGGTGATCTTCCCCCGCTGGATGGCGAGATCAGGCGCCGACCTACCGTCGGCTAGTGGCGTTTCCCCCTAACCAGGACTCTCCCACCAGTGGGGCACTGCCCCAGCCGTAACAATCTCTAAGCTCCTGACCGGTCTCCCGGAATATGTGGCAGTGTAGTGCATGATATATTGTAAGTGTGTGTATAAGGGGAGAGGATAGGACAAGGAAGGGGAAGGACAGATCGCGCGCGGTCCGTAGCCCGTTTTGGTAGGGTACTGCTCCAGCATTCGCCTGACGTTGTTCGGAGAAACCACGGAAAACTACCGATCACAGCAGCCGGCCGCTAGGATTCTCCTCCAGACAGCGACTGAATTCGACCTAGCTGAAAAGCCAGTGTCGAAAATCCTGCCGCTGTCAGGTCTGGAACCTACGACCTATCGGTCAGAGACGCTGCAGTGACATCGGTTGATGCACTGAGCTACCGCTCCAGGTATGATTAGTATGACCACAGATGCCATGGTAAATAAAGTAATTTTACATTTGCTGCGTAAAAATGCCATAAACGCCTGATCCGTGTTAAGTAGGCATTATTATTATTATTATTATTATTATTATTATTATTATTATTATTATTATTATTATAAGTTGACCGAGCTGGCTGGCCGAGGTAGCTCAGAGCGTGTACTGACACAGCGCTTCGGTCCGAAGAGTCGCCCGCCTTGGCCATGGTTTCTCTTGTCTCTCAAGTTGATTGCCGCGGAGGGCCACGCGTTCTGCTGACCCGGGATTAGAGGAGCCCGCAAGTGTGTACAAAGAATAAGACTGAATTATAATAGTTAACCACTTCACCACTACAACGAATATCAGAGGAACAAAATTCCATTCCTTCATGAAACGTACCAACCTGTGACAATTGCAAAGAAACAAAATTTCACCTGGCTCTACAGACCCTCCCTAAAATTCCTTGGAACTCCCGTAGAGGACGGTGTCAAGTGTCATAGTTAATATCACATTAAAACCTTCCCATATGTTCCTAGAATAAATAATTTCCTCCAGAAAACGTTTTCTAGCTCAACATTTGACATACAAATAAGCAATAAAATAGCCCTTAAACAAAATTTGGTTAGAAATGTTCAGGATAGAATCTTTTCAACTGAAAAATAAAATTTACTTTATTGCCTATTTGTCTCGATTGCTCTGTCTCTAATGTGGGACAGACAAAACGTGCTCTCAAACAATGAATAAAAGAAAATGTTAATAACATTAAGGAAAGTGGCATCAAATTGACCTCAATTTCACGACTTCGCCAAGATTTTGCTCATTCTTTTAATTTTGACAGCCCTAGAATTTTGGATAATGAAATCACAAAATACTGAAGATTAATATCAGAAAAAGTAATATAGAGACACATGTTCACGCAACCATATATTTACCATTGACACCTGACTGCCTGGGTAGTAAGTACAAATTAAATCTTAACTTGCATCACGCTGAATTGCATAAACTGAGCATAGCCGGCTGGCAGTGGAGCTGCACGACTTCTGTGGATCGTCAGAACAACTTGGCCTGCCCGCGTTTCTAGCTTCCAACCGCCAGACAAAGCTTCTAATTGGCAGTGACTTCCCTCCAGAAGGGTTTTATTCATTTATATTTATTGATCCCTGAACTTTATTTTTGTTTATTTATCTGTCCAAAACCCACAGTTCTAAATAACTGCATAACACAATTACGCCCTTATTAGTAAAGCATGTCCCAGAATGCATTGCCTTTCTCTCACTTCCGAGGAGGATTGTTATGCGCTCGCCCGTTCGGCGTCTGTTGCCGTGTGTGGAGGGACATGCGCTGATTTCGTGTAACGTGTCGTTTATTCTCACAAAAGACATTCAAAACGCGCAATATATGTTGCACGATTGATTATTAACAAACATTTGTGAGATACGGAACTGCAATGTGAGTGAATAATGTGTAGACTTTTCGTTTTCACGACGGAGTCTTTTGATTAAACGCTGCTCTAACTCTGGAAGGCGCTCGAACTCTTGAAGTAAAACGAAACGTTGAACCTCGCGTAAGACACTGAAAACTCGCAATGTGCGGTGAAGGTTTGATCGTTGATAAACAATTGTGTGATGCTGAATTGTAATCTGAACTTCCCAGCAGCAATTTTTTGATAGTATTACGCTCTGAGCGGGCTGGCACGTGGCTTCATTCGTCATTCCGTGTTTGAACGTCGCATCCTGATGGACAGTCAGAATACAATAAGCGTTGGATTCTGCGCCGCAAAGTGTGAATGTATTGATAACGCGTGGGACCCAGTTCATAACAACAGCACTTGCCATGAGCTCAGAATGATGTTTTTATTATTAAATAATATAAAGAAAGCAGTTTTTTAAATGATCCTAACTGCATATCTATTACTTTCCTAGGATAAGAGCTCCCTCAACTGCCATTATCCTCATAGCAACGTAGGAATGTTAGATATCATTTTCAGTTCATTGCCTAACAATACCCCCAACAACACATAATACTGTAAATACAATCTTGCAATATAATTTATTCACAAACAATTATGACAATATTCTGCATAAAATAAGAATACACTAACATACTTTTATACTTTGGGGTATGTTCCGTTCGCCCTTAATTTTTATAAGAATTCTTATGACTTCATCTGTTCTTTACCCCTTGCACTTTTGATGTTTATTTACACGTGATCATTGTTTTCCATTTCAAATTACAACGACTTTTTTTTCGTTAATCTGCTATCTCCTCTCTCTCTCTCTCTCTCTCTCTCTCTCTCTCTCTCTTCTCTCTTTCTCTCTCTCTTCCTCCTCCTTAAAAAGCGAATGAACATATTTAAAACGGCAATTTCTTTTATTTGTGTTTTTTGGATTTATCCTCTTAATTTTTATAATGTTTTATAATAAAAATGCATTTTTGTTTAATTTAACTTGTTTGGGTTTGTTCTCACCCGTTTAATTTATTTTTGTACATATCACGTAATTTTTACTTATACTTATTTTTCCGTAATTTCATCTCTGATATATATATATTTTTTTTTGCTCGCGAATAGGCCATCTTGGACCACGCCGGACATGCAGTTGCACGGGCTCAGTATCATTATATCACGTTGCAAGTCTTGTATGTAACTAAGTAGGAGGATCAGCATTAGGCTGAATCCGATTTTCATACCCCAGGGTTGTTAGTCCTGGGGGATGAAAGATGCAATGATGATAATCAAAGATGAATGGACGGCACACACAAGCAGGCATACACAAACACACCCATGCCCGAGGCGGGACTCGAACCCGCGATCCTTCGTCCGAGATCGTCACGGCACTACTGCCTTAGCGGTCTCCGCTCTCCGGACTGGTTCTGATACATAATATTATTTTTAATTATTTTATTTTAAACAATATGAAAATTTCTTTGCAATTTTTTATCGTCATATATAAACATATTATTATTATTTGTTCACACCTGACGATGCCCGTAAATATCACGCGAAGCGTCTTGTCTCACCATCAAATGGACAATATAAGCTTTTTTGATATGTTTATTGATTATCAGAAAAGGAAAAACGTACACCTGTGTCTTTAATTATTAATTGTGAGAATTGCTAACGCTTGCTTGGAAAAGATCCTGGACCGATAGAAACGGAGCAATATTTGTGAATTAATTGGATGTATAATATGTACATAATGCAACCAAGATATATAAACTAACTACCTGTACTATCATGTGTACGTAAGGCATCCAACGTACGTAAGCTAATAACGTAAGTAATGTCTGTTTAGTGGCTTAATAATTGTTAGATGTAAAAACAGCCAGTATCACATATTAAAGTGCACAATGATTTTTCCTAATTGTCGAATTCATAACCTCTGGAAACATTTTGTATTGGAAAATCAGATTTATTTATAACACTTGTTTCATTTGGACACACTAAACGTTTTAAATAAATTACTTTAACTTAAAGTAATACAGATCTAAAATTATGTTTTTTATTAAACCTAATAATGTACATTTCGAGACGCGGTGTCGCCTGATCATCAGGTAGTACATCTTGAGATCCAAGGAAAACTGAGGAGAACTCACATCACATTTGGGAATCATATAAATATAATTTCAAAATCAGAATTAGTGAGCATCCCTTATTTTATGAAAACCGTTCGAGAGACACACGCTGGGATGGCCGGAGCTCATGTGTTACTTTGGGTAAAGTATTACTTTAATTAAATTTAAAAAGCTTAGTCTGTTAAAATTAAAGAGGTGTACTCCATTAATCTGATTTTACAATTAAAAAGACAAACAATATTCAAAATAATTTAAAATTTTGAATTGCAGTTTGTGACCTGGAGCCCAACCATCGTCTGCTCGTCCCTGGCGCTCCTGCAGTGGCCTAGAATCTATACGTTTGCAGCACAAATTCTGAAATTAATCTTAGTTTTATAAAATATTTATAAAGACTATTTACAGCTTGCATATAACACATACGCCGTTACATTTTAAATACGGATTTACTGTTGGGAGTGGACTTGGATAATAAATTCAATTACTTCACGCAAACTTCAATATGCCATTAAAAATTGATTGATTTTATGAAACAAGAACACATTCAATGAAACATCATTGCAATTGAACCTTCCTTCAAATGAAGAGTGTGTAAAAAATAAGTGTTGGACGGCACATGGAATTCTACAAACCCTATTACATATATTCTAATATCTGTTATTTCAGTAAAAGAAGTATCAGCACTTGAAATTTATTGGAATTGTAAACTCAGACACACTTTTGGACGGTAGTTAGCCACCTTTTAATATTAGTAAATAAAAAGGTTATATTTTAAAGAGCACAGACATCGTTAAAAGTATATTCGATCTATTACTTTTCATGAAATTGATATTAAAATGTAATTGCTTTCCTAAAACATCCCCAAAAGTTTACCCACTTTTACCATACCTTAACTTCGTATGAAAATTCAGCACCAAAACCTGAACGCTTGAGAAATGTATATAAATACGGCGAATTATTAAAAGAATAGTTCTACGGAGTTGTTACAAGTATATAGAGGGTTACATGTACATAGTAAACTCGAATTTAATAGAACTTGAAATTTTGACCGCATTAGAAGGCAAATTGCATCAACTGATTTCACTGTTGTGCCCCTTACTGAGAGGTATTGGGGTTTGAGTCCTGTGGGAGGTAGGATTTTCGACACTAGTTGCATAGCTACGTCGAATTCAGTCGCTGTGTCGAGAAGAATTCTAGCGGCCGGCCGCTCTGATCCGTGGTTTCTTCGATCAACACTAAACGAATGCCGGAGCAGTACCCTAAAAAAATGCCGCGCGCTATTCATCCTTTAATTCCTTGTTCTATCCTCACCCTTTACATATCTCACATATACATACATTACACTACCACATGAGTCGGAAGGCTAGTCTGGAATGCAGAGCTTGTCCCAGATGGGCGGTGCCTTTCTGGTGAGAGATACGAACGAGGTTGAAGAAAATCTCGCAATATTGAATGTAGGTCGGTGCTGGATCTCGTTATGCAGTGAATGACATTCATCGCAACCTGCCGTGATAAACAAGCACTGCACTTACGGGACTAGTGCACTTAGCCGTTGCCGCACCCTGAACCACCGATCAATTATTTGAAATTTTGAAATTCGGCCGCGTGGATGTGGACGAGCGCTGCGTGCGGCGTCGGCGTCGGGCGCGTGTGGGAGGTGGGCGTGGCAGTTCCGCTGCCGCCGCGCTTCAACGAGCGCCGTCACTCACGTGTCACTCCAAACGCTAATCTTCGTCAAATCGAGTAAGCAGCGTGATGTTTCACGCACAAATATTGAATTTTGTCGCAGCCGCATTTGCTATACTCTCTGCACAGCGCTGCGGAAATGTGCAACAATTCCGGGTGTACTACATCACTCTGACACTGCACGAAATTGCGCGATTTCTAAATCAAAGAAATTCAAACAGAAGGGAGAATCAAAGTAAGGATGAAAATATGCAGGAAATAATGTAAATAAAGAAGAATGGAGAAATATGCATTGAGTATTTCAAGCAGGGCAATCGTGGAATACCACACACCTTCAATTTTCCACAATTAAATCAACAATGATGCACACGTTTTGGATGGTACATCACATACATAACAATGCATATCTCTATATTAGATGCCATCAGCTCCTATTCGCCGAGTGCGCCACATTCCTCGGGATGACGCTTGATAAAGCACGTGGGGTGCCCACATCTGTAGTCAGCAATCCAGATGGGTCTCTCCTTCATTGGTATGTACTTCTTGGAGAGCCTTGCCTACTGCGGTTATAAAGAGCACCCATCTGACCACATCTAATTTATGGTAAATTTGTCTGTAAATAAGTAACTTCCTCCACTTTGAGACTCCTTCAAAGTATCCACAACACAAGATTTCGCATCTCGACTGGTGTATATTGTACCTGCAGAATCGACTGCTTTCTAATAGACGATGGCGAGCCATCTCTAAATCGAAGGCAGCATATCCTTTTGGGGTCATATGCTGCTAAGATTTGAGGGATCTCGAAACATCCATTCCTCTGGATTATCATCCGTTTTAGTTATCAGATCCCATATGTTATCCACAACTCGCTCCCTCAGCCTACAGGTATTTGGTTCCAAAGTCGTCTGGGGATCTTGATATCTGCTTTTCTACTCCCGTGAAACCCCACAGCAACGTCATTCCTTCTTGGAAAATCTTTAGTCCTAATATTAATTCAAACTCGCCAACCTTCCGAAACAGACTACGTGTTCTACCCTTGTATACCAGATCAAGTTTCACGGAATGTGTGTAGTTTATTCCAATCATGTATTCATACACACTGATTGCTCATCTTCCAATGATGCAGTGGTATTTAGTTTTCATAGTCTTAGGCTCACCAAATTATTTCGAAGTTAGTCTCCGTGCAATATATTTACTGCAGAGATGTATGTAATTTTGAAAGCCTTTACTTACCGTAACAAGGTCATTCCAGCAAGTCATTTCATCTCTGCTCTGATCGGTCTTCAAGCTATCTTCTACCTCCTCCTGACAATACAATACCTGATTCATGGTTTATTGCGCCGCAACTATGTTCTAATGCCTTGCTGGATTTCAGGTGTGAGAGTCAAAGGAATGAATGAGCTGCGAAATCAGCGGAAGTTTCACATTGACATTCCCACTATATCATTTTTAAAGGATTTCTAGACGCAACACACTCAGTGCATCTCAGAGTGGCACCACGTCTTCTTTAAATGAAGGGTGATTAAGAATGGTGTAAAATCTTAGTCTTCCTGCCCCCCATGCTGTTACACATGAGGAAGTAATTTCAACGCGTGTTCACATGGACCGCTACTACTTTCCGCATGGTTTCCTGCTGCAAAGGCTAAGTGTAACATGTCATTCTATATTATGTGACGTTTAATGGCGGCCGTCGCAGAAAGTTCAGGCAGCTTCGGTCGCTCGGCAACAACGACTTGGTGCTCTGAAACTTCTTTTCCTCTCTGGGTAATGTGATCTTTAAGTTTTGGATTGAATGGTATGAAGTATATATTTTTCTACTTTACTTGGGCTCTATGTAGACAAGTTTCATCTTATGCGGCCTTGGAGTCTTAATTTCAAATTACCTCTCTGGTTTTATTCACCGTGATAGTTCCATTCAAGCACTGAAATGAATAGGATTTAATTTTTTGGAAGGGAGCTGTTTGTCTTGTTAAAAATGAGTGAAAATTGCAAGATAATAATCAGAATATTTTATTTGCAATTTGTCCGTGAATGTTCATACACCTCACGTGATTCTGATTGTAACATGTACCAAACCGAGAATCAGTTTATAAATGGTTCATAAATCCTGAACTCTATCGTATTCTGGGAAAAATCATACTATCTGTAACGTACGAGGAATTGATTTAGAATACTCTCCTCAAATATAAGTGATTATTTCGGAAACTACAATATTTAATCATGAAAATAAAAACAAAATGCGGTGTAAGAAAAATTACAAAAAATGTTTTCACACCTGAATTAAGTCCTTTATTGACTAGTAGAAGGAGAACACAATGTTGTGGTAATCGCAATAGGTTGTATGTCAAATCTACCGAAGTTTTAAAGAGGAACAAAAAACCCTCTCTACCTCTCCGTCTTGACAGTACCTTTCACAAATCTAAAATCATTATATTCGGTTTTTCATTAGTACGTCGAGTTTCGACACCTATTGCATCTGCTAGTTTTCTAGATTGATCACAATTGTAAAATAAATAAGCGATTTTGGACATGTGACCTATTGTGGTTACCATCACGATTTTGATTCGACATATCAATTGTTTCAATGGAAAATCTGGTTGATTAGATGCCGAAATATGAATGAATGAATGAATGAATGCAGTGGCAGCCTATTGTGAACTATTAATTAAATGAAGCTAACAATAACATGATAATAGGAAACTCTCGACGAATGCAGGATAAGGAGTTTGACAGAAGTTGGAAATGAAGTGATGAAGAGAAGAAAACAAGAGAAATAAATAAAAAAGAAATTATAACAAAACGAGAGCGGAAGATTAACATTTCAATTATAAAATACAGATATCTTAAAGGGAAGGGAAAGGAATAACGGCCCAACTAAACATTGTTCCCCACGCCCACACAGAAAGAAAGTACGAAGAGAAGTAAAAAAGATAAATGTTACAACTTCAATTTCTTTCAAATTAACTAATGTTTACGGCAATTTGATTCAAGAAACTTGAAGAAAGAGAACTGGCTGTGACTGCACCAACTGTATGGCGACAACATCGTTGATGACGTGCCGGGTAGCCTGCCTTGCAAGAATAGAAGTCGTTGTTTTTGTAGAAAGAAGAGACGGGGAGAAAGAACAAGCTTCACTTTCTCATAGGACACTCCGCCCTTTGTCTTCGCACAGGGAAAGTTCGGTCTTTCGAGAATAAGGTTGTGCCAGAGGTAATCAACAAGAAAGAAAAAAGTACAAAAGCAGATGACATAAAAAAAACAGTGTAAAATACCAGAAATGTTAATAAATATTTGGAAGCAAACATTTTGGAATTGCCAAATGTAATACAATTTCTCCATCCTTTGTGGTTTCTTCAGTTCATTGGACGATTTTTTGATAGATTCTACAACAGTTAAGCATCGCTGAATGCAAAATTGCTCTGCTAAATATTTTCTTCCTCCAGCTCGATGACGGGATCATCAGCTGTTAGTGCCTCTATGTGCCAGTTCAGTGCGAGTAGTCAGAGGTTAAAATTTATTTTCACGATAGATTTACAGTGATCCAATTTCATTAAAAAATATTCTAAGTATTGATACAGACCATGTAGAAAAGCAGATAAAAATACGTATGCAGGTGAATTAAATCGTAAAACGGATGCATAAAAAAAGGACATATTTTAAAGAGCCTGCGTCGTTCACGCTTTTAATTTAACAGGTAATGTAGTAGTATGAATGAGAATTTTTAATGTAAATGATTTTTCTTCTGAATGGATGTTGTAAAGTGAACTTTTCGTGCATTGAACTTAACTGCGAAACGAAGCGTATTCTCCAGAAAGCGGAATAATAAAAGTAATAGGAAGACCCCGGCTCCAGCGCAAGATAACCAACGTTTGCGGAAAAATGCGAATTATTTCTATCTATTATTTACCGACCACACCCCTCAATTTGGTGTGCCATCAATTCAAAATGTCATCAAGATGATGGAACAGTGGATCACCAGAAAAGATTGCGTACGATTTGGTAGAGTAAAACTATCTCAACCTCTCCACACTTGAGAAACACTGGAGTGATCTATTTTCAAGTATTGTTAGGAGCATCTATCATATGTGTAACAGCGTTTCCTGACATTTCCTATTGTGATTTTCATTGACAAAAGTGATTATATTCGATCCCTCTACAATCCCCGAAATTTGTGTGGAGCTGTGTCTTCCGCTCTCGCTTCCGCCTCCGTCCCCGCCTCCGCCCCCGCCTCCGCCTCCGCCTCCGCCTCGCCTCCGCCCTCGCCTCCGCCCCCGCCTCCGCCCTCGCCTCCGCCCCCGCCTCCGCCCCCGCCTCCGCCTCCGCCTCCGCCTCCACCTCCACCTCGCCTCCGCTCCGCCTCGCCCCGCCTCCGCCTCCGTCCCCGCCTCCGCCCCCGCCTCCTCGCCCTCCCCCCTCGCCTACGTCGCCCATGCTGCCGCCCTCGCCTCCCTTTCGCACTTCACCTCCGTTTCCTCTATCAGCGCTTCCTCCAGCGCCGCCGGCCACAGCATGCAGCGCGCGAGAACGCGGGCCGGCGGCGAAGGTGGCACTAATCTGCCTCGTCATAAACCTGCGCGGAGCGGAGCCTGAATTTAGTTACCGCGAATGACTTCGTTAGTTTTACGGCGCTGGGAACGTAGCGCATAGCGCGGAGCGGAGGCGTGGTCGGGGCGGAGCGGGGCGAAGCGGGGCGGGAGGAGCAGTGCGGCCGACCTGGAGAAGCCGCGAAGAGGACGGAATAGAACAGGTGAAATGTCGAATTAGTGGGTAGTCAGTCGCGAACGCGGCAGATGGCAGGATGAGATTCTAGACAAACGGGAGCTTTGTGTAACGACACCCGGGATCACAGTTTGTCAACAGAACGTTTAGAATGTCCTGGTATAAAACGCTGCCAGGCGTGAGGATACTGCAATAGGGTGAAATGCAGAACGGCTAGATGAAGAAGAACGACTTCGACATCAACGAACGTATCTGAATGGAGCATTCTTTTTTAGGGAAATAAAATTAATATCAGAAAATATGGGGCGCTTACCAGCCTTTCTGACAGGAATGTTCTCTACATGACGTTCTTTACAAAAGTTCTAGAGTACAAAAGAGACATAGAGTAAATTAATTCTTTAGAAGAGAAATTTTGGTGGAATATTGACTGGGAGTTCAGTTGGGAAATACTCCACAGATGGTCTGTGATTTAAATCCTAGTTTAGTTAAGTGGACAGCTTCGGGAGAGTTTTACTCCCAATAATCCGCTTTCTTATTCGAATGTATTTCTCAATTCCTCCATTATGTTTTTCACGTCACTCTCTCATTCATGACTGACACTCATTTCATATTACACAGCGTGCCCGTTCAACAACCATCCTTGCCTCTGATCTCTTTGCAAATGTTGCTACCCCAGAAAAAGAAATACGTTCCATTTACACTAAACCCTCGAATAATATACGGATATTTTTGCCACATTCGCCCCATCGTACAATGGTTGGTCCCGCTATTCCCCAATCGTCGATCCACCACTCCAGTCTTCTTCTCAACCTTGCTCTATCCTCCCCTCCCCGCTCTCCCTCACTCGACCGAACCAGCCCCTCCCCTTTCCCACACCTCCCCTCCCCGTCTCCGCACCCACCCCTATAGCATCGCTCACGCCCCACCCATCGAGGGCGACGGCGGAGCCGCAGACGGAATTGGAAAAGACGATAGGCGCCACGACGAAGACGGTGGATGACGACGGTAGAAACGATGGAGTGGCCAGAATCGATGGGGGGGCGACGGCGTAGACGAGGGCGAGACGAGGGGTAGGCGACGGCGTAGGGTACGGCAGAAGCGAGGGCAGAGGCGAAGGCAGAGGCGAGGGCGGAGGCGATGGCGGAGGCGAGGGCGGAGGCGAGGGCGGAGGCGAGGCAGAGGCGGGGCGAGGCGAGGGCGGGCGAGGGCGGGGGCGGGACGAGGGCGGTGACGAGGGCGGAGGGGGCCAGAGGCGAGGGCGTGAGGAGTTGGGGGAACGACGTTCGAGGCATGGGGCCATGGAGGCTGCTTGAATGTGCGAGACCTCTTCACACACCAGCCCGGCAAGTTCTTTAGGAACTACTTCTTAGAACTCCTCTGGAGAGTTCGCAGAGTCCCTTGTGATTTGCGTATGTGAAGAATGGCTGCTTACGTTCTTCCCGAGCGTATATCACACTTCTTTTTTTCAGTATAGTAAACGATAAGTAGAGATTTCTTTATTACCAATTTTGGCAGACTTTTTGTTAAGATATGATTTATTTTTTGATCAAGATACAGCAAAATTTTTTATAATGTGTATGAGAGAAGCATAATCTTCCAACCTTTTCGGTGCTGCAGAATATCTTCCCCTTAATCATAATTACTTGAATGATGAATGAAAGGTCCAATAAACGAAGTTCGAAACATTTGAAAACTGAATATATTCGCTGGAGTTAGAGCAAACGTATTTGAATCGAGAAACTAACTACAGATTTGATTATTAATATTGCTAATAAAGAGTAATCCATACACTCGGCTCTACTTCGATCCTAAGTTAGAAAATGGGAGCTCATTGATACGTACGTACTAATGCTACAGTTATGTCCAGAAGCAAAGTAAGCTTCCATCGCAGCATTTGCTCTGTGGATCAGGGAAACTGGATGAAACTTCTTAGAGGCATATTTTTTAAGTATACAATAAAAACGTAAACTAATACATTGTACATCACTGTGAATCTAAATATAATGTTTGTTAGTGTAGCCTCTAATTGTATAGAAACACTAATGCAGCAGAAAATATTTTGCTTGTATTTAAAATTGTGCATCGATGTTAATTGTTTGATTTCATCTGTCAATGTGTTGTAAAGTAACGTACATATATTATTTGTAGGATTTTGTAGTGAGCTGTTGATAACGACATCTGTGAATGTGAATTTTACGTGTATTATAATTGCATGAAATTATGAAACTTGTGACCGTATTATTGTGTTCTGTGTGTACGTTCTCTAATAATTGTACCATGATTTCTCAATCCGAAAGCATTCCACAACAAACATTGGAGATCCTGTAAAATCGCTATTCATGCTAGAAAAATGTTAAGGAATGGTAATTAATTTATTAAAAGGACAATTTTTGTGACATGTTAATCATCTATAATGTAATGCTGCGTTATTTTATTCGCCTTTTACGTTTTTTAATGTCGTAAAGAACTTAGGGAAGTTCCCCCTAGGTATCTCCGTCCATCGCGACACTGCCCCAGCTACAAGGTCTCGAATTGTCTCCTGACGTGTAGTAGTGTGATGGATGTAAGTATGGATGTGTGACGGGGGAGAGAATCGGACAAGGAAGTGGAAAGAAAGATGGCGAGCGGTCCGTGGCGCATTTATTAGGGTACCGCTTTCGAGTTTCGCTTGGTAGTGATTGAAGAAAATACGGAAAACCGCTTCCTAGAATTCTCCTCCAGACATCGGCTGAATTAGCTACTGTTCAGCTACTACTCAGAGCTACTGTAAAAATTCCTACAGCCTTGGAACTCGATGCCTAGGACTTCCGGATCAGAGTCACAGCAGAGACAGCAGCAATGCTCGCTCTATGTTAAGTCAGCTTGTATCGTCATCGGTTGGCTTGGTCAGGTCTATTTATTGCATCGAAATATACCGAAGGGTGGCAATTAACTCTTTAGGATAAAATGTACCACTTTAAATTCTTAAACGATGCTCAGGAAATACAATGCATTTTGTTTCTTACAATATGAACATTTTTGAGCAGTCATATACATGGAGAAGACTCCTCCCTCAGCAAGCTGCCGTGTGTCTTGACGTCAGTTCTAACATCAAGCGCGGGAGGAACCCCCCCCCCCGAGATACTAAGCTATTCACTGCACCAGCTGCACTAATGACCATAGTAGACGTGTCCAGAAAGATCGATATATAATGCTGCGAATGCCGTTTGCCTTCTCCGCCGTGCGCTGCCTGAGCGCGGCAACCTCCAGTACAGCCGTGGCACGCGGCACTCAAATTGCACCATCACTCGGTTTAGCCCTACATTTCGCGACAGTCTCCCCGTCACTGGTGCGGCAGCACGAAGGTTTATATTTGGAAATGATTTCACATTTAATTTACCGCCCGCTTCTATTACGTTAAAAGCGTCCATTGACGATCGGTTTAACGGTGTTACAGTTTCCTTCCTAGTGAAATACGGTCGGGCCCGGTGGCAGGCGCGGCGGGCGAAAGAGAGGGCCGGGGGGCGGGCTCGTCGTTTGAAATTGGGTTAGGCGAAGCACAATGTTTTCGAAGGAGCGTCGCGCGAGGGGAAGTATAGGAGTGGGAGGAAACGGGGGCGGGAAGGGTCGTGGAATGATTTACGAGTGACCAGATAATAATCTCTTCGGGACCTGCAGCATCGATCTTGAAGAGAAGTCGAGCGACGCAGTGCGTATGGTGCACGCCCGTATCCTCTGTTCTCCTCCGCCTCCACCCCCGCCCCTCCCCCCGGGTACCACCACTCCTCCCCCCACAGTCCTGAGCGAACGACTTTCTGCGTCCTTCCAGAAGGACATTCCAGATGTTTCCCCTTTCCCTGTCGCCTTGACCTGACCTGCGTCGTTAGTGGAATCAAGCGCAAGTACGTTCCGAGAATTAGGGTTGATTGGGTGATGAAAGACTTTTCGAATTTATTAGAACTCATTCTCGAAAGTAATAATATTTCATTCGCATACAATAAGAACAGCCAGAGACACACATAATCAAGGACGTAAGACTTTTCAAAGAGGATGATCAAACATTCGCTCTTGACTACGGCGAGGATACCAAATTGGTTGGTTGATAGTGACTCCGGGCGCGTCAACTACTAACGGCATTAGTCCCATAAGTGCAGTGCATGCTTTTTCTCGGGAGGTGGCGGACATCTTCCCGCACTTAATGGCGAGATCCGGCGCCGACCTACCGTCTACTATCGGGGTTTCCTCAACCAGATATCTCCCACCCCGGCCAAACCAGATCGCCCCAGCCACGACAAGTTCTAAGCTCCCGACTCGTCCCCCGGCATGTGTGGAAGTTGAAGTGCATGTTTGTGTGTGTGTGTGTGTGTGTGTGTGTGTAAGGGGTGAGGATAAGTCAAGGAAGAGGAAGGGAAGATCGCGCGTGGTCCGTGGTCCCGTTGTTAGGGTACTGCTTCGGCATTCACCTGGTGTTGATCGGTGAAACCACGGAAAACTACCTATCAGAACAGCCGGTGTCTAGAATTTTCCTCCAGACAGCGTCTGAATTCGATCTAGCTGAGAAGCTAGTGTCAAATTTCTTGGGCCCTCCTGCCAGAGGCACTGCTCTAACATCAATTGCACCGAGCCATCTCTCCCGGTACGAGGATGCCAAGAAAGAGATCGATCCCACGGAGGGTAACACTTTAACATTCTGGTCTAATAAATGGAAAGTGACAGTCGATTCATCTAAAGCAATAACAAATGCATTCGCTCGAGTTCCGCCCCCCCCCATTCTCCTCCACCCTTCGATTTCTATCTATTCATTGGACACCCATGAATTCATCCGTCAGGTACATTTAGTGACGCTGGAAATAAAGAAATCAAAGAAGACGTACTAGTGTATTCAAAGCTCAAAGAAGCATGTAGAAGTCTTACAATCATTCGCCCTTGAGGATTCTTCCATTAAAATTAAAATCTGCCTTTCTAGTCTAAGAAACCATAATTCAATTGTCATGTTTGGATAAACGGTGCTCCGACAACCATCAACATATTCCATGTTTAAAAAAAACAAACTTCCAATGCATGTAATGAAGCCATCAGGTTTGTTGGTAACCAAATGAGGTTTCACTAATTTTCTATTTAACCCGCAATATCCCGAGTGAGAACATTAACACACACATTTTATACTTCAATCATCCCGACGTTTCAGCTTCAAATTTCTACCACCTCGTTAGAAGTAACCACCTCTCCCGATATATTTTCTTTTCGCTGCGTTTTGCAGAAATTACATAAACTTGTAACATCCATTTTCATTCTGTCTCACCAGCCATTTAACTTCTTAGTTCTGATCTGCAGATTCGTAGTCTCTCTATCTAATAGAGTGGAACCGATAGGCAACTCCATACTTATAAATTAACAACAAAATAATTTGGTTCTGCCGCTGCAATACCTCACGACGGAACATCGAACCTCAAGTAAATATCATTCTTTGAAGGAAAAAAGATCAGGTTCATATTCGCAGGACGGTGATCTCAAGGTTTCATGTATGTCATCCTCTTTGCAACCGGTCTTGAGACTACTCGTATACGAGGCAAAACCTTGCCGACCCACGTAATTAGGTGAAGGCATGAATGCGCGAACTTGTCAGTGGTCGAAATGTGTTATGTATAGGTATATTCATTCCTATGACCTCCCTAGCCACTTAAAGATAATTCAGCGTGCAATTAATCATTGTAAAAATCGTAAATAGTTTGAGGAGCTTCGTTTCACCTCCCTGGACTTTAATTGAATTCGTGCTCTCGCATCGACTGCGTCCCCCAACGAATTGTACGTGAAAGCTAATTACTATTGACGTTAAAATGCGGCATATGACTTAGTATTTTATTCGAATATAGACGTACACAAAACAATAAGATTCAGAAAGACGTGTTTTTCAAATTTTTAATTACTCATTAACTTGCAGTGGGTATTGTTGAACGAATTAGACTAACGATAATTTCCTGTTATTAATTTGCATTACTGAGACACGGCATTTTGTTTCTATATTGACTGAAACGCTTGAGTAAATTTATTTTATTACGTGTTACAGATGATAAAAAATGAATATATCACAACTCCTTATTGTACCTGAACGATGGAGATAGGATGTTATTATGATTGTTATAAGTGTTGAAACTGCATATATCATAATTATAAAAGTACTGATTTCAAAATCAGGGAAGGCAAGACTATCTGGGGAGCTTATCTTGTCATGTCCTGTAGTGAACGGGAAACATTTTCCTGCGTAAGTCCAAATCATCCCTGCGGGAGTCCAAATCAATACACTGGATTTGACTGATGACTACTTTGAAGTGTTGTTCAAATTTTCTTATTTATTTAAATCTTCTCGTACTTTACTCTAAAAATAAATGCATTTTTAAGAAAGAATGTCAAATATTTCTAAATTATAAATCACAAGTTAATCTAAGGTAATGAAGGATTATTTCTACAAATATGTTTTCACCTGTAAATTAAATAAGGAATCTTTCATCCTTGCGAAAAAACGAATAGTGCCTGTGATGGATTTGTTTTAAGAGAGTAAGCCATAAACATCATCCTTGTTTATTTTCGATCTTCAATGACTTCGTCAGGGGGTGGACCTGCAGTGCCGACATTCCATGAATAATCGATAAGATAGATTTTGGTAACTCAATATTTTAAACCATTTTCACAAATTTGAATGAACTGTACTAATGAAAAACGCACCAGTATGATGAATGTTAAATGAGTTAAGTATCTTCAGCAGTAGAGATTCCAATATCAGAAACGAAAACGTCGGTTATGCAACGTAAGCTATATGAAACATTTTCAAATAAATTGAATGGAATGCGGTTACATGTACTGGCAGATACGTCCTCAGATCTCCGCTTTCGCTTCCCAAGAGGAGATTTGAAGTCGCAGCCGTGAGCATTTTTCGCGCATATCGTGTTTCCACGGCGCAGAAAAAGCTCCGCCGTCGGCCGGCGAAACAAACGGCCGCGCTCCGTAACAGGGGCCACCCACGACGCGGGGCTCGGTGTGATGTCCTCGCAGATGGCATCGTCACGGGCACGGAAGGAGCACGCGCGCCCACTTCCGCCCCCGCCCCGCCCCCGCCCCCGCCACGCTCCATGCACCTGCCCCGGCGCCCAGCCCCGCACCGCCGCGGCTGCCATCACACTCTTCAAGGGACATTTTACTACATTATCAGGAGCGCCATTTAATGTTTTTGTATGTAGTGGGTAAGGAAGGGGTTAGTGTGGAATGCGTTTGTTGCAAGATTAGGGTGTGGAATATTTAATTTGTTTTTTGCACTAATGTAGAACACAATGAAATAAGAAATCTCATTTTATTAAAAAAAATTAACAGTGTGTTTCTCACCTTTGACAGATCCCTCAATGATAATACTAGCTTCTATATTATTTTACTATGATACCGGTGGCTGGTCGTATGGCCACACCGGGCAATGGATGAATGCTTTTTAAGGATAGCTGATTAAAATATGAAGAGTGATGTATCAATGATGAATTGAGACAGGGGGATCCCCCAGAAACCTGCGGCGATTCATCTTTGTCCACTACAAGTTCCACGTGGATCGACTGGAAACGGAACCCTGTCGAGAGGAAGCAAGTAGTCTGCCAGCCGCACCCTTTGCGACTTCGCAATACGCTGACGTGAACGCTGGTGAGACGAGAGAGGCGAGGCGAGGCGAGGCGAGGAGAGTCGTCTCGTCTCGTGGCTCAGAGCGAAGTCATTCGTCTTTCACCAAGGAGGTCCAGGTTGAACTCCCGTCGGATCCCAGACAAGCTCATGTGAAATTTGTTCCAACTAAACGGGTCGGCCTGCTTCACCGGAGCTAGTCCACCCGTGTCAAGTGTCCTAAACGCTACCCTTTTACCAATGCCTTCCAATTCTGGCCGCTGGGTAGTGACGCAGGGGATCGTGGAGAAAAAGGCGCGTACGCGGAGATGCTACCTGGCGGGCCTCTTCGACCACTGACTAGACGAGACGAGACATAAAATACAGCGTCCTCTGGAATACGGAGGGCGCTTGATAATAGATATCGATGGATTATTACTCCGCGCTAAACGCTTGACCAAGGGCGAAGAGACGCGTTGTATCGATTAGATTAAGGCCGCAACGAATTAAAAAAAAGGCGAGAGGTAAGGCGAGAGGCGAGGCGAGAGGAAGAGACGAGAGACGAGGCGAGAGGCGTGGCGCGAGACGCGAGGCCAGAGCAAGGGGGAAGGATAGGCGAGGTGAGAGACGTAGCGAGACGAGGCGAGGCGAAGCGAGGCGAGACGAGATGCGAGGAGAGAGGATTGGCGATAGGCGAGAAGAGGCGTGGCATGCGACATAGGCGCGTGGCAGCGGCCGGCTGCAGCGCCCAAGGACGGTCTTTGACCCCCGGCCCCATTTCGTCAAATTGGATGACGAGGCGCCCGAATAAATGGGGCGGCGGAGGCGCGGGGCACGCCGTGGAGCGGAGCTGAGAGGCCAAGTGTTGAGGGGAAAAAGTGAGATGGAGTGGGGAATTTGTCTTCGCTCTGCAATAACTGTTCGCGATCGCCTCTCCTGTGGCCTTGTATCAATTCTGTGCGAATGCTGTGAAGGCAGTACGTATTACTTCAACGCACGCTATAAAAATCAGCACGGGGAATCCATCTGGATCTGGGAAAAATACAAGAGAATTATTAGGCAAACGCTCTAATTTTTCTATTTGACAGGCAACGCCGAGCCGAGGCGTTTGTTTACACCTGGCAGCGCCTTCTAGATCTTCGCATTGCACGAAAGTGGGATATAGTTCGATTTTGATTTGATTTATTTTTATAAAAAGGTAGAAAGTGAACGTAACGTAAGGAGAGAAATATAATCTGCGCACTGAGAGTAAAAGGCACAGTGGAATCTGAGATGCAACCGATTACTCGCTGTAGAAAGCAGCATCGTAAAATTCAGAATCTACATGACAATAAATAATTTTCAGACCAAATCCAAACTGTTTCATTGTTTTCCGATTCTTCTCGAGTTCCTGAGTACGAAAGGTATCTAAAGGAAAAATATAGTACCTAACGAAATCATAGACACCTCTCACACACTTGGAGACTAGTTGTTCTACAAACATCTGCGAACAGCCACCATTGGACAACCTCATGTGACGTTAGCAATCTTCCTACAAATCACAGACAAATGCTCAATATTTACAGGTTGATTTACAAATTTATTTACAAGCAATAATTTAATACAACTATGTATAGCTCTGGTAGACGGTCCCCAAAGCTCATAAGCAATCCCTAACTGCTAGCAATTAACGTGTAACTCGTGGCCCTCTCCACATGAAAGTCTTAGGCACACAGCGTGACACCCTCAAGCCATTTGCCGAATCCCTAATCGTACAGCCCCGGCGCCGGCCAAAGGCAAAGTTCATTTGCTGTACGTTACACTTGACATCAGTGATCTCCACCTCGCATTATCTTCGTTTATTACTGATCTCTGACAGATACCAGCAACAAATGTAGAAAATCAAAGTAAACGCGCGGACAGGGTGCCTCAACTTCAAAAATGGCGCGTTCACTCCTTTCACTCTTCCTAGCCCCCGCTTGCTACCTCGTCTAAGTCGCTAGGGCGAGCGCCACTAATTCTGCGGCGAGGGCAGAGCTGCAGACACTACAATGCTAGTCGCCGGTTCACCGGTACACTGCCCGCCGCCCCGCTCCACCGCCCCACAGGCCTTCCAAACGGCCACCGCCACAGCCATCGCCAAAAAACCGTCAACGCAGCCACAACCACCAACACCACTGCGACGCCACCACCCCCTTGTGCACTGCTGCCGTCCCGCCTCCGCCGCTGCCACCTCCTACCACTCCCCTCGCCCCGACGCAGCCCACCCCCCGCCGCCAGCCCGGCGCATACCACCGCAGCCTCCTCTCGGGCGCCTCCTCTCCCCCGTTGTGAATAATTCCCGCGCGCGCCGCATTTCGGATCCATTAGCCTCCCGCTAATGCGCGCGTCGTTCCGGGCGTCGCGGCGCGGCCGGCGCAGGTAGCGCGCGTTATGGCCCATTCGCCCGCGCGCGCCGCCCCCGCCGCCCCCGACCTCCACGTGCCGCGCCGCGCAGCGCCTTCCGGGCTCCGGACGGCGCTGCACGGGGACGCCGGCGTAATGGCCAACGCACGCCCTCCGCCCCGTCACCCGCGCTCGATCCCCGGATGAAGCCTCCTGCTGTTCGTCTCGTCGCTCTTGGCCACTGAGCAAATGCTGAGACGCCACCTTACTCCTTGACGCAACGCGTCTCCAAGCCCCTTAAGGGGCGTTGAGCGCTTTGCACAGGGAGTAATCCTCCATTAATGTGCTTTTACTTTTAATATTTGTCAAGTCTCGTCACGTCGCAGTCAGTCAGTGCCTTTTATCCCTTCGGCCAGGGGCTCGACGCCGTTAGATCCCGGGGTTCCTGGCCGGTCACCCAACCACGAACCCGCGAGTCGCGAATGCGCTTAACCTTCGTGACTTCACGGAGCGTAGTAAACGCATTCGGCTAGCGCCGCCGGCACCTTCTTTTGCTTCTCGATATACTCGCTAATGTGGCTTTACTATCTGTGCATGTTTTCTTCAGCTCAGACGTAAATGTAATTGTACATATAAACGTTTCCATGTTGACGCGGTAGAAAGTTGATTTTTCACGTGCGACACAAAAAATAATAGCCCAAAGCTCATATGCCATTCCAAATAGTTTTTATGGCACAAGAGCGAATATTTTCTGATAAAATCTTGCGACAAACTGAAAGAAAGAAAGAAAGAAAGAAAGTAAATTTGCAGAATTTGTGGTGGACAAACGAGCTCTTACTATTTTTTCTCAGAGTCTGCCTGTTTTGTATCCCTTTCATTCCTGTGTTGCTTCATCTTTCAGCGGTCACCTATTCATTATATAAACACGACATTACACATTAAACATTACATTAAACACGATGCCTTTTCTAAATGCTAGTATAGATTTAGAAAATCAAAATCGACGGAGAAAGGCATATTCTCTTTCCTTAAAGATGTCGCCTCATCATTGGTCATGATCATGATATTTTAGTTTCAAAATTACATTCATATGGAATCCATGGTATTGCCCTAGACTGGTTATGTTCGTATCTTAAACAACAATCTCAGAGAGTAGAAATACCTTACTGGAATGGTAAACCATTATGTACACACCTTTCTGACTGACAATTGCACGTGGAGTTCCTCAATGATTGATTTTAGACCCTATTCTCTACCTACTATATCTAAACGATATGCTCTCGACGATTCGAAACGGAAGAGTAGTTCTCTCTGTAGATGATATGAACATTCTTTGCAATAAAGAAACTGTAAATAGTACAATATCAGATGTTTCAAATTGGTTTCGTAATAACAAATTGATAGTAAATGAAAAGAAAACTGTTTTAATACAGTTTTCCATTTCAAATGAACAATTCCGTATTCTATTGGAAATGAAAGATGCACTGATGTTAAGACAACATTTTTAGGTCTCTCAATTCAAACATCAAACGCAACATCCATTGAAATGAATTGAACACAAAATTACGTTCATTATGCCACGCATTCTGAATTCTTTCAAATTCAGTCAGTTTTCATACTCCTCGTTGTGTATATTTCGCGAATGTTCATTCCTGACTGAGATACGGCATTCTGGGGAAATACATCTCATAGCTCCCAGACCTTTAGATTACAAAAACCAATTGTACGAATAATAACCAAATCCCACTCACGTGATTCTTGTAATCCCCTCTTTATTAATCTAGCAATTTCACCATTAACTTCTCTGTTGATTTACGAACCAGTGATTTTAGTAAAAAATGACTGGCTTAAGGGCAGGAAGATATTTTCAGAAAATGTCGATGTCTATTACTATAACACTCGCATAGAAATCATATTCATCAGGTGACAGTATCAACAACTCATTACGAAAAATTCACATACAATACATGTACATTATTTTACAACACTTTGCCAGATGACATTAAACTTTAAATTCGATAGAAAAGTTTAAATGCAAAGTGAAATCGTTTCTGCTGTGTAACTGTTTCTATACAATTAGAGACTATACTGAGCATCAAAAGGAAAGTAACATTAATTTTAACACTGATATATAATGCATTATTTACCATTTGTAACCTGTAACAAGTATTGTATTGCACCCTCCGGGTCAATGACCGTCTCGATCAGGTTTTTCGTCCAGGTTCCCTGATCCATTGAGCAAATGCTGAGATGGCCCATTGTTTTGCCTCTGGACATAAATGTAACTCTATTATCTGTACACGTCTTCTAGAATTCAGTGGCAAATATAGTTATTAAGATTGTCGTTTCGATGTTGTCGCGGCAGGAAGTACTATTCCTTGACGAAGGACATGATGGATAAGAGCCCAAAATTTATTGCTGATTTATCCTTGAAAATAGATTTCATTACATCGGAGCGGTTTTTTTTTTCTCTGTATTCAAAATTCAAGTAGTATATGACTTAGTGTAGGGATCACAGAATTTTGAAAACGTGCACAGAGTTCTCTTCAGAGCACGTCATACACAGTTTTTAACTCTTTGTGACGTAAAATAAATTTTAAAAAATTAAAAATCGACATCTCACACTCAAAATTCATTTTCTGAGGAGTAACTGACTTTAAATGTACTGTTATTGCATTGTGAAAGTTAATATTTAAGATAGAATGGTGAGATACTGCAAAGAAATATAAAATCTCCAAGGAAATGAATATATCAACCGGAAATTCATTAATATTGCTCTTGCGAATCAGGAGCCAGAACACTTGGGAGATGTGTTCATGTTGCTAGTGTCTTATGGTACTTAGGATAAGCGAGACGTCAGTATATATTCGATATCCAACTACTGCTTTTGTAGAAAAACTTTTTAGATGCTGCACGCAGACCAGATTCAATCGATTTGAATGATAGAGATATCATAAACGTTGTAGTAGAGAACTAAAATGCAAAAAAGATTCATAAGAAAGGCAAAGCTATTCTCGATAATGAAGCACCTTGATAGCAAGAGGCAAAGGGACTCAAGGTAATCAACCGCCCTGATAGAGGCAAGGGGACTTACGATAACGATTCACCCTAGCGTGTAAGGCAAGGAGACCTACGGTGATCATGTACTTGAACGTAGAACGAAAGGTGGCTCACAGTAATGAAGGACAATGACTCACGGAAAACGAAATAACATAATTCACAAGTCTAAACAAGTGAGGTTTCATTTGAATATGATCTCAGTGCACATATATGCCTTTCTATCATCGACGTGATCCCCGTTTGAAAATGGACATTAGATAAAAAAGAACAACTTTTTTGGCTTAACGGCCACAACGACTCTTGATCAGTATGATCTAATGTTCAACATACTAAATTTTTAGACACTTTGACAGAAACCTCATTTCCATAAGATTTCTGCGGGGTTCTTTATATTCTCTGTTTACTGGCCCCCTAAAAATAAATCTCGTGGTCTTCCTCGTTGATTCTCACTAGATAAAAATTGAGAATTGATTAATTGAACCAATAGATGTGCATAAAATTTGCAATTTACCCTAAAACACAATATAATAATAATAATAATAATAATAATAATAATAATAATAATAATAATAATAATAATAATAATAATAATAATGTTTTGCCATATGGAAATTGAGTTTATATCAGCGATCTCATAATAATTTGGAAAGAATATCAAATAAATATGTCAAGTAAATTAAAAACTGAGTGGGGAGATCCTTGCAGTTACAAAAGCTCCGTAATATTCAGAAATCATATTTTTGCGCATTTAGTAAGGTTATCGCTCGTGGAAGGGAATGTAGTCTTCCTAGTTGTTCTTTATAGACAAAAACAGCTTCAATTTATTATAGACAACGTATCACATTTTGTTTTATTAATAGACGTAAAACAAAATGTGATACGTTGTCTATAATAAATTGAAGCTGTTTTTGTCTATAAAAATCCTATATAAAAAAGACAACCTATAAAACATATTAACATTTCCTAGTTGTTCCTAATGACGAACAGCTGCTATCTCCATAAAAAAGAAGATGCGGTCTGCAAGTGTGTGATACAAGCGTATGTAAAAATCCCAGTAATTAATGTGACTATTTTACCCATTTATTCCCTCTCATATTCATTGAAAACGTGTCGGTTCCACTAGCATCCTATTTTCTTTAATATCATAAAGGCTTACTTACGATGTAAAGAACTCGATCATGGATTCGAGATCTTCATTCAACATGTCCGGAAACCCCTAGCCGCCTAGGCAGATATCTTCTCATCACCCTGCATTTGCATGTCAAAGAAACTTTCGTCGTTCCCTACTCATTTCCTACTCCGTCATGGGAAATCTCCCCCTAACAGATTAGCAGTCACCAAGTGGCGTGCTGAATATGAACATTCAGTTTTTGATCCACGTCTATAGTGTTTCTCCTCTATTATAATGGATAAAAGCCATCGGTTAAACACGCGTTTTTAAGGGCCGCATACCAATGGCGAAGTCACCGCCGGACTTCACGGTATTTCCTTCTTCCAACTGTGTTTACGTAAGGAGTTACTGTTTCATCATATAAATGTTTCTTACAATTAAAGTCTCATCAACTACGAAGTCATTAGCGACCACTATTGATTTAACATTAGGGCATCTGTATACTGAAGTAATATGGTGACGATGTGGAGTGAAAGGACGAACACAAATACAACCATACCCGTGGGGGACTCGAACCCGCGATCCTTCTGCCCAAGATCGCCACGGCAGTGGTCTTAGCGATCTCGGCACAGTCTGCAGATGTAGAGAAAGTTGTGCAATCGGAACAACATAGTGAAGGATGAACGAGTTCTTCATAAAGAAAAAACACGTCGTCATCTCTGACTCCAGGGAAAAAACACAAGTACAGACAATAATAAAAATGTACCTACATGCCCTCTCCATACCTCAGAAACTAAAAATATTTAAAACAGAAATGCAGAAATTATTGTAGTATATTGCTAAATTGGTGTATCATGAGTCCTTAAATATATACAATTTTCGTACCTTTTGCAATTTAGTTTGGGGCGTGGCGTTAAACCGCGCCCCTCCTGGTGTCCTCGGGGAATTGCATTGATATGCGACTGTTCAGAGTTCGATTGTCAGATGTCTACCATTTTTTACCGCTGAAAACCGCTACATGCTGAAATATGTAATGTTTCATCTTAGCATCCAATAAAAAAGTGTAGCTTCTTAAGGCTTTCACTGCTGCACATTAGTTCTGTTCTTACCCGTGAGTCGTGCAGAAAGGTTATCCATCGTCATAGCAGTCACTACGATCCTACAGGAGACATTTTAAAACATAAATATCAGATTGGGATTTGGAATATCCTACGAATTTCTTATCCACCGTGTTACGTATACGCCACCAGTCAACACAACCTGTTCACAGGATTGGCAAATGCCGTAATTATTAGTTCTGGCATGTTTATATCTGAGAAGGTTGTATTTCATCGCGGGGTCGGAGGAATGCTACTGGTCAAAACAGCGAGTTTTATCATCTCAGCGCCTTGCCTAAGCCCCCGTGTCGAATACCCGGTCCGTCGTCCATTTATCCAGATCCTAATCCGTCGTCACGGGAAGCCGCTACCGGCCACATTAGCCGCCGACACTCCCCTTCCCCGTCGAGGCCGGCGGCGTGTAGGCGCTTTTTCCGCTCTCCCCCGCCGCGCCCGGGCGCGGTGTCATTGCGGTCGGAAAAAGCGCGGCTGCTGGCCCCTTGCGGTGCGCGTGACCACGTGACCACACGCAGGTGGGGCTTTTATGGCGGAGCGCGCGCCACCCAGGGCGGGGGCCCGCGCTCGTACCCCCGACGCCCGGGGCCCCCAACGGCCCCCTCGCCCCAGCCACGAGCCGCACGGTGGGCGGCTGCGGTCATAGCGATTTAGATCGAGCTGTTCTGGCAAGATTTACTTAAGAATGGAATGTTGATTTTTTGATGGTGTTGGCATTTGAATGCAACAAATTAAAAATGTCTTTAACGGCATGTTTATTATTTACACTACAATATGAGCAGCTTACGTCAGTTGCTATCGAATAGTACTACACGCATTGTCGTTATTTACCAATCGGATTCTGGCTCCCTGACTGGACATCTGAAGATGAAATTTACGTGAGTAAACCTTCCGCGTTGTCATTAAGACATTTTTATTTATTATAGTTCAATTCAAACTTCGAATTAAAAAGTACAAACCAAAGATAAAAACGTATAGTAAATGTTGCTTTACTATCTGTTCCCATTCTCTTGAGTTTTATTTTTGCTAGTTGCGGAAGGAGTAGAGGAGATTAGGATTTTTTCAGCAATATTACGATTTATGACGATATGTCTATAGGTTATCTGCCGTTACAAATAGTTTGTATTGCACTGAATCGAATATTTCTGGTGTGAAATATTGTGGAAACGCTTGTTGCTATCTTTATTCACAATTCAACTAAAGCGATCGGCCATCCGACCGGCTAATTAAATCTATTAACATTTGATCCGAGTTATCAAATCTATTAACAATATCAATTGTACGTTGATACGATCGAGAGACCATGTGGCGTGAATGACAGAATTCGAAAAGTTACAACGCGGTAGGATGTACGTATTGTAATGGTTTAAAGGCCTTCGATCTAGCTACGTAGTTTACAGCTACAATGCAATTATATATAATTACTTATTAAATAAAAATGAAATATGACCATTTTGCGTCGATACGCAATTTTAAAGTTTCGAAACTATACCAATCCCGATCCTAAATTCACAATGCAATTAAAACTATTCCATTTGACTGATCACACTGAATGTTCTGTGAGCAAACTCTTGCTTTCTACGTTCGGCCCACTGTCCCGCCGACTGCTAACCCACACACGCTGGCGCGCATCTCAACGGCCACTCATGGCCCACTGCCGCCCACCCACCGGCAGGCTGCGAGGTGGGGCGCCGCTGGGAACCGCGCGGGCTACCAGATAATAAGACGCCACCGGCCGAGGATGCTCCCGGCGGGTAGAGTGAGGGGAGGGAAGGTTCACACTGGCGAACATTTCAAGACGAATAGAAGGGAAATATTATCCCTATCAATTTCAAAGTATAAATGACCCAGTGTATTATCAAAGAGGGTCAGGATGAGGGTCAGATTCATGCCCATCGCTTATGCTTTGATTTTATATGTGTTTTTGACAATGTTGATAAATTAATAAACCGGTTAGGTGGCTGCAGTGACATCCATTGATGCCCCTGCAGCCTCTCCCACCGGGAGATTCTAGGGTTCGAGTCCCGACTGTGGCAGGATATTCGCCACTAACTTACATGGGCACGTCGACTTCAGTCGCTGCCTGGAGAAGAATTCTGGCGGCCGGCAGCTCTGATCGGTGGTTATTCATGGTTTCTCCGAACAATACCTTGCGAATGTCGGAGAATTATCCTAACAAACGAACTGCGGACCACGTCCTATCCTCCTTACATTCTCCTTAGTAGCACTACGTCCCTTTCTCACTTCCTCCTTACACACACCGTCAGTCACTGCGTCCCCTGCGTCACTAACGTCCCTTACTTCCACACACATGTATATGCACTACACAACCACACACGCTGGAAGACCTGTCGGGAGCAAGAGCTTTGCCCAGCTGGGGGAGATACGTTGTTGAAGAAAACGCCCTTAGCGGACGTTTAGGTAGACGCCGGATCTCGGGAATCAGCGGGGCAGAACGATATATTCAATAATGTGTATATAATATGTATATATGTATTCATTTAAACAAAAACTTTTTTAAATTTCGAGCATTGCAAAGGAAGAAAAATTCGATTTTCACGCACTAATATTTATATTTAAGTTGAGATAGACCCGTAGTAAAGAAATGTCACAGACTATTAAAGAAATGCCAGAGTTTCGAAGTTTACTCTACTAGGGCAGAGTCCCGCGACGGGAAATACCCGGAGGAGGAATTCCACACAATCCCACGTATAATCGACGTCAGGTCTCACCACCGAGCGTGAATGAGTTGTTGGCGGTTAGTGATACCGGGCGCGTCAACTACTGAGGTTATTAGTCCCGTAAGTGTAGTGCATGTTTTCTCCTCGGGAGGTGGCGATGATCTTCCTCCGCTGGATGGCGAAATACGGCGCCGACCCACCGTGGGTAGCGGGGTTTCCCCTAACCACGTATCTCCCACCAGCGGGGTACCGCCACAGCCGGAACAATGTTTAAGCTCCCAACCGGTCTCCGATATGTCTGGTAGTGTACTGCATGTTAGTGTAAGTGTGTGTAAGGGTAAAGGGTAGGACAAAGAAGAGGAAGGAAAGATCGCGCGCGATCCGTAACCCGTTTGTTTGGGTACTGCTACGGCATTCGCCTGGTGTTGATCGGAGAAACCACGGAAAAATACCGATCAGAGCAGCCGGCCTTTAGAATCCTTCTCCAGACAGCGACTGAATTCAATCTAGCTGACAAGCTTGTGTCAAAAATCGTGCCACTGTCGGGACTCGAGCATAGGGCCTCCCGGTCAAAAGCACATCAGTGACATCTCCAGATGCACTGTGCCACCTCTCAGGGTTCGAGAGTGGAAGAACACCGCCCAAGATAAAAGCATGCATCACTCTCACGAAAGTAATGACCAAAGCAGTTGTCGTGCCAGGAAACACGAATCATCCATCAATATACTCCTTCCAATGAGGCCTCTAGTGGCAATTCCTCGTGTGTGAGCAGCGCGTTGGCTACGGGGCAGGTGCAAGGAGGGAGTGCGGGGCGTTGGGGGCGTTGGGTGGCGTTGGGGGCGTTGGGTGGCGTTGGGGGCGTTGGGGGCGTTGGGGGCGTTGGGGGCGTTGGGGGCGTTGGGGGCGTTGGGGGCGTTGGGGGCGTTGGGGGCGTTGGGGGCGTTGGGGGCGTTGGGGGCGTTGGGGGCGTTGGGGGCGTTGGGGGCGTTGGGGGCGTCGGGGGCATCGGGGGCGTCGGGGGCGTCAGGGGCGTTGGGGGCGTCGGGGGCGTCGGGGAGCGTCGGGGGCGTCGGGGGCGTCGGGGCGTCGGGGGCGTCGGGGGCGTCGGGGGCGTCGGGGGCGTCGGGTGGCGTCGGGGGCGTCGGGGGCGTCGGGGGCGTGGGAAGCGTCGGGGGCGTCGGGGGCGTTGGGGGCGGGGCGGATGCGAGCGCGAGCGCGAAGCGTGGCCACCGCCGCCGCCGCCGCATTGTTCCCGGCCTTGGGAAGAGCCCTTGGGCAGGGCCGGCGCAGCCCACCCAGAAGCGGACGTCCCAGCGCTCCAGTCGGCTGCGCGGAGAAATTGCTTAATTAGGCGGTGCGCGCGGCCTGCCGGCTCATCAACACCGCTGGCCAAACAGCGACAACCGCCTCCGCCGCCTCCACCGCACCGCCGGGCCGTTCGATCCGCACTCGGCCGCGTTGGATTTAGTTTGCCCATAGCTTAGGACGCATGCGTTTTCATGCGTAACACTTCTCACACACAAACACACCAATATAATACATTTGCATTATTTTACAACACATTGCTAGATGACATTTAACGATTAAAATTTCTTCACACTTTAAGTGACTAGCAAACTTTTTCCTGGTATATAACTGTTTCTATATAATAAGATATTAAACTGAGCATCAAAAATGAAAATAATTTTTATAATTAATGCATTAGATACCATCCAACTGTATAATTCTAAAAGTCTAAATTTGCTTGTAACAAGAATTGTACCTCAGCTTCAAGTTGAATGACCTCCATCTCGACCAGATTATTCATCCGGTTGCTCTGATTTATTGAGCAAATGCTGAAATGGCTCCTTCTTTTGCTTCTAGACATGCACGTAAATGTAGCTTCATTATCCGTGTACTAGAGCTCAGTGCGTAATAAGTAATTCAGACAATTGATCTCTATGTTTTCGCGGCAAAACGATGAATCCTTTATCAAGGGCACATGAAGGGATAATAGTTAAAATACGTAAGTGATTTGCCTTTGAAAATAGTTTTTATTACCCGAGAGCGAATATTTTATCAATTGTACCTTATCAATCACAGTTGTCACCTGTAATCATAAATCAACTGAATATTATATGAATTAAGGATGGCAGAGCTCAAGAAAATGTTCTCAGATTGTGAACACTCACACAGTTTTTAACGAGTTTTGAATAAATATAAAAAACACATCAGGGTAATTGAATGGAAACTGAATTTACATGCAAGAAAAAATATCAATTTTAATTTACTAGGGGAACCCGTCAGACGTTGCTCTGCACTTCATCTCCTCCTTTCTCCTTCCCTCTCCCTTTCTCTCTTAGTCTCTCTCACCGTCTCTGTCCGTCTGTACAGATACAGGAGGTACAGGAGATCCTGTATGTCCCTTTATCTCCTGTCTCAGTCTCTCTCTCTCTCTCTCTCTGTCTGCCAGACTCTGTCTTCGTGTCTCTCTGTCTGTCTCCGTGTCTCTCTGTCTGTCCCTGTGTCTCTCTGTCTCTCTGTCGGTCTCTGTGTCTCTCTGTTCCTCTATTTCACATTTAGTTGCAGATTCAGCACGTCGTTAACAATTTAGATTAAAAAATGCTGCCGAGTGATGCGGATTGCGTTCGACATGAATATTTAGTTTTGTTCTACAACGACATCTAGTGGACTTACTACAAAATTAACACAAATTTCTGGGTGAATAATAATAATAATAATAATAATAATAATAATAATAATAATATTTATTCCCAACTTGTTTTACAGAGATAATGTACATTGTTGTTTCTTGGAATTACTAACCATCGATAACCAGTTGTGGTGGTTAGCAATAATGAATTTATAATTTATTATCTGTCTACTTCTACATGGTATTTATGTGCGGCGTGTTTTTTTACAATATTCTTATTTTTTAACATTTGTAATATAAGTTTTTGTGAACAAACAAAATAAAAAACCTAGCTTTTAATTATACAATAAGTGAAAATTTACAGAGATACAATAGGTATATTTACTTAGACAAAAAATATATTTACATAAATGAATTTATATTTAATTTATACAGCAAAAATTTTTTATTGCAAAATTTTTTATATTTAAGGATTTACTATTTTTCCGAGCACAGATCCTTTAGGCACGCCTTTTTCGACTATGCCTGAATTACTTTAACAGTTACCTATTTTGATTATTTGTTCCCGTTCAGAGAGGAACTGATTGAATCATTCTAAGGCTACACCTCTTATTCCTATATTCTCCATTTTTGAGAGAAGAATTTTGTGATCTACCATGTCAAATGCTTTTCTAAAATCAATATACACGTTTGTACTGGCTGGCTGATAATTAGAGCACCCTTTACCATTTCTTCAAAAGTGCGGAATCACATTGTATAATTTAGAAATAAATTGTTATTTTGATGCTGGTAATTTAAGTTACATTTCTTTCCTTTTCCTGAAACGTTATCTCCTTGCAGTGAATACGCATTTATCTCATATGCACTGTGCTTACGCAATTTACATCTGATCATGAGGAGACAATCTATTATTCAGCCTGTAAGTCATTTAGTTTATTATTGTCACAAAATTGGATACATTAGATTTAAATAGATCTTTCCCTCCGTAAATATAACGTAAGTTATCGTGCAATGGCATACAAGAGAATTAAGTAATATTAAAGCAACATTTGAAGAGTCGCTTGCGACAGCGTGTGTACCTGCCAGTCTGCGACATAACTTCGTTGATCGGGAGGTTCTGCATTGAAGTCCCGATGGTGACATTATTTCGGACACCAGAGGTCTGCTGCTATGATCGAATTTTCCTGCGCTTCGTCTATCATTTCCAGGCAGACGCAGGAATACTGCGGCCAACGGACCGCTCGCTACCATTCCTTCGCTATTTCGCACCCATTCCATCTTAAGTCCGTTTATATGCTCATTTTTCGGTATAGAAATGGCACGGACTACAATGTTCATAAAAATTAAGCATGCGTCAACAACGGTTGCCTCCCGCGATCCAGGCCACGCATCGTAAACGTCTTCTCGGTTGTTATATCTATGGCGCGGATTATTTTATGCACCTTTGAAAGCATTTGGTGTCACTGCAGTGCCTCTGACGGGGAGACTCTAGTATGTTTCGAATCCAGACCCTGGCGGAAATTTTTACACAAGCGCTAGTTAGGTCGAATTCAGCCGCTGTCTGGAGCTGATTAGCGGCCAGCTGTTCTGATCGGTAGTTTTGCGTGGTTTCTCGGATCAACATCAGACGAATGCCAGAGTAGTACTTCAACAAACGGGCCAAAACCGCGCGCGATCTTTCTTTCCTATTCCCTATTCTCCCCCCTTATACACACCACGCACATTTACATTCACTACACCACCACACATGTCGGGTGCTTAGAGCTCGCCCGGCTGGAGCAGTGCCCTGGTGGTGAGAGATACCTGCTTGTGGAAAAACATGCTAACCGACATGTATGTCAGCGCCAGATATCGCCATCAGCGGGAAAAATCACTGCCACCACCATCTACGGTGATCAAAACATTCACTTGACGGAACTAATTACCTTGGCAGTTGACGCACTAGGAAAAACTAATCATTGAAATAATTTGTGACACAATAACATTGGGTCAACTTTTATATATAGTGAGAAGCAGTTGTGCATTCAACAATGCATTTTAAGTGTGAATAAGTTTCTATCCAACCACTTGTAACATTAGAGTTATCGTTACAGTTCTGAATTTCAAACATTCCAAACACTCAGTAATCAGAACACATTAAATAGGTATGGGGCACTAATAACAATTTATAAATTAGTAATATAAAGAATACTACATTATTCGAAAGTAAATATAGCATAACACTTGAAGTCTTTACTCAAGTTCGAAATTCCGCAAGAAAACCATTCTTGATTTTCGAGAAGCTATGTTAAACACAGTCCCACATCAATAACATATTTTTTTTATTTTAGACCAGTGTAACTTCAAATACGGATCCTTTACATGAAAGAAAGGTGAGAAATAATAGTTATTTACAAAAAAAGCATATCTTAATCCCAAACAAGTTCGCTGTACATCGCTAATCTGGCATCATTCGTATATATGATAAACCTAACAAAATTTGAAGGAAAAGTTGCAGGACTATTACGTTATGATGTGGTCAGCTTCGAAGTACGCCAAACAAAAAGCAGGTCACAGCATTTTTCGAATTGATGTTCATCTTCGATTTCTTTCATCCGTTCTTTCTTTCTTCCTAACTTTTTTCTCTTTCCTTCTTTCTCTTTCTTTCTGTCTCTTTCATTTTCTCTTCCTGTCTCACTTTATCTCTGTCTTCTGCTTTCTTTCTTCCTGACTTACTTCTTTCCTTTGCGTGACTTTTAAATGTGGGAACTGAGAGGAATTTCATAATGCTGTTTATCATGCAAAGTTACTCTCTGAACTAGCACAAAACCTGCTGCTTCCTGAAACATCGCCTTTCAAATGAAACTTGCGCCTGCCACGGGTCCGATGAGAATCTTTTTTTGGAAGAGAGGTTATCTAGCATAATTTAATTCCTAGCAACTTTATTTCTTTCTTTTCTTTTCCTTTTCTTTTCTTTTCTTTTCTTTCATTTTTTCTTCTCTTTCTTTCTTTCTTCTTTCTTTCTTCTTTCTTTCTTTCCTTTCATTCTTTCCTTTCTTTTATTTCTTTTTTTTCGTTTTTCTTTCATTCTTTCTTTCTTAACTAGTTTATGGGAAAATGCATTTACCATAAACCTTCTATATAAATAAAAATGAATCGCCGAAATGTGTATAAGCGCGTAACTTTCGAACACCAACAGCACCAAATTGAATAATTCTTATTTTTTGGGGGACGGTTTTGTCAGGACAAGGTTTGTATAAAAGAAAATTTTTAAAAATCGAACAAAATTTTTAGAAATCTCATAATATGAAAAGTGAGTGAGTGAATGAGACAGAAGACTGTGAGAGATCTTCTATATATTAACAAATTATTAAAAGAGGAAAAGGAAGAGGAGAACAGAGATAAGAAAGAGAAGAAAAGAAGGAAAGGAGGAAAAGGAAAAAAAAAAGGGGAGAGAGAAAGGAAAGACGAAAGGAAAAAGAGAAAGAAGGAAGACAAAAGGAAAAGAGAAAGAAGGAAAGACAAAAGGAAAGAGAGAAAGAAGAAAAGAAAAAGGAAAGAGGAAAAAAGAGAAGGAAAGGAAGAGAGAAGGGAAAAGAGAAAGGAGAGAGACGGAGAAGTTAGGGGGAAAGGGGGAGAGGGAGAAAAAGAAAGTGAAGAAGAGGGAGGGAAGGAAGGGGGAAGGGGAGAGGGAATATAGAAGAAAAGACAGAGAAGAAAGAGAAGAAAGAGAGAGGTAAAGGGAAATAAAAAAGAGGAGAAAAGAGAACGGGAAAAAGAGAGATGTAGGAAATGAGAGGAAAAAAGGGAAAGGACTAAGAAAGAGGGAAAGGAGTGAAAAGAGAAAGGGAGAGAGAAAAAGGAACAAGTGAGAGAAGGAGAGAGAGAGAGAGAGAGAGAGAGAGAGAGAGGATAGGACAACGTGTGCCGGGTTCTGCTAGTGTGAAATAATAATCACTATATTTTTAGTAATAAATAATAATTCACTATAACCATAGAAAAAGCTGCTTCGTCTGTTATGTCTTGTATGTCCATTGAACTGATCTGTGAAATATATTTATTGAGTACATATTCGAAACTCGTGCGATTTACCATGTATTACACGTACGAGTTTGTGTGTCTCAATGTGAAATGCATGAGGAGGCTCCCAGATGTGAAGTTTGGCACCTCCAGTTCATTGATTCTTCTGCATCCAGAAGGTTGCGCTCACAAACCTTCCTAATATATCTCAGGCTGGAAATCTACTGATTCCTAGTTCCTTAAATATTTCCTACGGAGTAATGTAAACACTGAGTAGGCGCTTATGAATTTACTTATATATTATTTATTTCTTATCGTCTCAGTGTAATTAATTAACTATATTATGTTTCCTACCGACGCTCATATTAAATTTTACATTTTGTGAAAATAATATACAATATCTCATTATATTCTGTGAATATAACGAGATATATTATGAAACAAATATTAGAAATGTAATTCGGATAATAAGCAACGGTTTATTATTAAAAACAGCAACATCAAAAAGCAACCAAATTAGCATGTCATTTCTAATGATAACAACCTCAAACGCAGAACAAAATAATACCAAATTGATGCACGCTAATAATAGTTAAACTGTAAATTTACTTCACAGAAAGGAATGCTATTTTAGTCGCAGAACATCGTAAACTGTTGTCAGTATTCTGTTAATCAAAATAATTCTAGGTCATGTTATGGTATTTATAATGTTTCAGTAGCAAACAATGGTACTATATTTTTAGTGCAAATCACGAACATCTGGGAATTTAAAGAGAATAAATACACAAATAAATGATGCAGAAGAAATAAAAACAGTGTATTTTATTCAAAGGTGTCACAAGAAGCTGAAGATGATAACCAATAATCTATGCAATTGCTATGGAACCGATTTTTTCGCAACACTTTATTCAATACTATCATAATTGACGCCCCAAAGACACATTTTACAATAGTTTTCGAAGGGAGAAAAGTCACATTTTGTGATCGGAAGCAAAGCTAGTTGTCATTGCAGCATTTGCTTAACGAATCCGAGGAAACTGAACAAAAAATCCGATTGAAGTTTTAAAATGGTTCAGTTTTATTACTATAATTTAAAATTTTAGTATATGATTCCCGTCACTTAAAATTTTAATGCGTAATATTCGTAAAGTAAGTTTTATTTTATTAAAATATTTACGCATCTTAACATTCTTGATCTTGTTCAGTTTACTTAGAATAGGTCCTTGTGTTGAGATCAAATGAAGTGTAGCCGATGCGTTGTAAGTGAATACTGTTGCGTATTTGAACGAGTTGTTTTAGATGTTAATTAACATTTAGAAAATGCCGCGATGAACGCTTTATTAGCATTCAGAAACGTTGGCAATTTAAATAATTTCTTTTCAATTGATCCACACGCAAAGACGTTTTTACGTCAACTTATTGTTTGATGACATTCATTACTTTCCATTACGTGTTTCACAAACACGTGAATTTTGGCCTTGAAATGTGCAGAGCCAGCCTTAACACGAAGACCCGCCTCTCTAAGTGGCGTTGACAAGGAAAGGCTAAAAAAAGGTCATTCTACTCTGCCTCCCAGTGGCTTCCTCCGTTTCGCTACGGGCCCGTTACTTTTGGTCGCCATTGCATCTCCACCAGGGAATGCATTCCCTCCGCTTCCTTAACTCTTTGCGGCGGCGATGGTGTAACGGTTAGCATATCGGGCTGTTATACCAAAGTTCGCGGGTTCGAAGCCGTGGATTTTTAAGGGCGAAAACATTCTTCGTACGCCTGCCTTCGGAGGGGAAGTAAAGCCAGCTGTCCCATGTTAGTAGATTTACTGCATGTAAAAGATCCTGAAGTCTAAATGATGCCTCTGAGCTAAATTAAAACTGCCTGTTTCGTCGCCTAAGTTCTTTCTCCGCTAGTAGGTCAAAGGATCGTAACGAAATTTGCGTGGTCAAGCGAAGAGCAGGCCTCATGGCCTGAGTCTCGCCACGTAAAATAAGGCATTCGTTCATTCATTCATTAATCCTCAATTTCACCGCCTCCACTACCTCCGTCGCCCGTGTCCGCAACACTGTGGACCGCGCGCCATGGAACGAAGATTGCAGTGCAAGGTATGGCGGGAGATTTCGGTAACTACGATTTTAACTTTCTTTCACGTAATTATTAACATTAACAATTATATTTCATAACAGGGATTATTTCGGATTAGTATGTATAACAATTACTTATTTGCTATATTTTTTCTATATCCAAAGTGTTAATTTATGGGTCTCAGAATTCCCAAAAGCAAATTTTGGGTTCAATTTTGCTGCCATTATCTCCGTTAATTGTAAAAAGAGTACCTGTACGACAAATTAGTCTCATTAATTACGATTAGAGAACGTAATACAAACAAAAGTAAAACGCAGCATGGAAAAATTTGGTACATCTTTGCCTCTGGCATCGCAAACCCAGCCGACGTGTGACGTCACTCTCTTCAAGTTTGTCTCACTTTGTCGGTCATCAATATCACTATTGGCCTCGCCGTCCCTCTGTCACTAGCTTTACAATCGTCATCCGTCACCATCCCCAAAGCAGCGGTCATCTCTCCCATCGACATCGCCCCCGGACATCCCACCGCTGTCGCCATCTACGCCCCGCACCTCCATCGCTCCTGCCACCACCATCCTCACCGTCACCCCAACCGCCACCATCCCATACTCGCAGCTTAGGCCGCCATCAAAGCTACAGCCCCAGCTTGCGTCTCCATAACAGCCTCCTCTGCACACGCCGACACCCCCGCCCGCCCCGCCAGCCTCCACCTCCAACAGACCACCCGCCGGCCCATCTCGGGCGTCTCGGCTCGCGAGGCCGCCTCGCTTCATAAAATTTACTGCTCGGGTCACCGTTGATTATCCTCCCGGAGCAACGGCCTCGGCCTGGCCCCCGCCGCGGGCGCCGCGCCGCCAGCCAACGGCTCGCCCGGGAGACGCGATCGCGCGGCACGGCGTTTGGGGCTAATTAGTGCATCGCGTGTGTTTGCAAGTGCACAAGTCGAGAAACAAACCATCTCATTCAAATGTCCAGGGAGGCACACATACCCGTTAGGCTATTTGCAAACGTATGCAGTCAGAAACCATTGTACTATTTAAGGTGTCATAAGCAACAACTCAAAATTGCTCACCTGCATCATTATCAACATCAACATCAAGAACGCTATATTTATTGTCAAGAAGCATACTAAACCCTCCTTAGATAATGTTGGTAGAGCTGAACGAAAATCACAATCGAGATGTTCAGCAAGTAAGTTATCCTCAGCCTCTTTTTATATAGGTAATTACTAATTACATCTTACTCCTTAAATCCCAAATTTTTCAGTAGCTTTCCGAAAATAAAAGAGTTTTCACCCAAATATATCCATGTATGTTCCAGAAGCTGAGGAAAATTACCAAGTTTGAAAGCAAATAAATGAATTGCAACAATATTGCAGTTTTTTAATGTCATGTAACAAAGAGATTTTTCACAAGAATATTCTCCTTTCATAAACAGGAATACAGGCTATTGCACCAGAAACTACTTTTACTGTCACAAGAGAGTTACGTTGTATAAATAAACTGACCTTATGATTTTTGCCAGGCTGTAGTTACATCTTGAATACAATGTAGATTTACCTGAAAAGAAAAAAAGAATTGGTATTATAAAGCTCCGAACTCGTGTTCGTAAATAAAAACAAGTGATGCTAAAACAGCACGTATTTTCTCATTCATATTTGATGCAAAATGGAACGAAAAGTACTCTAATTTTTAAAAAATGGTAAATGGCCTTATTTCAAAATCTATCTTTAAAGAACAGATTTCATTCTTTCGGGCGCTTGCGCGATTTAGTGTCACATGGGCGGTCGCGGGGCGGCATTTTAGCCGACGACGAAATTCCTCTCCTTCACTCACTATCACAGCTTCTATTGCTCGGCAGTCATTAGGAATTTATTAAATAACATCAACAGTGCAGTACATTAAAAATTTATAGAAACAATTTTAATTATTCTCCAGAAAAGAAATTTCTGGAGATAATCTGCAAAATTAGTCTTCTAATTTTCTTAACTGATGAAAAATACATACAATATAATAAGGGCACAATAAAAATCGAAATTAATATCTAATGAAGGAGGAAGGTAAAAATCTAATAATTAAGATGAAACTAGAAAAAGAGAATGTGTAGGTAGCTAAATGTTATAATAAAACGAGAATAGTAAGTATAGGTATCCAGATTACTGAAATCCACTAAAATCACCTACAAGTTACATGTAATGAAGATAATACTATTAAAATCTAGATGTATCCATACTAATTAGAGACAATCAATTTGCGTTTAAGCAAATCAATTTACAAACCAATTGTATAAATGTAAAAATTATTGACAACTATTACGTTCTTATATTTAAATAGAAAATTAGGAATATTTAATTACGAAACACAACGAGAGGACTTACAATGACTGAAAATAAAAATGAGTACAATAATAAGATATTTTTTTAACCTTGAAATATAATCGAAAAAGCAATATGCTGTAAGGAATCTATTTTGAAAGCCATGGTGCCATGAGAATCCATGTTTCGCATCCAAGACATTGTTATTTTGACTAATTCGGTTTTGCAAGTGAAATGATGTTTACATAGTACGTATTATTTCTCGGTAACTTGTTAATTACTGCTTTCTTGTGGAATAATATTTAATAATATGTATAACCTTGTAATTGGAAATACATAACTATGCATTCCACGTGTGCATAATAATAATGCTTTAAAATGCAATTGTAGGAAATTGATTGATTGTATATTTCTGATAGAGCGAATATGAATGTCATAGTTACTGGAATGAGCATGGCGGACGCTGACCCCATCTACGTCGGGGTTTTGTTCAATTATCCTCGATCCAGTCAGCGAATGTTCGAAAATTCATTTCTCTACAATGAATGTCGCTTTTGAGCTTCCCAAAGAGTGTGAAGCTACAAGTAACTTTTCACCTTCACTTACGTTTTACTGCATTTGACACACAAAGTTGTAGTGATGACACATGAGTAGATGTGTATTAAAAGATGTTTTTTATTCTCTATTCAGTAAGTCAAAATTTGTTTTTAGGAAAAGGGGTAAAGTCATCTGACATTTCGTCTGCAAAATTTGTAGACCACATGAGAGATTTAAGAATACTACACTAATATGAAAACATAAACACAACTTAACAATATTGAAAATATTAACTAACCTCAAAAAAATATATTTTTCAATATTTACATTAAACACCAACGGTACGAGCATCATATAAGTTACATTACAACAAAAGTGCCGCTAGATGTTTAACATATTGTTAGTAAGCTAGTAACGTTAAACTTGCAGTGATCTTTAATCTTACATCACGGAATTTAACCGTGACCATCGTAAAGTTATCTGTTCACTTAGGTAGGCCTCTTTCTGCGACTTCGTATTTTTCGTACTGTGCATGCACATTTTCACTCCCTTGTTCTTATTCACTATTTTTGTTCTTTAGCGTGGACAATGAGATTTATTTTCCATACAAATGGTTATAATTTTACTATTATTCTCTTTCAAATTCTAACGATGTTTTATTAACAGGTCTCGTTAGATAAAAAATAGTGACAGTGTCATTTTCACTCGTGCACGGAATCACGCCAACCCAATAAAAATGTCATTGCAAACGTTAATTGAAGCTTGTTACCTAATTACTGTTCAGCGTTCTTACCTAATATACTTTAAGTACTATATCACAGCGCGATTCACCAATCTGTGCATCAAGTTGTCCAGAGAGGATTAACGAAATTGCCAGTGAAATGGATTGCTCGCAGGTTCACTATCTCTTCGGTTTGCACAGTCGTGTTTCTTCATAAAGGTGACACTGATATATTGAAAAATAACATTGCAATAAACTTTTCACGGAATTGAGATATTTCGAAATCCTTTTGTGCTCGTCCCTCTATATGTTTCGACTGTGAGGCAATTAATGGTTGTACACCTTAGTTGGAAGCTTAAGATTAATGCATCCCTCATGAAAATGAACGTTCCAGCGGTTAGATGCATTTTGTGATGCATTCTTTATCATAGTCTTTGAATGGTTTTGTAAAATATTTAATGTATTTTTGATATTTGAATGTTATTCTCATAGACATTTGTGATTATATGTATGGTCTTGGTGATTAAATGTAAGTAATGGAAGACCATCTCCATTAACAGTGTTTGTGAAAAATTGGAGCACAAGTTTGAAAACATTTTCACAAAAATAATTTTCACGTTGACAAGAAACAATGTCCAATAATAAAATATAAACTAGTTGTGATACAACAGAACATGTATTCTCGTATTATTGGTAACAGTTAAAATATATATTATTGCAATTTCTACCCAACTAACATATTAGCCTTCATTTCTATTCTAATTAGTCGATGCGCGGGAGTTAATGAATTTTTCGAAGAAAACAAAAACAAACAAAAATATTTTCAAATGCTGGCATACAAACGGGAGAGCGCGCATCACTTTGCCAACGGGTTTCCCTGACACTACTAACCGTGCATTAGAGCTACTCGACTTACAGAGCTATAAGTTAATGTATTAGTGATTTCAACAAATAATTTAAAATTACCCATAGAAGAAAACAGTGTTAATGGAATGATTTCAATATTTAATATTAATAAAGACTTCATTAAGAAATCATCTGGCCTTAATATTGCAGTCATTTTAACTTCGGACCTGTGCCGTATTATCAAGCGAACTTTGCACAATTGGGATTCGGCCCCACCTAACTCCACCGCCGGCTCACCCCCCATTCTCCCCCCCTCGCCCCCCCCGACCCCCCGCCCCGCCCCGCCCCGCTCCGCCCCGCCCCGCCCTTCTCCACCCTCCCCGAACCCCCCGCCCCGCCCCCCCCCCCGTTTCGACCTCCCGCCACCCCTTACGTCCTTGTGTGTTCATCCCTCTTGAATCCCCTCCACACATCGTCGCACCTCTCACCCCTCCCTTCTCAGCCCATTCCCACTTCTCGTCCAAACCCACGCCGCCCCGCTCCGAACCGCCCCGCCCCGCCCGCACGGCTTCCGCCAATGTACCTGAAGTGCGAGTTGAAAGCCCGCAGAGGCATTCGTTGGCGCAATGGGGCCGCGTGCCATCCATGCCATACAAGCCATACAAGAGCCCCATTCACTCCCGAATTCGCGTTTGGCAGCTCGCGCGCGTGAGCCATGCAAGGCGATGCAAAACCTCTAGGCTTCAATGGGCAAATCGGGCCGCTTTATTCAGAGTTTTGCCAAAAACGGAAATCAGTATATGTGTGAAGTCTTTATTGCATTCGTAGCCTGCAAATACGCCAACTGACGTATCTCGCCGATTCATTTTCTACCACTTAAATATACAGGTCATACAATTTTTATCAAATTGTAGTCAACTAGCCCTGTTGGTAAAAAGTTACGAATATTGGTATCAAAATACCATGTCTACATTATAAAAACTATACAAGATAAAACTTAGGATTAACGTATCTGAGAATTGGAATTAGACCGGCTATAATATATCGACTCTGTATTATGTTTACATATCAATCTCCAATATTTTTTTGCCAAACATCAAATGTGTAAAAAGAATATGTGCAAGAGATCCTGTATTCGAGGTAAGCAAAGATCCGTAAACGGCAGTCATTAAAATTTGGTCACTGCATTAATTTTGGCAGACAAGCGCCTAATAACCCCATTCCGAGTAAACGACGTCCGAATCCGATATTCATTCCACGGGGAAATGGTCACAATCTTTCGGCGACAGAATTGCCGAGAGGGATCACTGCAATATCCGAGGATCTTCTGCATTGATCTGCAAAGAAAAAAAAAGTTTCTCTGATGAGGCCGAGACGCGTCAAATGACACTCCTCTTAACTCGATTGTTGGATCGGAAGGAGTCTAACCGTGCTACTTCGAGTGTTACTATGGAGTAAAAATGTCTAGTTTTCAAATATTTAGATCCACGCCTTTTTTGTACTTTATTCATCATTGAACAGCTAGAGAATGTGAAAGGGATTCAGGAAATCAATAAAAGGCGGTCAGGTTATACTTCTCCCTCGTTCGTTAGGTGCAACGTTCACGCAACAATATCATTAAACCATTTGGCAAAGCACCGCACTCCATTTTACATCAGGGCGACCCGGAAACTTTACAGTGAACTACTTGCTATTACGCTTACTAGTAAGCACAGTTCTCTAAATTGTCTGGTTTATTTCGATTTTCAATTGAAAGACCACGATTCCAATGGCCTTCTACAGAAACAGGAAACAATTCAATTATGAAGGATTTTGAATCGTCTTATGCGATTTATGAAAGCAAACTATCTGGGATGAATAAACTTGGTGTTTTTTTACAGAAATCTTGTAGAAATCATGCAGAACTGTTGTGGAAGATAACTTCTTTTTACCTATCCATACCTGAGATGTGTATTGGAATGCTACAGCGAGTAGATAGAATGAGTTCGCTTCAAGCAGCGGTTGAGAACACTTCGAGATGCGCTTATCTTAACGCCCTTCTCGCAGTGCATGAGACTTCTTGTCCAGTGGCATTGAAGCCAAACCCTACAGTTAATAAAGTGCTGTTCACATTACAGCCGCACTGCGGCACAGTGTAGCGGAAATAGTCATGCTATGTTGCTCAATTACTATTCTGTTATTTATCAGTGTGAAAGAGTCTAACAACAAAACACTGCCGATCTTATAACGATCTTATAAAATGCAGGAGTGAGATTTAAAGAGTGAAAGAGAAAGTCAAAGCACTGATTCAGGCTCAATAGTTACTGCTCTTCATGTTTTACACTCGGAAGGGACGATCTGTGACGATCCTAACCCGGTGCAACAACAAACACATCTACAACATACTATACTGTCTCAATATAATATACTGTTACAAGCAACTATTACTATTTGAACAGCAGCAACGGCAAAACAGCAACTCCAACCTAACTGGAAGCTCAACAAACTTCAAGCGCAACGGTCAAACGTTCAGACAGGGATGCGTGCAGTTTATCAAAAACAAAACGCACCAAACCAATCAACTACTATGTATAGGAACAAGATGCATGAACAAGATTACTCGATCATTCGACCATTTTTTCGTTCCTATATCCTGGCAGTAAGAGTTTTGCTGGTGACCATTCCCCGTTTCGGGGCGCACGACAACAATACGTTCTCTTCTCACAAAGAACGAAGAGGAAGTAAATGGAACTATCAACAACTATTAACAATATTTTACACCTGTTTCTACGATTCATTTCCAACAAATCCAGCAACACCAAACCTCAGTTTAGGTAAGACAGCTAAACAAAGTTCTAGAATCAAAACTCGTTTCTCCAAACACCTACTGGAATGACATAATTTGCTATCCTCAATTTACTACAATCTATTTCTTTCCAGCAGTCTTCCGTAAACTCGCAGTCATTGTATCGTCTAAAAAATAGCACCTAAAGCTTCCTTCCTGGCATTACATTGTCAATTGTTATAGATATTGTAATTATTGTCATTAATTTGTCAAATATTATATGTATTGTTAAAACCTTGAAATACCTTACGGTTGAACAATAATGATTAAAAACAAAAGTGGACTGGATGAAATTCGAGATAGCAAGGAACTGCACAAAAAATAAGACCAAATTGCTCTTTGCTAACACAGCAGGAGATGAGCCTGTTTCAAAAACAAATTTTGGTTCTCGTAGGAAAATATGTAAATAATTTATTGTTAAAAGTATATACATTATTTCTTTGACAACATATATTACATAATTTGCTAACATTATCGTTATGCAATCATTAGAAATACTTAAAGAAGAGATTGAAATCTTAGCATGTGGGTTAACGGAATCGCACGTATGACTGCAAACCAACTAGTAAGCTCAATCTCTACAGTTTTAATTTCTTGAAATGAATTCCCTGCGGAACGAAAGGAGCGGCTGCGTGGGAGTGGGCTCCGCGTGAGTCCTCTCGACCGCTGCGGGACGCGCAGGCAAACTCGTATGTGCGCGCGAGCGGAGAGGGGAGGTGCGGGGAGGTTCGCGGCCGAAGCTCATTTCCGGTCGCGCCGCGGGCAGCCGCCCAAACATCGCCGCCCGCGCCCCCCCCCCCACCCTCCACCCCCCCGCACCCGCCCACCAACTGCCACCAACCTGCCCACTCCAGCTCGCCCGCTCGCGCGCGCCCGCCCACCGCGCCTTGTTCAGCAGCCGGCGAATGCAATCAGCGCCAACTGATATTTGGCGCCGGATGCGCATCTGAAGAATCTCTTTGGAAACACCGCGCCCGCGCTCCACCGCCGTGCCCGCCTCCGCCCCTGCGATCGCCGCCGAGCGCTGCGAGGGGGGGGATGGAATGCGCAGCGGCCGGGGCACTCGCGTGGAGGGGCGATGGAACGCGCGAGTTATCTCGCCGGCATTGGCCACCAAATCTGGAACATCAGCTAATGAGCCAGGGAAACATGAAACACGCGCACATTTCACACTGATTCAAACACCACCCAAGTGACCGTCCACGGACGCAGGGCCTTAAGATGATCAGTCTTCGGCGAAGAGAACACAGAACTGTTGTAGGTAAATTTCCATTCGTAAATGTAATACGAAATTGGAACAAATTACCTCTAGTGATGCTGAGGCTATGCCCATAAGTGTGTCAATAATTTGAAAAGTAGAATCAATAAGATGTAGTATGTATTTCTTTTTAGAATATTGTTCCATTAAAATTAAATATTGCATATGATTTTTGTTATTATTAGTTTATATTATATGCCAGAGTTAGCAGCCTAAGATAGGGACATACATTTGTAATATTTTATGTAATTATGTAATATATATTTATTCTAATTTTTGAGGATTTTTAGTAATTATAACTGAAAAACTCTTCTACCGGAAGTATTTGTATATGAAATCCTAAGTAGAATAATCAAAGCTCTATTCTATTCCTTCCAACACTTTGAAGTGTAATGAAAAGTTGTTTTTTTTTCAAATGACGTATTTCTATTTCCATTTATTTTGTAGTTGTACGCGTCAATATTCCTTTCGTATTCCTAATAAGCTTCTCCATCATGCTGACAAATACTGTGGTCAAAAATTGTATTTCTCCTTTTTAAACTGCATCCGCAAACCGTCCAATTGGATTTGAATACTTTTCGTTGTTGAGAGGTAAGTCACTTTAGGAATGTGCTTGACAGAGTATAACGTAAAAGAAAGACCACGACACAATCAAAAATGAATGAACTGGGGAATTGCAGACAAGACAGCTTGCAGTTAACTTGATCCAAAGACAAGCCAACAAGCAGTTAACTTGATCCAAACCTAAAGTATGTGGAAAAAGTTTGTGATGATATTTGTGATCGTTATGTGTTCTCTCTGAATATGGCGTTCCCCTGTTAAAGATACCGTTGTATTTTTGATTTAACATATACTGTGGAACTTTTAAAGATTCATCTTTTGACAGAATGACAGCATATTTGCATTAGAATAATGTTTTCAAGAGACCTGCCTTCCTATTACACTAGATTTGAGAACAATAAGTAATCATATCGGTTCATGAAGAAAGAGTAATAATCTAATAAAATTAATTGAAAAATGTTTAAGAATAACGGTTTTCTTAATAATTGTAAGAGATATTATATAATAATAATATATCTTAATAATAAGAGATATTATGCTGTATAATCATTTAATTGACACTTCCCTCTTTTAACTCGCCATGCATTTCATCAAGTAATTCTCTACATTGTTGCATACATCACCAATTTATGCACGAGAAGTCGTCAATTAACGCCTCAATTAACGTCTCAATTAGCGTCTCAATTAACAAGTTGGAAGCTTCTCTAGTTGGAACCTTCAACAGTTGCCAGTGTAAACTACTTATTTAGAATTATATTATAACACGCCCACCTACTACCTTGCAGCCGGTGGCGATGAAGCGTGAAACTATAAATGCTCGTGAAGCGAGCTTTAAATTCTCAGGAAGCAGGATCTTTCGGATATGAGAAAGGTCTGAACCCTTGACACAATGAATTATATAAAATTCTGGTAAAATGAGCATATATTCAGTAAAACAAATTACACAGTGGCACACATATACAATAAGTATGTACTTTACGTAGATGGTCACTGCAAAGAAAACAGAAACAAAAGAACAGAAATAACACAACCATAAGAGAATGTATAGGCGTCACCTTGACTGCCTGATTACTTCAATACGCACTATTTACAATACTTTTGCTTTGACCTCCTTCTCAATTATTTTATGTACCTCATTTAACTTTTGTTAATCTAAAGTTTTCTCCGTGCACGGCCCTTTAAGTGATTCTCTACAATTATTCTTTTATAGACTTCACAGAGGTCAGCCTTGAGCTGCGCATTTATTACAATGCTGTTAACTCTAACACAAGAATAAACGTGACGCACACGTTACTAAATCGTACCCTTTACAAAATTACAGCAACTGATTATCCCTGATATCATACAATGGACACAATACTTTTTTCAATAAGATTACTTTTACATTACATGAACAATTATGATTTACTTTAGAAAAGTTGTACAAGGTATGGCATTCAACGAATTTACTGGTGCGTACAGCGAATGAAATCAAAACTGCCGCTCATACATTCGAAATATTTCCCCAGTAACTATTTGTAACTTTCACCTATTTTAGGACGCTACGCCTGGTGCTTAACGCTACAGTTTCCCAACAAATTGTCGCATAGAAGTTGCCAGTTCTTTACCTCGACATTTCCTTCCCGCTCGCCGTCAGTTAACCTTGGGGGTTCGGCCGCTCGCAGTCCTCGCCACGTCACTCGACTGGTTTGATGTCCCGCGGTCACCACTTCTTTCGCTCGATCTCCGGATGCCGCCACACGTCCAAATTCCAAACCTTTCTCTCGTCCTCGGACTCGTACACACCATGAATTGGTCCAAGTCCTTCTCGCCTACGCTTGAGTGTTGAGTCGTCCTTCTGCCGGCTGCCGCGTACCCGTTGCTCGCGCTTCCAGTTTTAATTAACTAACGTGCTTGAATTGACTACTTCTAGCACTCGGCCGACATACCACACTTTGAGCGTGCGTGGTCGTGGCGTACAAAATTAAATACTGGATTTCGTTCAGAGTCCTTCTGCCCGAATTTACTTCGATGATTAAACTATTTCAAGTTCGAGCAGTCACAACGTTTGCTTACTCGCGTAATGTTAGTGCAAATGCTGTACATGCACTTTGCTTCTGAATTCTATCACTTATCACCGCGTTTCTTAAATCAGCTTTACTAAAGCAAGTAAAATTATACTCCTGCACTAACCGATTACTACCGCTGAAGAATTTAGTTGAGTCGCCGTCGCTGTCGAAGTCGTAAGAGAGCTCTACTGAAGTGCGTCACGGTATTTATGCAACTCCGCCTGGGGAAAAATTTCTGGAGGGGTGAATTTTCTCCTCCGCGCCCTCTCGAGAAAATATTATCCGCTAACTTTGGACATCGGAGTGCGGAAACCTGCGGGTAGATGTCGCCTTCTCGGACCATCGCTCCGCCGCGTACCCTATTTCTCAGTTCTCTGGTCTTTTCTAGTGGCTTATGGTGGCGTTACGGGTTCGTATAACCCCGTGACGTCACAATATCAAATGTAAAATATGCCTGTATTTATTTATTTATTTATTATACTGATTTATCATACTGAACAATTTCACAACCCATATAGTCGTAATGTAATTTGTTTTTTGAACTATTGTTACGAAAATGAATGTGCTTGCGGTATACAGTCCGGTATAAGCACGCCGAATAACTATTACATTTAATATATTGTTAAAATCAATATTATTTTCTGTTTTCGATGCTCATTATAGTATCTAAATGTTTAGAAGATTGTTCTTTGCACTAAAACCTGTGTATGGATTTCAATCGCTTAATGTCACCTGGCAGTATGTTGTAAAATAATGTACAGAACGTATGTTGCATGTGTAGTTTTTATAGTGAGCTGTTGACACTTACGCATGATTAATATGATAACGCCGAGTGTTTTTGTTATAGATATTTATATCGGTTGGAAATACGAGTTTATTCTCGCCCTTGAGCAAGTCGTTTCTTTTCAGAAACACTGATTCATAAATCAAGAGGCATGACAATAGTAGAATTTATAGCTTCATAAATACAAGCTTACAAAAATCACGTGGGTAAGATTTGCTTATTATTTGTAGAATTCTTTTCTGCAATCCAATTGTCTGAGAGCTATACAATGTTTTCCCAGAGATATGCCATAAAATCTGCCGTTATCCAATTCATTGCTTTACGTTCTAAATTATATAGAACATTGTCTTACTATCAAAGAGCAAATTTTGTCGTTTGAAAATGAATAGCAAAGAATGGGTTGCAAGAAAGGAGTTTCGAATTAATTTAATTCATTTCGAATTAAACGATACTGAAATTTCATGACCGCAAAATTTGCGAAAAATCGAACTTGTTTTCTCCTACAGAAACGTTAATCGCCGACCTAGAAATAGTGTATTCGTAGGTATTTAATGTATATTCGAATATGAAATATCGAGAAGAAGCAAGGAGAACAGCAAGAAAGCCCCGGAGACTGCAGTCCCACCACCGCGTGAGCCGAATATCAGGGCAGAGGAGCGGGACTGTTTCCGGGAGGCCGGGTGCTTCTCTTCATCCTCCCGCCACCCCAAAGGCCATGAGCAGCCTCCGCCAATGCGACTCTCACGGCCATTCACACGCTCACCGTCTCGTCACGGGGCCCATTATAATTCCTCACACGAAACCTTGTCCCTCATACGGACCCTGACCTTGTCACCTCTTACCCTTATCCCTTATCCAGCGCTGCCCTTTCCCCAATTTTCCATCCTTCACGCCAATCGTCTCTTCAACCCACTCACCCACACAAATATACTTATATATTGTGTCTTTTTTTTTCTCCTCTGCCATCCTCTCGATCTCCTTCGCTCTCCTTCTGTCACTCACTTCGATTCCCCCCTTACACTTTCTTATTCTCACACACAATTTTGAACTGTTTTTGACGTAAAATACCCCCCTAGCCCTTCCCTTTCCCCTATTGCCCTGCCTCCTGCGCTTCTTTTGTCTCACCCCTTCACACCCCTTTCACCCTCAATCTCACCATCATCCGGCGTTTCCTTCCCCCCTCAGTCCTGGCACTCGCATGTTCGACATTCACCTGTCTCATTCCATCATAACCCACGCCTAGCCGCTTGCCTTACTGGCCCTTCTCTCCTCTACACACCACACAGGACGCGCTACAGCCACTCGTTCCCGTACATCTGGCTCATTTGCCTATCCCCTTTCTGGTCATCCTCAGTCATTCTCCTCATGCTCCCTCTAGGTCGAATTCAGTCGCTGTCTGGACGAGAACTCCAGCGGTTACCTGCTCTGATCCGTAGTTTCGTGGTTTCTTCATCAACACCAGGCCAATGCCGCAGCAGTACCGTGACAAACGGGCCACGGACCGCGCGCGATCTTTCGTCTCTCTTCCTTGTCCTATCCTCACCCCTTACACGCACGATTACACTAACATGCACTACACTACCACATATTCCGGGAGACCGGTCGGGAACTAAGAACATAGGTTAGAAACCCCGCTAGTCGTTGGCAGGCCGGCGCCGGATCTCGCCATTCAGTCGGGGAAGATCATCGCCACCTCCCGATGAATATGCATGCACTACACTTACGGGAGTAATGACCTCAGTCATTGACGAACGCGGAATCACTAACTATCAATCAACCAATCCTCATCCTCCCCGATCCACCACTCTTTCTACCTGCTACCTCCCCACTCCCTGTCCTCCTCAGTTCCTCTTCTCCCCACTGCCTCCCGCTATTCCCCTCGCCCTGCGCCCGCCACAATAATACCTGGTGCGTTACTCGGAAATAATTTATGGCGTAAACACAGAATTTATTTACGCGCGCGCGGCAGCCCACGTCGCGGGGTGGCGGGAGGGGGAGGAGGGTTATTGGGAATTAATCGGCTCCCACGCTCGCTCATTAATGGGTGTCGCCGTGAGCCGCGATGTGCGCCCCGCCCCCCAGGTGGCCCTGCGGCCCCAGGACACTTCGCAACTCTGCAGCTCGTCGGCGCAGGCGCTTCATTCGCATGCCTCTCGGGCTGGAGAGCGTTGATTAGGAATGCGGATGCGGGGGAAAATCGTCATGAATTTACCTAAAAACAGTTTAAAACTGAGAGTGACGTACTATGGGGGAAAATTGCAGTCTGTGCACGTTGTATTCAGCGCTGGGACCCCTACCCTAGCTCTCATTTTACATGAAGTTGAATGATGAGCACAGATAGCACTACAAAAATAAAAATGTTGAAATGCCAACTCACTGAAAAAATACGCGATATAATAATTTCAAAAGAAGGAAAAAGGAAAAAAAGGGAAGGCCCCTTTGCCGAAAAATGTTGGCATAATTCGTTAATAAAAATAAAATTGATGACAAAAGAGGAAGAAGCAGAACAAAGATCGGAATATTTGGTTATATGAGAAATGGAAGGATCTATAAGGGGAATGGAAGGGGCACAGGGTAGTACAAAATGGAGAACATTTAATATCCAAAAAAAAGGCGATTTACAAGAAAGGAGAAAGGAATTGGTCCTTGATTGGCCAAAGGTCTCTTGCCGGTTAACCGGTTATGACGGGGAAGTATGGGACGCATCCCAGGAAAGGAAGGAACCAAAAAAACTATCGACAAGAGAAGCGATCTATGAAATCTTATTGTGGCTAGCCTCACAAACAATCTCATCTGACCGGAGTCGAATCAGCAATCTTTCTGCAACAAGCAGGCATAAAAAAGCGCGTTTCATATGTGCTCGTCTCTACCAATGCTGGCTTCATATTAACAAATTCGCCTCTCAGGAACGAAAGTCTACTTCACGATTCCTAAGAAAAAACCTTACAAACTTCTAGAGCATGCCTTCTAGGGCATTACTAATAGAAAGAATCTTCTCATCTGACGTGCCATTGTTTAGCAATGCCTTCCCGTGTCAGAAAGCGTACTCCCATTAAGTTACCTGGTGAAGCACAAGCAAATGGTATCTAACCCTATTTAAACAGATATTTTTGAAGAACACACTTTACGAAGGAGAACGATCTGCTGGAATAATAATGTATTTAAAGGAATACCCCAAAAAAGTTTGAAATCTTATGATTTTCGATAATAAGACCACCGCCACTTGAAGCGTCTCATGCAATCCGAGGACAACGTTTACTAAAAAAATTGGCAGGCTTTTTGAGGAAATTTTGAAAATATTGAGGCTTACAGCACACAGGAAGGAGGTATACACACTTTTCGTTACCGCAGCTTGAGAATAAGAGATTTCCTATCGAAAAATCGTCGATTTCCGCCGCAAGATGACAATATATTCTCTTTACTACTAACATAGGCGAGTAATTAAAAGCGAGAAATTTTCTCATAATTTCTGCGTCCAGAAGATGCAATATATAAAAATTAATTTTTCTGTAAACACGGCTCTAATTTTTGTCTTTAAGTTTTTTCCTCCAGTAATACACTTAAAGGGGGTGTAGGCACCCTTGATAAAAATGGTTCATTAATATACAGTTCGACAAGAAACTAATAGGTTGCCGATGGCATTCTTTCACAATATTATTGATATCGTTGGCTTTGCATTCTTAATTTTATGGACCAATTTATATCCAACTTGGAATCAGGGGAAAAAGGTATGAAGAGAAAAATATTTTTGCGAAAAATAGCAACACAGTAAGACCTCATGTTCAGAGAAGAGGAAAGAAAGGATTAACTAGGTTTCACATTGAAACACTGGAGAATGTTTCTGGTAGAAGCAAAGCAGCTAATGTTCAACTAGCCAGTAAAGCAGCGGTAAAGAAGAGAATGATGTGGCATGAAAGGTGGGTGATGAAGATTCAACTAAAAAATAATTTTTATGATAAATATTAATAAATACTTGTGAAACGCTGTAACAAAAACTTTTATTTCGATACCTTCTATATTTTCACATAATTTTCACATTTTTTAGAACCGTGTCTCTGAGACACTACCAGTCCTTTACGTTACAAAACCTTTTTGGGGTTGTGAAAGGCTAGCTGAGGAACAGCTTTACTGAGAAAATATAGTGCTTAGAAATCTGCATTGTTTGGTTGTTTTGTAACTGTACACGTACTTCAATAAATAAAATGTTACCTCCTGCTTCTATAACCAAGCTCATATACACAGTTTTCTCAAGAGTAAATGTTACGAAGTTTTTATGCGTGTGAAGGAAGAAGGGTTGTGCCAATGAACATGTGATCGGATATCTCATATAACGTAGTCACATTACATATGATATTTGCCTCTGTTTGCAACTCGTCATGCAGTGGCGTTCCGCAGATACGCAAAATATTTTTTTCTGCATAAGAATGTGACCTACGTAACATCTGTGTGTAATGAGTTACCAAGGACAATTAGGGGTTAATCAGTGGCATTTTCAACAAGTATAACTTTGTTATGAGTAGGGGGCGGATGACTTAAAACATCGCCAAAAATGATCAATAAAATGCTTTAAAAATGCCCTAAAAGCAAAGAGAAATGACGTAAAAAATCCAATCAAACCAGTTCGGAATAACAACACAAGTTGTTGGATACGTTACTGATGTAATCGAGGCTTCTTCTATTCATTCCCAAGAGAATTTAGCTTTGCAAACTTTTGGTTTGGACTATCTTTACCAGGAAATCTTTCTTCAGTTACCCCGAAATCGGCCGAACCAACAATGGCGCTGATATACGTCACACGATTTACAAACTCACAACTGCTGTCAAAACAATTTCTGAGCGAAGAAATCGAATGGGCTATTGAGTAACTTTGTGAAGAACATTTGTTGCATCTCGTAAACACTATTTAAGCAAGTACCATTAAAAATGACATTAAAATCGATGAAATCAGCAAAAATGCATTAAAAGAACAAAAAAGATAAGAAAATGACTTATTAGTCGAAATCGACAAAAAATGCTAAATACTAATGACCTATAAAAATGGGCCATTTCCTTTCGTCATAGCATAAAATGAATTTCTATATTAAACATCATTATTATAAAGTGAAAAGAAAAAAAATTATTTCATTAAAATTCGCCCACTAGTTATAAGATTTAACATTGTCAAAAAGCAATAATCTTGGACCCCTTCATATCCTAGATTGATTGTTAGTGATTCCGGGTGCATCAACTAATAAGGTCATTAGTCCCGCAAGAGTAGTATGTTTTTACATCGGGCGGTGATCTTCATCCGATGGATAGCGAGATCTGGCTAGCAGGATTTCCCCCAACCAAATATCTCCCAAATGCGAGGAGTTGCGCTGGCCTGGACAAGCTTTAAGCTCCCGACCGGTCTCCCAGTATGTGTGGTAGTGTAGTTAATGATACTGTGTGTGTGTGTGTGTGTGTGTGTGTGTGTAAGGGGTGAGGATAGGACACCACAAGGAAGATGAAGGACCCCCATAGCAGTCATACGCAGTTTTTAACTGCTTTTTTGACATAAAATAAATAAAATAAAATAAGGAAAGATCACGCGCGGTCCGTTGCCCGTTTGTAAAGGTACTGCTCCGACATTCACCTGGTGTAGATCGGTGAAACCATGGTAAACAACCGATAACAGCAGCCGGTCGCTAGAAGTCTCTTCGAGACAGCGGCTGAATTCGACCTAGCTGACAAGCTAGTGTCGAAAATCCTGTCGCCATCGGGACTCGAACCTAGGACCTCCCGGTCAGAGGCAATTGTAACGTCGTGGGTAGGGATCTACGCCACAAAGAAACAGACACGAGTGGGTATTTACAATTTATTTACAATAAATTATGTGCAGGGACTAAAACCTCACTCTAAGGCGTTTGACGGAGTTACCTGCCGAGAACAGCCGCAGCTGCTCCCAACACGCGCCTTGCGGCCGCGCCTGCGAGTAGCCAACTCGGCCGATTCGCAACTGGGCACCTCATGTGCCTCGGCAGACCATCTGCCCTGAAATATAAGGCATACTTCACCGTGTCCGAACCTCGGACACCTACTCTTGCCTTCAGCACTTCCGCGCCAGACTTGGCCGGACAAGTTGTGCGGTGTTTGCCGCTAGGAAACGAGAATAGTTTCCCCCGAATGGTCCTGCGACGCACCTTAATATGGGCCCGAGTCACATGACCTCCTACGTCATCTGCCCCCCACACAATCGTCGTGAAGCGAGTGCCCCCGCGCCGCATTTTGTGCCCGGCGTCTACGAACCAGCCCCCTACCCTCTGGGATTTCCGTGAGGGGTAGCCTTTGTTCGGGAGCCTACATTTGGCTCCCTCATCCTCATATCTTGCAACTCAGAAGCAGGGAGTCAAGTCTATGACGCTACACACTACAGGGACATCTGTGAACTGAGCCACCGCTCCCGGTTTCATGTCCTCGAAATTTGTAGTATTTACACTGAGACATCTAGTTCATGAATATCGCCCATTTACTAGCAAATCAATTTCGGTCTCCCTCCTGGTAAAGAAGGAAAAGAATAATCTGCGCAATGAGAATGAAGCACCGATTGTTATTGGCGCGCCTGCACCTGCATCTTTATGTCGCCCGCAGCCCGTGCGCGCCTCGCAGGCGCCGCCCCCGAGCGCAATCACATAAAACGCCGCCGCCTGCGGTTGACGCCGCCGCCGTGTCCGGGCGCGAAATATCTGCGCGCTGCACGCCCATTGGCCCGCCGCGCGCCTCCCGGCCGGCGCCTCGCCCGCCCGCCACGCCACCAGGGCAGCACGCGCGCCCGGCCCGGGGGCGGGGGCGGCGGAGGCGGGTAATAAGGGAGACATTGTTGACACCGCGAGCTTGATTACTTCATTGTGAAAAAAATGGACGTGGAGAGCGGGACGGAGCCGGTGTATTTAGTTGCTCTGCCAGCCTTGCTTTGCGTCACCTCGTTTCGACTGTGTGTGTGTGTGTGACGTGCCCCAGCGCGAAACCATTTGGCACCTGTGTAGTGTCGGTGCTATTGAGTGCAAGCGCTCGCTTCGAGGCCTGGCAAGTGGAGACCAGCAGCCCCCGCCCCGCTCCAGCCCCCCCCCCGCCAATTCGCGCTCGCGTCGCCTCTCTGCCTTCGCTCCCCCTAGCCCTCCGCCGCCACCACCACCATAGCCCCCCCCCGCCGCCGCTCACTCCCCGCCCCTCACCACACCTGCCCGCTCCACCCCATTGCCCCGCCTCAGCCGTCCTGCCGCCGCTGCGGCCAACCGCCGACCTCGCGCCCCGCCCCCTTCCGCCACACGCCTGTTCCAGCTCGTGCACCGCGCGGTGCGGTCTTGTGTGATTCGGAAGGCGAGCGCGCATGAGTGCCGTCGCGACCCACACGAGAGCAGCCCCACACGACCCCACCCCCACCCCCACCCCCGATGCACGCGCGTCAACGTTCAGGCGGCACAGATTCAAAGTTTCAACTACAATTAAATTCGAGTCATCCATTACGTAATGGCACTCCTAATATAATCCTGAAAACGAGGTTCAATAATTCCATTCAGGATTTATCCCTGTTTATCAACATTAGAGCGTTTAATTTCTGGGGCGGAATTTTCTGTTGAAGTTAAGACGCAGCAAAAGACTATAACATTTCAGGCAGAATAAAGGACGATCTGCATTTATGTTTATTTTATTATATGAATTTCATAAACAGTAATAACTTGTTGGTGATAATTTTAACGGTCTGTTATAGCTTTATATTTATTAATATAATGAGCTAACTGTCGCCCGAAGTGCGTATAATACAGCTATTTCCTGCAAATTTCATCTGCCGATATTTGCCTATAAGCCAGGCATTTAAATACATTTAACAAAGTTTACACACTTTCATGTACCGTGATTGTCCAATGAATTTTTTCATTAAAGACAAAAGTTCTGTTTCATTGAATATGTTTTTGCTTAATAATCAAATCAACTTTTGTCCCCTTCAATTGCGAATTGAATTTATTTTTCAGTTCCTTCAATCTCCATCTGGAATCGGCCATCTTGGTATTTTAAAACGCATCTTTGCTTTTAACAACATGCAAAATATACGTGCACGTATTTCAATGAAAAATAGATTGATTCTAGAACGTGTGCCGTGTAAGTGCTGATTGCGAGTGCAGTGTCCCTGTCCTTGCCGTCCACGCGCGGGCGGCCGGGACGAGGAGAGCGTCCCTCCACACTCCACGCCGACAATTTTCCCGCGGCGAGCGGCCCTAACGAAGCGCATTCAACCTGTGCCGCGTACGAGAGCGATCGCAGCGGATACGCGTGAATCCGCTGCCTATTGTGCTCGTGATCGCACCACGTGCTGCCATGCTCTCCTCGCGTTTTATTTCGCCGTTGATACTCTCTCATTTCCTCGGTATCTATATTACTTCTGTGCATCTATATGACTCACTTCTAATGCAGACATTGAAAGAAAACTATGCAGACTCCGCCCATTCCACAGGTGCCTGTGGATTCGTTTAATATCCAGGATCCCATAAAAAAATCCAAAAACAATGAAATAGATAAATACCAGGGTCTATTGATTATTGAAGACATTTTGATGGATTTGACTTTTCTTGAAGAACCCTATAGCTCAATTCCGCAGTTCCATACCGATTGAATATTAGCTTCGTTGAGGAGTACTTTGTTTTCCAAGGACAAATGTAAACGGCGATTGATTAACCATGCAATCTGATAAAACTTTTATTTTGTTTCTTCTTGTTTTGTTTCAATATGTTTCCTCGTTTGAAGTTGATAGGCGCTTATCCCAAGTTACTTTAGAACAATGTTTCTTGGAAAGCGTGAACAAAGTATTGGGATGTGGACGTTGTGCTTGTATGCGCCACCGTCTTCACCTCTGCTAAAGTAGGTCGAGATGTATTTGTAGATTTCTTATGCTCAGTGTGTGTGCTTACATGAAGCCAATGTTCCAGTATCGTCGACAAAAATTGCCGCAATAGTGAAATTGTAGTTTGGTAGATCACTGTAAATATTATGTGCAGGATAGAAGTAAGAACACTGCTTTGTGGGACACCAGATTTTATATGATAAAATTAAGAATATTCTTCTTGATATTTATCTTGCAATTAGCCGCCAGAGATTTAAGTAGATGATATTAATGAAATAAAATGTATTTCATGATATATAGAAGTCCATTGAGACATACTTTATCAATTGCTTGCTGTGTGTCTACAAAAACAGCTGACTAGCATTTTGATTCCATGTTTTGATCAATGACATCAACGACTCTCCGAACTTGCTCAACAGTTGAATGATTTTCCCTGGATCCGAATTGGTGGTCTTACATAATTTCCTTTAGAAGAGTCTACAGTGGTTGTAGCAGGAGTATTTAAAAGGCTTTTGACGAGACTGCGAGCAAGCATTATTGGGCTGCAAGAAGCGGTGTGATTTGCGGATTTCTCAAGTTTTAATATGTCAATCATCTGAGCTAACTCCCATTGGCTAGGGAAATGTTTGAATTGAAGAATAGCGTTGAGACAATAAAGCCAAATCACTTCCACGGTAGTTCTTGAAGTAAATTATCTGTGTTGAGATCATAGCCAGGACTTTTATTCGTATTAATAAATTGTTTAATCGACTTTTTATGCTACTGAAATAAAATGATTTGCTTGTAGGTGACAATAGGTAGGGCTCATTGATATACTCGATTCTTCTTGTTATTTTATGAGAGCATTGGTTCATATAAACTAGCGAAGTGTTCTGCAATACGTGAGCTTTGTCTTTCGGGTTTCTTGCCCAGGTTGTTCGTTTTCAGAATAGGTGGATATTGCAAGTTTGGGTGTTCGTATTTTTTATAACCTTCCAGATTGCATAGTTAGTTGCTGTTGAGGACTGAATATACTGCTGGAATGAATCATTTCCGAGCTATTGTTGGAATTGCTTTAGGAGTTCCAAATTAGTTTGATCTTGATGTCTAGCGAGTATATTTGCCTTATTCGACGCTTCTCTTTTTCTGCTCCCAGGACTCTTGAAGGATATGAAGATTGTCTGGAGCAGGACAGAGAACGTGTTGTATTCCACGCTGCATGTTGAATGCACCTTGTTAGATGTTCGGCCTTACTCCGGGAGGAGTGAAAATGAAGCTGTAGCTTTCTAATACATCTCTATTGCTGTGTGACGGGAATCCGTCTTTCTCGCCACATGTCTCCCTTCCCCTCAGGCATGGATAATAAATACGACGGCGACGACGGCCTGAGAACACTGCGAGGTGACAAAAGTATTTATGTGATTCTACAATGCTAAATACATACATACAAATTGACTGTCGTATTGTCAGTTAAAAATTTAAAATTGTCATTCAAAATTGATGGTCACAAACACAAAACAAGGATTTTAATTTAAAATAAGTATTGTAAGAAAAGCACACAACACAATCTACCAAGAGTTCGCGATATTGACTATAACTCCCCGGTGATTGACCAGTGTTCGAACTCAGACCTCAGAGATGACGAATGCGATAGCAATTACATCAGGTACCTTCCCACTATTTAATGCCTTCTCATTTTTTATTCGTGTTGCGGAAAGCTCCTTGTAGAATTGGTCATACATAGAGATGATCGATTCTCCACTTATTACCAACTCGTTACAAATTATGGGGTAACATTGGTACGAAAAAACAGAGGTTTTAAAGAATCTTGACACTCCCCCCCCCCCCACCCCCCCCTCCCCCCCCTTTTCACCACCATTCTCCTCCTCCTCCTCCTCTTCATCACCATTCTCCTTTTGATCCTCATCCCCATCCCCGTCCTCCTCCACATCCCGACCCCCGTGCTTCTCCTCAACCTCATCCCCATCCTCCTCCCATCCCTATCCTCCTTTTGATCCTCATCCCCCCCCCGTCCCCTCCCCATCCTCCTCCTCTTCATCTTCCTCCGTCGCCGCTGCCACGTATTAGCAGAGGCACCCACGGCAGGAGCGCAGGCAGCTTCGACATTCACGAAATATAGTTGACGCCTCACCTCAGTGTTTAGCGAACGCAACCAGCGAATGATCGCGGCGGCGCCCCGCCCCCGCCCCCGCCTGCGCCCCGCCGCGCGCTCAATGAGATTTACAGTTCATTTCGGCAATTTATTGAGCAACCTGGCCCTCTTCCGCCCCCGCCCATTCTCATCCCGCCTTTCCCCTCCATCGCCTCCGCCTGGAAATGACTGCGGAACGCAGGCGACGCCGTTTTTCCAGGGACTTCCGACTTCCGCTTCGCCGTCTCCACTCCTCGCCGCACTTTTGTATCCTGCGCCGTAATAAAGTTTGCGCTCTTATTTTCGATGGTTTGACAATGAATTTTTCGGCTTATAATTTGAGGTGGGCGTCGTTTCCGTCGTAGAAATCATTTCCTCATCAGAGAAAACGATGGGGAATTTTGATGGTGAAAAGACCGCGGAGGCTAACACATGCGTGAAGAATCCGTTCTATTCTCCTTTGCAAACATCCCTCCTAATTATCTGGCACATAATACGCCTATATCAGAAGGCAAATAAGGCGAATAAAGTACATATGCATTTGCTTGTTATATTTCTTTTTTTTATTTGTAAAAATTTGTGTACAGATGTACAGTGGCAATCTTTCACGTGTGAAGAGGTTTTAGATATTGCATGTATTTGATATAATTCGAATATAATGAACGTAAATGTTTCTATACAATGCGGAGCTACGAGCAAAATCTCAACAATACGTCATACGCAGTTTTTAACTGTTTTTTGACGTAAAATAAATAAAATAAATAAACAATACACCTATGAGTACTAGGTTGGTTGGTTATTAATGATTCCGGGCGCATCAACAGCATAGGTCATTAGTCCCGTAAGTGTTGTGCGTGTTTTTTCTCGGGAGATGGCGGTTTTCTTCCCCCATTGGATGGCGAGATCCGGCGCCGACCTACCGTCGAATAGAGGTGTTTCCCCCTAACCAGTACTCTCCCACCAGCGGGGCACCGCCTCCGCCGGGAGAAGCTCTAAGCTCCGACCGATCTCCCGGAATATGTGGTAGTGTAATGCATGTTTGTGTGTGCGTGTGTGTGTGTAAGGGGAGCGGAGAGGACAAGGAAGGGGAAGGAAAGATCGCGCGCGGATCGTCACCCGTCTGTTAAGGTAATCCTCAGGCAATCGCGTGGTGTTGATCGGAGAAACTACGGAAAAGTACTAATCAGAGCAGCCGGACGCTAGAGTTCTCCTTCAGACAGCGGCTTAAGGGCTAGTGTCGAAAATACTGCCACCGTGACGACTCGAATCCAGGACTTCCCTGTCTGAGGCGCTGCACTGGCATAAGTTGATGCACTGAGCTACCGCTCCCGGTATATAAGTACAAGATTGTTTACTAAAAGTAAAATAAAATGTGGTTTAGGAAACAAAAATATTGAATAAGTGGATTCCATCGAATACTTAGGTTATCTAATCACGGACAACAACGTCATAGGCCATTGAGGAGAGAATAGCGGTAGGTAATAGATGCTATGGTAATTTCTTCGAAATCTTTAAAACAAAGAAAATGAAAGACCGCTAAGTTGAAATTATATAACACCATCATTAAACCAGTGATATTGTATGATAGTGAAATATGGACTCTAACAAAGAAAACAGCAAACCTACTCGCTGTATGGGAGAAAAATGTTATAAAGAATTTACGGCCCGATTAAAGCAAACGCAATCTGGAGAAGTCGAACCAACGCAGAACTGAAAGAACTATTTCAAACATCCAAAATAGTTACATGTATTAAGGTGAAAAGTCAAGGAAGTGAACCATCCAGCAACAGTGGCTAGCCCAGGCCTGCCCAGCATTTTGCACTTTGACTGACGTCGAGAGCCGCGCGGGAGCAACTGGAGTGCAAATACAGCAAGCTAAGAAGGCGGGAATGAAACCCACTCAAGGAGTGGGGACCGCCAATGAGAATGCGCAATTACAACCGTAGCGCGTAAACTTAAAAAGCAATCTGAGAGAACATGACGACTGTTACAGACAGTTCAAGTACCATGACCGTGTATTTAGAAAATGTTTGTTGTCGATACATGACAACGCAAAGCATAAACCTAAAACGAATTAGACAAAATTCAAAATTTATTGCATATTTATCCTTGAAAATAGATTTTACTACATGGGGGTTTTTGTTTTTTCCCTTTCAAAATTCAAAATTCAAAATTTAAGTAGTATATGACTTAGTGTAGGGATCACAGAATTTTGAAAATGTTCACACAATTCGCTTTTCCCTATAGCACGTCATACTCAGTTTTTAACTGTTTTTTGACGTAAAATAAATAAATAAATAAATAAACATACATAGTTGGATACAAAGTATAATAATTGCCAGTTAGGCTGATAATGTAATTCGATTTGCTACGATTTAATCACAAATTTAGCGTAGTGCTAAACACAAAATTGTAATATTGAATCTTTTTGTTTGATGACCACAGTAATATTTCTTTCATTGGTTATTTTCATTTTCATTAAAGTTTGTATTCATTAATCATTGTTTAAGTAAATAAAACGGTTCTAACAACCGAAAAATCGTATTCTTAAAAAAATCATGATTACTTTCTGCTCTAATTTCTGACAAGAGTAAATTATATATTTCTATTTCCAAATCAACAAACACTTCATAATTCATAATAGTTTACGACTTTATATAAAACAGATTACGCCCTTTGCGTTCCTTTAAACAAGACTCGTCATAATCTCATGATTGCCCGTAGAATATCGTAAGAAAAGTTTGCTCGTCTGTATCTCTTATTCAGCTTCATAATGAGGGAAATGGTCACCAATATGTGTGCTGACAAATATTACCCTTCTTGGAATTGTCTATAATTTATTTTTATATCATTCTAGATATGAAAAATATCTCTCAATGTCCTCCGTTTTGTAATAATTTGGGGATTACAATATTCCTGGTGAAAAATCAATTATTAAATTGTAAATTTTTGTTAGTTATAATTACATAATACATTTTTAAAACATGTCCCTGGTTTAAAGTATTGTGTATGAGGCAGTAAACATAAGGTAAAAAAATCTCAAAATGTGCCGATACATAGCAGTGCACCGAAGAACATTGCGAAATATGGTCCTTGTATCTAGAAATACGGGAGATTGCCGGTTTGAACTAACGGATAGATATCTTGACAGTGTAGATCATTGCATTAGACACCCACGCATTCACTTAACGCGCCGCGCACTCCCGTTGTGCAACGCCAGACTTCTTCCCCTTCCCCAAAGCTGCTTGCACCCCACTACTTGCACTTTCACCACCCTCGCGGGCAGACGGACGACTCTTGAGTGCAAAATGCCCGCCGGAGCAGGCGTTGCACAGGCCTAGGCAAGCCACTTCAACCAATATTATTCGAGACTTGTTGATTTCATTATAGCTCATCAGATACAAAGTTCAACATCAGACGTTTCGACAAAAATGTTAGATACGCTGAGTAGGTCTAAAAAGCTCTTTCGCTAGAGTTGAAACAGTCTTTAAATAAAGTATTTTAATGTATATTTGTTATCCCACCAGCGGGTCACCGCCTCCGCCGGGACAAGCTGTAAGCTCCCGTCCGGTCTCCCGGAGTATGTGGTAGTGAAGTGCATGTGTAAGGTGAAAGGATAGGACAAGGAAGAGGAAGGGCAGATCGCGCGCGGTCGCTGACCCGTTTGTTGGGGTACTGCTCCGGCATTCGACTGGTTTTTATCGGAGAAACCACAGAAAGCAGAGCAGCCGGCTGCTAGAATTCTTCTCCAGACTGCGACTGAATTCGACCTAGTGAAAAGATAGTGTCGAAAATCTATTGTCGAAAATCCTGCCGCCGTCAGGACTCGAACCTAGGATCTCCCGGTCAGTGGCACTGCAGTGATATCACTGAGCTACCGCTCCCGGTGAATCTCTCCAGAGCTTTGAACTTGAAATTCTATAAAAAGATACTGACTAAATACAGTAATGTAATGTAATCTAATGTGATCTGTAATGTAATCTACTGCCCAAGCACATGACAATCAATATTAACATCAAACAATTTCATTTTAATTGCATGATGATCAATGTCCAACATAACAATCTTAACAGACTAAAATCGAATATTGTGGAATTTATAAATCAAAGAGTATCCACGAAAACCTATTTTATCTAAAAAATTAATATTTAGAATGAGAATTAAAATTATATTTCGTCAATATTTAAAAAATTTAAAAAACCTAACCAAACATTATGTGAAAATAAACTTGAATTTACAGATAAATGGTTTATAAAGTAATACTAACGGCAGTTAATATTGTGTCATTGTGCAAATCATTTAATAAAAAACGTACTTAGACAAAAAATATCAAATACAATTATTGAAATAATTTAAAACTAATATTTATTTAGTTTCTTCTTTTGAAAAGAAAACAATTAGAAATATATTTTTTAAATATCATTCGAAAGGCCAACAAAGGACAACACCCTACCAAATATGTTAAATATCTTAATTATATCACCTAACTAAATATTAAGTTCACATCCATATTTATTAAATTACATCCTGATGTTCCCTTCACTAAAGCTGACAAGGGTAACATTACCGTGGCAATGGATAAACATAATTAGATTGGCAAAGTGAGATTTTGAGTGACAATCAAACACATAAAATTTCCCAAATTAACCCTATTAATAAAATAATCAACGATTAGAAGGACAGTCTGTAGGTGGAAAATTAAACATTACATTTCTAATTATGAACACCAAAAAAGAACATCATTTCAGAACTTCATCCAACATGTCCAAAAGTTTGCTCTGCCCACAATACACAAAGGAGGCTTTTAGAATCATTATTTCAGGAATAGGCAACTTCCTTTATAATTTATCCAAATTTCCATTCAATATATTGTAACGTCACCACATGGCGGCCAGGTTCGACCATCTTTAGAAAGTTTAGCAGAGGGGATGGGCGGCCGGTCGGCTAGTACAAAAACTGTTAGTAGCTTTTGTCAACTGAAAAGGGAGCTATTAACACTCCGGGACGCAAGTCGGCCGGGCAGAGGGTCCTGACCCCCCGCCGGCGGTCAGGGGAGGCTGGCCGGCCATGTGGTCCCAGAGCCACCCGCACGTGCAGAGAAGCTAGGGTGGGGTGGGGTGGGGACATGACCGCCAGAAGCTAGCCGGCCGGAAGGAGGAGTTCGTTAAGAGATCGCCTCGCGTGCGGACGCAACTGCGGCCCGTTGGCGGTAGTGCATTCCTTGGACACTGCGAGTGCGTAGCACCGGGTGTCAGGACACCGGCGCGGTAAAGCGTCTGGGTGGAGGATGCACTAGCCAGGAGATGGGAGCAGGGTGCGTGGAGTCGCGGAGGTAGATTGCGAACGGAACCCCAGAGCTGTACATACTGTATAATATTCTGTAAATAAATATTGTAACTAGAGCTCGTGTCTGTGTAGTCATTTCGCTACCACGACGCCACAATATTTACACAAAGTTTACATGCTGAAAATGACTATTAAGAATTCTAATGATCTTATTACAAAGACCCAAGATATTCATGTTCAACCAAACTATTTAATGATCTCTCTTGATGTCCAACTCCTGTTTACCAGTATCCCTAACGCATTATTGATCCATAGTATTTATAATAAATGGTATCAATAGAAACACATTGCTCTACCCCATAGGAAGAAATTGATTGCTCTTTACTTCATATTCAATTCCGACTCCTCTACTTTCAATCAAAATATTTACCAACAAGTCGAAGGATCGCCCATGGGATCTACTTTGTCTCCTCTATTTGCAAACTTAGCTATGAGAGAGTTGGGAAATTGCTACTTGAGCGATCTGAATTTTAAACCATTTTATTATTGTAGGTATTTTTAATAACATTGTATCATCCCATCTAATAAAGTCAAAAATATACTGGAAATGTTGAATTCATACCATCCTAAAATACGTTTTACTCATGAAACACAACAAGAAGGTTCTACCAACTACCTGGATGGCATCATCAGTAATCACAGGGGTCAATTAAACACTAATTGGTGGCACAGAAAAACACCTTTTCTGGGAGACTACTTAACATTCATTCACAAAATACTATACAACATAAAAAGGCCATTATTTATAATTTAATTTCTAAAGCCATTGAATTTGCCAACCCTACATTTCACTCCAGTAACTCAAACCCATTTTTTTTCCTTTGGCCAATGATTATCCTCATTTTATTTACACGTTTCTCCATATTCGTCCTCATTATATGAACACTGCATGAACTAGAAATGAAAATACTGCCTTCCCTACCACATCTTATGAACCTATTAGAATCATTCTTCCATATTTACCTTCAATCTCCAATTTCATAAAAAAATCACTCTTTAAATCATCCTCACCAACTTTAAGATTACTGGGAATTTCAGTCGGTTCATTAAGAAAGGAAAATATCCAAATCCTATGCTGTTTATCAAATTTTCTGCTTAGACTGTCCTGCCAAATACATAGGTACGACCAAGAAATCACACACCACAACAACATTCACTGAAATAGCATAAAAATTCTTGATATAGAAAAAAAAGTTACCATAAAAGATGTCTTTCTGAAACGCTTTATATTTAAAGTACTGCTCATACACTCAACCTCCTAATAGATACAGAGCAATCCAATGACATATATCACCTTACTTTACAATCACAATCTCCTTGATTTCTTCCTTTACAAATTTTACTGCCTCTCTACTACATTCTTCTTTTATAGTTGTAAAATTTCAATATATGACCCACAAACATTCTTGACTTTTGGATCCAGAAGTTTCGAAATCGGATCCAGAACAACGTGCTACTTCGAAATTTTCCCGTGTAAATTTTAGGATGAGATCACTTTAGAATTCAGTTGTATTATTCTATATACACCTGCCTTCCACTATTGCCATTAGGCGAACTTCTGTCACTTTACCTTCTTCAGTTTTATAACTAGTCAAAAATGTCGTAATGTTTTAATCTCTATATGCTGGCCACTTCCCACAGCTCTGTATACTCTTTCTGTAGCTTTGTCTAGCTTGTCAGCTGTGTCGTATTCAGCCGCTGTCTGGAGGAGAATTCTAGCAACCGGCTGCTCTGATCGGTACTTTACCGTTGTTTTTCCAATCAACACCAGGCGAATGCCGGGGCAGTACCCTAACAAATGGGCCACGGACCGCACGCAATCTCTCGAACCTATCTTTTTCCCTTATACATACTAACACTAACTTACACTGCACTACTAGCGGTCGGGAGCTTAGAGCTTGTCCTGATTGGGGCGGTGCCCTGCTGGCAGAAGATATCTGGTTGGGAAAAACCTCGCTATCCGAAAGTAGTTCGGTGCCGGATCTCGCCATCCAGAGGGGAAGATCACCGCCACCCGAGAACAAAACATGGACTACATTGACGGGAGTAATGAGCGTAGTAGTTAACTCGCCCGGAATCACTAACAATCATCATCGAATCTTTAGAAAGTAAATATATTGTTTTAATAAAATATTTTATTGTCTGATTAAGGTCAGAAATTCTTTCAACAAGTTTAGTGAGTAACTGCTTTCCTGCTGTTAAACTGTTTCTATACCGAGCAACAAAAAGGAAAGTAATATTATTAACTTCAGCAATAATATTGAATCTATAAACTATAACGCTGAGGAACAAGAGCCGAAAGCTCTACGTGATTTTTCCTTGCACATAGTTTTTTATTACATCGGTCCGAATGTTTTCTTATCAATTCTTTCCAAAACAAGCTTATTTCTTTCTTATTCAGAATTCAACGTGTATGTAACTGAGGGTAGGAATACCTTAATTAAGAAAACGGGCAAAGTATACACTTCGACTCCTAGCATATCACACAAAGTTTTTAACTATTTTCACATAAAAATACTCCACATGGCGGTGCCTAGTTTAGATTCCTTTCTGGTTTCCTATTCGCACAGCCGGACAAAATTCATTGATGTGTTGCAACGCAATACTGCATAATAGATACATCCGGGGTTGCTAGCCGAATAATTTTATAATGCTCCGTGAAGTCACGGAGGTTAAGCGAATTCGAGACCTTCGAGTTTCCTGGTTGGGTGACCGTCTAGGACCCCCGGGATCCCATGTTCCGAGCCCGTGGCCGAAGGGATAAAAGACACTGGCCGACTACGACGTGCCGAGAATTGATTTGATGTATTTTGGTCAAAAAACAGTAAAAACTCTATATAACGTGTGGGGGACAAGGTTATCCGCGCACATTTTACCACAATCTCATCCCGACATTTTAACGATAAATAGTTGAAAGGTGAATGAAAGTTAAAACAACAACACATAATAATAATAATAATAATAATAATAATAATAATAATAATAATAATAATAAAGCTCGAAATCAACATTTGAAAAATTAGACATTTTCGTTTCAACATTTGAACGGTAAGCGAACTGCAGATTTGATTTTTCTGCATTGCTAACAAAATAGTACCTTGACTAATGATAATAGAGGATTACTCCGCAGCAGGCGCTCAATGTCTCCAAACTGGGTTGCGTAAAACAAATTAAAAATGTATATGAACTATTAATACGAAGGATAAAACATCTAAATATATAATGTATATTTGTATAAATACATAGACGCACACCTCAAGATGTAAAGAAACAGTAAGTACTTGCTAGAACGTGTAGCAATATGATGTAGTGTAATCACACGCGTTTTTAAATGAGATCAGGCAAAAACAAACAACATAAGGAAACTTCGAATCACATTTAGTTTAATTTATTATTGCTGAGTTCTATTAGAGTAAAATGGGGATATCCTGAATGGAATCTCTCGGAATATACTCTTGTATTATCGGATCGTATACTCTTCCATTATCGGATTCACATCAAATACAATGATTATTTAAACGAACGACTATATACTTCCAGTGCCAAATATTGAAAATTTCTTCTAGGTCTCTTTTGGCTAAGTTTCCCTTTCTTGTGAACACAATTCTTTGGTTTCGGTCTTGGCATTAAATGTAAATTTTCCTTCTCTTTTTTGACCCAACTTGAGCAAATGCCCTAGAATATGTATATGCTTCGTAAAATGTTACACTACTTACTGTATGGTATATTTTCATGCGAAAGTCACCGAGAGTAATTTAATTGAGCTGCTTGGAATGATCCTGATTAGCAATGCGATACGCCCAATGTCCCACTAATATTTCAGAAATTGTGATGTATTAGAGATGGCCAAAAAAACATTGAAGTTTTGAATATTTTGTTGCAAAAACATCGATGTTCTTTTAATATTTTTTTTAATAAAGGGTTTAGGCACGTTGTAGAGTAGCAGCAATCCACAGCAATATCATTGATTTGCATCATCCTCTTTATCACGCTGCACATTTCGCTTGTGCATTCTCAGTGAATTTCAGGTGGTTTTACTTCAATGGTGTATGAATGGAAGTGACTAAAGAGTAAAGTAGCGAAACACAATGCTGTTTATTGTTAATTTTATTCTTTACATTCGATAATAATTTTGATTAACATGCTGGCAATCAAACAATAAAATATATCCTATTAACGTACAGTAATTAAAAATGGACAGGAAATATCATGCTTATTAGTCTATAATTAAAGCATCGATTTTTAAACATCGATTTTTTTGGTCGATGTTTTCATCGACATTGAAAACTCTTTTGCGATGTATCAAAATATAGATGTTTTGATACAATTTGCTATCACTAGATGTACTACCAGACTACGTCATCCACCTGACCCACCCTGCACAACTGGAGAACACGCATCGCCTTTAAAAGATCCTTTAACGCCGCCACATAAATATAATGATATGCTGGAGAAGAGCGTTTCATGGCCTGCTTGTAAGAAGAGGCCAGCTAGCCTGTTTCTAAAGCCGCATTTCTATATTCCGCACGCTGCTATTCTATGCTAATGCAGAGGGTTGTGTGTGCTTTAATGAGCGTGTATAGCGGACGTAATAATAGGCAAAATCTTTCTTGCGGGAGGCGTAAGTTAATTTATTTGGTCGGCTGCCGCCACAGCGCACGCGTTTCAAGTGGCGGTTGGCAACCCTGCGCGGTGGTGGGCAGCGCCGCAGTGCGTAGCTCCGGTAGACCATGCGCTGCACACGCGGCCAAAGGGCCAAAGCGGTTGCCAAAGGGCGCCAACGCAAAAACGACCGACTGCTGGCTTGGGGATGACAACAGGAATTATTAGTGCGAAAATACTAATATCTCTGAGTTCAGAGGTTTGTCGTTTCCTCCTCAGCCCCCCAACTCATACACGGTACAGTGTTCATGTCATTGTTACTAAGCTTTCATTTACTTCAACCAGTCATAATTTTCCCTGAATGAGACACAGCTTTTGGGTGAATTATTTTTCAGCTTTGTTTCATCGTGCTGGCTCTTTTCCCCCTAAGTAAATATGATTACTAGATGAGTTCTTGACGGATATTATGGTCAAATCAACACATACAAAATACGATTACACCAAATTAACGGTAAAGATTAAAATCAGGTGATATAATCCTCTTCCGATATGACTATATCGATACGTTTTGTGCGGCGAGGTCCAGATCATTTCACCAGTGTAATTTACAATTGGAAAATTAGGACAATCGACAATTTCCGGATGCAGAATCGCTCGTCGACATAAAGCAAACAACGCATTTTCTTCAACTCGTGGCAGGTTCAAGCCGGAAGCACGTTGGTGCGCTTCCAATGTGTGTCAAAAATTCACAATTTAAGTAGTATATGACTTAGTGTAGTGATCACAGAATTTTGAAAATGAGTACACAATTCACTTTTCCCCATAGCACGTCCCCATAGCATAGTTTCCCCATAGCATTTTTTTGACGTAAAATAAATTTAAAAATAAATAAATAAATATCCTTCCAATGCCACATTCAAAGTTGTAAAGTTGGTTGTGACACCTGCAGTTGTCAGTTACACTCTATCTTTCACTTAACCTGGGAGTTTTCGAAGCGAATCTCTGGGCCCCAAATAAACTGAAGAGCTTCTCGCAAAAATTGAATTAGTCCAAAAATCAAGTTTCTGGGAAATGATAAAAACCGTCCACCTTGCTAACTCAGCTAGACATGTGAAATTTTATTTTGTACAGAAATACTTTTACACGGCATGAAACATAAAATGCAGTTATGAGAAAATAAAACAATATATTTCACAAGTTACAAGAAAGAGAAAAATCGGTGTATGTTATATTTGCTTGAAAATTGCAATTACATAAATATAAAATTAGCTATTATACATATATCAGCTCAAGAAGGCACCAGAAACTTGCAAACACTAAATTGAATGTAGTTTAATATTACATTGTTATTCTTGCATACATTGAAAACAACTAAGCCTCTAATAAACAGTTTACTTTATTGTTTTTCTAGATTAACTATAGCCTACAATAAAACAATTAATATACTGGGAAAAACTGCTGAAAGCTTCCTCAGAAGAAAAAAATTATCACAACCATTGCTGCTGGCATGGACATGACGCTGTTCTTAGACGAAACACTTTGAACATATGATGTTCTACCAGAATCTTTGTTCTCTCTTATTATCTTCGTACGTTTTCTTTGGAACTAATTCAATTACCGAGTTGATATTATTCTCTGCTGCATAAAAGTTGACACAAGATAGCAGCACTAACTAGAATTTTCTAAGTTGGGACTAATGCTGTTTTCTCGAGAAACCTTTTTTTAATAATTCATTCTTCATCTCCTGTACCAAAATAGGAAGGGTGTCCACAAGAGATCTGTTGTTCGATATACCTCACTATATTATCAATGCATAACGTGCGTAAGGAAAGCCTCTCCGCAATGGCACCAATGGGTGCCACGCCCCTTTGAGTGCGTGGCGGGGAGGAAGCCTTGCCACTCCCTGCTATATCCCCGTGACCACCCTGGCGCTCCTATTGTTGGGCTGCGTGGTTGGTGGAGACAACGGAAATAAACAGCTTTCCTAACTACTCATACTAAATCCTCGCCCCTACCCTCTTACGTCAGAAAAAGGAGTTCAAATGAAAAGAATGCCGACCTCGACATATTTTTTGTAAGGAAAGTGACGAATCTTCAAGGCAATCAATCATTCAATAAATATACATAATAAATGCACTCCAAATAATATGTATATATGTCATCGTTTACTATATAGAGCCTGGTTGCCCTATATAGATAGACGTCCCTATATCTCACAGACCTATTGCATTTTCGCCCGAAAATTGGCGCGAGCTCTCCCGGGTAAAAATTTCATACTCCTCTATAAGTGAAATGCTCTCTTGTAGACTCCAAACGTCCAGAATTAGTACTGAGGATAGTGGGGACCATTGGCGCTATTACAACTAAGTTTGATTCATCTTCTCTATTACAAATTTATGATCTGGCATTGTTTTTTACGTATTTACGGTGATTTACTCATGTTATATCGTCCCCGCAGGGGAGGGGTGATCACGATGGCGTAGGTTCACGATGGTCACGATGGTCGTGGTCTCTGGGGGAGTGTCGTAGGCGACCACCCGGACCCTGAGTCTCGCGGCGCCGCTCACGTCATTTGCTTGAAGGTGCAGGCAGTGTTAAGCTCGTGGTCGTCGGGTTCGCCCGGTTAACCAGCATTTGGCCCTATGGCGCGTCAACCTTTGGGCAGAATTGGGTGAAGGATGCTTTTTGGAGTACTCTGGTTCCACTTTAAACTCCGGCGGGAAATCCAGAAACCATCCTTCAGGTTGCACAGGTTCTGGCGTTACCCACGTCGTGAGCTGGCGGTAAGCATTGGGGAGACGGAACGGGGGCTCCGAGCCGCCTGGACCTTAGGTCAGTTGGCCCCCGTTGGGCTTTCGGATTCGTCGCGGCAGTGGCCCAATGCTCTGGACATAGAGGAAGGAACTTGTTCCCGGCGCATGCGAGTGGCGCATTGGGTAGCCTGGAACGGTACTATCCTGGAAAGCTAGGAGCTCTGAGCTAGCAGGGCGGCCCTTACTAAGGCATTGCATGGAGAGGTTGCCTCGAGGGGAATCTGGGTTCCCGCTGGATCCGGACGTCGGCCCGTCGGCCTATTGCGCGTCGGTGGGGGGTGAATATAGAAGTCAAAACAGGTGCCCATCCTGGGGACTTGTCCCCTTCACGGAGCAAGAAATTGTGGTGTTGTAGACCAAGTAGGGTTTCATATATACATACATGCTATATCGTATTCCAAACAAACAAATAATGGAGGGGTCTGAAGGTGCACAATTTTAATGTAACTTGTCTGTAGATGTGTTATTTCCCAAGGAGCACAATGTTCGCAAATTTATTACTTTAATTGAAGTACTCTTATTTTGACAATGAGGGTCGAACGAAAAACCAAAAACCATCAGCGACGGTATTCCATTTCTATTACTCAGGTGAGTCACGTAACCCTGCAATTTCTGAACGGTCTAAATTCTCTGTTTTGATATTTCATTCATTCTCCCTAAAAATAGTAAAACTCCATGTGACGTACCGGGGAGAAATGTTTATTTTGTCACCTGGAAGTAATCGACCCTCACTAGTAGACGTGTACGAAACTAAAAGAAAATCTTGTTCTCGACAATTTTGAGCTTTAGGCCTCTTCCAAGAGAGAATTAACTACAGTCTGGTTTCAGAAAGAGGTCGAGAATGACGCACTAACGAAGGAATTCACGCAGTTTCACATATCATTTAAAGCCTTTACTCGCAAAAGGAATTAAATATAACGATAAACTTCCTTTACGATACTTATGAAGACTTGATTTTATCTTGCTTTAACATTCGCAATAATTGATTTAACACTAGTAGGTAGAATTGTTTTACCGAGGGTTTTCAGCACCCACGCTCTCCCTGCGTGTTCGCGAGCCAATACACTCTATACACAGATGAGTTCATCTGGACCATCATCTATTTCTATTATGAAGTATTTATGCTCTTGGATAGGCTTTACCGTCTTCGCCGTTGCCTCGTTTCGGCCCTGTCACCTGCCCGACCTCCGAAATAGCCACCCTCCCCGTCACCCTCCCGACCACGGCTACCCACCACCTCCCCACCAACGCCGCCACCACCACCCACATCACCTCCATCACAAGTTCCACCACCATCACCACCGCCCTCCTCGCCCGCACCGTTGCATTGCCGCCAGCAGCAAACTGTTTACAAAGCCGCCCGCGAGGGGCCGGAAAATACGCGCAGCGGCTGTGCGTCGGGCGCGGGGCGGCATCGGCGGCCGTGTAATTTAGGCGGCAATTCGCCCGCGTCGGGTTCTGCGCGCGGCGGCGGCGGCGGAGGGCGGCGATATGCGCACTTTCATGGCTTAGTAATAGGATAAACACGCACTCGCGCGGAATTATGTTTCTCTTAAAATGTGGCGCGCGGATGGTGCTATTGTTTCGAGAGCGCAGCCTGCGCCCCGCCCCGCCCCCGCCCCGCCGCACCGCGCCGCGCCGCGCCGCTGCAAAAACGCAAAGGGGGCGTGACGAGGAGTCGCGGGGCGAGGTGCGAACGAGGCGGCGCGGAGCAGGTGAAGCGCGTGGCGGGGTGGCCGTGGAGCGGGACGTGGCGGGATGGACGGGGAGGAGTAGCGTGGAGTGCAGTGAAGCTTTGAGGAATGGTGGGGAGCGCAGAGGAACGGAGCAGCGCAGGGAAAATGGAGGGGGAAGGCTGGAGTGGAGTGGTTGGGGACGGAGTGGAATGGTGTGACGTGGAGTGAATGGATTGAGTTGTTGATTAGTGATTCCGTCAACTGCTAAGGTCATTAGCCCGTACGTGTAGTGCATGTTTTGTATCGCTGAAGATGACGGCGATCTTTTCTCGCTTTATGGTGACACCTACGTCGGTTGGCGTGGATCTTCCTATCCAGGCATCTCACCAGCGTGGCACTGTACCAGCCGGGAGAAGCCCTATGTTTCCGGCAGGTGTGGTAGTGTAGTGCGTGTCAGTGTGCGTATAAGTAAAGGGTACACCACTCGGCATACGACAAGGAAGAGGCAGGAAAGATCGAGCGCGGTCTGTGGGGTACTGCTCCAGCAATCGCCTGGTATTGTGTGGAAGGGTGAAGAGCGGAGTGGGGTGAAGTGGAGGGGAGCGGGGTGAAATGGAGCGGAGTGGAGTGTAACTGGGCAGTGTGTAACAGGTCGGAGTTTGATTTGATTTATGTAGTCAAAGAACAGTTAAAAGTGAATGTGAAGTATCCCCTCCAAATGTTTTCTTGGGCTTCGGAATGTCTTCCCAACATGCAACAGTGTTGACGTGGGAAGTATTGAGTAAGGCGGTGTAGAGCTGGGCGGTGTTGAGCTGGGCGGTGTTGAGCTGGGCGGTGTTGAGCTGGGCGGTGTTGAGCTGGGCGGTGTTGAGCTGGGCGGTGTTGAGCTGGGCGGTGTTGAGCTGGGCGGTGTTGAGCTGGGCGGTGTTGAGCTGGGCGGTGTTGAGCTGGGCGGTGTTGAGCTGGGCGGTGTTGAGCTGGGCGGTGTTGAGCTGGGCGGTGTTGAGCTGGGCGGTGTTGAGCTGGGCGGTGTTGAGCTGGGCGGTGTGAGCTGGGCGGTGTTGAGCTGAGCGGTGTTGTGCTGGGCGGTGTTGAGCTGGGCGGTGTTGAGCTGGGCGGTGTTGAGCTGGGCGGTGTTGAGCTGGGCGGTGTTGAGCTGGGCGGTGTTGAGTTGAGCGGTGTTGAGTTGAACGGTGTTGAGCTGCGTGGTATTGAGCTGGGCGGTGTTGAGCTGGGCGGTGTTGAGCTGGGCGGTGTTGAGCTGGGCGGTGTTGAGCTGGGCGGTGTTGAGCTGGGCGGTGTTGAGCTGGGCGGTGTTGAGCTGGGCGGTGTTGAGCTGGGCGGTGTTGAGCTGGGCGGTGTTGAGCTGGGCGGTGTTGAGCTGGGCGGTGTTGAGCTGGGCGGTGTTGAGCTGCTGGTGCTGAACTGGGCGGTGTTAAGCTGGGCGGTGTTGTGTTGGGTTGGAAGGTGTGGAGCTGGGTGGAGTTAAGCAGAGTGGTGTGGATCTGGGTGGAGTGGAACGTGGCCGGCCAGTGCAGCGCGTCGGGGCTGTGAGCGGGGCGGAGGACAACGCAGGGAAGTTGCGGATGGAGAGGGATTCAGTAGGAAAGCGTGTGGAAGGCGACACTGTGTGGGGAGTGGGAGAGGACGGGTAGTACACGAGGGTACTCGCCTCTATGTTCCCGGAAGGATCTCAGGGACCAGTGGCAGAAACCCGAAGCTGCCGGGGGAAGGCGTTCAGTCAAAGACGAAGAGACGAAAATGACTATTGTTGTGCCACGCCAATTTGAAAAGGTATACAGAGTGTCTCATAGTAAACGTTCTAGAAATTTAGAGGCCAAAAAGTTTCCTGATTTTTAAATAAACAGGTAGAGGGGGATTTCACAAAACACGGATGTATTTCCTTTTACAATCTTTTTATCGTTTTATACGCCACTTCATGCCTTAGACACGTGTCAATTATTCTGAGAAATCTTGTATGCATGTATACAACCTTTGTACAAACACACACTTTATGATGGCTATTTTCAGAATCTTTTCTACTCTACCAAAGATGAATGGTTTAGGTGAATGAAAGACAAAGACGATATGATTTGATTGAGAATGCAGCAATGATGGAATAAATGACAACGGGGAAACAGAACTCTGATAAAACCGGCCGCGACCATGCTCAGTCAACATTGATTTCCACAAGGATCGACAGGAATTTGAGCCCTGGTACCCAGAGGTAGTAGAAGCAGAGAAATCTGGCTACTTCACCATGGGTCACTCTGTTGGACCGATTGGAAAAAATCGTCCCTTTTTCATTCGCTAAAACTTTGATTGACAGATATGTCACCACCATAACTATCGGCTGCCGCCGGGCACACTTCTGTAACTGCACCTCTACCGTCCGTTTTGACACCGCAAACAAGGTATACCACATACCGCAATTTAAGTTGAAACAAAATTAACGTGTCAATAAATCGAAAACAATAAAACAGAAATGCTAGGACAATGTTCGTTTCTCTACATTGTCCTCAATGTTCACGTTCGTATGAAAATAGAGTGGTTCGACTGTGGAAGTGATGGTCTGTGAAGCTCGACTGTGGAAGCATCAAATCAAACTAGAGACGTGTATGAAATTGCAAAGGTGTTTTTTTAAATATTGCAGGAAAAGGGTCTGCGTGTCTTTCGTAAATTAGCAGAGTGAATTAAAAAGTCGTTATTCTCAAAGATATCCATAAGGAATTCTTTGAAAGTATACTTGTTAGTGTATTGAGAGTGAGACAAAAGTAATCCCAAAGAACGTTTATATTTGCGAGAATTGTAATAACTGGTTATGATATTTTTCACAAACTCTTCGACATCAAGGCATGATAGTGATAGAATCAAAAATTTTCAAGTAGTAAAATGTGCAAAAACTATTAATTCTTCTCAAGTTCAAATTGACGAATTGAAATATTTCGAAAATACACAATGTCCTGTAACGCAGAGGAAAAAAATTTATTTCTTTTTTATTCAACGCCAAAAAACAGTTAAAAACTCTGTGTGACGTACGGCGACAAAGAGCGCAAACAAGTAAAGGAGCCACCGCGACTTTATCTAGGTAATCAAAATGTTAGGTGTCTGTTCCATAAGATTGTCAATAAGTATCTGTCACCTCATTGCAGACGAAGGGCTTGGGACGGTAAGAAGACAAACCATATTAACAACAGGACGTCTCCTGCTATTCGAAAGTGCAAATAGTATATCGATTTTGGTATCAATATGAAGAGCCTGGATTGACGTTCATTAATATATGGATGGCTGGGCTTAGTGTTACGGTAGGCAATACCACCAAGAAAATGCCAAATCGAATGGACAAGGTGACCCATCTTGTTATTGCACCAAACACTTGATATGCCGGGCTCTCTGGTGTGTGTGTGTTTGTGTGTGTGTGTGTGTGTGTGTGTGTGCGCGCGCGCGCGTGTGTGTGCGTGCGCATGAGTGAGAGAGAGAGAGAGGAGAGAGGGATAGGAAGAGGGAGAGAGAGGGATAGAGAGAGAAAGAGGGATATGCTGTTTCCCACCATCGACCTCTTTCTACGCTCTAAAATCCCTCAGGCTGAGACGCATTTCTCCAAGTGACGACCGTTCCACGTACTCGTCTCTTTCCACTTATATTTTCTAAAACATGATATATTCTTGTTTCTGGTATATAACGTTATTTATTTTCAAATTTGTATGCTGTTATAATGCTAATGTTAATTACAGATGGATTGAAGACGGGGAATTTCGTTCCCGAAAGTTGCATTGATAAATGTATGTACCTTTGAATATTTTAACACACATATCTGCTTTTGGGTAATTTATACAAAACCCTGTATTCGTTTTAACACTATTATTGCGTGCAAATAAGAATATACCTTTAGTACTCTCTATTTAAATCAGTGTAATAAAATGTTTAAAAAATCAGTGCAATATTTGTCTTTTCCATGTATTATTCTCCTGAACATGAATCAGAGTTTTTTAGAACTGAAATTAATTTTCATGCAAAATCTGTTGACGAAGGACGAGGATGTTGTCAAATTATTTGTTCGACATTCTCAGTTTTTTGTTATTTTTAAAGGGACAATTGATGTTAACAACAAATCAGAATCAGCAGCATTTGTGCATTGAAGATTTTTTTTTCATTGAGTCGCAGGAACTTCCAACAAAAACCTATATGAATATGATTTTCAAATTGGAATGATTGTGCTCACTAACACCTGTACTGAAAATTGCCTTGTGTACTAAGCATAAACGATGTGCGGTACGATCGAGTAAACTTTGTAATTTAACTTCAGCCTTTGTCTCCGAAATAACTATATCTTTCGTGTAACACTGATGTTTCACTCTTAATACTTTGTTTTACGCCGGTTACAATTTCCGGTGACAATTTCTCTCTTTTGCACTTTTTCTTAATCGAATATATTGTGATTTGCTCAATTTTGCATGAAAAATCAATGGCAGTGCTTTTTCTGCAGTGTAACGCTGAATATATTCTTCCTTGGCACGTGCAGGCGCTTCATTGTTCTTAAAGAACGAGGACTTGCTATCGTACACTTTTAGATAACTTGAGCCACATTCCGTTGGCCTTGCTTTATAAAAACCGTCTGTGCTGCAAACGCTAGGTCTTGGGGCTGTGGTTCTCGACGACGTTCTTTGCGCGCCTCCTCTTCGTCCTAGCGCTTCATGTGTCAAAATCTCGTTTTGTTTTATGACTTAACGTAGGATTTTAAATAACTCTTATGTTGTGGAAGAAGTCATTTCATCTCTTAACAAATTGTTATTGTGTTTAGAAAAATCTTCCTTGTCTTCCACTCGCGTTCCAACGACGTACAATATTAATTGTAAAGAAATTGATATTACTGGTAATAGCCTCTTCTGGAATATTTGGTATTCTTGATAAAACGAAATATGCAATGAGCTTCCGTATACGTGTTGTGTTTGCTCGAGAAGCAAGGCTCTCGCGAGAAATAATTGCATACCATTGAAGTCGCGTCTCTCTCAGCGACGCACCTACTGAGAAAGAAAAGTAAATAATGCAGCCTCCGCACTCAATGTAAAGGGAGATAAAAACTCTACATTATATAAAATATTTGTAATGCTACAAATAGTAACCCTTTTTTCCTACTCAAATTAATTCCCAATTAAAGTTATGAACGTTCATTTTCCCTTAATATTTTAGAAAAGAAATTCACTATTTATCAACGTTACATTCACTTAAAAGTTAGTGAATAACGTACATACGTGTCAGTGAATAACGTACGAATAACGTACAAACTTGATGCTTTTTCTGGAGTGTAACACGGAACATTCTTGTTTGAACAAAAATGCTCACAATAACAGACTAGAGATACGTGTAACTTAGAACACAATCAGCCGATCGACGTCCACGCTCGACTGCACGCGCTCCGCAGTAAACGCTGAGTTTCAAGAAGCCTTATTGCTGTACGCTTCACAGAATATCGTCTATTCATACTTTTCCGGATAATTCAAGCTTCTGTTCACAATCCTGAACCGACACATTGAGGTTTCAACATCTTTGGTTTCAAGGCAAATCATCTCGAAAATTAGCCAAATGTGCGGCGGCAGGATTTTCGACACTAGCTTTTCAACTAGGTCGAATTCAGTCGCTGTCTGGAGGAGAATTCTAGTGACCGGCTGCTCTGATCGGTAGTTTTCCGTGGTTTCTCCGATCAACACCAGGCGAATGCCGGAGCAGTACCCTATCAAACGGGCCACGGACCGCGCGCGATCGGTCCTTCCGTTCCATGTCCTATCCTCTCTCCTTACAAACACACACACACACACACACACTACCACATTATGGGAGACCGGTCGGGAGCTTAGAGCTTGTCCCGGCTGGGGCGGTGCCCCGCTGGTGGGAGAGACCTGGTTAGGGGGAAACCTCACTAGCCAACGGCAGGGCGGCGCTGGATCTCGCGCCATCCACCGGGGGAAAATCACCGCCGTCTCCTGGAGAAAAACATGCACTACACTCTCGGGACTAATGACCAAAGCAGTTGACGTGCCAGGAAACACGAAAAAATCAATCAATCAACGACGTGTAGGACTTCGTCGAATCTCTCTTTCATGCGGGGAAGGTATACTGTCACCTCCGGTTATATCGTGTATTACACTTACGGAATAATAAAGGCTCCAGACGCTGACGTGCCTGGACACACGGAACACGTTCGCGGATGACTGAAGTAACGATGTAAGGGCGAGAATAGGGCGGCGCGTCCCACGGGGCTGGAGGACAGGGCGCGGGGATGGCCTGCGCCGGAGATGGATGGCAGAGGGGATTGACAGTGGACAAGGCGGGGAGGAGGGGGCGTGGCGTGCCGCGGGGAGTCGCAGCAAGGCCGGGTCAGCGCGGGTCGCCAGAGGGGACTGTGATTGAGATTGCCAGCGCAGCCCCTCCGCTGGACATTGACTAATCTGCCGCATCGACTTGTAACGGAAGCCTTAACTGTCGCGTAACAATTCCAGTACCGTGGAACACCAAGGGAGGAGGGTCAGCGGCAGCTCCCACAATAAATCCCAATACAATGGAAGGAACATTGTAGATGATAAGAACAAATGTAGCCGACCTGGATAGTCGAGGTGGTGAAGAGCGTGTACCGACTCAGCGATTCGGTCCGAAGGATCGCGGAATCGAGTCTTCTCTACCACCTTGGGTATGAATGTTTGTCCTTTGTCTCTCATGTATGTGTTGTCGTGGCGGGGCCTCGAGCTCTGTTGACCCAAGATCAGAGGAGCCCCAAATAAGTTGGTGATTAGTGTACGGTCAGATATGCGTTCGATCGGGACGCAAAGGAGAACCGGTTATTGGCAGGAAAAACCGTAGAACAAAGGACAAATGCTACATGTAATTACCATAATACTGCAATCATTTTGTGTATTTTTATATTAAAATATTTTCAGTTTTTGAGGTTTGAGGCGTGTCATGCGCATTCACACTTGGACCGTTTTTAATTCTTGCGCTGCTTTCTGCGGGGTCACTGATGACTGTGTCTTCTTAAAAGAATTAATGCAAATTGAATGTACTCCTCCGATTGTACGACAGTTATTGACATACCTTATGGCTAAATAAAATTGCAAATTTTTATGAGCAGACCTGCCTATACGAGAACGCCCAATTTCGACGAAGCGATTAGGTATGGCGACGGTTTCAATTTTTAGTAAACATCAGATAAGCGTTGAAAGTGGAAACTATCACTTAGAACTAAGAAAGGCTCTAACAATAATAGTCTTATACGATGAAACCGTAACTCGTTACTCACACAAAGAAAGAAGAAAAATATTAATCCGATGTCTCATTGAAAATTTGGATTTCCCTTTTGGTCAATTAAGGAATCGTTGAGAACGTTTGATAACTCACAAATAGTAATGTGTTCTAATCCACGCCAATAAGCTGAGGCCTGGCATTTATATATTCATAGTTGTGCGATCCCGGAAGAATTTGGTAATTTACATTGCCACTTAAAAAATGAGGGACTATTTCTGTTCTCTTAATTGTAGCTCTATTGTGTGAATTCAATATAGATGAAGCATACCTCAATATATGTGATTTTTCAGTGAGTAATGTTCTATCTGGTATGACTTATTCCTTAGCTGGTACTATTTTATATATCATCTAATGGTACTAGGAAACACACTGGAAATTATATTGGGATGTTCCGAGAGTTCAGGCACGAAGAAGGGACATGGCAAAATTTTGCGCCGTGGTTTCAAGAAAATCACATAAAAAGGTGCATCATGCCAATTCACTTTCTACACTTTTCTGTCAACATCGGTTAAGTTCTATATATCATTGGGGAATTTCAAAAAATTCAGAAGTTATATTTCAGCTTTCCAGAATTTGCTTTCTTTATTTCGAATTGAAAAAGAAACAAGAAATTGTTTGACGTAATTGCGGTTCTCTGCCTGGCCGGCAGAGTGCAACTCGGCCTCTCTAGAGTGATTACGCGCCTTCGGAAGTCGAGCTGTAACGGCCTTGCTGTGGTTCGCAAGGCATTGTTTCAAGCAAGTGCAAACGGCCCACCGACCGTTTCGCTTCGGTGTGAACGTCGCTACACGAGTTCAAATGTTTCGTAAATGATGGTTTTAGAACCAGTCGTGGAGGCAGTTGAAAAACTTAAAATAGCTGCGTTAAGGGCATTAAATTCGAGAACGACGTGTGAAAACAGAGCAGAACTCCCAGCAAGTTCGAAGTAACAACAACGATTTTCTCACTGTAAGCACCTCTGGAGGAGAACGAGAGGCGGGCGGGAGAGGGGCGGGAGAGGGCGGGGGCGTTCTCGGGCTGTTTCCTTTCTCACAGCACGCGATGTGGCAGCAGCTACCTGCAGGAGGCTTTTTACGTGCTGCTGTCGGCGGCAGAGGTTCTGGGTTCGTTCTCGTTCAATGAAGGCCATCGCCCTTCCGAGAAATTGTGCGCTTCTTAGGACCGATCTGTACGTTCATTTAATTACGGTAAAGTGCATAATGTCTATAATATCAATTTTAAAGAAAATCAAAAAGATAAATTAGAACTTTAAGGAGAAAAATTGAAATCTATGGAATGAAATTCCTAGGACGTGTCGCTGGTTTTCCTATATTAGACCACCATAGAAGTGAAGACATACGAAGAGAACATTCAAACATTCAATAGTTCAGAATGAATTCAAATATTAATTTAAAATTCGCCTTCCCATTTTACTCGAATAGACGATGACAGACCGCTTAAACAAGTGTACTGTCCTTTTTTAAATAATGTTTGCGTCTGTATTAAAGTAACGTATCTCCAAACCCCTAGAATAGCATTGAGGACACTAAGGAGTAATCCTGAGTTAATATTATATTGGTATACTGTTTAATCTCGTCGCAGTCAGTCTTCAAGACGACCTCCAGGTAGCATTTCCACATATGCATCTCTTACCACGCGCTCCTGCATCATTACCCAACGACTAAAATTGGGAAGGAATTAGGGATAGGGGTACGATTTAGGGCCCTTCAGAGGGGTTGTACTACCCCTGTGAAGCAGACAAGCTCGTTTTGTTGAAAAATATTTCACAGGAGCTTGTCCGGCAATCGACGGGAATCGAACCCAGTCCTGCTTGGTGAAAGACGAGCGCTTCGCTCTGAGCCACGATCGCCACGTTTCGAATGTGCGCAAAAATTGAAAGAAAAAAGCATTCACCGTCTAACCATGTGAGATGTGTCTATGATTTTGTGAAATACCCAAGAACTAGAAAAAGAAACAAAAAATCAAACTGCAACGAACATGATTGAACAATGCAAATATTGCGTTGTTTTATTCCGTTTATCATCATTCTACGCACGCTGACCTAATTTTCAAACTCAGTGCGTCACTGCTTACAATATAGCTGACGGCATGCGCCTGCAAAACTGCGAGAAACGGTTGTCCATTATCAAATATTAGCTATTCACGTGTAGCTTAATGGAAGAGGACATTTTTTTTATTTTTGATATGTAAAGAGCTGTATTTGCAATGATCCTTAGGATCGATTTTTGTAAAAATATTTACTTTATTCGGGTGTTATACTAGAGTATTATATTTGTTGTTCTTCAGCTTTGTGCTTTGAAAAATCATTTTCTGTTGTTTTGATCAGTAGAAGAGTTGCAGCTGCACGCCACAAGATACTATTAAAATTTAAAGAATAATTCTTCCCTCAAGTGTACATTCTCAAAAGTTTCTCTGATACAGGAGCACTTCCCCAGCCGGGACACGCTCTAAGCTCCCTACTGGTCTTCCGTCATATATGGTTGGTGTGGTGCACGAGCGTGAGTGGTGCACGTAAGCGTGTAAGGGAGAGCAAACAACGAGAAAAGAAACGATTGCGCATGCTCTATGACCGTTTGCTAAGGAACTGTCCTTGCACTCACCTGGTATTGTTACAAGAAAAAACATGGAAAAATTCCGATCGACAGAGTCAGACTGTCGAAGACTTTTCCAGACGTCGGCTGATTTCGACCGCTACTTTTACAGCTCGTGTATCAGCTTTTACAGCTATCCCGCAATCGTTGCAGCTCTCCCTAGACCAAGGCGCTGCGCGGAGAGGTCGGCCATGGCGAAGCCGGGCGGGCGAGAAAGGGCTGGTGCATGCCGTGTTACGGCAGACAGGGAATGCGAAACTGGGCCAGGCGACGGGTCACATCCGGACGCGAGTGTGTGTGCACGGAGGAGCGGGTTGCGGATCAATAAGGCGGCAGCGTGCGTGGGATTAGGGCTCGCTCATCCCTCCTTGATGGATGCGCCCCGCCCCCCGCCCCGCCCCCTCGCCCCTCCCACGCCGCGATTGACGCTTTCGCTACTTTATGGAGATCCAGGGCTGCACCCGGCTGCGGCAGTGACTGGAAAAATGCTCTCTCCGATAACATTTTAAATGCTTGCATTTGAGTTGCTGGGAGACTTCACCAGCGTCTAGCATTTATTTATTTGTATGTATGTACTTTGGCACAACTGCACTTTACGAGCTAATAAATACCAGGGGCGTCCTATTTATTTATTTAAATTTAAACTGTGTGTGTCGTACTCTGGGGAGAAGTGCACTTTTGCCTGCGCTCTGGGATCCATATCCTAGCTCTAGTACTACATGAAGTTGAATTATGAATGTGGATAGCAACGAGTGTTTTCAGAAAGAATTGATAAGAAAATATTTGCCGCCGTGAAATAAAAAAACTATTTGTGAAGACAAATGAGCTACAGATTTGGAGTATTGTCTCCCTGTAATCAAGTGAAGAAATACACTTACTGCGGCTAGAACACTGAAATTATTATTTGAATAGCTGTAAATCCCTTTTGAGCACACGAAAACGTGCACAAATAGTGATGCTACATTTCTTTTATAAGCTACACAAGTTGTCTGCTTTTGCATATGTTTAATACAAAATTAAGCTTCAATGCATTAAAGACAAATACATTTCACTATTTACCTAACAGTATTTGTAAAAACAAGGATTTTGTCTCAGTTTTAACAAACACTGTTATGTAAATAGCGAAGTGTATGTGTAAATGTAGTTGTCTTTAATACATTGAAGCTTAATTTGTATTAAAGTGATGCTACATGTTAGTCCCGAAGTAAAAACAAGGGGTAAACACCAATCAATTTGATTAATTGTAGGAAATTCTGATTGAGTTGGGGAGAATTGGCCCAGAAGCTGAACTACAATACTTGTTCCACGCATAATTAGTCTTTTACAAACAGTAACTAGTGCATTAATTATCCTTGAATAGTATCGAGCGCGATTGGGCCCATTCCTGCGCGCCGCCTGGTCTATTTGCAGTGGCGCGGGCGCCGGCCTCGCCCGTGGAAGACGAATGCTCGCCCCACGAATGTACCGCCCGTCTGCTTTTCTGAGATAATATAAATTAAGAGCGCTTAGAGAAGCACCACGCGTGTTATTTTATTTCTTTTCCTTAATTCCCGATGCGCATAACTCACAGCACCACTCCTTTTCATTTAAGTCCTTCTTCCAAACAGGAGCGAATGACAAATAGGCTCCAGTCTGTGGGGGAGGCTCAAGAGCAAACAAGTCTGGCGTCGCCTTTGCCACCCTCTCGCACTGCCGCCCCCGCCACGTCGCCCGCATTGCCTCCACTCCCGATACTACCTTGAGCTTAATTATGGTTACTCTCAGAGAAGTGTCACCACGACTTCGACACTACGCACCAGCTTAGTTAGCAGCCATTACCGTTGTCTCTGCAGCGACTCTGACTGAGAGGTTCTCTGGTTCAAGCCTCGACAGATGTGGAGTTTCCACACTATCTGGGTCGAATTCCTTCAATGACTGGAGAACTCAAGTGAGTCAGCTGTTTTGACCTGTAAGTTACGTCTATCAATATCAGCCAAATGCTGGGATATTACCTTCACAAACGGGCCAAGGACCGTGCGCTCTTTCCCTCCCCTTTTTTGTCTTTCCTCCCCCATACTCGCACACACACGTGCACTTTTCTACCAAACACTCTGAGAGACCAGTCGGGGTATAAAGACTGTACCGGCTGGGGTGGGGTTCTGCGAGGGGAAATATCCGGAGGAGAAAATCCCCCGCAAACCGACGTGTTGGTCGGTGACGGATATCACTCCCTAGCAGGGGAGGTACATCACCTCTAATGGGCATTGGAGTTACCACGCCCAGAAACATCATTGAAGCAATGAATGAATCAAGCGACGTCTCTTGTCTGTGTGTGCTGTTTTCTGTTAGTCGTAGTCCCCATTACAGTACGGCATTCATTAGTGCGCAAATATTTGAGGAAAATTTGTTTTTCTGTAATAATTCATTTAACTTTCAGCATTACTCACGTATTAAAAGTGCATCCGAATGCATTCTTAAAAGCGCATGCGCATTAATTCTTTTTTCACATGTATTCGAACTGTGCTGTCACTTTCAGTAGAAAAAATATGTAGGTCATCATGCAAGAGAGGCACCTAATTTGAAAAGGTGACAAAAGTTTCATTTTGTCCGTATGATCGCAGTGACACCCGTTAGTCGAAGTATTTTCCCACGTTAAACATCGCAAATAGAACTTTTATAAATTAAGTGCCATTATTACAAAAATCTCTTACGTATTTTTAATGTAAATTGTGTGTATGTGTATTGATTCTGATTATGACAAGGACATGCAATTTTTTTCTAATTTTCCAACAAAAACCAATATATTGTGAAATAATGTAAGCGAGAAGAAAGATACAGCATGAAAAGCATCCTCAATTCCGGAAAGAGAGCGAAAATAAAATAGAGAACACGTGCGACCTTTGGGAGGCGACTCGCTCTCTCGGGAGCTCTCATTGCGTCGCGCGCAAAAATCCTTCCACAAGTGGCGCAAAGGGCCACGCACGAGCCCCGCGCGCGGCAAAGGCCTCGCCTGAGCGAGAGCCCCGCCCCCCGCCCGCCCCCGCCCGCGCTTATCTCGCTCGAGTGTTGCGATAATTTCGTCCAGGAGCGCATTTGAAAAGCTGTTCGCTTACGGGCAACGCGAAGATGAAAGCGTGCTGCCAGCGCAAGGGAAAAAGTCGATGAATCTTTGTGCGTGGCCCAAGTGCACGCGGAGTGCGAAGCACCGGGGTTGGGGTTGGAGGGGGAGCAGATAAAGCCAGGCAGCCGGCAGAGGAGAACCGGCGACGGCGCTTGTTTCACAGGCGTGGGTGGTGGACGTTTGTCGCGCTGGAGGTGAGAGTTGATGACTACTGCAAATGGCTGGCAGCGGAGGCGGTGACTTTTGTTTTGGTCCGAAGTTGGTGGGTTGGTTGTTGGTGATTCCCGGCGCGTCCACTACGGAGGTCATTAGTCCAGTAAGTGTAGTGCATGATTTTTCATCGGGAGATGGCGGTGATCTTTCTCCACTGATGACGAGATCCGGCGCCGACCTACCGTCGGATAGCGCAATATTCCCCAACCAGGTATCCCCCATCAGCTGGGCACCGCCCCAGCCGGGACATACTCGATGTTCCCGACATGTGTGGTGGAGCAGTGTGTGTTACTGTAAGTGTGGGTAATGAGAGAGAATACGACAAGGAAGCAGTCGGGAAGTTCCCGAGCGGTCCGTGGCACGTTTGTTAGGGTTCTGCTCCGGCATTCGCCTGGCTTGGGAGAAACCACGGAAAACTACCGATCAGAGGAGCCGACCTCTAGAATTCTCCTCGTGACAGAATTTTCTTGTCGTTTTTGACCGCAGTGCTACTACATTTTGAAAACCTTTTTGAGTTATCTGGTTCAGTAGCATTCTTGCAGCTGCTGGCCACTAGCCGGTACTTAATTTGAAATATTGGCATTCAGAAACTAAATTTCCGGCATGTACTTAACAGATTGTTGCAATTATGGTTTCTTTTTTACGCGATTATTCTGTCCATTCCGAGAATTCATGGAACGTGTCTGTGGCACAACCGTTGAAATAATACTGCTAAAAAAAGATGATTCCACATCTTTTAAATATTGAAATTATGTTTCTAAATACAAACTATATAAAACGAAACTCATATTGTTTAATATATTGATAATATTCAATATTACTAAAAGTAATTTTAATTTCACAAAGAAAATCGACGCCGATTAGGTTTGAAAATAAATTTGTACCGGCTAAATGATTGCTAGACATCCGTTGAAATAACAGGAGCGTTCTGTTGGCATTAGCTTAACTTCCTAGTTTGCATTAATGCCTTCCAGAATCGATGTCCACAATGATTTGCATTTCTTTTCAACCTGGATGTTTCTCCAAATTGCCCTTGTGTTTGCCTTTTGCAAATGCACAGAAACCGAGACGAGTCGTTTCGACGCACCTTCCGTGCGGCAGCGAGGAAATTGCCAAGGAAGAGACGGATAATTTGCTTCCTCTGCTAAGTAGCCGTAAATACGCTGTATATCCCAGAAAAGCACACAGATCGAAATTGTATTTATATTATATTGAGAGGTTTAGCCCTGTGACGCATGGAGTTCATTTTGGGAGAGAAGAAAATTAACTTTTCAATATTATTATTATTATTATTATTATTATTATTATTATTATTATTATTATTATTATTTAAAATGTATCTATTATATATATACATCACCCATTTGAACTTATCTTCTACTTTTGTGTTGTTTTTAAATTTGTTACGTCGTCGTTGACGCAACGCGTCTCCTTACCCCTTGTTGGGCGTTGAGCGCATTCTTTGAAGTAATCCTCCGTTACTCAGTAATAGTAATTAGTATACTAGTCAAGTCTCGTCACGTCGCAGACACTCAGTGCCCTTTATCCCTTCGGCCAGGGGCTCCACGCCGTTAGATCCCGGGGTTCTTAGCCGGTCACCCAACCAGGAACCCGCGAGTCTCGAATTCGCTTAACCTCCGTGACTTCACGGATCGTATTAAACGAATTCTGCTAGCGGCGCTTTACTTTGTATCGTATTTATATTTGTAGAATGATGATGACAGCAAAGCCGCCAAAAGTCGGCCCTCTGAATAAATCTATAAGTTGACGGAGATGACTTCCATTATTTAATCATATGTAGATATTTTGAAATAATGCCCAAATCTTGAGAATCTAACAACAGCAAGGACACCTCCCACGTAGATGGAGGCTGTGTAGGTTTCTGTTGGGCGCGCACTGGAAACGTGTGATGGAAATAGGAATCCGCTGCCAATGATGAGTGAGCTGGAACGGAGCGGGGGCTGGGCGTGGGCGGCGCGGGGGCGGCGCGGGGCGGCGCGGGGCGGCGCGGGGCGGCGCGGGGCGGCGCGGGGCGGCGCGGGGCGGCGCGGGGCGGCGCGGGGCGGCGCGGGGCGGCGCGGGGGCGGCGCGGGGCGGCGCGGGGCGCGCGCGGGGCGGCGCGGGGCGGCGCGGGGCGGCGCGGGGCGGCGCGGGGCGGCGCGGGGCGGCGCGGGGCGGCGCGGGTGGCGGCGCCACTGTTTGGGAAAATATTATTCTAGTAATAGGTCAGTGGGTGTTCCCTTTTTACTTTCGTGGCTGTTTTCCAATATCGGTTTGGAGAAAATTAGAAAGAATGAAATAGAAAAGATTAGAGTGAAGTTATTCTATAACAAATAAATAAGAAATGACTTGTGCAATATAAGCGAAAATACAAGAGTTACATGAACCATAATTTGAGAGGGAGAGAACAAAAGCATATTGAGAGTAGATTGATAGGGATTGGAGGATGTTTAAAAGGGTTTGACCTAGCCTCTTGCAGAGGATTCCCTGAGAAAGATCTGTTGTGAGCCGAGCTGTGTGTGTTCCTGTGGTTCGTATCTCGCCTCTAGCGAATTCCATATTTTCTTACACCTTAAGAGGTCCCTGTCCAGCGAGCATAACGCGTATAATAGTGACGCGGAGTTGCTATTACCTGCAAATGACTGCTATACAGACTCAAGATTCAAATTATTCCACGTTATGAGAAACGTTTAAATTCTAGTGATGTTGATTTCAAAAAGAAATAATCAAAAATGTACAGCATCTTCTACAATAAAGTTATTTCATAAAATTGTAGTTTTGTATTTATTGACGACTTAGTGAATCTTTTTTTCTGGAATCGCATATTAATTTTCTGGATTAGTTATATTGATAAAAATAAAACAGCTGATACTGTGGAAACTTGTGGAGAGTTTGAAATCCAGTTTTGTTACTAACAAGACGGTGGGTGTGAAAGATTGCTGGTGTAGTTTTTCATAGGCATTTTGTATACTATGGCAAGAACTGATTTTATTCTTTTGAATTTTACATCGAATGAATTACTTATTGCCTTCCAAAAAAATTCCCCATAGTTTTTCTTAAATATCAATTTCATTTTATTTGTATCTCCATTACATTTGAAGTGCTCACAATCAGTAGAGCTAGGGGTTATTCCACATTTTTTGTGAAATTGGGATATTAAAACTAAATAAAACCATATATTATTCTTTTAGTGTAATAGGTTATTTAAATCCAGTATGAACTTACATTTCAAGTCTACTATATTAAAAAGTATACTCAGTTATATTATTAAAGTTCTACTAAAGCCATCAATATCTCCGAAGTAGCTCCATATGTGATAGCCCCGTGTGCCACTGAGCCCTTCATTTATGATTTTCCCCGGCCACCTAAAAAATGCGTGGTCGTCATTGCTCATGTGAACCCAGGAGAAAACAATCAATTCGAATAATAAAACAAATGATAATTTCCCGTATCTTTCAGTGCCATAAAGGCAATATTGATTTTTCTGCTAATTGATTTTGCAAAAGAATGATTCCTCTTTCGTAGGACTCGCGCGTACATTTTTGACGCGACGCTGAATTTTGATGCATTCATATGGATTGGATATTACCTTTCGAATGCTGCGACTCGTTTAAGCGAATCGAATTGCGCGGCGGAATAGAAACAGCAGCGCATTGTTTCCGGTAACGACTCGCACGAAGCGGACGTGACCTGGCAGTGAGATGGGGTGAATGTCGGCCGAGCCGATCAACTTGCGCGCCAACGGCTGCTTGTTGTCCCCGCTGCGTAAGCCGCTTGCGCCCGCCTGCCACGCCCCCCCGGCGCGGCCCTGTGCAAGCGCGACTTGAAAGTGCGGCCCCGCGCGCGCTGATTGCAGGGAAATGACGTTTTCTGTTCGCGCGCCGCGTCCCGCCGGGACGTGACTTTCTTCTATTCATTACCTCGTAATTAAAAAAGATATTCAGCGGATGGGCTGGGACGGAGTGCTGGGCGGGGGACATAGCAGGTGTTCGGAGTATCAGGGCTGGGACGGCGGGGACGGTCGGGGGTCGGAGTCGGGAGGTGGGACGGGTCGGGGACGGTCGGGGACGGTCGGACGGTCGGGACGGGTCGGGGACGGGTCGGGGACGGTCGGGGACGGTCGGGGACGGTCGGGACGGGTCGGGGACGGGTCGGGGACGGTCGGGGACGGTCGGGACGGTCGGGACGGGTCGGGGACGGGTCGGGACGGTCGGGGACGGTCGGGGACGGGTCGGGGACGGGTCGGGGACGGGTCGGGGACGGGTCGGGACGGGTCGGGGACGGGTCGGGACGGTCGGGGACGGTCGGGGACGGGTCGGGGACGGGTCGGGGACGGGTCGGGGACGGTCGGGGACGGGTCGGGACGGGTCGGGACGGGTCGGGGACGGGTCGGGGACGGGTCGGGGACGGGTCGGGACGGTCGGGGACGGGTCGGGGACGGGTCGGGGACGGGTCGGGGACGAGGTCGGGGACGGGTCGGGGACGGGTCGGGGACGGTCGGGGACGGGTCGGGGACGGGTCGGGGACGGGTCGGGACGGTCGGGACGGGTCGGGACGGGTCGGGACGAGGTCAGGGACGGGTCGGGGACGGGTCGGGGACGGTCGGGACGGCGGTCGGGACGGGTCGGGGACGGGTCGGGGACGGCGGGACGGTCGGGGACGGGTCGGGGACGGGTCGGGGACGGGTCGGGGACGGTCGGGGACGGGTCGGGGACGGGTCGGACGGCGGGACGGGTCGGGACGCGGGTGGGGGGGGATAGGCGAAGGCCTGGGTGGGGTGTGGCGAGAGACGTGGTGGATGTAGCGGGGGCATGATGCGGCGTGGCGGGCCGAAAAACCGCTCGCGTGAATGGGGCGGGGCGGGATCTGCGCCCGTCGCCTCAGAGCGGCTCGCGCCGGTTCGCAGCCATTCACGTCGCGTAATTGAGGGAGGGAGGGGACGCACCTCGGGTTATCCCACGCGCACCCCTCCTCGGCCAATCCCATTGCGGGCGCTACCTTTCTGCCTGTCAGTCCAGACCGTGTCAAAACCGAGGCGGACTTGCGGGACGGATGTTTTTCTCGGGGTATTCCGTTGTCTCTGCTTTTCATTACACCACTCCAGCATTAAAGTGTATTAATATCTACACCTTAACGAAATGATAAATGAGGTGTAGGGCCCACTGATCAAGTACAGGGAATCGATCACAGTCTATCAATTTCACGTTTGCTTATGCACCCGACCGAGTTTTGCTCGTTGTGGAAAGCAAATGGATTAGTTATTCATTTCTCGTTTTTCGGCACCAGAATAAGAAAATTCAAAATTAATTTGAAAACATAGGTCCCAACACGTACTCAACGACTCCTGAACACCACTGAAAGGAGCTACGTCATTTTCTCGCCCTTCCGAACTCGAAATCTGGCTACCGGGTTTCATCTCATGGTAGATTCATGTGGAATTTGAGGAGGACAACGCGGGTTTAGCATCTCGTTTCCCTTTCATCTCATTTTCAGACCATTCTCAAAATTCGCAGAACCTGCATCCATTTAATAGCTGATCCTTTGAGATGGTGCCGTACAACGTAAGTACTTGGATCGTAATGAAGAATCAATGGCTCTCCATTCGTTGCGCAAGCTTACCAAAACTTCCATTTTTGTCATCCTTCACAACAACGCTTTTCGTCAAACTCATCTCTTCTCAATTTTCTCACTTTTGATATTGCCACATACTCTATCAATACGTGTAGAATACTTATACAGAATGGTTCTAAAAAGTGGGTAACAATCTATATAGTGGTAATAGACACCAGTTCTTACAGAAAAACGATACGTATTTTGTCAAACGCCATTCTTATAATGGAAAGGATCGTGGAGACAGCTATAGTGAATCACTAGGGACGTACTTGTCCTTTCTTCAGACACCTACTCATACAAATTATTTGAGCCTGTTAGATTCCTCCTCTTCTGCTACGTTCTATTTTCGCGAAAAATATTGCTATATATATGATTAATAATATAAAATGTTCTTAAATTCACACATTCATTACTAATAAATAATTCACATTTTCTTGTTGACATTATTTATGAAATAATTTCATAATTCTCATTTGCGGTGACTTATTATAAGCAAATTATATGTTGTTATGCTGTGTGTTACAATATATGAATGTTGCTTTTAGTATCTGGAGAAAAAGGAAAATAGTAAAAACCAATTTTTAAAAATTGAATAATTAACATTGATCTTCATAATTACGTTTGAGAGTTGTTTTATTGTACTTCATTTATCACTACTATTACTTAATCGCTCTGCCGCGCTCAAATGTGTTCATTAATATTATTTTGTGTTTAAAATTACGTTGTTTAAATTTTTTGTCGACTCAATGGCTACCATTCAGTTTATGGACATTTTAAATGAACTCTGCATTCCATGGAAGAATTAAATTGTAATTACAAATGCTCGCCATTAGTTTTTGGGTAATTATAACTTACAGTTGTTATGCAAGTACTGCTGTTACCTTTTAATGAAGTAATACGTTTATTAAGGCTATTATAGTTGGAGCAATTATTGGTTATAAGTTCATGTTATTTTGCCATTGAACCACATTACAACTAATAAGATTCAACACTCAATGGTCTACCAACCTGATAAACGTATTCCACCATGTTCCGCCTAATGTGTAATTGAGTACCATATATTAAAAAATCCAATACAGAGCAATACGAAAGAAAATACCTTTTTACACGCCGAAGTACTATTTTAAAGACAATACTATTGTTTTAATATTATAACATGTATATTTATACAAATGTATATTTTTCACGCTATCGTAACGCTCCTTTTGGTAGTCGCTTTTTGTTTGAAGCACTTCATTTTCTGTTGTTATTTGATGTAATGATAATCTCCTATGCTTGTGGTATACAAAAATACATCAAATATGTTACATTCAAAGAGAGCATTGGTTTCTTGGTTTACATTACTTGGTGTTTCTCTTCGGCACTTCCTGAAAATCTGTTAATGGTTTTGCTTTTCTTATCTGCCTAACGCCATCTTATTCGAATAGTATAGGGGTTAATATACACTCTACCTGATTTCTATGCCCACATAAAAGTTATTCAACCTACTACTTCTATCGTCCTTCCTTCAACCACACAAGTTACCGAAATGCCCGTCAATTGTCCTCCACACCCGATAAATTACATTTTTCAGTTAAAACAAAATCAACCTTGCTCCAAACCCCTCATCCAACACATTTGCTTCATCGTTGTATTAAAATCGGTTTTAATACTTCAGTATAATAAAACAATAAAAACATCGTTATTTGCATTTTTGTGCATTATATAGTCATACAAATAAAATTATTTAAAAATTTGCAGCTTTGCTGCTGTTTCTGCATCTCTGACCGAGAGGACCTAGGATCCGGGTATGTAGCTGTCTATAATCCATTTGCTGCCTGGAGGAGAATTCTAGCGGCCGGGAGCTCTGATCGGTAGATTTCTGTGGTTTCAGAGATCAATACCAGGCGGAAAATGTCGAGTGTCCTAACAAATGGGTCATGCATATCACGGCATCTGCCCTTCCTCTTTCTTGTCTTTATTTAAACACACTAACGGTTCCATGCTGTACACCTTCACGCATGCCGGCAGACCAGTCGAGAGCTTGGTCTCCGTTTCGTCGGTGCCTCGCTTAAGGAATATACCTGGACGGGAAGTCCCTGCAAACCGCCGTATAAGTCGACGCACGTTTAAGTCAACGGAGGTGTAGGTTGATGGATCTAGGCATCAAGAATGGGAAGCTTTGGTTGATACCCACGACAATATTGTGTGTATTTACCACTCATATAATAATCGTATAATACGAGTATTATTGCATCGTTACTTGTTAGAATATCTTCCACGCAATAAGTTTGTTTTCGATGAAATATTAGTAAATAACGCCTGCCTTTCTATTACCTGACAAATGAGGCAATTTTTTGTGACACAAATTCATTTGCTGATATTAATGCTTTTTGGTTTTTATTGTGGTATTTATTTAGTTGAGTTCAATTGGAATGGAGCATTGGTGCAATGAGTACCAGGGAAAACGGGAAAATACACAGAAAGCCTGCCGAAAGCACACCACAAATACAACTCGCGTACTGCGCGTATAGGCGTACTAGTACTGCGGGTATAGGCCGGGATCCGAACCCGGGTCTAGCGGTGGAAGGTCCATGCGCCAGCCATTACGCCACTAGTCTCCCCTTCCTGCCTCCCCGCAGGAAGAGACAATCATGAATGAATTAGTGCTCTCTAGGTATCTTAGATTTTTTACCTTAAGATCTTTCGAATCGCGAAGAGATTAATGTCAAAATTAAGAACGTCAAAATCATTTCAATAAGTTCTTTGTTATATCATTTTTCAGGTGTAATAGCGATCGCTACGCGATTCAAAAGTTCTTCAGCTATTAAAATGTAAGATATCTAGTCAACAAACGCCCATTCATGTATACGAAGATATAAACGTCATAGAGAAGGTTATTTTGGTATCTGTGTTATAAAAGCTAATTTCCACCTAAAACTGGAAAAATGCATTCATCTGTTTGCTGTGTTGTAAATCATTTTTATTGTTGAACATTTCTTCCTGTTTCAATTGCCACGACAGACCGACGATGCCGAACGAGAAAGACGTCGTCGGTATGGCAGTCATTCCAGAGGTGGGGGGTGGCGAAAGAGCGGGGATGGAGAGACGGCATGGGGTGGAAAGCGGGAACGGGGAGGTACGGGTGCGAACACGGAATTAGGAGCGTTGGTTGGTTGATTGGTTGTTAGTGATTCTGGGCACGTCGACTACCGAGGTCATTAGTCACGTAAGTTAGTGCAATCTTTTTATTGGAAGGTAGCGGTGATCTTTCCCCGCTGGATTGCAGGAACCTGGATTGAAGGAAAACTACCGATCAGAGCAGCCGGCCCCAAATATTCTTCCCCAGACAGCGAATGAATTCGATTGATTGATTGATTGATTTTTTCGTGTTTCCGGGCGCGTCAACTGCTTTGGTCATTAGTCCCGTTAGTGTAGTGCATTTTTTTTCGGGAGATATCGGTGATCTTCCCCCGCTGGATGACGAGTTCCGGCACCACCCTACCGTCGGCTAGTGGGGTTTCCCCCTATCCAGGACTCTCCCACCAGCGGGGCACCGCCCCAGCCGGGACAAGCTCTAAGTTCCCGACCGATCTCCCGGAATATGTGGTAGTGTAGTGCATGTTAGTGTAAGTGTGTGTGTGTAAGGGGAGAGGATAGAACAAGGAAGAGGAAGGACAGATCGTGAGCGATCCGTGGCCCGTTTGGTAGTGTACTGCTCCGGCATTCGCCTTGTGTTGATCGGCGAAACCACGGGAAACTACCGATCAGAGCAGCCGGCCGCTAGAACCAGACAGCTCCTCCAGACAGCGAGTGAATTCGACCTAGCTGAAAAGCTAGTGTCGAAAACCCTGCCGCTGTCAGGACTCGAACCTAGGACCTCCCGGTCAGAGGCGCTGCAGTAACATCAGATGATGCACTGAGCTACCGCTCCCGGTGAATGAATTCGACCTAGCTGACAAGCTAGTGTCGAAAATCTTACCTCTGTCCGGACTCGCTGCTAGGACCTCCCTGTCAGACGCAATGCAGTGACATCAGTTGATGCACTGAGCCACCTCTCTCGGTGAATTAGGGGCGTGGGAGGTCCACACGACCGAGGGGTGAAGTAGAGCGGTGACGGTTCACCGGCGTGGGGGCGTGGCGAGGGAGGCAGCGAGGGAACAGACGAAAGACGTAGAGCGGTGGGGGCGTCGGGAAGTCTGAACCAAGCAGGCGGGAAGGTTCCAGCGGCGGGGGCTGGTCGGGGAGGGAGGGGAGGCGGGAGGGCCAAGGGCACCGCGACAGAGGGTCGAAATAGAGCACGATGGTGGCAGGGGGTGGCGGAGGCGGGAAGGTGCGAGCGACGGGGGCGTGGACCGGGGGGCGGGGCGGGCGGGCTGCGCGCCCGGAGCCGGCGTCGCGATGATGGAGCGCCGCACCCGCCCGCCGGGGGGGGCGCGGGGCCGTCATTACGCGCCACGAAGCCGGAACAAGCCGGCTTTGTCCGCCGCTAATCCTGGCTTCGACCCCGGCCGCGCTCGCCCGCCCTGCCGCCCTGCCCCGCGCCGCCGGGGGGGGGCCCCCCCCCCGCTGACCCACGACTCGCATTACTAGGGCGGCGTACCAGTCTCGCAGCTCGCTCCCCACGCTGCTGGCCCGCTGCGCTCGTTTCCTGCTCAGCCCCGCCCCCTCGTCTTCCTCCCCGCCCCTCTCCGCCCTCTCCGTCCGCCTCCCCGTCCGCCTCTCCGTCCGCCTCTCCGTCGCCTCTCCGTCGCCTCTCCGTCAGCCCCCCCGTCAGCCTCTCCGTCAGCCTCTCCGTCAGCCTCTCCGTCAGCCTCTCCGTCAGCCTCTCCGTCAGCCTCTCCGTCAGCCTCTCCGTCAGCCTCTCCGTCAGCCTCTTCGTCAGCCTCTTCGTCAGCCTCTCCGTCAGCCTCTCCGTCAGCCTCTCCGTCAGCCTCTCCGTCAGCCTCTCCGTCAGCCTCTCCGTCAGCCACTCCGTCAGCCTCTCCGTCAGCCTCTCCGTCAGCCTCTCCGTCAGCCTCTCCGTCAGCCTCTCCGTCAGCCTCTCCGTCAGCCTCTCTGTCAGCCTCTCTGTCAGCCTCTCCGTCAGCCTCTCCGTCAGCCTCTTCGTCAGCCTCTTCGTCAGCCTCTCCGCCACCCCACCCCCCCCCCCCTCCCCCCCTCACCCCCCCCTCCTCGTCCCTCCCGTTTCCTCCCCCTCCCCTTCCCCACCCCGGCCCCCCAACGCGCCCCCGCTTCCTCGCCTCACATTTCGCTTCTGGGTCGCCCGGCACCCTTCCGCCGTCACTTCCCATTAGGGCGCCCCATGTCCGCGCCTGTTTCGCCCCATTCTGCCCCTGTTTCGCCTTGTTCGTCATCCCACTCCCCGCACTTGCGTCATCCAATCTGCATCGTGCGACCGCTGCGGAGGCGGTCTGCTGTTCCCTTGAGAGCAGCCCTGTGCGTGCGATCGCCTCACGCGATACGTTCGCCTTTCGCGACCCTTCTGTTCGCCTCCGCAGATGCGAACCACATGCACTTCCAAGGATTCTATACTCACCCCGTCTCGCTCCTCCCCGGCCCTTCCCGCCGCTTTCCGTCCCTCCCTGTCCCTCTACGCCGTTCCCTCCGATGCTTTAGCCCCGCGCCGCTGCCCTTCCACGCCTTTCGGCCCCATAATAATGGGCTGCTATAAATTATTGCGCTTGCAAGTCGGGCCGACTGGCGCTCCGACTGGCGCTCGACACAGCATTTAGCATCGGGCGGTGGCATCGGGCGTACACGTCGCGTCCGCTTTGCTGCCTCCCCACCGCCCCCACCGCCGTTCGTCTTTGGCCCGGCTCGGCCTGGACCCGCCCTCCCTCCCCCGCCGCGTTGCACTGGACTGTGCCTGCACGAGCCACCGCGCGCCAGCGCTGGCGATTTGCGTGATGAATTTTACTGGCTCATGCGCGCAATATATGGAACACGGTTTATCTTTCTTCTGCCCTCCCCGGCATGAGGCTGCTCCTGGCGCTGCGTGGGGATATGTCTGCATCTAAACCGACTTGGTCTCTCTGGAAAGGTGCCTCGCGGTTTGTCTTTGTATAGCGGTGCCTGTTGTGTGTCTCACCTGTTTCGGACTGTATTTCTATTCATGTGTTTATGTTCGTGTGTCTGAACGTGCAAAACGTTTCGACCAAAACAATGATATCCCTGTCTCTTGTTTCAATATCTACTAATTGATTTATTGCCTTCGTTTTACCTGACCCCTCAACCCTCTCGGTTACCTGTCGTCTTGTCTTTCTAAGATACTCAATGGTTTGAGAACAGAATCTGTAATCTTGATTCTCTCCTTGAGAGTATCGGTTTCCTTTCTTGTGTCAAGTACTCTTAGTATTTAATTAATATCTAATTGTATGTACATCCATTCTTCAAACTCGCTTCAGTGCAATTTTCATTGCGCCATAAAAATATTTTCATTATCTCCTAACAGTAAATGCAGTATCATTTTTTAAGCCTGAAATTTAGCATAGTTTTTCTCATTTCTAGAAGACAGATTTTGATGACCTAAATCATCGCCAAAAATGATCAGTAGAATGTACTTAAAACGTTTTACAAATGCGCTAAAGCAAAGAAAAGTGACATTAAAAATACTATCGAAACCATTTCAGATGAATAACTCAAGCTGCTGGATATGTTATTGATGTAATCCAGGCGTCTTCCTTTCCTTCAAGTGATATCAGCTTGCAAACTTTAGGTTTGGACTGTTCTTTACCAGGAAATCTCTTTAGTTATCTCGAAATTCGCCGAACCGACAATGGCACTGAAAGGCGTCAAGAACCTTAGATTACATACTCAGAACGGCTGACATTACAAAAATTGAACGAAGAAATCGAATAAGCTACACAGGATTTCTGTAAAAATTATCTCGTTAATATTATTTGAAGAAAGTATCATTAAAATGATATTAAAATCAATTTAATCAGCGAAAAATGTTTTAAAAATTACGGAAAAGGGTAAAAAAGTCTTATTAGTCGAAATCGGCAAAAAATGTCATAAAAATGGGTCATTTCCTTTTATCATAACACAATTATTGTATGTACTAAAATACAATGTTTCAAAGTGAAAAGAGGAAAATGACATTTCATTAAAATTCACCCCTAATCATAAGTATACCTTTCAATAAATAAACATAAATATGTACTTTTTGTGGAATAATTTCTTGCATTCTGTCAACATATTCATATTCAATATCAGTATATCGGATATCTCAGAATTAATGTTTCAAACTTTTACGGCTCGTAGAGGTCGAAGATGATCACATTTTGCCAGCGAATGTGTTAGGAGAAATCTCTGGCTGTATTGTCAGGCTATTTAAAATGTGGCATCACATGCTTGCACATTGCTGCCAACTATTTCTTGATCCGGATTTTCCCTGACAGGCACGTCCACAATACCGGTCTAAGTTATATTTGGCCGTTACTCGCGTAGCGGCCCGGCTGAGCGAAAATGGGACGGGGATTGTGGGGAGTATTTATAAATTAGATTTATTAATTATTATTAATTCTACAATTAAGTACGGAAACTTGGCGGCATATTATCTTATTTTTACATTATTAAACATACATTAACTAACAATAAAATTTATTAAAAATGTATAGTCAGGGGCGGATTTGCGCTTAGGCACAGGAAGCACGTGGCTACGGCGACAAAAGTTTGGACGGCAAATATTGTGGACTAAATGGATAAAAACGTTCCCTTAAACCAAATGACATATGAGTGATTACATTATAATTCTAACATAAAAATATGTTTGTTAAAATATGTTTTCTTAGCCCCGTACAACCACCCACAAACCTCTACAACCCCAAACACATTTTTTAATTTTAATTTTTTCGGCAACTTTACACTATTTTATCTAACTGAAAAAATAAGTTAAATAAGTAGACAATTCATGCTATCAGAAAAATATTTTTTGATACTTTCTTAGACCCAAATTCAAAAACAAAAGGTTTTTTTTAAACAAAATTACAAAAAATAATTTGTATTTGGTCTTAGGCTCGAACAGGCTCGAAAAAATCTCAAACGTTCCTCTTAAAACAGAATGATGAACAGAATGGATGCCGTAAGGGTTCGTACGGGTGCAAGGAGCTACTGCTGCTCAACAAGATTATCTTGAAGAGTACTAAATAGAGCAAAAGGCATTTCAGCTTTGCTTGGATAGATTATCAAAGACCCTAAGACAGCATCTCACATGACTGGATAGTCAGGGCCCTGGAAACTTACAAAATACACCCGGAACTAATAAAGTTCTGCAAATTTAGTATGAAAAAATGGAGTACTACGTTATTTCTGAAATAACAGCTACAGTCAAGAGTTATACAGATAAAGAATGGTATATATGTCACCATTGCTATTCTGTATTTGTTTGATCCCATTGAGTAGGCAGCTTAATCACCCCTCTTTCGGGTATAAACTGGACAAAAGGGAAACAAATTTGTCGCCTCTTTTACATAGACATTCTAAAACTATTTGCCAAGAATTAGAAAGCTCTCTTTGAAATGTTAACTATCGTAACAGGCTTCAGTAATGACATCTGCATGCAGTTTAGCCTTGAAAATTGTGCGACTGAAGGATTTCTTTTTTTCCATTCAAGACAAAGTGGTCAAAACCAGAGCTTATAAAAATTCATCATGTAGCAGCAAATTGATAGCCGATGTCGCCTATGTAAATCCACCGAGTCAATCCAGCATATTTACTGTGGATGCTCCGCATTAGCACAAATAGAATGCCTTAAGATGCACAACTGCGTCGCCAAAGTAATCCACCAAGCCCTTGCCGAAAGATATGACCTCGTAGAGAGTGAACAACCATATTATAAGTGCAAACCTGAGCAAGTAATCAGCAATGATCGAGCTCGAATTCTGTGGGATAGTGTAATCATCACTGACCGAACAGTGGAAGCAAATAGACCAGATATTGTTCTGTTTGATAAAATATCTATAACATCATGCATCATTGATGTTGCGGTTCCTACAGATGACCGACTTGTAACAACTGTTGCTGAGAAAAAGAGGAAATACCAACCCCTGGCTTGAAGGACATGTATGGATTGCGAGCAGTGGAAGTGCTTCCAATAGTGGTGTCAGCGAATGGATTGGTCACCAAGGAATGGAAAAAGATCGCGAAGAAGTTAGCATTGACTGAAAAGCATTTACGGACCATTCCAAAAGCCTCGTTATTGGGAACAGCGAATATAGTTCGTAAATTCTTAAGCCTGATTTGACGGATATAAAAAACCAAATATATTCTTGCTCCACTTTACGTGCAAACCATTGTGGCCTTGGGTGATTTTGAGAACCCCTACATCAGTGTATATCTACAGAAAATAGGAAAAATAATAATAATAATAATAATAATAATAATAATAATAATAATAATAAAAGTCACTGTCTATAAAATACTAGTTATTGAACAATATGAAAAAGAATATAAATTTGCTTTATTTAAACATTTGCACAACACTGCCCAAAATGCCCGAAGATTGTTGCATGCAAACTGTTCCAGTCTCTAATGCGTCGCTTCATAAATGAAATTTTCCCAATTTCCAAATTCCTCTAATTTCCTAATATGACAAAACGTCCCGTTTCGTGAATTTAGCTTCGGTATTTGTGCATGCGAAACGCGCTACATGCATTCATATGTGCAATTACGGAGGTTCAAAATTATTAGTATATTATTGTACATTACCTATTGCAATACGAGTACACTGCTGCTGCAGCTTGGGTAGGCATACCTAGAAGTAGAAAACTGTAATTAATAACAATAATTAATAAACTGAGTAAAATATTTGAAAAATACATTTCTACGTTCTATTGCTGAAATTCTTTTATTTCCTTAGAGAATATTTCTTATAATTTCCACCTCAAATATTTTAAAATAGAAAATCTTAATGAAACAATGACGCATGGTTGAGTAGGCCTACATTTACATTATAGGAAAATTGAACAAACAAGGAGTCATTAATTTTCACCACTGAACATCACTTCATGTTTGGAAACATTGCAAGTATCATTAAGTACGCAAAATATTGCTTACATATTATTTTGCTCGTACAATATGTATTTAAATGCATGTGGGGATAGATACAAATTAATGTTTCGTGGATATTTATTTCGTGATAGTTATCATCACGACGTTTTGGGTACTATATGCAATTCCTTTTTAAGTACGGAAAGTACAATAATACGCTGTATACATAGTGGTATGTCATCAATATCAGCCAACAATTCAAATAAACGATTGAAATACAATTACTTAAAATTTTAGAAAACACGTTAATAATAATATATAAAACCATTAGTAAATGCATTAAAATCTTGATAAAAAACGTTTTGAGGCACATTACTCCCAGTACATAAAACACTCAAGACAATCTTGTGAGAACATGACTTCACATCTCAACAGATTGGAAACGTGTTAAACAAGACATAAATACCTTCAGAACGATACGGACTACAGAACTTGCACATGCTGTAGTGAAGGCAGGAACTGGTAGTTTAATAATCTACCTTTGTTTTTAACCCCAGAAGAACTTTAAAATACTTCAGGAAAATAATCTAATTCTTTGTGCTTCTGAAATACAACTTTTACATTTAATACATGTAACATGAATTATTCGACAAAATGGGGACTAATCACCATAGGTGTAACAACAGACAACCTATCAACCTATCAACCAATCATTTATGAAAAGACTCCGGCACAATCGCACGTTCGGGTTATATGTGAGGCCAGGACACGAAAGGCAGTAGGAAGAGGAAAGAATAATAACTAAGAAGTGAATGATCGGACCCATTCTTCGCCCAAAAAGCAAACGATAAGGAACGGTCGCCTTTACACTGAATTGCCGACTAAGGACCTGCGGTTGAGCCCCATGATTTTAAGAGCTTGTCGGAAATAATTCTCAACTCTCAATGTACGTGTTGCCTAACTTCCAGAAAATCCGTGTAATATATGGAAAGCAGGGGGCACGCGCTGGAAAATAAATTCTGCGTAAAAGATTTTCACGTTCCCTTTGTTCGCCGGAAAGAAAGAGAGCGAGCGGAATGCGGAGGTGAATGGGGAGAACTAGAAACGAGCACCGAGAAGACGGCGTAGCTGTGGCCTCCCATTCCTATCTTGCCTCGCCACGTTTCACCCCACGCTACGTCACACCACGCCAGACCACGCCACCCCACCCACGCACGTCCCACGTCACCCAACGCCACACCACGCACCCACGCCACGCCACCCGCGCCCCACACGCCACGCCACCCACCCACGCCACCCACGCCACGCCCCCCCCCCGTCACGTCTCGTCACGTCTCGTCACGTCTCGTCACGTCTCGTCACGTCTCGTCACGTCTCGTCACGTCTCGTCACGTCTCGTCACGCCACGCCACACCACGCCACCCAACGCCACACCCCGCTACACCCCGCCACGCCACACCGCGCCCCATAGGCCGTTGAGCCGCCTGGCTCTCCTCCCATCTGCTCACCATCCTCACATTCCCTTCCAGCTTCCCTGCAATATTTTCTTCTGCTTTCCCGCTCTCTTTTATCACTGCCCCCTCCGGCTGCCCTCTCCCATCCTTTCCCAGGCAGGCACCTAGCCCCTATCATCCCGCCGCCCTCTCTCCCTCACTCCCTGCCGGCGCATCTCCTGATTCCCACCGCGATAGGTGGCTCAGCGCTCAACTCCTGTCACTGCAATGCCTCTGACCGGGAGGTCCTAGGTCCGAGTTCCGAGTCGCAAGGTTTTCGAGATTAGCTTGTCAACTAGGTCGAATTCAGCCGCTGTCTGGAGGAGAATTCTAGCGGCCGGCTGCTCTGATCTCCGTGGTTTCTCCGATCAACGCCAGGCGAATGCCGAAAGAGTACCCAAACAAATGGACCACGAACCGAGTGCGATCTTCCCTTCCTCTTTCTTGTTCTATCCTCACCCTTACATACACGACTCTACCACAAATGCCGGGATACCGGTCGGGGTGCTAGAGCTTGACACCGCTTGGTCTGTGCCCGTTGGTGGGAGATACCTGGTTGTGGGAAAGTCCGGTAGGTCGGCGCCACGGCCGACGGTAGGTCGGCGCCAAATTTCACCATCCAGCGGGGGAAGAACACCGCCACCTCCCGAGGGAAAAACGTGCACTACACTTACGGTACTAAGTATCTCAGTAGTTGCCGCGCCCAAAATCGCTAACAACGGGGCGGAGGGGCGCTTAAGTGGAGTACAATGCAACTTTCTTTCCCCCAAAAAACAACCAACCAACCCACATTCCCATCGGTGCCGACGCTCCGCTCCCAATTTTGGCCCCCCCCCCCCCCCCCGGAAGTCGCGAGCAGGGCCGCCGCCTCGGGCAGCACGCCGCCGCCGTCACCGCCGCCTCAGCCGTCGCCGTCGCCACCGCAGCCCCCGCTGCCTTCGCTTCAACTGTCGCAGTCGCCTCCCCGCTGATACCGGGCCTCTGCTCCCTCCAGGCGACCGGAAACTTGCGTCCTGACAGCTCGCCTCAAGTCCGCCCTCCGCCTCCGCTGTCGTCCCTTTTCCACCCGCGCGACTTTATTGGCGCCGAGACCTCAGCGCCATCGTCGCCTTGTCCGCGCCAACCACCGCCGAATGAGCAGAATAGTCTGCGTCTGTGACTATTTTGTTAAGACAGGAAGTACAAACTTCTGTGAAATAGTATGTTGATCGGCGCTAGCCAAAATGGAACGTTTATACCATGTTAACAGAGTTGTAGTGGCCCGATAACGGGGTGGAAGACTACATATTTCTTCTTGGGACGTAGAACTACATTTTGAACTATGCCACAGAAATGGTATCAATCACATTTGATACCGTCCCTTGTACTATAGCTGTGCAGCGTCGTAGTGCTGTCAAACAGAGCCTACGTGCTCGGAGCCTCCCCACCCCTCGCTGCTCCCGCTTCAGCTCCGTCCTCTCACCAGGTAACACCAGGGTGGGCAGCAAGGAGATGTTGCTCCAGTATAATAGAGTTGCACAAGAGGTAGTAATGCCGGGACGCAACTAAACATATATAGTAAAATATGTCTAAATCGTAAACTGTACAAGCCGGAAATATGCCTTAACCGGAACATTTCTCTATCCCGTAAATTTATACGGTATTTTATACATTATAAAACGTAGCCTGCCCAACGCAGAAACGGAACGGTTTTTCATGTCCTGTAGGGGGGATTTTTAAAAAATATATTTTCTGTAAGTTTTTATGAGTTTCACATCCAGTTTAACAGTGCCAAAACCATAAAACTAACATAAGGTGAAAAGGTCAAACTTATGAAAGCAAGAGAACTTCAGAAGCTCTCAATGAAGAATATTAAATATTCAGTTATTGGTGATTTCTTCCATGAAGACGTAATATGTAGATCTATTTTAATAATCGTAATAAAATCATGTCATTTTTACTTTACTTTAATTACTTCTTTATTTACATTAATTTACTAGTTTCAGAACGGAAATATCAATATCACAAGTGTAGTCAAATGAACAACCCTATATTAAACAAAAAACCTTCCTAAATCAGAATTTTTTGTCCCGATCGATTCCAGCTTAGATTTTTTTAATTGGTTATTTAAGGGCGCATCAACATCGTAGGTCATTAGCGACTACTATTGCTGTTAACGGTATGGTAACTATGAGGATGAAACGATATGGTAATGATAGGGGGTGAAAGGAAGAACACAAATACACAACCATGCCCGAAGCGGGACTCGAAACCGCGACCCTTCGGTTCGAGATCACTACGACACTACTGCCTTAGCGATCTCGGCTACCGGGCCGACCAGCTTAGATTTTACTGGGGTAAGATTCTGTCCAAGTTCTTGCAAATTACTTTCAAAATTATTGTATAAAAAGGTAATTGGAAACGGAATTTCTCAAAAGATATTATGCAAAAGTTTAATTAAAAAATACCAAACACAAACACGTTAATACGATCCGTATGTAAAAGCACACTATTAACGTAACACGTAATACGGAGGGCGTCGAGCGCCTAACGTAGAGTAATCCTCAATTGTGAAGTTTCGTCACGTCGCAGTCAGTGCCTTTATCCCTTCGACCAGGGCCTCGGCGCCTTTAAAACCCGGGGTTGCTAGACGGTCACTCAACCAGGGACCCGCCAAGGCTAGAATTAGCTTCACCTCCGTGACTTCATGAAGTGTAATAAACGAATTTGGGCGGCATAAATATACGTGCGTTTTGGGTTACGTGTTCAGACCTGTGCTTTCAAAACAACTTTAATTCCTTCTCTTGTCGCTGAATAAGTTCTCCTACCTGCAAATTCCTTAAGAGATCCACTCTAGGAATAGCTACGTCCGGGACAGATCGATAACCACGTGGATGGTCGTACGACGCTTGCGTCTCGCCATTTCAGTGCAAGGAAGTTTGTATGCAAGTAACGGGTGAATATAAGACACGGAAGGAGAAGGAAAGATCGCGCGCGGACCGTGACTCAATTGTTAGGGGACTGCTCCGGCATTTGCCAGGTGTTGATCGGAGAAACCACGTAAAACTACCGATCAGAGCAGCCAGCCGCTAGAAATCTCCTGTAGACAGCAGCTGAATTCGACGTAGCTAGTGTCGAAAATATTGCCGCCGTTGGGACTCAAACCTTAGAACCTCCCGCGCGTTGGCGCTCTAGAGACAACGGTTGATGCCCTGAGCCACCGAGCCACCCAAGTCGGTAATATTCATCAAAGAAGCAATGTGTTTGATTACCCTCAATATACTCCCCACTCCACCTTCACCTCTCTTCCCACCTTCACTTCTCCCCATAGCACGTCATACGCAGTTTCAACTGTTTTTTGACGTAAAATAAAATTAAAAAACTAATCATTAAGCATCCTGGATTGAGGGCTTTGCAATTGTGGTATTAAGATTAATTATGACTATCGTAGGCATGTTGGGCTCTGCATATATAACTCTCATTGGTACAGTTGTCTGATTGTTGCCCCAACAAATGCATCGTGTGAAAATATCTGAATATGAAAATCCATATCTCATGCAGAGTACTATCTATAAAGAATAGCTATGAACCTAACAGTGGTGAAGAGTTGTAGTCGGAGCGGTAGGCGCGGCCCGCCGCGGACGGCACATTTAGGGGTCGCAAAATTTATCAATAAATGATAATATCTTGTAACATTTTTTACCATTTCATATCATATTTTTGTCGCGTTTACGATTCGAACCGATTGAAATGAGACCGGAATCTTTCGTTACTTATTCTGTGACGATAATATAATGACACCTTGCTCATTGTAGGGACTGACAACACCGTCTGTACTGACTTGTAGAAATTCGCCGTATTTTATTTTGTGCTTGGATTGTTTATGACTAATATTCAGTGAGAATGACGTATATCACATAAAGAATAGTGTTACATAGAGAATCACATAAAGAATAGAATCATTGATGGATCGTCAGTCACATCGTCAATTAACAAGAACTTCATCTTCTGCGTAGCGTGTAGAGCAGTGTTGTAACTATAAATATTACCTCAAAATATGTTCCCACCGTTTAGTAAGTCAGTTTTGACATATACTACAGATTCGTAAATAAATAGGCAAGGCAATGGTAAGATTCCAAGCTCAATGAAAAAGAGGCTTGCAGGAATCACGTCGAAGGGATTTTTTCATTATTCGGATAATTTTCTTTTGCAATCTAAATGTATGGGCACTACATGATGAGCTTCCACAGAATATTATGCCATATCTCAGGCGGGAATGTACATTTGCAAAATACACGAAACGAGCTGCATGAAGGCTGACAGAATTAGAAAGAATTCTGAATGCATAACATAATGAGCTTAATTTAGTGTTTAATTCTGTTATATGGACATTCCATTTGAGGTTTGACTGAATTAAGAGACCTAGAAATTTTGTTACCTTAACATCAGCTAATTGCATATTGTTTATTTTCAATACATACGATTGCCGATTTGAAACGCAAAATTGCATTGAAACAGTTTTTCCTTCGTTACCTATTAATTTGTTAAAAAAACTATTTGAACCTTCTGAAATTGTACTATTCATTGTTTCTTTCTTGCAAAGAACATTCGTGTCATCGGCATTTAGGTATAGGAGTATAGGTGCTAAGATAGAACGTCGTTGAACCCCATGTTCAATTGGCAAAGAATGGGAAAGATAAGTAAATAATGTCCTTTCGTGCCAGTATGGTATTTCTACTCTTTGAGATCGATGTTTAAGGTACGAGGTTATCCAATCTAGGACAATACCACGAATTCCATAAGAAGGTAATTTTGAGAGCAAGATAGATAGATAGATTTATTAAAGTTCGCTTTGAGCTAATGCTCGGTGGCAAACATTATTACAACTAGATGTACGACAATTACAAAACTATTACGAATATTTACAAATATAATTACAATTAGAATTAGAGATTTATATCCTAGTTATTATTAATTTTGTTGTGGTTAATAACGTTATGGTTAATAACGTCAAAAACTTTCGAAAGATCTAAAAATATCCCAATGGGTTTTTCATTTTGGTCTAATGATGAAGCAACATTTTTTAATAAAAGGAAAGAATGGCAGTTTCCGTAGATTTTGATTTTCTAAAACCGTGTTGTGAGTCTGAAAACGCTTCATTTCTCCTGAGAAGGTTTCCATTCACGTATAGAAAAGCCTCTCTAATATTTTACTGACAATAGAGAACTTGGCCGTTAATTTTGAATTTCAATTTTGTTCCCTTTTTAAAAAGAGGCTGCATTTTTGCTGTTTTGAAAATATCTGGAAATATTCCTGTGCACATGAAAGCATTGAAAATGTGAGTTAATGGATCTAAAATGGCAGATGCACACGTTTTTAATAAGCAATCCGGAAATTCATCCAAACCACATGAAATATTTATTTTTTAGTAAATATTGACTATCTAGTGGACTATTCTGAGGAGTTTGTTGGAAGAAGTTTGGGAAATAAACATCGGGCCGAAATTTTTTTGAGAAGCATATGATGTTGAATATTGTGGTTTTAGTCCCTTCGTGAGATCAACCACAATTCTAGAGAAATGTTGATTGAAGAGATTCGCAACTTTTTCTGGCTTACTTGTTTCTTGTTCTCAGACTTATTTGCAGAATTAGTAATAAATCAAATATAATCTAATGTTATATATTTTATTTACTATTTTATTTATGTAATTGTATATTTGACTATCTGCTACATTGTTCAAGCTATAATTTATTAAAAAATATAATATATAAAACAATAGAACAAATAAATTTCAGAGAAGTAGGTTATATTTTTTTTTAATTCATTAGTGATTATTCATTAGTGATTATTTTGAAAGTTCTACGATACTTTCGTTTACGAATCCAACACTAATAAATGTTATTATTATATTGTAAATGTTGTATACATGACTTTTGTATTTGTAGCCTGCACAATACTCAATAATGATGATTGTTCTTGCCGAAAAGTTCTTTAGAATTACTGTACATTTTAGTCTTTTAAGTTGAAATACCTGCCGACCTGGAAGGCCGAGGTGGCTAAGAGCGAGTACCGACTCAGCGCTTCGGTCCGAAGGGTCGCGGGATCGAGTCCCGCCTCGGGCATGGTTGTTTGTCCCTTTGTATGTGTTGTCGCGGAGGGCCTCGCGTTCTGCTGACCCCAGGTCAGAGGAGCCCGCAAGTCTGTTGTCTAGTGTATGGTCGAATATGCGTCCCATCGGCATGTAAAGATTGACCGGCTGTTGGCTGAATAAAAAGCCCTAGAAACAGAAACAAGTTGAAATACTTAAGGGGTGGCAAAGTTTTCCTCCGCCCCGGGTGGCTGACACCCACGCTACGTTACTGAAACCTAGGCACTATCGTTTTGTTACGTTAAAATTCTGTCTCGAGGAAGAGAGATATCCTGATGTTCTTTTTGATTGGGAGTGAGAGTACGATAGTTGTGATGAGGATTTCATATCAATATTTCAATGCAGTGATTGTTTGTCAGACTTGGGTGCTATTTTACGTATATTTGTTTTTTCGTGAAGTTTGTTTGATTTTTATTACATGTTTGGTGTTATATTTAAAAACGTGATTGAATGTTGTAATCAACAAAGTGCTGTAATTCACATATTGTAAACTTTTGTTTGTCGTCCGTTAAATGGGTCTCGTATAATGAAAATGCAACAAACGGGCACAGTCTTGCCATATTTACAACAAAATGAATTATACTGGCCATAATATTCAATATTGAACTTTTTTAATTAATAGAAGCAAATGTATACAAGCTGTAGATGTCCAATAAATCCCAAAATACAAAGCTTTCTTTTCTCTTTCTATTCTGAATATTTCGGGGAGCGCTGTATGTGTGCAGCTATATTGAGTACTTCCGAATCGATATTATCTGTAAAGTGTCATTTGGGAGCACAAATATACTGCCGAGGGTTGACCAAGCCCTGAGCCTATCTCTTGGGAATAACGAATGAAATAGAACGACCTCTTCTATATTCCTATATGCAAGAAATTTTTGTGAATAATTTATCAAGCGGGTATCTTTTACTACTCAAAAATCCACAAGAAGTAAAGTAAAACTTGTCTTAAGCGGGCACTATTGGTTCCGGAAGAGTGGTTGTTAGTATGACTGGCCGCCAAATGAAGGTTGAAGAATATAGAAAGTGTTCATTCGGTCTAAGTATTCAACTGGCAATGAAGTTCAGTATCCTCTTTGTAACTCTCTTTTTTATTTACACTTGTGCAAAATAAAGTGCAAATTACAAGAGCCAAATAAAAAAAACTTTTCTGCATGTGCGCACATAAGCAACAAAACCATTGATTTTCTTTGATTTCTTTCATTTTACTCCACTGTTTACTTCTTCTCGTTCACAGAATTGATTCCCAACCAGACTTGGGGTTGCAAATCAACACCCTGAAGAAACATCAGAGCATGCTTGAAAATCGTTTATGCTGCCTGCTGAAATCTATGGAATTTGCTTTCTCGCTAACTACGTTGTCAGGTTACCGCTTAAAAGAAGGCACTGTATTACGAGTCGTACGAGATAAACGATGGAATTTGTGAAGAAATCATGTTGAGGTATAGTTTCAGAAAGTGGCACTGTATTGCACTATGAGAGGTATCATGAATGAACAATTCTTCTGCCACCTGCCGGACTCGAAAAGCACTGAAGATAAGGTTGATATGGGTTCTCATTGAATGTAAATGTAGTTGAACTACATCAATTAATTTATGTTTGGTTTAAACTTAATTACCATGTTCCATTCCGATGAAAAAGATCGCACCAACGATTATTTTACTGTCAGACCTAGTTTTGTTCAGTACGACTCCCAAGCCCATGGTTAATATTTCAAAGCCACTATAATTAGTTTATAACTGAGTAAAGTTGGCATTTATTGAATCCGTGCAGCATATTCTTCAATGGAACGAGCTCAATAGTTGGCTCTATTTATACTTGAATACCTTTTTAGCTCTTGAAACTTTGACATTAAATATGAGTAATATGGATAATGACGCTTATAAGCTTCTTTTCAACAAATCCAGTTTTAATTTTGTGGCGGATAATAACTCTAAAAGCCTAGGAGGATGGTATATAATGAACGCACTTACTCATTTTCTCAATAGTTGTTTCTTTTCATAGAAAATTCGTATAGTTTCTAATAGTTGTCAATGAGGATCCTTTTATTGTGTCGCCTTACATCGTAAAAAGAGGATTTTAATTGTGCACCTGGAAAAGGCGATTTTTTAATTAAAAACTGTCATTTCTGGACCCTGGCACCAAAAAAGTGGGCATATTGTGTTCCTATATGTAGTAAATGACTTCCTCTAACACACTTTGTAGTCAGAATCCTTGTTTTGTGGGTCCTTGATACAGAAAAATCCATTGACGGTAAAACGCCTGCGGCCAAGCTGCTAGATCTTAAACCATTCAGACGATTTTCTTCAAAATTGATATTCCCCAAGCGATCTGAATAAATTGGTGGCCGTGTGAGTTTGAAGCAGATATTTCGATTTTGGGGTACTTTACATGACGTCTCAATGGCATTTTCAAATTTTACTCCAAAACGGCTTTCTCAAAACTTTTTTAAGTAACGATGTCCTTGAATAGCGTAAAGGACGCGTAAATGAATAGCGCGGATGAAACCATGATTTTTCAAAATTTCTACAAAACCTTTTTCTCATCTTCTTACAAGTATATTATTGAAGAAGGGGATTTTCTCCTTGATGAAATTCATATATGATACACAAAGTGTAAAGACAATAAATAATTAAAAAATGACATAAAATAAATAATCAAGCAAATATGTCAGACTCGGAAAACATATAATGAAGATAGCATTGTAGGGTAGGGAAAAATTTAAATTAAATCTAGGAAGAAGAAATAAAAGAAGTCATCTTCGTCAACATCTCAGCTTTATTAAGATAGCCGGCTTTCGACGGCTTTGCCGTCATCGTCAGTCTCGCTGCTGTCGGCAAAAGTCGAGCACAGTCGCTCGAAATGTGGTTGAGATGAAAATTGTTGAATGTGCAACAGTTGAAAAATGTAAGTAGTGGATCAGAACTCAGAAGAATAAGAAACGAAACGAAACTGATTAAACTAAAAAGAAATGAAAAGCGAAATATCCCGCCTTGTTCTGAAATTATGTGCAAAAGCATTAATAGAAGGAACGGGAAAAGAGGAAGCTAGAGAAGAAGACGATAATTGATGTGAGAAAGGGAAGAAACAACAAACATGAACATCTTAAACAAATACCACAGGATAGAACATTCATGAGAATATCCAATCCGCCGTAGATCAGACCCACCAAGGAGAAGAGAACGGAAAAGAACAAGAAGAAGAAAGCGGAGGAGGAGGTGAAGGTATTGTCGCACCCGCTGGTTCCATATGATGGAGAAGGAAGGAAATGAAAACACAAATATCGCGAGGGGCGTGCAGTCCCGCCAGCCGTCGCCCCTCCCCTCCGCATCTCACGCGTCGCGTCTCCTCCCCTCCCCTCTCCTTCCCCGCCCCGCCGCGCGTCGCGACGCGAGACTCGGTTTCCGGCCGCGGGCTCCATTGTTTGCGCGGAGATTGACGGAGGAGATAGGGGCATGGAGTGGTTGACACTTGAATGAATGCGGCCCGATCCCGCGCGACGGCGTACAATTTGCGCCCCGCAGTCGACGCCTCCCCTGCGCCCCCTGCGCCCCCCGCTCCCACAACACCGCAGGCGGCGCACAGTGGTGGATTTCCTGCATCCAGCGATATTAAAATATTGTCCAGAGAACGGTAAAGCGGACGGGGTTCAATATGGTCACAATTATTCTTTGTGAAAAGTACTGCTCCCACGCGTCTGATGAAATTGCATTACTTACATTTCTTTTATTACGCAGTGATCTTATAACGTCCCAAATTGATTTATTATGATTGTTTCTTAAAATTGCCTCTATTCTTGCTGTCTCACTCTCCTGCCAAGATTTCTTCGATTTCTTAATTGTGGCCTCGTATTGCCTACGTAGTAACAAGTAACTATTTCTCGCTTCCGCAGTTCCACTGTTTCTGAACATTCTTAAGGCTACTATTGCTTCACGCCTGCTCACCCGACACAAAAAAATTATTCTTTGTGCCATTTTCCATTATATTGTAATGTAGTGAAATTATATAAATTCATTGCCATTTTACAATTCATTGCAAGGATTCCATTTGTCAGCAATGTGGTAGGTGAATCTCCCTATCTTATCACTTCATTCTGACTCTAGAATAATTGAACTGTGACTCTAGAATACCATGAACGTGACGGGAAACATACTGCATTAGTATTTTTCTATTCCGTAAATCTGTTGCATAAGAGAGTTCACCCTCACGGAAGACTGTAACAAGAATTCACTTTTCCCCATAGCACGTCATACGCAATTTTCAACTGTTTTTTTACGTTAAATAAATAAATAAAAAAATAAGACCTCGAATAGATCCCGTCGAGGCATACAGGGTCCGTCCCCATCTGAAAAAAATCGACTTTTTCTGAAAAGAGCAAATTCGGGCAAAAACACCATTTTGATTCACAACGTTTAGGGCATATAACCGTGATAAGAACATTCTTGGCAATTGCGGACAACTCTGGATAACTTCGTTTAAGTTTCTGATCTCCAAGTAACTTGTCTCAAATACATGGTGATTCTTTCCCATATCAAATACAACCAAAAATTAAAAAAATTATATTCACAATTAGTACGTTCTAAATAACATACCTTCCGGATTCTCGCTCATGTCGAACGATCAAGTTACCCTTTCCACTGCAGTGGCTGTAGGCGATAACACCCGTGAAAGCAGCACAGAGGCACTGCTGTCCGCGCGGCTCGGAAACGCCCACCGAACAGATTGTTACAGTCCACGCAAGACTAGAACGAACCTGCCCCGCCCACGTACCGTTCATTTGTATCGACCATATGCATTTATGATTTACATACCGTTAGATTGTGGATCTCCACCACTGTGCAGCGTCGCGAAAATCGGGTGTGAAGCGAGTGCTCACGCACATCCACACATGCGCACGCAGCGCGCACTTCCCATCCGCGCTCCCTTTGTGCGCGCCTCCCCCGCTGCGAAGGTGTTGGGTATACGCGTCCCCCTGCCCCCCCCCCGTCGCCGCCGCGGCGCGCCGAGAGGAATGCGTCATACAAAAGGCGGCGGGCGAGGCTCGCTTGCATGCGCCAGGATTCGCGATCTGGGTCAATACTCCGCGCGGAGACTAGATTAATAATAATGCTCGTGAGGTGTGCCTGGGCTAGACTCGCTAATCCTCCCTCGTACTACGAATCTTTGAATTATTTGATGGATTTGGTCCAAAAAGCAGGAAGAACTGTGTATGGCGTATGGGCGAGAGGATGATCTGCGCACGTTTTCCTGGGTACAAGACTCCCATCGCAACATTTTAACGATAAATATTTGAAAGATGAATGAAAGTTAGTATAATAATTATAATAATAATAATACCATTTAAAATATCGCGAAATTAGCAACATTTGAATAACTAGACATTTTCGTTCCCGAGTAGTAGAGAAACGATTTGCGACGGTAAACGAACTGCTAAATGTTTAGGAAGAAGTTATGACAAATTAAATTGTTGTTATATTAGCAATAAAATTTATCCCACGGCCTATATTACAATAAGAAACCAATGTAATAAAGAGATCTTCACCAACAGAACTGTAACACTATGCCGTCTTGGACTTCTCTGCGTGAAAAATGAACAAGAGAAAAAGTAATGAGAAAATGTAATTATCATGTATTTCTCCACCAGTCCGTGTGGCTATTTTCAGAATAAATAAATGTAAACGAGTTTGTTTGGTTTCATCCTGAATAGTTACTTTTTTAATGGAAAACATCTTATTTAAAGTATTGAATCATATTTGCATAATCAGAACGCAATTTTCAAACAAGAAATATGTACATTTCTTCGTTGAGGGCTACAAAACCCTTTACTTACCAAGAACAAAACCATAGTCCATATTTGCTTTAGTATTAATAGTTATTGAAGTTATTCTTTGTGATTTGGTAATTATTAATATGGATTTAACGATATACGTAGGAGCTACAGTTCATGGCAACGTGTATTCAATTGATTTCACCGGAAATCGTCCATGTTTTCTCTCACAAGAAATGGAAACGATTGAAATAATGTAGAAGCAGAGTGAAATTTTTGGCGATGCCTTTGTGGCACTGCTAAATTTGGAAGATCAAGTAAAGCAAGAAACTAGATTATTTTATCCTGAGTAGCATGTAGGTGAATCCATACTTTAAAGGCGCATTCCTGACTTTACTATCAATAAAGCTGGACTTCCATTAATTTTTATCTGGTCTAGTAATTTCCATTACTTTGTAACTACATTATTCAAAGACATATTTATAACTTTGTATACCATATAAATGCTTTGTTAAAAGTGCTAGAAGATGCATATCTTATACAACAGTTACAAAAAAAAATTAGGAACCTTCATAAAGGTTCGTTAAGATAAACTCCCACATAAAACATTATAAACATTTCATGTCCTATTCTAAATTAAGATAGTGAGAGGGACTCACTGTGTAGTCCGTTGCCTTACGTACTGCTCCAGAACCCGACTGGAATTAATCGGAGGAAAGCTTAACCAACAATTGGATTAAGGAACCGGAAAAAATATCATTGACGTAGTGGCGGGTGACAAAGACTATTTTAATGACGAGTGATGGGTGGCAAAGTTGACATTGTTTGAATGAAGATAGAACAATGGTGAATTGACAGGCAGGGAAAACGGGAAAACTAGATAAAACCTGATGGGGACCCTGTTATTTAAGACCTTCATTTTGATGATGTGATGATTTATATTTCATGACGTACGCAGGATCACAGTTACCCTGAAATGAAACGTCGATGCATTGATTCGATTTTAGGAGATATCTTACATGTTTTCTCTCACGTGAGGCGGATGCATTTGAAACATATATTTCTTCATTCATTTATTGATTCATTCATTTACTCATTCATTTATCTATTCTTTCCTTCTTTCTTTCTTTCTTTCTTTGTTTCTTTCTTTGTTTCTTTCTTTGTTTGTTTCTTTCTTTCTTTCTTTCTTTCTTTCTTTCTTTCTTTAATTAATTTCATTTCATTTCATTTCATTTAAAGTCAAAAATAGAAACCTGCGTGACGTAATATTGGGGAGAAGAGCAATTCATGCACGGGTTCATGAGCTCTTGAATGTTGGTCCTAACTCATTCATAATTAAGTTGAATTAGTAAGGTAGAGGTAGTAATAACGTTTTTGGCAAGAGTTGATATAAAAATGATTTGCAATGGTAAATCAGCCACAGATTTACTCTATTAACCCTAGTGCTTCACAAGGAATTGAACTCCTACCGCGGTAAAAATAAATACGATTATTCGAATTCTAGGTTTCCGAAAGAGGTCCAGCAAACGTCAGACTGATAGTGATGCTTCATTCATGTCCAGAAGCAACACAAGGGGGCAATTTCAACATATTGTAGTAGCACCACAAATTTCACATAGATTGCTGGGGATTTACGCCCCGGCACACGAGGCAGGTGAGCGGCCTCAACACCCCACCCCAGGGCGCCCAGCGGAAGTCCGCAAGCGAATTGTATCGCGAAGGCAGTGTTTTTGTCCGCCCTTTCCCCATCAAGGGGGCGGGGGGCGGGGCGGGTGTGAGCCCAAAGCGCTCGCGGGCGCTGCCTTGGAGAGCGACTGCCTTTGTGCGGCCCCTGAGGGGCGTTGGGGCTGGGAGCGGCGGCTGGGCCTCCGCTGGGCTCAAGCAACGCGCGCGCCATCAGCGACTTTTCAAAACAAAAATGACACCTCTCAACTCTCAGCATGTTTTATGGTAGGTGAACAAATATAGTTAGAATTTAACATATTTGAAGGTCTCGGCTAGAGATACGTATTTCCCGAAATTCGCCATATCGATAACCAGATTTTTTGTATTTTAGTGCTGGTGTAACAAATGACGCTTTACTACGCACACATCACATCTTCACACTGAAAAGAGGAGTGTGGAATGTAAACCTTTTTATCTTCTTTCCCAGAATGAAGTCGCTGTGGCATACGACTATCTGAAGATAAACCCTTCATTTGTCAGATCAAACCCTAGTATTTGTAGTTATTTCCTAAGAGTTGGTATTTTGCCTTTGGCCGAGGAATAGGCGGCTTCATGTCGTTTGTTCAGATTTGTTCTTCTTGTCCACAGACAATAGATTCAATCTTTGCGTTTGCTTGGGCACATTATCTTCCAATTGCGAATCCAGTCAGGTGTGAAGACGATGAAAGTCTCTAATTCTCAAAAGTGTTAAGCACCATAGCTTACCTTACCTTACCTTACCACGCTTTGTTCTAAAACATTTAGGTTATATGTATACACATACGAGTGCGTGTCCCACCAACTGTGGGCAACCCGAATTCCTTGTAAACGGTTCGCGATATCGAAGTGCAGTTTTCGCTGAACAATGCGGAATCATGAGGCAAGTAATATGCCGCAGGGATATTAGAAATATTATTAGTTTTGTGAAATTTAAACATCTTAGATTTTATAAATGGAACTATAGATTTTTTAATCAGAAATGGAGAGATCATGAAAAGAGGAATAACATTGTGTGATATGTTAGTATTTTGGTAGTAATTTGAGTGGAAAATTAGATTTTCTGACATGTGATTTTAAATTTCCTTTAGCAGCCCTCGCTAGTGTGGCCTTCGGGGAAGGTGGTCCTCGCGGCGCCGAGTCTGTTTAGGGGAGACTGTTACGTCTGCACTTCTGTATCTTGAACCGTTTAGAAATGATACGGGTGGACCATAGTTGTGGGACAACTGTGTAATTCTACAAATATCTCAAAGTCACGCAATTTTGATTCGCTCAAAAAATATCTTCGTTACATCAACTTCTCTGCATTATCATTACACACTTTTACACCTCATTTCAAAAGCTAAGTCAGGTGTTTGCCTTGATTCATCAAGGACACGTGTATAAAATCAAGACACTAGACGCACCGGGTTAAATACAAACAACCACACAAAATTTCCTCAGCAATAGGACATTCTCGAGTAAGTAAACTACCACCATTCCAACCCAAAACGAATCTTAAGCTCACCCTCTTAAGTTGCTTCATTTAATTTATATCTCGTAGGCCTTCTCAAACTATACGACATTCACGGTGAACCTCTTGCTGGTGATATACTTGACTACAACTGGTCCTGCATTCACTTACTGCAACAACAAAATATATCTAACCTAACGTAAGTGTTGGGCTTCAAAATATATAACTCAACGCAATTCAACCAAAACGGCCGCGAAAATCTTCTTGCTCCCACCACACTCATACCCGCGACTGATAATGCTAAACACAACAGAATCGCCTATTGCTGCTGCAGAATTATAAGACTCTCGACAAGAAAATAAAAACATCACATCCTCAAGTTGTTATGTCTTTTTTATTGTCTGGTCTGGGACCCCCTATCCCATATATGCACATTACGCACATGTGTCTGACGAGAAAAATAGGTCCCGGGATATACAATAGAACATGCAATGAAGCTGAAGTGGCATTTATGTAATTTGTCAGGTTATATCTCCTTGCTTTTTACTGCTGTATGTATCATCACTGTCATCTCTTGGTGTAGTTCTCATCAGCTCTCAGATAGGTAATTGCTGACAGCGTGCATTCTGTTCTGAAAGCTTACAGTGCGACTGCCATCTGTTGGTGCCATTCAGACATTAGTCCTACTCTTCCATACAAAGCAGCGTAAAATATGGTCGTGACGCTTGGCAGGACGGAAAAGAGATATTATTTTCCAATGAAATAATAAAGGAATTAATATCTATATTGAGTTCTCTATTTGAGTTTCTTACTTTTATATCCCACCTTGTAGTTCCAGTACGCTTATATACTGTTAATGTATCTTAATAATATATACAAGGAGCTTCCCTAGTACTTTAGAATTTTTATCAACCTTAGTACCACACTGCACAAAAATGGCGGTAAACTTAGTTTTTAGTTCATTTTTATGATCATGGAGTAAATGACAACATATCTTTGCAAGAGAACAAATTTCAGAGATGAGTTGATTTTGATTTATACAATTAGAGACTATATTGTGCATCACAAGGAAAGTAACAGTGATGTTTAATGCATTATTTACCATTTGTACTGCATAAATCTAAACAACCTGTAGCTTCCGGGTCAATGACGCCATCTCGATCAGGTTTTTCGTCCAGTTTCCCTGATCCATTGAGCAAATGCTGAAATGGCCCCTTGTTTTGCTTCTGGACATAAATGTAACTTTATTATCTTTGCACGTCTTCTAGAATTAAGTGGGAAATATAATTATTCAAATTATCGTTTCCATTTTGTCACGGCAGTAAGTATTGCCTCTTGACGAAGGACACGATGAATAAGAGCCCAAATTTATTGCCTATTTTTCCTTGAAAATAGATTTTATTACATTGGAGCTTTTCTTTACAATCCTTGAAAAATACGCTAATTTTTTCTGTTTTGAAAATTCAAGTAGTATATGGCTTCGTGTAGGGATCAGAGAAATTTTAAAGCGTGCACGTAATTCACTTCCCCATAGCACGTCACACACAGTTTTCAACTGTTTTTGACGTAAAATAAATAATTCAATAAATGAATAAATAAATAATTTATTCTCTGGGCGTGGCGGGAGCGGTCCTGCACATGCGCCTGGCGGCGTGCAGAGGCCCTGACGTCATCCGGGGCCTGCCCCGCAACGGCGTCCGCGAGAGGGCGCCGGCGGCGAGTGGCAGGGCCTGCGGGCGTCGCCGATTGAATTTGGGGCACGCTCCCCCGTCTGCGCGCCCCCTCCCCCTCGCGGGGCCCAAATTGGCGGTCGCGCGTGCTCGCGACGCGCTGCCAAGGGCGCCCCCGAGGGGGTTGCGACCCCCAGGACGGGGGCGAGGGGCGCAGGCGACAGGAAATGCTATCGACGCTATTCTTCCGGCATTCACAGGCTGCTCTGTTGCCACCACACTTAGAAGTGCACTGGGAGAGGGGCGGCCATGTTTTGCCGACGGTCGACTTGAAAGCTATTCTCCGAAATTATTACTATTGACGTGTAACAAACGGTGCTTCTGAAGCACCGGGATACTGACAATTCGTGAGAAAAGCGGTGACGCGAGAGTGGACGTTTTATAAATTTTACTTTTTTTTTCAAGGGCTTTTTTCAGCCAACAGCAGGTTACTTTTTACGTCCCGGTGGGACGCATATTCGACCACTCACTAGACCAACAGACTCGCTGGCTCCTCTGATCTGGGATCTGCAGCAAGCGAGGCCCTCCGCGACAACACATACAAAGTCAGGGGATTAACAACCCTGCGCAAGGCGGGACTCGAACCCGCGATCCTTCTGAGCCGGTACTCGCTCTTAGCCAACTCGGCCATCCAGGTCAGCTAAATTGTCCTTAATTTTCTATTCGTTTATTTCTTTTTTTTTAATTTTGTTTATTTAAGGTCGTTTTTTAACATCAAAGGTCATAAACGACCGCAATTAAGTATACATCAATGCGTTAAGTATCACAATTTAGTATACACACATTAAGCGTCCACAATTCTTTAAGTATACACAATCAATGTCAATCAAATTAAGTATACTTTAAAATAACAATTTACAACATTATATCCCATATTTTTCTTAATTATTGCATTACATTAGATTGTTACTTAAAATTAATAACATTCAATTTTATATTATATTACCTTACTTAAGTTAACAATGTCTAGCAACTTAAGTACTTTAGCACACCCGTCTTCAGAGCTGAACAATTTATGTAGGTTAGTTTCTAGTTTCAGTAGGTTTCTTTCCTTTGCTATACCGGGGCATTCTAAGATAAGGTGTTGTGTAGATATTATTTCACCACATTTAGGGCATGGTTCTGGGTCGCATTTTTTAAAAATATAACAATATTTCAGATTAAAATGACCGATCCGTAATCTAGTGATGATAACTTGCTCTCTTCTTTTACGGCAGATTTTCGGCAGGGCTGGTTCCAGTACTGAGTTCCTAACTAGATGTAATTTTGATGATTTTAATTTCCATTGTGAGTCCCAATATTTGAAGCAAGATGTCCAGAAGAGCTTTTTAATGTCTTTTATAGTGCCACGAATTTGTGAATCAAAACTTAGAAATGATGTTGCCATTTTTGCATATTTATCAGCTTTCTCATTACCAGCGATTCCCCTATGGGATGGGATCCAAATAAATTCGATTTCTGTCCCTTTTTCACCTTGACTAAAACAAATTCTTGGATTTTTTGTATGATTGGGTTACCTGTGTGTTTATTTTCTATGGCTCTAAGGGTCGTCATTGAGTCAGTGAATATTGCAATGGGCAAGAAATTTGTTTGCTTGAGACTGAATTCGATGGCTTTAAGGACTGCCCATGCTTCGCATGAACAAATGGAAAAATAATCTGGGATACGTTGCGATTCCACTATATTGGGAGACTGAACATAGAATGCACAACCAGCTTTTCCATCACTTTTAGAACCATCTGTATATACTTGGTAATAATTGACATACTCTCGTTGTAAACTTGTTATTAAATTCTTGAAATTAGCATTGGGACCAGAAGTAAGGTGAGGACTGTTTGCTAAGGTCATGTTTGTTACTACATTATGATCTCGCCAGGGTGGGATAGGAGGCATTTCTTTGTACTCAATGAAGCAGTAAAAACTGTGTCTGTGTGGAGCACAACAGTAACGAGACAGAGAGCTATTAACGCTCTCCGGAAACAAAATAATGGAATTGCAATAGCTCTGTCCACATTATCCACAAAACTAATTTTATAACAATATTTACTGATAGTACTAAAATAAATATTGTGAATACTTGGAACACCTATTTGGGTAGTTCACATTACAAAGAAACTACGGTTGCTGTTATTTTTACATTTACTGGATCAACGTTTAGTAAAACTTTTACTACTTTCACAATGCGGTACAACTTTAACGAAACATTCGAATAAATGTAAAAACCAAAATTACATCAAAGTGTAACCAAACTGTAAATAGCATCAAACTGTAACTAAGCAATTCACTCGAATGTGTATTACCCAAGTAAAGTTTCCAATTACTCCAATTCCAATTACGGGAGTCCGAAGCCTTCGGGATTTATAATCTGCCTAGTGCAGTGTCATTCATCAAGTTGCTGCAACTTCTACTAAGCTACTACTGCTAGTAATAATAATGATAATAATAATAATAATAATAATAATAATAATAATAAAAACTCAATACATGTGGGGCTTTTGTAAACTTACCTGTTACTGATATAAATATTTATTAATACAATTACAACGAAACCGTCATACTAATTTACGTCATAAGGAAGGAAAAGTTACATTACGAGTGAAATGTTTCCAGTCGAGACGACGTCAGGAGGCGAGGCTGCAATTTCTATGGAGTAATGTAACATTTCCGTCCGTGTGGCGTACGTTTTCTTTCATTCTACGTCGCATTGCCTTTATTTTTATTTTTATTTCATATCGCAATACCTCCCGATGTACTAGTGCTAATAAAGAATTGCCCACGGCGCCAGAGCGCCCTAGAAGTTTGATCTCTCTGAAACAATTGGAGTGCTGCAGTGCTCTGAACATTTTAAAAGGAATTGAAAGATAAATAGATGCTTCTAGAATTGATAATTAATAGATGAACCCAATGAAGCAAATGCAAAATGAATACCTTAGAAATCAGAAGAAAGATGAAAAAAATATGAAAAAATTGTTCCTGAAAATAATAGAATTAAAGTTAATACGGTTATTCAGGACGTTATTGGTTGATTGTTGGGATTCCGAACGCGTCAACTACTATGGTCATTAGTCCCATACGTGTAGCGCGTGTTTTTGCTCCAGAGGTGGCGATGATCTTCTTCCGCTGTATGGCGGGATACGGCGAGTTTGTAAGGGGTAAGGATAGGAGAAGGAAGATGTAGGAAAGATCGCGAGCGGTCCGTGGCCCGTTTGTTAGATTTTTTGACTGTTTACTGGTTCCGGGTACCTCAATTACTCAGGTTATTAGTCCCGTAAACATAGTGCATGTTTTGCATCGGGAGGTGCCGGTGATCTTCCCTCACTGGATGGCGAGATGTGGCGCCGACCTACCATCGACTAGCAGGTTTTTTTCAATCAGATATCTCCCACCAGCGGGGCACCCCAGCCGGGACAAGTTCTAAGTCCCCGACCGGTCTCCCGGCATGTGTGGTAGTGTAGTGCATGTTAGTGTGTGCGTGTAAGGGGTGAGGATAGGACAAGGAAGAGGAAGGAAAGATAGCGCGCGGTCTGTGGCACGTTTTTTAGGGTACTGATCCAGCATTCACCTGGTGTTGACCGGAGAAACCAGGGAAAACTACCGATCAGAGCAGCCGGCTGCTAGAATTATCTTCTAGAGAGCGAGTGAATTCAACCTAGCTGACAAATACTGTCGAAATTCCTGACGTCGGAACTCGAATCTAGGACCTCCCGGGCAAAGGGACTTCACTGACATCAGTTGATGCCCTGAGCCATCTCTCCCGGTTTATTGAGGACGTAATGTTGGCTTATTTATCAGACTTAATTTTCTAAATTTGTTTCCGTGAGGTATTCTTATCTTCATTTTTCATGAATGTTCACTTTCTTCTCATTATTTTAATCAACTACATCGTCGGTGTTGGCTATGTATTTATAAAATAAATCAGAATCATTGGTAGTACAAAATTTCCAAGTTCATAATTTGGTATGACATTTCATTACGGAACAATGTACCGTAAAGTCCGATATTCCGGTCTACTTGAAGGCACGTAAACAACCGAAATGCGACATAGTGTGAAATTAAAACTATTTGACTTTATTAACAGGGAGGAACGCGAGAATTAGTGATCAAAAACATGCAAGATCCTATCTCAGCATTTTCTTAATGCGTCAGGGGAAATGAGTTGATAGTTTCGAGTTTGATTGAAATATGCAAATATTTGATTGTGTTTTTCCAGCTCGTCTCATACTGCACGTAGCACCTGAATTATCATACTGAGCGCGTCACTACGTACGACACCTGACAGTAAGGGACAAAAAGTGTGTGAAATAAGCTTCAGAGCAGCCGAGTTTTGCTGCTCGAGGACCTCATTTTCCACCCACTCGTCAGTAGCATTTTTGCTTCTGCTGCCCACTAGTAACGCCTAATGTGGTTAGCGATGATGTACAAACGAGAATAATATGATTTATTCAATCCAATCAAACATTACCATGGAGTAACAAATGCCTCCATGCCAGGGAGCACGCGTAATTCCCATAATTAAACCCCATCAACGTTCTCAAAAAGAAAATGATTCAATGAAGAAGGGAGCTCAAGAGACAACACAGCTCTCAAAATTGAAATCAGTAATATTGTAATTGCATTTGAAAGCAGAGCGAGCGCATTTCACGTCGATCAATTACAAGCCCATTGGTTATTCAGTTAATTGGTCGGGTGATCTTTGATTATTATGCCGTGGCCGGATTACGCGTGGCCGGTGCAGCGAGCTGTGTCTGCGCTCGCCCCATCCCCGCCCCCGCCCCCGCATGCTGCAGGGGCTTGGGTGGGCGGGGTTTCCGAGCTTGTCAACTGCTGTGCTCATTAGTCCCGCTAATATCCTGAATGCTGTACCCCTAGAGGTGACGGTGTTCCTTTCCCGCTGTATGGTGAGAACCGATGCGGACTTCCATGTCGCTTTGCTGGGAAATTTCCCCCTCCATGTACCTCCCTCGGCAGTACACCGCCCCAGCCGCGACACGTTCATAGTCTGTCTTAGAAACTGTAAATACAGTCGACTCCGGTTATAGCGAACGCGGATATAGTGAACCCTCGGTTATAGAGAACTTAAGTCAGTGGTCCCGTTTCAATTACATTACAAATGAGCATAAGAAGATTCGGTTATAGTGAACTTGAACTTGGCTATAGCGAACGTACGGAATACGTTCTTTAAGTAAATTGGATCTCGGTTGTTATTAGGCGAGTAAAAGGGCCTTCGGAGAGTGGGACAGTGTTCCAACAGGGGAAGAGGCATTGAAAGGTATCAAGACTGCATTACGATACTTAGAAATAGATAATACTTAGAAATTACAAATGAAAAAAGAGAGAAATTACAAATGAAAGAAAGAACAAATGAAGATATTGAAATTTTCATTCGGTGCTTTTAATGTATTTTGCTGTATCTGTATATTAATAAAATCAATAATTTTGGAGAAATTCTATTTAATTCGGATCATCAGATCATCATCGGATATAGTGAGGCTCTGATAAAGTGAACCAAACGAGAGTTCCCAGAAGTTCACTACAATCGGAGTTGACTGTATGGGTAAGGAAAGGAGACAGAAGAGGAAGGGAAGGACGCACGTGATCCTTGGCAAAACATCAGAGCAGTCTGATATTTCATAAGATTTTCAATTCATGTTAGTAATTATGGTCATTACAAAACATTATTCCTATAATGTAGGACTCTATGAAATGAATCAAATGACGGAACATTAAAATACGTACTGAAATTCATATTTATTATTTCATGTATTTAACTAGTGATTTAATTAGACACTAACTATTTTTTGCGTTGTATACTCACCGTGAAAATTGTAATATGTGATCACTAAATATGTTTACTTATAACTATTATTTAAAATATATTTCTATAAACTTTTTGTAGATTATAGCTTGTAAGTTTTGTTATTTGTTGAAATAAAATAACTCAAATATACTGGCAGGAAAAATAATTGCAACACCGGGAACGGCACGAGCAAACAAGTAGGCGCTAAGAATCATTACGGATGGGGGGGGTCATAGACGCCGTTATTAACACTTGGCGGAGAACTGACGCTCGGTGGCGTAATGACAGGGTGACGAAGTGGCCTACATCTACTCCGCGGCTCCATGAGGCGCTGTTCGCTGCGATAAGGCCTAATCGGGGCTTGGAATGCCACGACGCACTCGTTCGTCCTGTAAGCAATTGGACCAGTTTGAGCAGGGTCGGAGCCCGGTGGTGCTTTTTCGGCGCGTTGCTGCCCACGTGGGCCGTGATGCGACGTCGGTGTTGCGGTGCTGGCGACGCCTGCCATAGCTGTGGAGGCGGGCAACCGCGGAGCACCGACGAACGCCAAGATCGACGCATCGTGCTGGCGGCGTCTGCAGACCGTACGGCCACTCGCCCCTCACGTGTTTCCACGCACCGTTGGGAAGCGGGAATTATGTAATGCACCCACTCCACCATCGACGGAAAGCACCACAGAAGACTCCATGAGAAATCTTCCACCAGACACCGCCGCTTCTACAGCCAGCCGCTGTTATCTGTTTACTAAATAATTCCACTGTAGTAACCTTCCGTAGATTACTCATGAGTTGTTGTGATTCAATATTCTTTCCATTGAAGGAACCTTCCAGATATAAACATATGAAGTGTAATCACATTATCTATAGTATACAGAAGGAACCTTCCAGATGCATATTGTAAACACATCCAAATGTAAAATACCCTATATATACGCAAGGTTGAGAAGGGAAGGTAGCGCATAAGCTCACCAGACATCTTAATGTTAACATCTTTCGGCCAAGACCTGGCCTGTACAGAGCTTTGAGTTAAAGCTTGCTCAGAATTAAAAGACGTTATACTTCTTTGTGTGTTTCATTCAAGATCATCAGTCAATCCTTCATGTGGTATTGAACCTGAGGAAGCTAAGTTGCAGAATCAACATTATTCGCAACACTAGCAAATTTAACTCGGGTATTTGCTGCAAGATTACAATCGCGCAACCGCTAGCTCGATGACCACTCATGCCGAACCATCGTCGAGCACGTCTGGCGTGGTCCAATGTGCGTGACAGCTAGAAGACGGAAGGGCGTGCAGTGGTGGTCAATGGTGAGAGATGCTTTTGCCTTCACGCCAGTGATAGGCGTGTGTTTGTGCAGCGACGCACAGGAGAGACCGTGCGTCCGGAGTGGGGTCGGCCACGATACATTCAGCACGATGTGTGGCCTGTGCTGATACCTTTCTTGCAACGGGAGGGTGGTGCGCTGTTCCAGCAGAACAATGCCCGCCCTCACAGTGCCCGCGCTGCAAGCTCTCCGCGATTGTCGTCAACTGCCCTGGTTGGCACACTCGCTGGATTTGTCCCAGATCGAGGATGTGTGAGTGTGGGAGATGATGGGCCAATGCCTGAACCGTGTCGCGACTCCCCCAACAACTCTGCACTCTCTGCCTGAGACGGTACAGGAGAAATGGAACAATGTACCGAAGGACACCATCCTCCACGTGTGCATCGTAGCCCGCATCAGGGCTTGTCGTACTGACCGCGGCTTGTAGTCGCAGTATTGGTGTGCGGATTTCCGGTCCATGTTGTCCATTCTCCGTTGCTGCACGTGCGATTCTGACATGACTGCCCATGTAATCATGAATAGTATTCTGTCTGTATGTGCTGTATCTGTGCGGAGATATAAATTGTACAATGTAATCGGGGTGTTGCTATACTTTTTTCCGACAGTGTAGTTTAGGGGGGTAGGGGGTCTTACGGTATGTTTTCGAGGGAGTCTCCTGCTCTCCAGTCTATAGCTCGTGCTCTCCCTCCGTGCATTTGGTACAGCTAGCGTCGAATACTTACCACCGTCAGGGCTCTAGCCCTAGATCCGAGTCGCTGTGTAGATAAGGGTAATGCTGGCTCTGAGCTCATTCAGCTGGTACAAGTGTTGGTGAAAAAGCACTCAAACACCCATTATATAGAGGATTTGAAACCCACCTACGGCAAGGATGGCATGCTGTGCATTCCTGGTGCATCATGTTTTACATGTTAGCCCGAATCCATTGTCTAATTTGCACGCACACTGTGAGTGCTTCGCAAGAGGCCTCTGCACTACTGTGCCTCAGTGCTGTATGGTTGCAGCGTAACTCTACCGCCATTTAAAACCGGTCCTAGCACCGACTGCACTGGTTTACGAAATACATTAGTACTAGACCAACATGGACTCACACAGCGTGATGGTTTGAGAGACAAGGCACTACGCAACCTGAGATGTTGGACTAGGATCTACGTCTCTGTAGGGGTGTAACCGCTCACAAGCACCAGGATGCGAGATGGACGAAAATGTTGAATACAAGACACTCCCGCTCATCTTTTAAACTTTTTCACCGAAAGTTCGGTAGTTTAACAGAAAATTCGATAATGTATGGGCCATTTTATAAGCGTATATTGCTCTGTTTGAGCAAAAACCATTGGAGAAGAACATGGAGTGTTTGTGATTTTCGAAATTTGAGTTGAATAATTATTTTTCAATACGAGTGGTCGGTACATTCGATTTTTTATATTCCAGTAACGCGATAAACCTGGGCTTTAACACTCCCTGATAATTCCGTTTTCACTGTCGTCAAATTACGTACATTTCCTGTCTCACGTGGGTGTGTTCCGCCGGTGCTGCCGATCTCCTGCTCTCGTCCCCGCCCTTTCATTCCGCTCCGCTCCGCCCCGCTCCGCCCCGCTCCGCCCCGCTCCGCCCCGCTCCGCCCCGCTCCGCCCCGCTCCGCCCCGCTCCGCCCCGCTCCGCCCCGCTCCGCCCCGCTCCGCCCCGCTCCGCCCCGCTCCGCCCGCTCCGCCCCGCTCCGCCCCGCTCCGCCCCGCTCCGCCCCGCTCACGTCACGGTTGACATCGCCTCTAGGCGCGCGGCTCCTCCGAAAGGATGTTGCACAGCACTTTCGCTTAAGAGTGCCGCTGACAGCGCTGTTGACAGTCGACGACACTGTACACAGCCTGCGCGCGTATCCTTGCGCTGACATCTTTCTCCTGCCTTCCCGCCTCCCGCTGAGCAGGTTGTGGATCCACAAAAGGAATACAAGGGATGGGGCACACTTTAAAAATAGGTTGTGCTACCCCTAATTAAACAAGTCAGTTCAAATGGAAACGAAATAGATATGTATACGACGGTGTATACATGAGAATGATTTGCTGCCTACGTAGGAGATATAAAATCATACACCAATTTTTTTAAAATTATAGAACATTTACAACCCATTCAAAGTATAGAAAATAAAATAAATATAAATTTACTTGTATAATTCAGTTAACTCTGATTTAAGCACTTATTAACGTTCCAGCGAAAGTTGGCCATTAATAGAAGTGTCTAGAATTGGAAATTTTCCCTGTAAATTTACTGCAAAATAGGATATTTTCACAAAGGAAATGATTGAAAAACATTATAAAATACATTAAACATAACTTTTAATTAATAAAAAATATAAGACAATTAACACACGTTTTTACTTGTGAAAAAATTGTTCAAGGGAGAAACCGAACTTACTTGAATGGCAATCAAACTGGATCATCGGCACGGATGTAATATTTTTATTATAACGTTACTAATTATAGTTTTATCTGAAACGTCCTATAAGAAACACAATTACAACTATAAATAATATCAACAACACACACCGCAATATTAAGTTTACCATGGAGATGGAAAATGAGGGAAAACTGCCTTTCCTCGACGTGCTGGTGAGTCGAAAAAAGAGAATGGAAGACTAGGACATAGTATTTACCGGAAACCAACTCACACCAACCGCTACCTGCACGCCGGTTCTCACCATCACCCGGCAACGAAACGAGGGGTTCTGAAAATTCTGGCCATCAGAGCTATGAGAGTATGTGATAAGGAATCGTTAGACTCTGAAATAGAGCTCTTAAAAACCACATTTCGAGCTAATGGTTACAGTGCCAACGCCGCCAACCAAGCTGTACGGCAGGCAACGAACACCTCTAGCACTGTTGACATCTAATGATGATAATTCCAACCGCTGGACGGCCATTCTACCGTATAAAGGAGGTGTCACTGATAAAATTTGCAAGCTCCTGAGCCGCTTCGACATCAAGACAGCCTACAAAGCTCATATGAAACTCGGAGAAAAACTCGAACGTGTGAAAAATCACATACCGCCTCTCATGTCATCAGGGGTATACGAAATCCCATGCAGCTGCGGCCGCAGTTACATTGGCGAGACGGGACGGACCATAAAGGAACGCCTCCGGGACCACATTCACCATTATAAATACAACAACACGGATAAATCGGCCGTAGCCCTCCACGCATGGAAAACTGGCCACGCCATTTCATTTGATTACACCAGCCTCCTAACCAGAGAAGACCGCTGGGGAACTAGAAGAGTTGAAGAGGCAACAGAGATCATTAAAAATCCTCAAAATCTCAATGCTGATCAAGGCCTGCGTCTCCAAAATATTTTCTGATTTAAAGAATATTTCATGGTACAGAGTTGATCGCTCTCGGAACACTAGGGTGTATCGGCTGGTCGCGCCGAACGCGCCGGATGAGCGAGGCTTTTGTTGGCAAATCCCCGAGGAACCGAGAGCTTGATCGCTGAGGCAAGCAGCGCGTCATCTTCAGCTAAAGATAAAATAAACACCAGTTATTTACGAATACTTACCAGAAAAGCCAAATTTTAATAGACTTATTCATCCATTCTTGCTCTGACTTTGTGAATTATCTCTTTGGCCTATACTCCGTTTTAAACTGCGTGGCACTTCAGGGTCACGAGCTGGACGGAGAGGGGTTCACTGTCATCCAATCAGGAGCTTCGTTACCACTTAAAATTTAGTACTGGAGATACCGATTAGATGACAATAATCTCCTCTCTTCCACCAGCTCGCGACCCTTAAGAGTCACTCCGTGTAAATCGGAGTATAACCTTTCCTCCCAACGAACTCCACATCCCCTCTCCATGTGTTTTCTACACCTTCTTCACGTGCTCCATAGATCAGATCAGCTCTAGAGGACAATCATTAATTTCTATAATCGTAATAATAATAATAATAATAATAATAATAATAATAATAATAATAATAATAATAATAATAATCATCATCATAATTTAAAATATAAAGAAAAAAGTTAACAAACAGCAGTGTGTTAAATTTTAACCATAAGCAAATATGATTTACGAAATAATTCCGCAAATAATTCGTTTCCAAAGATAAAACAAGACAAATATAGAATACATCTCTGCCGTGATTAAACCATGTTTTAATTTGGAGAATACGAAAAAGTAGCTCGATGGAATCGCCAATAATTGTGCTCTGATTCCGGCAGCAGATACGGAACTCTGTAGTAAAAAAGAAAACTAAAGTTCATTTGTACATCTTCCAGAGTGAATAGCTACATTTATCGTCTGGAAACAAGCTGTGGAGCAAATCGTGTCTACAGGCCAAACAAGCTTAGGGGTGCGTAGAATCAACTTAATGGGATTTCGCGAAAAACACACACAGAACGAAATTCATAGAATTCTTACATGTATTAAATAGTATTCAACGTAAATGATCACTAATATCCTCGACTTTAGATCTACAGTTATGTCTTTATAATTTGAATACCATTTTCGTTTTTCATTCTCAGCAGACTTTGTAATTATTTAAAAACATAATTCAAGAACTTACTGGTAGTGCAGAGAGAAAGCCATAAAATCCTGTGGAATTGTGAGAAATACAGGAACGTTTGAGCTAAAACCACCAATGCAATGTGTTTATATCGATTGTGGGTTTATTCACATAACACAATTCTCATAGACGTCTAACAAATATATTAATTCCACGCAGACGTGTGTTCAACCGAACTTATTTCCAATGTGTCTCATCGAAATTGCTTTTTACAGAATATATCTTAACGTATAATTTCTGGCTTTAATATATCACTGTATTATTACACTAGCAGACCCAAAGGTACAAATGTAAAGCAGAGGATAAAAATTGAGTGAAACCGAATGAAAAAAGGGGGAAATTCCTCAAATCAATAGTTCCCGGAATCCGAAAATGTGACCAAGTTTTTCGGAAGAAAAGTCTGTAATAACTTCCTAGTTTATTCACTTATTGAATTTCGAAGACATCCCTTGGCACTTGACCAACTTCTTATTTTAATCATAGCAGGTCCCTGCCTTTTCACAAAATGTAAAGGGAGTCTACTCTATCGCCTAACTCCAACCTAAAGCCAACCTTCCGACAGCTGTCACCCTTGCAGATTTAAAAGTTTAAAAGATTAAAAGAGACCACGGAACTTGGAACCTATCTTCGCTTCAGGAAAATTGCTAGCTTCGTCTTAAGGCGAAATGGTCACATCTTCAGTATTAAAAAGTGTTGATACTAATCGTGCCATCACTCACTGTAAAAGAACGTTTGCTGTGTCCAATTGTCGTCTCTTTAATCCAGAAACATGAAAGTAGCATACAGAGAGCTTTTGTTAAAATTGAGTGAAGATTACAATTGACGATGGAAAGGTTTGTCATTGTTTGTGGACTCGTACAACTGAAGATCATTCTCTTCTTCTTTCTCTTCCTATTATTATTATTATTATTATTATTATTATTATTATTATTATTATTATTATTATTATTATTAAACAACTTGTCAGATGGCGTGCGACCATAAACATATGGTTTTCAATTCTCTGTGATATGGCTTTTATATAAGTGATTTATTCCACTTTGGCTAAAACCCTCTGAAGATGGGGCAATAATATCTTAAACAAATCATATCTCATGACTATTTAAAGTGAATATACTATTTAACACATTGTGTAAGATTATTTCTTAGCTCTTGACCATTTTTTATCAAACTTTTGGATTATAACATCTCAACTATTTATTTCTTTGAGTGTAATAAGTTGTAATAGAAATTATGGGAAATTTTTTTTGCAATACGTCTGTAAGCATACTCTAGAACTGAGTCGTAAAATAAATGTTTTGGTAATACACGTTAATTGCGGTTTTTACATTTCATTTCAATTATTGTTTAATTTTATTAATATATTTGAAACATGCTTTAAGGATTGCTTTTAAAATTGCCACGATGGTTTAAGAAAAAAATTGTGGAGTTATTTTGTCATCATTCTGCATAGAGCAATTGCGTGATGATAGTCGTGAGCCCACTTCAGCCGTAACACTGCCTGCGGTTTCTATTTCAACTCAATTACCTTTCAACGAAGCGACGGTGCAATTACATGATAGTTAGTGACCGCAGATCGTAATTACCTTTTGTGCGACAGCAATATGTTCTACAGGTATCGCAAACGCCAGAGATTTGTTTGCTATGGACTCCAACTTGGATCGAGTAAACTGCGTCTTGTCAAACATTGCTTTGACCCTGCTCCCGTGTATGACGGTCGGCCTATATATTTATTATTTATTTTTTACCCGATCGTAGTGATATATTTCAGTGATAATACGAGTTTAATTAGTGGATTGAAGTCTGTTCGTATCGTCGTTTCAAACAATTTTGCACTTGAGTTACTCTATTTCTCTAAATACGTAACATTCATTCAATAATCGGTAGGAATAGATGAGTAAAAAGTACACATATTAAGAAAAGACCTGAATATATAGAAAAATCTAAAAGGCTTATAATAGACCTTGATGAAATGAACTAAACTTTGCCCTGCAGGAAGTGTGCTGCACATTGCAAATGTGCTAACGTTGCGTCATTGGCATATCGAATGGGAACATATTGAAGATAATAATTGTGTGCGTGTGTTTAGAATTCTGGAGTTGAGAGGCCACAACCGGCTGTTGGGGGACGAATGGATGTGGCTTCACCGCGTAGACGCAATTGAATGACGAGCTGTCATAACCAGAATCCGAAGCGAGATTACACTGATTACAGCGAAGATCCGAAGCGAGATTACACGGTTTTTGTGGGTCTCCATACAGCTAGCGAACTCAGTTGCTACAAAACCTCCCCGGACTCCATTGCTGCCGTATTATCCCCCGAAAGACTGGACGTTTGGTTGAGCATCCAACCATCGAATTTCTGATCTAAAGTGGACGAGCATTTCTTCTGCGAACGCTCCCGGGCTCAGTCTCAGCCTGAAGAAGTGCGGGTGTCCACTTGAGAAGAGTCAAACGCAAGGAACTGTTTTTCAAAGTGAAGGAAGTAATTTTTAAATTAACCACACAACATACGCGTAGATGTAATATTTCTGTTCTAACAAAAAAAAGTCACAGTCCGTGCATAACTGGAACTAAATGAAACTTGGTTCATACCTCGGAAATTGAATTACAAAAGGAGGTGCAATGGTCTATACATTAAATTATTCTATCCCATTTTCCGAAACCTTGTGACACATGTGTGTCTTTTCTGATTTCTAAGATACCCTTCCGTATTCTGCAGGCAGATGGCACCTTAAAAAACAATGTGGAACTATGCAGGAGATTCTGGTGAACGTAAACTTACACTGCGCATTGGCTTTCGTGATGTAAAATCGACAAACGGTGAACTTATTGATACTTTTCTCTGACTGTGGATAAACCCTTAATAATCGTTTCTTTGAATTACCGCGGAAGAATTGTCGGATTACAACATCCATTAGTATAGTAATTCCACGAGTGCTTTGGAAATAATCTATAAATCCTCGAATCGAGAAGCGACGAGTTGATTTATTTCAAAGCGTTAGTGGAATTTAAAAGGACTATTTCACGAATGAAATTAGAATTTAAGAAACCGGTTCGTTAATATGCGTTAATCTGGTATGTTTACGAATTTTCAGTAATTTGAATTACTATGTTCGTCAACCTCCCTCTTCTTATACATGGGGGCCTGCAATGTTTGTTAAAATCACGAAGTTAAGTTATACGTATAACCTGCTTGTTTATACTTTACAATTAAGGATTAATACAGTAAAGTGTATAGAACACATAAAATGCACGTTCAAAGTGTTCACATTTTCTTGAATTCGCATATTTTTCTAATGTAAGTTCGGTTCTTACAAAAAGTTTCAATATATGAGTAATTTCATACTTTATCTCTAGTTTCATCGTTGTTCTCTGAAGTAGCTAGTCGAATAATATTATCTACTTCCTTCTCTGACGTGTCACCCGATCTTTTCGCTATTTTCTTCAGTTACAACTAAATGACTCAATGGAAAAGTGCGCTTAATTGCATCGACACAGGAATCAATACATTCTGCCCCCTAAGGTAAATGAATGGCAGGTTATGACTGGGTACTGAGGAGGAGGTGATAATTAAAATCTGTTGTGAAATTGTGAATCACTGTGTATTTGTAAATATAAATGAATTGCAACTATTTATTTATCGAAGTATGATAACATAGTATTATATATATATCATATATGCAATATTATATAATATCATATAGGCAATACAAATTTGAACTGTTCGCCGTTTTTCATAAAATTTAAAGTTAATCAATTTGTTTAATTTGTATAGGAAATTTGCTTGTTTGTGTTTTTCTCAAAATAGTCAATAGCAATATCTTTCTACTTCCCATTAATCTAAATTTGGCAACATTTCGTTGTCGTAAGTCTGGTATAACTGTTGAATTGTTCTCTACTTCGAAATTAAGATATTTCTCACGTTTTTAATCTTCTTATTTAAGTTTAAGTTAACACATTAGTCACTACAAAATTGTTATGACTCTGAAGAGACCCAGAAAGACCGGAGAAATAAAATGTGTATAATAAAAAGTTGAGTTCTTCATTCACTAGGCCATTCTACCCACCTAATGATATTAAAGACCTAATATGCCAGATTATCATCTTGCTATTAGCACAAAGCTATCTAGCAGAAGTACGTTCTGGTATGTTGAAAAGACAAATGGAAGTAAGGTGAAAACATTGAATAAGGTGAACAAGATAGCAAGCGGAGAAGAATAACATTACATTACATCGGATCATGTTCCCTCTCGCAGTCGTAATATTCAAAGAAGGAAATGAGCAAAGCTTATCTTTCGGAAGTACTCCGTTCTTCGTATATCCCCGTTTTCCTTCCTGGAATAAACTCTGTAGCGGATCACCAACTTCCGTGGCCGTACGTTTCACCCGCCAGGTAGATAAAGTCATTAGCCTGTAAATTCTGCTTCGAAACAGGTTCCCGAGCCACCGCCATGATTTATGCAGCAATACCAGTTCCATTTTTCTATTTGTAACATTAATCCCCCCAACGCCCTTCATTATGCGGTCTTCCCCTCATGCCCCACATCCCCTTTCAAGAAACACGCGGACACGGGAAGCAATCAAGGGGCCGGAGACGGCAGCGGGGCGGCGGGGGCGGGGCGGGGCGAGGCGGGGCGGGCGGGGCGGAGGCAGCAAGCGGGCGCATTAGGCCAGTTATAAATAGCCCCAACGCACATAGACGAACTTAATTTCACACTCCGTAAGTCGCGCTATTCAGTTGTTGCCGCGCGCAGCCTCGCAGGCCGCGGGGGGCGCGGGGGCGGGGCGCCGGGAGCACAATGCCTCTGAATAATGAAACACGAACTGCGAAAGGCGAAAGGCATCGCAGGCGAAAGGCGTCCCGCCGCAGCCCCGTTGCTCGCCTTGCGCAGGGCGGCGCGCGAGCCACTGGCGCAGCGCCACAAGCGATGTGTGCAAGTCTAGGGTTGGGAGGTGTTCTGTGGAAAAAGAAGCGGCGGGAGCGGGGCGTGGGAAAGTTCGAGTGACGGTGTCCGAAGGTCAACATATGAGAGTCGACGTGCACGTGACCATCTACGCGAGGTGCTCCGCCGAAGGTGGTGTGCGGTGGTCGACGTCCAGGAAGTGGGGTCCAGGAAGTGGTGTCGGGAAGTGATGTCCGGGAAGCGATGGCCGGGAAGTGGTGTGCGGGAAGAGGTGTCCGGGAAGTCGTGTCCGGGAAGTCGTGTCCGGGAAGTCGTGTCCGGGAAGTCGTGTCCGGGAAGTCGTGTCCGGAAAGCCGGGCCGGGAAGTCGTGTCCGGAAGTCGTGTCGGGAAGTCGTGTCCGGAAGTCGTGTCGGAGTCGGTCCGGGAAATCGCTGGAGGGCGTGGTCGGAGTCGTCGAAGTCGTGTCCGGAAGTCGTCGAGTCGTCCGGAGTCGTGTCGGAAGTCGTGTCCGGGGAAGTCGTGTCCGGAAGTCGTCGAGTCGGCGAAGTCGTGCCGGAGTCGTGTCCGGGAAGTCGTGTCCGGGAAGTCGTGTCCGAAGTCGTGTCCGGGAAGTCGTGTCGCGGCGGAAGTCGTTCGGGAAGTCTGTCGAAGTCGTGTCGGAAGTCGTGTCCGGGAAGTCGTGTCCGGGAAGTCGTGTCCGGGAAGTCGTGTCCGGAAGTCGTGTCGGGTGTCCGGGAAGTCGTGTCCGGGAAGTCGTGTCCGGAAGTCGTGTCCGGGAAGTCGTGTCCGGAAGTCGTGTCCGGGAAGTCGTGTCCGGGAGTCGTGTCGAAGTCGGTCCGGGAAGTCGTGTCGAAGTCTGTCCGGGAAGTCGTGTCCGGAAGTCGTGTCCGGAAGTCGTGTCCGGAAGTCGTGTCCGGAAGTCGTGTCCGGAAGTCGTGTCCGGGAAGTCGTGTCCGGAAGCGTCGAGTCGTGTCGGAAGTCGTGTCCGGAAGTCGTGTCAAGTCGTGTCGGGGAAATCGTGTCCGGAAGTCGTGTCCGGAAGTCGTGTCCGGAAGTCGTGTCCGGAAGTCGTGTCCGGAAGTCGTGTCCGGAAGTCGTGTCCGGAAGTCGGCGTGTCGAAGCGTGTCCGGGAAGCGGTGTCCGGGAAGCGGTGTCCGGGAAGCGGTGTCCGGGAAGCGGTGTCCGGGAAGCGGTGTCCGGGAAGCGGTGTCCGGGAAGCGGTGTCGGAAGCGGTGTCCGGAAGCGGTGTCCGGAAGCGGTGTCCGGAAGCGGTGTCCGGGAAGCGGTGTCCGGGAAGCGGTGTCCGGGAAGCGGTGTCCGGGAAGCGGTGTCCGGAAGCGGTGTCCGGGAAGCGGTGTCCGGGAAGCGGTGTCCGGGAAGCGGTGTCCAGGAGCGTTGTTCGGGAAGCAGTGCCCGGGAAAAGGTGTCCGGGAAGCATTGTCCGGGAAGCGGTGGACGAAAAGCTGTTTGCGAAAGTGGTGTGCGAAAAGCAATGTTCGAAGAATGGTGTGCTGGAGATGATGTGCAGGAAGCGGCGCGTTTGAGGCGGTGAGCAAGAATCGAAGAGACGGTGCGGGTGTGCGGGTAGTAGTCTTTGGATCGAGTTGGTGAGCGTTGGTGAGTCGGATCGAGTTCGCGAATTGCAGCCGATGAGCAAGAGGCGCTGTGCGAGAAGGAATTTGCCAAACCGATGTGCTAAGGGTATGCTGAAGTTGCTGTGTGGGGAATACTGTAGGGGTGGTGGTGTTCGCAAGGCGACAGCCTTTCGCATCGGGTTGGGGCGTAGAGCACTGCATATATGAGCAAAGAGGGTGGCGATGGGTGCGTTCCTTTGGGAGGTTCTGTCTGGAGGGTGTGGGCTGAGAGAATGAGGCAAGGAACAAGGGTGAGGGGCGTTGGAGAAATGAAGTACGTATATGGTGGCATTGTTAATTGAAATAACAGAAGACACATGGTCATGGGCCGGCGACGGGCAGCGTGCGAGTGAGATCCCGGTGGAGGGGGGGGCCTCCGGCGTTTGGCTGCCACGTCGCCCCTCCCCCTGAAGCGCCGATCTCTTTCCGTTCTCCAGCGAACCTCCGTGTGCCCCGTCTCATCTGGGCTGTCCTCACGTCGATCCACTCCTCGTCTGTCCGTGCGTCGACTCACCAATTCCCACAAGGCCGGCCCTTCCACATATTTGCATTTGTACAGACGCTTTCGTGACCCTAGTTTCGCTTTTTTATTGTTTCTCTTCCTGACCGCACCCTTTTGGGATCGGTTTCGTTACAGCATCGCCTTTTGCTTGATCTCTTGTTAAACCATCTCCGGTAGCTGCGATTGTAATAGGCACCTGGTTTTGGTCGAGCGGATATGTGAGTGGTTTGAGGGTACGATCACCGTTGGCTTTCGGAACTTTCCTTCATGGTTCAATATCGGAGGTTCGAGGCGCCTGCCGGAATCGAATTCACTCGCCGACTGCTCTGAAAAGCGGGTGTCGTGATTTCCTAGGGTATGATGCGGCACCCGATCCAAAAGGCCACAGACCTCGCGGGATCTTATCTTCCCATTCCCTTCCTCCTTTTCCCATCACTAATGACCAGTCCAGTTGAAACGCATAGAAAATACACAGGCAGCATTCATTCGGGCATTTTCAACTCTGTAGGTGCCCTCTGATCACATCCCATCACTTCACCCCACGTCCCTCCACGGCTTCCCTCAGGACTCTCCCTGATGACGCTTAAATGATGTCACGGCGTGGTAGAACGCTAAGTACTTACGCTTAGCACGAAGCTTAAGAGCAAAGAGTTTGCTCAGTTTAGTGTGACTAACGGGTGAGGATAGGACAAGGAATAAGAAGGAAAGATCGCGCGCGGACAGACCGCTTATTAGGGCACTGCTCTGGCATCTGCCTGGTGGTCATTGAAAAAAAAGGGAAAACAACCGATCAGAACAGTCGGCCGATAGAAGCGGCTACGCCTAGCTCTCTACAACTGGCGAAAACACAGCAATCGGGACTCGAACCCTAGAACCTCCGGGTCAGAGACACTGCAGTGACATCAAATGATGCCCTGAGCCTCCTTTGGCGGTTCAAATTCAGACATCGAAAGATCTTGGAACCAGTGTAGCTACAAGAACACATAGTTTCTCATTTCTCGTCTTCCAAGTTTTGCATTTTCGAAAAAAAACGTGTTCACCGATGGGATTTACCCCATTTCTATACTCGTTCTTTCCTCGATTTGAGAAGAAATAAAAAATATGGAGCCAGTTTTGAGAAAATTCGCCTCCCTCGTACTCGCCTCCCCCGAATCCATCCTGGTGGACCTGCTGCACTTGTCGTCCCGTCTCCTCCTCCATGATCGGCCGCTCCCACGTTTGCATTTCTTCCCCGTCCCCGCCCCAGGCCCCACCTCCGCTGCCCTTGCCATCTCTCGGAGCAAGCTCTTTTGCTCGTTGCGGCGCCGCAGGTCTCGTTTTTCGCCCTGGACCCCACCCTCCGTCAACGTCTTTGTTTCTTTTACTTATTTTTGCTCAAAGGACCAGGGAAACTGGACGAAAAACCTCATCGAGATGGAGATCATTGACCCAGAAGAAGTACAATACTTGTTACAGGTTGTTTAGATTGATACAGTCCAAATGGCAAATAATACATTAAATATCATTGTTAAAATCAAACAATCGTCGCACCCTCAGCGCGGACACGCCCACCTCTCGTCCGCTCGGCCACACCTTCACGCTGAGGGCGGAGACCGTGGCCACTCAGAGCTCTCTGTTCTTTGGCCGCTCTGCTCTCCTTCAGTACCATTGAGCAGGTAAACAATAATATTCTAGGTTAAATATAACAACCTCTTTTATCGCCTGATAACAAAATGATACAAAAATACGTAACCTTAGAAAAATTAGAGATCATCCAAACTGAAAACTTACCCAGAATTACATTTATTAAAAAAATATTTCAGAGGTATATCCATTATTACAGAGTTTGTAACAAATTGTGATGTGTAACAATGGGTTTATCATTGCTCTCTTAATCAACGAATGTAATTGATTAAACTATTGTCTCTAATTCTGACGATAGATGCTCCTATATCAATACCAATGATACCCCTATTGCAATACCATTGTAATCCCAACTCTTTCGCAGTCTCCTAAATTGCATGACGCAGTCAATCTCCTCCACTACGATCTACAATATTTAAAAAATCATGACAGGTCCTCAAAAATAATATTTTTCATGAAAATCGTCTGTAGGGAATAAGTTATTTTTTTCACGGTGAGTGCGTATTAGAATAGGAACTGTCAGAAAGTCTTGAAATGGTCACAATAATCCTTAAAAAAAAGTATGACCAGTTTGCAGTGTACTGGAAAATAGAGTAACTAACTGAGCAATACGTAGAGTTTCTAGAATCATTTACAAATAGGATGGGGTCATAATGGTCGATGGTCTATTACGTTTGCATATTCATTTCCTTCACTCATGCTCTTCCTTTCTCAGAATCGTAGTTGATATTGCCATCCGCCCTCATCCACCCTTCTCTCCCCTTCCTTCCACCTGACCATGCTGCCCCGGACTACGCGCCTGCAGATCCTGGCTCCCTTCTCGTCTTTCCCCCTTTACCAGGTCCGTCCCCGTCCCCTTTCGGGCCCCCCCCATGTCCTCGATCCCAATTCGTCTAAGACTTTTTCGTCCCCGTCTCCGCCCCGACTGTTCCCAGCTCGTCTCCGCCCCAGCCCGTGTCTCTCCGGCTCGTCTCGCCCCAGCCCACCTCGTCCCCGGCAGGCTCGTCCCCGCCCCGTCTCCGCTCCAGCCCGTGTCTCTCCGGCCCGTCTCGCCACCGCCCCGCGCGCTCCCGCGCTCCTGCGCCCGCAGCCGCAGCCATAACTTATTAAGCGCGACACTGCGCCATCGGAGGCGCGGGCCCTGAAGTTCCGAGTCAGCTGTTGTGGGGCCTCCGGGGAGTTGACTCAACCCCCACGCCGCCGCGCACTTCGTTACTGTCACCGCCCGCCCCCCTCCACGCCCCCTCGCCCCCTCTCCCCCGCCTCAGCAGCCGAGGATCTGCAGCGCCGGCCCTATGGCGTGCAAGAGGCTCTCACTCCATAAACGCAGATTCAAATATTCAAAAGCGAGCGTGTGTTCATCGCCCAATTATTCCTCCTAAGGCCGTACGCCCAGAAAGGAGCGAAGCACTATGGTGGATACAATATTTGCGCCCACAAGCAAATTCATAATACGAATTTCTTGATACTATTCATTGCGATGGGAATAGAAAGTACAGGGAATGTTCGTAGAAGTCATTATACGATTGAGGTTATGTCATTCAAGGTGGATTTGCTGCTATATAATGGTGCTCGTCATGTAAGGTACGTCATGTAAGGTTGAATATGGAGGTTCTGTGGAATGTGTAAATGATGAAAAATATTCTTCGGAAATTTGGTAATGTGATCTTTCATTGTCGGTATTTGGAGTCGGTGATGAATTTGCTTCACCGAAATAAACCATGGATTTTTAAGAATGATTCTTAGCGTTTTTTCTATATGGTTTGCAGAATGTTCAGTTTAGTTGATTGCATTTTCCAATGTACGTCATTATTGGTCTAATTATCTTCAAATAACATTACGATCTCCACTCTAAGGGAGGATTTTTTGTTAATTAGTGTATAAAACATTAAAATATCATTCTAAAGTATAGTTCCTGTTGTGTGAATAGGTTTTCCAATTAGTTCTGTATCATGTAATATTCAAAGACACTTGGATGCTCTTTGATTTGGTACCCAGTGGATATCTTCATTGAGCATAATTAACTGGTTTGGGATATCAAGATATCTTAGGACTGGGCATACTTTTTGATATATTGGAAATCACCTTTTTGTGATGAGGATACTCAATATATCTGATATTATATTATTGTTCTAACGATAATGAGTGGGTTCTGTTGGGACAAAAATTCTCATATTGACAGTGGCAGCTAGATTTAGTAATTTTCCCCCTGGAATGGTGTGGTTTTACAACTCCAAACGTTCTTTGCTATTAACATATTAAGTTATTATTGCCTCCAAGATCCTGTATATATTTTCCAAGGAAATATTTTATAAAGTGGTTTGCATGCCCCTGCTATGGTTGTAGACTTTTTATTATTTTTATTTATTGCTATAGTTCTTAGGTTGTTGCTCGAAGGACTATCAATTAGCGTATGATTTATATATTTGTGCAATTACACTGCACTTCCATCTAAAGTCGTCCCTGAGAGACGGTCATTGCGATATATAATACAGCTCGGAAGACAAAAATTGATTTGTGGTAAAAGGAGATTTTCTGAAATACTATTTTTATATTGTGTCTCTATATAAATAATCGGAATTCATTTCTTTGCCCTTCTATACCGTTCGCGCTCCAGGTGAGAAAGTTTACTTCTGGATTTTTATTTATATCCATTATCAAATGCTGTTTGTGTTAGTACTTAAATTTGATGAATGAGGGCTTTTATTTCTTGGTTGATGATTGTTCTTATTAGGTGCCCTTGGTGAGGGGAAAAGTTGAATTTCATTTGCAGTTACCATTGTAAAAATAAACCTTTGAGGATTTGTCAATCAGGGATTGTTCGGAAGAATTTGCGTTAGGTTTATCTGTTGTGGATGGATCAGAGGGAACTGTTTTTGATCATAATATAAGAGGTTTGTCTTGACTATTGTAGAATTCACGAGCATGATGTAATGAGGGATGTAGTCACGCTCAAAGTAGAAGCAATTAAAACAGTTTGCCAACGTTTCGGAATTTTTTAATTCCATCATCAGTGTAGAAATGAAGTGTACAACAAGAAAAATACATGAAGACATCAATATAGAATTCACAATAAAATGATATGCAAAAATGATATAAAAATGTACACACCTCACTGAAAAATTATGGCAAATTTTACAATCACTCAACACTATTTTGTTCAACCTCCACCCCAACCCCACATGAAGTTGCTGCAGCACAGTGGTCTATCCTGTACCATATAATGATACTGATACCTTGATACTGGTACCTTGATACTGGTACCTTGATACTGGTACCTTGATACTGGTACCTTGATACTGATAAATTGAATGATGGCAAAACGTCTGTCTGTCCGTTTGTAACAACGCTAGCAGTCAAACCGTTAATCTGATTACCTCCAAAATTGATGTTCGCCAATAGATCTGGCTAATGTCGATGGCCCTTGATTATGAAACCGATATTTTAATTTTGGAGGGTACTTGACATAAAGCTCCTGGAACATTTTCCAAGTATTCAAAACAATAGCTCCATGGTTTTTGATTACAGTTTACTGTTGGATAGTGTGAAGGACGTTTAAGAGAATGGTGCAGGTATTATGTCCGTTGAAAACCCTCAGAGCACGTTAAAGGACTTTTATCTATATTCACCACTAGTTAAACGATTAGTATTACTATCAAGTTTGTTATAATCACTTCCCAAGCATTCGCAACTCTCTGAGTGCTCAACTTGATGCCGACTGCCAACACAATTTCTCCCCATCGCTCCTAGAACTGACCTGACGAACCAGGTGTCATGTGAATTCATTCGTTTTGGCGTCCTGATTTGAGTTGGCTGATTAGTTAAAATACCAGTCTATCGTTCGTCGCCCTCGCCGTGGCACTTCACTGTGTTCCCACCTTAAATATGGCAAAAACAATATCAGAAAATATATTACGAGGCTATTTATTATACATTCATGAGGCTATTCATCATACATTACTTCCAATTTTTCAAAATTTGGGTTATAAACAAACAGAAAATGAAATATTTAAATGAAATGCTGATTACATTTCATCAAGAGTTACTTTTTCTGCCAGAAATTTGTGCTAAATTCTAAAGATTGTTAAGTACTAAAATAAAGTCACAAATGTGTATACCGTATAATTTTCATTGTTCAAGCATGATTAAAAAACATTCTGAATATTGTTTCCCTTTCCTTCTCAAACCGCCTGAGACGGTTCAGGGCAACACCCGTGGCTGGTATGTCTCTGACAGAGCGAGGCCCTACGGTAGCGCATATTTGACAGTATCTGTACATGTCAAATTTAGCTGCTGACTGAGAGAGAATTCTAGGCGGCTGCTCTGATGGTAGTTTTAGGTAGTTTATTGGTTGAATACTAAGCGAAGGCCGGAGTAGTTCGTTAACAATCGGGACACGAACTGCGCGTACCGGAAGAGGTGGCTCAGTGCATCAACTGATGTCACTGCAGTGTCTCTGACCACAAGGTATTAGGTTCGAGTCCCGACGGGGGCAGGATTTTCGAGACTAGCTTGTCAGCTAGGTCGTATTCAGCCGCAGTCTGGAGGAGAATTCTGGCGGCCGACTGTTCTGATCGGTACCTTTCCGTGGTTTCTCCGATCAACACAAGGCGAATGCCGGAGCAGTGCCCTAACAAAGGGGCGCGCGCGATCTTTCCTTCCTCTTCCTTGTCATAACCTCTACCCTTACACGCACACACTAACATGCACTTCAGTACCACACGTGCCGGGAGACCGGGCGGGGACTTAGAAGTTGTACCGGTTGTGGCGGTGCCCCACTGGTGAGAGGTACCTGATGGAGGGAAACGCTGCTAGTCGATGGTGGGTCGGCACCGGATCTCGCCATCCAGTGGGGGAAGATCATCGCCACCTCCCGATGCAAAACATGCACTACTTCTACGGAACTAATGACCTCAGTAGTTGACGCGCCTGAAATCACAATCAGTCAACTAAGCGAAGGCCGGAGTAGTTCATTAACAATCGGGACTTTAACTGCGCGTGAGTTTTGCTTCCTCATCCTTGTCCCCTCCTCTCCATTATACACATCCATAACTCTTTAAGTGACATGCACCACCCAGAACACATTGGTAAACTAGTGGGAACGATGTGATTATCCTGGCTTTGAGGTGACCTGGAAAATACATGGGTGAGGAAACTCCGCAAGCCACTGGAAGTCAGTGCCGGATTTCATGTTCCTGCGGGGGAGGAATACATCCATCTTCTATGTTATATTATGCGCTACACTCACGGGACGAATGACCAATGTAGATGGCGAACACACGGAAAAAGGAAATTCCCCCTCGCATAACCGCCCAACATTTGGAAGGAACATGACGCCAAATCTCCCCTCATTTTCGAAAACGGTGCTTGAACTTTTGACTCATCGGAGCACGCGGCGGTCGAAGTCACAGCAAACATTTCGAGAAGACTACACTTTCCACTCGAGGCTACCATCACCGGCCATGGTTTTCACGCGATCGCCACTATGTAGTTCATTCAGACCCGCTACACCCTTGTTTCCACAGCAACGGTCATGGCCGTTTATTGATCCGCGTCACTACGCGAATTGAGTAATAGCTCACGCGTTGCAGCTCTTCCGATATTAACGCACTAATTTATGTGGTGACGACACCCTGCAAATAAAATAATAATAACAATAATAACAACAACAATTATTATTATTATTATTATTATTATTATTATTATTATTATTATTATTATGTGAAATCCAGCCCGAGCCCCAGACGGTTGCGGCAGGCGTCGTCTGCGCTGAAGAAGCTGCAGGTTCGAGTCCTGCGGCATGATCGCATTTGTGTTTGGCCCTCCACCCCTCATCATCATCATCATCATCATCATCATCATCATCATCATCATCATCATCATCCTATCACCTCGTAATTCACACTTCAAGGCGTAAGAACCTTGTTGTAGGGATACGGCTGAAAAGCTGATACTAAAAGTTACACACGTTAAGCGTGTAGCGTGATGACAAATGGCATTAATAAGGCAAACTCATCAGCGGAGTAGATCCCGAAAGCATGTCTAGGGACTAATCGAATATAAATTCAATAAAAAATATAGAGGTTTTCGGCATTCAAAGACACTTATGGTCGATGCTCTTTTAGGACTATCAGTGACTTGGGGTTAGGGATCTTACAGTTCTTTACGCGATAGGAATACGAGTTTCGAAAGGACATTGTCAGGAGTTCCTGATTCTCTTGTTCTTCCTACGAGAAGACCAAATGAAGAGAAAGCCAACTGCCAAACAACATGCGTTTGCTGCCAATATCAGGGGAACGAGGAAAGTTCTTTAAACCACGTATCCTTCATGGCTTAATTCATTCCTTAATATATGCCGTGCCATAACGCATGTAATGTCAACATTTTATTTTAATTCAGTGTAGACATATGTTTCAAGAATGTCTGAGGAGTACACTCGTATAAAGTAAGCTGTGCCTCACATGTCTCGCAAAAACATAGTGGGTTTTCAGCTGGTTTACGAAATTATGAACTGTTAAAAGAACTGTGGAACCAAGAAGGTAATAGAACCATTTTTAAAGTGTTCAAGGTTTTGAAACAGATAAAATCGATTTACTAAACCTATTAAATTAAACGACTTGAAAAAAGTCGGATCATTCATTCTAAGACCTTCACAACGGAAGAGCATTTACTCCGGCAAGTCTTCTTCTTTGGGGCTCCTTGGACCCTTGGAGCTTATGTTTTGCATAGAGGCGGCCGTCGCGCTGCAAGTCTGCCTTCTAATTACCGCACCGTCATTGCGCTGCCAGGGGGGCTAGGCACCTGCTGCCCCGCCCCCACTCCGGCCGCTCGTCCGCTTAGTTGGCGCGTTTCTAATTAGCGGTTTGTTCGCGAAAGTGCGAGCACGGGCGCGGGCGCGGGCGCCTGCTGTAATTCAAAGCGATCGCGTTCCGGGAACGCCCAACTTTTGTGCCGAAGGCTACATTGCGGCCGGACCGCTGCCCCTCTCGGACCCTTCCCCTCCCGGCCTTTCGCATACTGGAGCGGTCGATGTGAAAGTCATAAAAAGGCGAAAGAACGTTCTCTCTTCAAATATCGCCATTTAATCAAACGGCCGATAAAAATAGACCGCACAACTTGGGTGAAGTTTCTTGGGCTCGCCGATCCGAGGCGCAGAAGGAGCAGCGAGGGGCTGGGGGGCTGGTGGCAACGCCGACCATCACAGAAGCATTCCCCAGATGGGCCGGCGATGGGTTCCAACCCCAAAGCCGATTACAGACTCCACAGATGGGTGGGATGCCCCGTGAGCCGAGAGGCCCCGATTTGGTTTGTAGTGCAGAGCCTCTCGGCTGCTGCCGCTAACCCCCGATTGAAGACTTGAAACTCGGTTTTGAAAACTAATATCAATCTTTTTCACAAGAATTATATTCGTACGAGAAAGTAACCTACTCAGTGAAACCTGTTTAAACCGCCACCTCCATGAAAAGATCAACTAAATAAAAGGCCGTCGTTTTCCATAAAACCAATCAATCTTTCCATGATGCAAGTGTAAAATTTCCCTTCTTTTAAGCGGCTACCTTTCCCTGCAGTCAGCGTATAAACACATTTCGTAGATTAACCTGTATTAGGCGGTCAAAATTAACAAATTTGGGATTCGTTTCGCAACGTCATAAAAAGAGGAAGACCGGTGGATATTCTTATTCAGGTATTGTTCCTGCGTCAGATCAAAATGTCAGATTACGTAGACCTATAATATACAGTTGCTTACCTTGGGATAATGACTGTTTCAGATAACAATAACTGATTTTTAGAGATGTTATGAAATTTCCCTAGAGTGAAATGCATACTTAAATCTTCTTGGGAATCAAGTTGACGACTGGGACGAAACAACTAATGTTGGGAGATGAATATGCCAGTGTTTGGATTATTTTCTATACGACTTATTTAATTGCGCAGGGGCAAAAACAAATTCTAGGTGTTTTGTAAATTTAGTGTAATGTCGTAATGTAGTGTACAATGTATTAAATATGACATTTTTCACTACTAACGAAAATCATTCAATAGCTCAAATTTGCCTAACAAGCAACTTGCATGTTGATCACTTCACGACGGTCGTAACTCTGCGACGTGCAGCAGGTAACTGTTTTATTTACTGGTTTGGCACATATATTCATAATTATTTTTTCAATGAAAGGCATTATGTTTTATTCATCCCTTTAAATGAAAAAGGAAGTTTTCAATAGACATTCATACAAGAATAAGAAGAAAAAGTTCTTACTCTCTTTGGCCAAAATAAACCAAATTAAATGAAAATCATTGAATTTCGCACTCAGCACTCAGTTCACATAATACCTAATTGTGTGTGTACATTGACCATGCCATTTTAAATTGTAACATATTAGTATCTGCTTATACTTTGCTTCAAAGAACAGTGTCTTAATGTTTTAATCTGCTTAGTTGAACTAGAGAACATATTTTCATTGGAGACGAAAGCCTCAGAATCCGTCATCTTATAAAATTTCCTTACTGTGTTTTGCTCTTTCGTCTACAGATATATGCAGATTAATTCCGCTGTTGCGTTTTGTTTTGCTTTATTTCTGTCTTTATAGATTCACATCCTTAATTAATTTATTACATTACGCATTCTTCTTTTTTGTGCAGTTTACAAACCGTTTTGGTTTATAGTAGAACGAATTCTATGCTAGCAGCTTTGAAGCTAAACAAAGCAAAACAAAAATAAATATTTACCACAAAAGCACACGCTTTCCCTCTGTTTGTTCATTTTGTATACAGAAATAAGTACACTTCTGCAATCTCATTCATTCGAGAATGTACGCTGATCTTCTCGAAACGGACGTTCTATGCACATTAGCAAATACTTATTTCTACATGTTTGTTTTCTTGGCAAGATTATTACTATAATACAGTGCACGTTGGTGCATTTAGAAAAGAAGCTCTCTGTTTCATTACCGAAAAATATCTGCTTTAGTATTCTCTCTAGAATGCCATTAGCTAATTCATCTAGTGCAATGGATTTAATAAAATTAATAGCTGTGATAATACTTACAATGGACTCTAACCTAAATGAGAACTAAGTTATCAGAATATGTGTCGATATATTGCCTAAGAAAATCACTTCTTTCACTTTTAAATGTAATTTCCTCGCCTCATTTTCAAAACAATTATTCGTATAACGAGTTTTGCTATTCATTAGTATTCACGAGTATACACCGTAAGGTACTCGCAAAAAAGGCGATATAAAACCATATGCACCATAAGGTTCCTAATCATAAAAATGAAATTGAGTTTGTCAATGCTGAACTACAAAGTTTTTGTATTCAAATAGATATTTTTGCTTTAAGAATATTTGTAATGAAGTTACCACTTTCTGAATTCCCAACTACTATTTTGTGTCCTGTGTTTTGTGAAAATAAACAAATGAGGCATGAATTCTCCTTTACACAGTCTAGCCTGAGGATGGGGAAAAATGAGTTCCCCGAAACGTCGCTCTGAAATTATTACGAACCTCTTTATGATGTGATTGTATATATGCATATGTAAATTAAAAGTTGATTGTTTTGTATAAATCTGTCAATGGAAACCTTGTGGCCAAATGCATTGAATTATATTGTTAATAGCATATGGAGGTTCATTTATTTACGTCAGAAATGATATGGATTCTATCTCCTTCACGGAATTAAAAGTGTGTTCAGCTGAATATGTTTTTAAATATCTATCGTACATCTTGCTACGATGAAAATTATTTTACTTTGCTTCTACAGGCCCCCTAAAAAGCGAGCTAATGATTACATCGCACTCTCAGAAAAGCTTGGAATAACTCTAAAACAGTCAGTAATTGCTCCTTTGAGTTTAGTCTTTAGAGATTTTAACATATATTTTCTGGCCGAATCTCACGATAAAGACTTTCAGTCTAGATATTATAGTAAATGTGTCTACATGCACCTCCTTCGATTCAATGAAGCAAATCGATTAAACCATTATTAATTAAACAACTACTAGATATGAATTTGCAATGATAGAATTAGAATACAGTGACTACGATAAACAAGTTCTTTCAATTTCAGGAAATGCAAATTGCGCCACAATAAATAACACACGTTCGTGTGCACGTATGAGTAGATTGTTTACCAAAAATAAAAGAAAATTATTCGTAGACTGCTTGCCGGAGGAAGCAAGGGTTGCTATTAACAATGCTGTTGATTCAATTGACCAATACAATTAATTTTTTCGACGCTTTCATTTTACTTTAATATGCGCATTCCTATTCAAACAAGAGAATTAAACCTTTCACGGAAAAGCAATTATCGGATAATCTTGAACAATTAGAACATCATGTAATTCTAAACGAATTGTACATTTCATTTCTGAACACCACAACGAGCCTCATGATCTCTATCTCATTTCAAAAATGCAAACCATTGTTAAGGAAAGTCATTAATCAGGCTAAAATTAACAAACATTGTGATATTTTGATCTTAAACAATAAAATAAGAGCAATGCGAGTGTAGTAAAAAATACTACATCAACTAGAAACCTTCTTGCGATGTTTGTTTTAAAATATAATGATAAAGTGAAATGTCAAGCAACAGTGCCCTGTCTCTTCAACATATGTATTTAAAAAATGTGGTTGATCTCATGAGTGTAAAATCACAAAAAACGCAAAGGACAAACGTTTTCCTAAAAATGTTCCACACGTTTATTTTCTAAAACTATAAATTGAAATTGTCAAAATAATTGGGACACTAATTCTTCCGCCGGTTTAGATGAATATCCGGAATGCTTGTCAATGGCTTGTGCACGTGACATTAACACCAGTTAATTCACTTATTCAATGCATACTTATGGATCGGAATATTTTGAGATATTTTCAATAGAGCTAAGATTCGGCCACTTTTCAAAAGAAGCAACAAACATTACATTAGAACTTAGCGGCGAATTTGTTTTGGAAGATTTTGCAAACATATAACATGAACTTTTCTACGTACTCTGTTGTACTGTACTCGGAAAACGCTTTCTGTAAATAGCCTTTTCTGATTGTAAGCATTAAAAAAATAAAAAATCAACATTTGCGAAAACAACCTTATTTTCTTTCTTAAAGAGGTCGCTTGATCAATGGATCTAAACGAAGCACCTATTGGTATACCTCTAAATCTTCCAAACGGTTTTGACGTCATTGATCATAACATTTTTCTTTCAAAATTACTTAGGCATGGAATTGATTGTATTGCTCTAGATTGGTTAGGTTATAAACTTGATCATTGGATTCCGAGAGCGGAGATACTCGACTGAAATGATATGGACATCATTTATTCACCTTTCCTATCCTATCATTGCCAATTGCGCATGAAGTCTCAGAGAGTTCAATTTTAGTGTCATTCTTTCTGTACTCTACGTAAACGATATGCCCTCAGAAATGCGAAACGAGAGAACAGTTCTCTTGGCTGATGATACGATTACTCCTTGCAATACACAAACAGTAAATAGTAGAATACAAGATATCAGATATTTCAATTTGATTCCGCAATAACAAATTAAGAGTAAACCAATGGAAAACGGTTCCAATTACTTTTTTCCTTTCAATGACAGAATTGCACACTCCATTGAATATGAACGCAGTGCATTTGACTGACAAAATTGATATTAAGCTAACAAACTTTGTTAGTCTTTGCATGAAGTTAATAGTCAAATGTAATGCACTTATAAATGAACTGAACACAAAATAAAGTTTCTTTTACAGATTCAGTCAGTGTTGTTCCTGCTCATTGGGTACATTTCGCGAAAGATAGCTCACGCCTGAAATATTCTAAGAAATCACATCATACAGCCTCCTGACTTTCAGGTTACAGAAAACAATTTTATGAATAATAAGCAAATGTCATCCGCCTTATTTTTCTAAGCTTCTCTTATTTGAGCTAGGAATACTACCATAGTCGCAGTTCTTGATTTATGAATCACTGGTTTATGCCACATGTGACTTACACTAGGGTGGAAATACATTTACAATAAATACTGATATCCTTAAGGGGAACTGGGAGACATTGATACTTTATTTTCTAAGATGTTTTGGTGCCGAGAAAACAGAAAATTTAAGTATTTTTCCATGTGATTTCAACAAAATTATTGTAGTGTGTTGTCAACAGGTACAGTCGTTGTCTTTTGTAGTATTTACGCATGTAATTAGAAAAAGCTGCAAAAACTCATTTGTATGGATGTGGCTCATCAGAGTAGATTGATGCAACTCATGGGGCGCATTGACACGTTTGGGGAAAATGGTGAAAAAACGACTCCCACTGCACATTTTCTGAATTAGCAAACCATTTTTTATTTATTTAAAGAAATTCAAATTACCCATCATTTATTTATAAGAAAGATCAAAACAACCAAAATCAAAACGAAACCAATAATTGCCTTATATTTATTTAAGGAACTTCGAATCATCCGCAATTTATTTGTAAGGAATGTTCAAGCGATCAAAATAAAGATTAAACGAATAACGGCCTGATGGTCTTGCTCTTCCTTGTCCGAATTTTGGCTGTGGCAACTTTGTCATAAACCGGACGAGATAGTCATCATCATCATCAGTTTTTCCTTTAACTTGGCTTACAAAGAAAACAACCAGTTTCTTATTTGCAAGACGCACGAAGCAAAGTCATCATTAAAAATATTTTGGTCAAAATTATTCTATTCTAGCTTCTACCATTGATTCATCTTCACATAGCAGGTCACTTGGATACAAAGCACCTGATTTAGTCACACAACTGTCCCGTGGATGTTTTAGGTTCTTCTGATGAATATAATTCTTCCGTCTTCTTCCTGTGTCACTTCAGTGGTTTGATGTCTTCTATCCCCAGCAGCATTTCTGCGTTTTTAGTTCCGTGTCTCTATTCCTTTTCTGTGTTGCAGCATGTTTCTCTTCTTTAACTTTCCTCATTTCGAAAAGCCTTATTTTCTTCTATTAATTATTAAAAAATGAAAATATTGGAAATTCTTGATAGGAATGGTTGAATTAAGGTGTTTATGGATAAAATAATGAAAGGTTGCAACTATCATGGGGCACATTGATGCGAATCAAGAATATATGGAATGGGTACATATTTTTAATTCTTGTGGAATAAATATGTTTCTGGCTAGGTTCAATCCGGTTAAACTTGGTATCTGCACTAGGTTGGAGTAAAATTTGGTGGATAGGTATAGGATATGCTGGGTTATGGGTTGGAGATTTAATTTTTTATGGAGCTGTGCATTAGATATGAAGAATGGTACGTTAGTGATTGTCCTTAGAAATTGATTTTAGATAACTTGGATTTTGTTAAGTTTTGTCTTACCTGCATTTAGCCATATTGGTTTGTTTGATGGATACCAGTTCATCGTTTTATTGTTTAACGTTAATGGAGAAGGAGAGGTATATTGTGTAAGTGTGAATATTTTAGCTGCAATTTTAATTGGGTTAAGTTTTATTTTTGACTTTACTGCCCGGCTTTCAATTAGATTTATATATATATTTGTATTATATTTTTTATTGCTATGAATGAGGTTCAAGAGAAGTAAATTGCTGTGTCGTCAGCAAACTGGGCTATTTGTATGGGGTTCAACTTTGGAATGTGTGCTACATATATGTGAAAAAGTGTGTGTGAGAGGTGGGATCCCTGGGGTACGCCTATGTTTATTGTTTTGGGTTTTGAATGGTGATTATTGATGCTACTGAGAATGTTGTTTCCTAAAATTTCTTTATGATTTCCGTTAAATAATATGGGGTGCGCTTTTTTATTTTGTATATTATGCTTGGTGCCGATTCTATCGAACGCTTGTGAGATGTCTAAGAATATTGCTATTGTATGATTGTTTTTTGAAATTAAGAATATAAATGTTCGGAGAGTCTTTAGATTTGGTGTTGCCTTTCGTTATGCCGAATTTTTCTTTTGGTATGACATTAGTAGAAGCTAAATGTTTGGTCAGTTTTTTTAGTATTATTTTTTCCAAAATATTTGGGAGAGAGGGTAATAAACTTGTAACTGCCTGACATTTGCTGTTTTTATTCGGTTTAGGGACTGGAATAATTAACTCTGTGCACTAGAGCCCTCTTTTGTAGCTGTAATGACCTTGTGAGCAGTAGAAGGGGCATATCAAGGTGACCCATGCATCCATGTGGCCCAGTTCCCCCTAACTCTAACACTACATGTAGTGATCATATTCATCAGATGTCAGGAACAACAGCTCACTTCAAAGTATGGCTACAACAGTACATACTTTCTCTGTTTATTTCTAAATTTTGAATTTTTGAAAATTCAAAGTTCAACGAAAATTAATCCGGGGCCTGATTAAACGTTTCTTGTTCTATTCATGGTAAAAATGTGAGAAAAAAATTGACTTTTGATAATTATTTTGTAAATTGTATGAATTTCAAGCACAAATTATGCAAAACAATCAGTCGTTTATTCAAGATATTGCATATTATCGTTTTAAAAAAAACTCATTCTACTGGATATTTCCAAACAACGCCAACAGGTAGCATCCTTATTGAAGCCTCGGAACCAAACCTGCAATTTCGAAGGGATTAGCTGACCATCATATACCTAAGCAACGCCTCCTCATCCAACAATAATATTATACTTAACGATATTAACCCACCAATCAAATCTGCTCCCAAACACTTACAATCATACCCAAAAAACTTTTACGAAAGCACCAAAGACATCATCAGGGCCTATAACCTTCCACACATATCAGTGGGAAGATTTAGAACGCCGAAATATCCCCCCTGAGTTACACCTAAATTTACTGTCGATCTCTTTCCCCAAGAGTCTCGCCAACTCAAACTTGAACGACTCCGACGCTGACCTCGTCCTCAACGAGATTCTCAATAAATATCAAGATCACCTTGTCATCCACATCCCAGACACATTGGAAACTGACAGACTTGGCTTATACACCCAATCTCCATGGAAGACCATTCACATCAAGTTTACGATCTTTGCTAGTAAAAATAGCGTTTACAATTATGCTTTCCTAATGACAATGAACCTTGACAAATCCAATCTGACAAAACAATTCATACTTTTATCAACATATGTAGCGAATGGCATTCAAGTTTCACCCAGTAATCTCCTACAATTAATCTTCACTAACTTATTTGAAATCTGCAAAGAGGCAACTGATATATTTATTCAACCTGTGATGATCCATATTACAAAGAATATAGAAGCAAGAACCCCGATTAGCAGATCACCTGCGCCTATGTTGCTTATTGACTTGGAAGAGAAAGTAAACAGCAAAATGACTTACGCGATTCAGGACTACACGAAGTTTACTGGCAAAGCCATGAAGATGCGGTCAAACTAGTCCAATAATCTCAAAGCAATCACAACTCATAAGAAAATAGGCGAATTTTTTGTTCTCAAAACTTATGAAAACCTCTCACGACGAGAACAAATAACTCTTTCACGCATTAGATCAGACAATACCAAATTTTCCGATAGCCATATAGTTGACAAAAAACCTGACCCAATATGTACCTCTTACAATTGCCGACTGAACATTAATCATGTCCTCCAGGAATGTCCCCAGTACAATTGTCAGCCCTCAATTGTTTGATACGGAAAGTTTTAGTTCTATTCTAAATGCTAATACTTACCAAAGTTATGTAATAAAATTTTGTATAGAAATATATGTTTTGGAAAATGTAAACTCCTATTCGTTGCTGCATTAGAATAATGTAAACTCCTATTCGTTTCTGAAGTAATTACCATTGATGTAATTTTCATGTTTATGTTTTATGTTTTTGTATCCATAATCATAATTTAATGTAACCTCAATAAATTGTAATTGTAAAAACGTAATATTGCCCATGTAAAATGTAAATATTTTATTTATTTAGTCGCTAATGACCTAGCTGTAATTGGGACTTAAAATAAATTTTAAAAAAGAGCTGATTTTTGAACAGATTTTAAGACAAAAATTCCCTATAAATTTTGCAGTTTTGAAATGTTGAAATATTGCAATTTTCGAAAATACAGTGTTCGTCGTAAATGCGAAAAGCGCCAGATATTTCAACCCGATATAGATACATACGACAGCTTAATTAAAAGAAAAACTTTGGACCCTTTTCTGAGAAAGCAATTGTTTTAAAATATTTAAAAATCTCCCATATTTCACGCAAAATTCCGCAAAAACGTCTCATATTTCCGAAAAAATATTGAAAATTGATTGATGGATTGATTAGTGTCTCCCAGACGAGTCACTGTGCGAGCCACTGACAAGCTCGACGCTCCCGACCGGTCTCCCGGTATGTGTGGTAGTGTGGTGCATGAAAGTGTAAGTGTGTGTAAGTAAGAGGTGAGGATAGAATAAGAAAGAGGAAGGAAAGATCGCGCGCTGTTCGTGTCTTGGCTGATAAGGTGCTGATCCGCCATTCGCCTGGTATTGATCGGAGAATCCACGGAAAGCTACCGATTAAAGCAGGCGGTCCCTAGAATGCGACCGCCACGCTATCTAGGTAGTGTGGAAGCACCAGCGAGCGTGGAGCTCAAAGTTAGGACAGAGACACTGCAGTGACCGCAATTGATATCCTGTGCCACTGCGGTCGCCAAAAATACTTTGAACTTTTGCTACATTCAGTGATATTAAAGGAAATGAGACCTGTCGATTTTTAGGCGTCCTGTACCCCAACGCTGGAAACGTTCAATGTTAAAAATAAGGCCAATTTTGGGATAAGCAAATGTTGTCGAGGCTTGATAAGATGTAACCACAAAATACAAATATCTGTTTCAAAGGTCAGGGTTTCGTGTTCGTCCAGATCGATTAGTGATTATAAATTTTGGAGAAAATCTACTCCAAGGTTTAGACGGCATCGTTACCACAGAGGGGCAAGGCACACATTTTCGGTGAACCAATTTTCACTTTCTCGCACTAACTCCGTAAGTAGAGAAATTTGTGTAATCGTTCCGGAAAACGGCGAATTTGCGGCATGTTATGTACAGTTTATTGAAAAAACGAGTAGATTTCGCGTAATTCTGTTTTGAAATTAATGCAATTTATAAAAAAATTGTATCGCAAAACCGCTCCAATGTTCTTTCTTCGATGATTTTTCTATAGATAAGAAGAAAGGATGCTTAGAAGAATGACGCGGGTCTCATTTTCTTTGAACGCTGTACATTTTTCAATAATCCGAGAAAGTTTTTGATTCAAAGTCCTAAAAACGTGGATTCTGGCTCCATGAAGTGTCAGAGGAAGTTATTGTTACATATTTAAGATCAAGATTTGCTCAGTTTTCTGTGAAATAGTCGCCACTTTCCACTCCAACGTGACACTATTTATCTTTAGTACGTAAGTACGTCGTCAGGCGAAGTGACCGTGCGGAGGCCCGGCCCGAGGCGCGTCTGGGGTGGCCAGGGGGCGCGCGAGGAAAGCGGCCGGGGAATGTCGGCCGGCGCCCGCGGCGACGCAGGCCAGGGGGCGGGGCCGCGTGCCGCCCGGGAGCCGAACCGCGGACGCCCGGCGCGCTGTCCGAGCGCCGGAGGCTTGACGGGTTAATATTGGAATACCTGCCCACCCCCGCCCCCGCCCCCGCCCCGCCCCCGCCCCGCCCCCACCGCGCTTGCGATGCCTGCGGCGCCTCACAATAATCGCGCAGCAAACACATCGATCCAGCGCCGCGAGCTTGGGCGGGGTGGTGGGTGGGTGGGGCGGGGCGGGGCGGGGCGGGGCGGGGCGGGGCTGCCGTGGCGGCGCAAGGGCGAGGCGTGGGAGTGAAAGTGAGGTTCTGGCGGCGGCGGCGGCGGCGGCGGCGGAGCAGAGGCGCCTGAGTGGAGCGCAGGAGCCCTGAGGGGCGGCGCGGAGCGGGTGGGCACCAGCCCAAGGTATGGAAGGGAGCAAGGTAGAGATCGCGGGCAGGAGCGAGAGGGGTGTGGCGCATGGGAGTGTTGGGTTCTGGCGGAGGAGACGGTACAGTCATGTATGCGCGAGGGCGGTGGTGGGGGCCAGTTGTGAAGCAGAATTGAATGGGGGACGAGAAGCGTCCGACATACGTTAAATGGGTGGATTTCAACATGGCATCACGTACCCTAGTACGACCTCCTGACTTACGAGTTTACCTGAAAAGAAGTGGCTTGGGACCTGCAGTGTCCCTTTGTCTCAAACGAAAATAATGACTGAACGATAGGGACTGAAGTTCAGTGGTTGAGGGTCATTTAGATCTGCCAATTTGACAAGAACTTCAATAGCTTCAACTTACCTTCCGTATAGTCTTAATAATCGCCATACGTTCGGGGCAAAGATGCGGGAATTGGAAGAGAATAATTGGTTTTAACGGCATATGGGTAAATGGTTTTCCATCAATAATCTGCTTTGATATATTTCCTAATAATAAAGTACCATCACTCTTCAATAGATATAACGATATATTAACAATATCCAAATTTATTATAACTGAAAATAGTAGTATTTTAGTCGAGTTTCAAGGAGGACCTCCCACCAACACACCGAAGTGATATAGAAAACGGTACTATGGTTACAGCATAGATAACTACGGTCGTATGTATTAAGTTCATACTAAATTATTCCAGCATCTGGTATGCAACTAGACCAGCGAGGTTCTCTCTAATATACGTATTATATGGCTGGAAATAAATTCATGCTTTGGGCTCTCCTGGGAGACCGTGTATAAGCATGGGTGACTCTGCGTGTGGCAATGGTGGTGGCGAGGGAGGGGTTGCATGCCGCGAGAGTTGTTACAACGTCCGTTTCGTGGGCATGGGTAGCGCGATATAGGACGATGTTGCTCGTGCGAACGTAGAGAGAAGACCTGGCATGACGGTAGTGCCTGCGGGCAAATGACGGCCTGGAGGTCATTTTTGGCTCGAAGGCTGGCATTATCCTTCTCCGATGAATGAAGATCCGGCGTCGACCTACACGCCGTCTTGCGGGAATACTTCTCCAGGTCTTTCCCTCAGCGACGACCTCCTCCCCGGGACACGTTTTGAGCTCCTGACTGTTCTCCCGACATATGTGGTGGAGTAGTGCATGCAAGTGTGTGTGTCTGTGGACGGGACAGGGTGTATAAGGGAAATGTCGCTCGCGGTCTTTGGACCCTTTGTTAGGGCACTTCTCTGGCATCCGCCTAGTGTTTGATCGGAGAAATCGCGCAAAACTGAAAATCAAAACAACTGATTGCAGTGGCGTCTCCTGCTCCTGATCATAGGGATGCGATCAGTTTTATGGATTAAACAAGGTAGACAAATTGAGGTGTCTATCCATATTACGACGAAATACCTCCTATACTTTCTTTGAGAATTGCTAATAGTGCAATACGTGCTCTGACAATAATAAACAAAACAATAATACGTGCAGGCATGTGTAGTAGGGTCAAACTTCCACTCCCCCCACCTGCTTTGGGGGATACAGTCGTTAGAACGTGACCACTGGGAGGCGATGGCGAAGCGAAGTCTGAGATGCGAGAGTCTGCTTCGCATCACCGTCGGCCGAATCTTCGCATCTTGCACACAGCACATGGTAAGAGTTCGATGACCTCGGTAACGACTCGAAGCTGTCGGGATGTTTCTCGGCCTGTCACATTCACAGAGGTGACAGTCGCCCACCGGTAAGCGCATGGAGAAAAACGAAAAGTACAAACGGAATAGAGAGATATACTTGAATAATAGAGAAATATTTTAAACACACGTTTAAAAAGAGACGAAAAACTTACGGATGCGACCCAACACTCGCATCCATTGAACCTACACCACTGACTGAGCGCTAGAATTCTTTTCCAGTACTTGCGTGTTTATGAAAGAACCTGAATATCCTGTAGGGAATGGCCTCGTTTCTTCCTTAGTCTGTTGAATCATAGCTAACTTCTAAGTGAAAACTCAAGATCAAACTTGGTTTTGTATTGTACGTGCACTTTTGAAGACCCGTCCATCATACAATTTTGACACAAAATAGAGGACCACTCTCCTCTCTACTGAAAAGGATGATTCCATTTCTTAAATGACCCTCTTGTTCAAAATTGTTGCAAAACATTCGGGAGGTATTCAGACCTTCCATTGCAGCTTTTTAAAATATCTTTCCCGCATTGTCGTAATGACTTTTCCGGTATCCTTTGAATTAACGTTGGTATATATTTTAAAGCAATTAATATATTTTTAAGAGAGTACCACTGACAATCGTCACGTTCTATGAAAACCATGGCAAGCGTATTGACTGCAGAAGGCCTCTGCAAACGTCAATTGGATTGATTGATTTTTAGTGATTCCGGGCGCGTCAAATACTATGGTCATTTGTCCCGTAAGTGTAGTACGTGATTTCCTCGGGAGGCGGCGGTGGTCTTCCCTTGCTGGATGGCCAGATCCTGCGCTAACGGGGTTTCCCCATCCAAGGGGTCTCCCAACGGACAAGTTCTAAGTCCCCGACCGATCTCCCGGCATGTGTGGTAGTGTAGTGCGTGTTAGTGTAGGTGTGTATGTAAGGGGTGAGGTTAGGTCGAGGAAGAGGAAAGAAAGATCGCGCGCGATCCGTGGGCCGTTTTGTTAGGGTACTGCTCCGGCATTCGCGTGGTATTGATCCGAGAAACCACGGAAAACTACCGATCAGAGCAGCCGGCCGCTAGAATTCTCCTCCAGACAGCGACTGAATTTGGCCTAACTTTGAAAAGCTCGAGTCGAAAATCCTGCCGCCGTCGGTTGCTTGCTTTTTCGTGTTTCCAGGCGCGTCAAATGCGTTTCGAATTAGGCCCGGAAGTGTAGTGCATGTTTTTTCTCGAGAGAGATGGTGGTGATCTTCCCCCGCTGGATGGCGAGATCCGGCGCCGACTTATCGACAGCAAGGGGGTTTTCCCCCTAACAAGGACTCTCCCACCAGCGGGGCTTCGCCCCAGCCGGGACAAGCTCTAAGCTTCCTACCGGTGTCCCGGAATATGTGGCAGTGTATGTTATTGTGTGTGTAGGGGAGATGATAGGACAAGGAAGAGGAAGGAAAGATCGTGCCCGGTCCGTGGGCCGTTTGGTATGGTACTGCTCCGGCATTCGCCTGGTATTGATCGGAGAAACCACGGAAAAACTACCGATTAAAGCAGGCGGCCGCTAGAATTCTCCTCCAGACAGCGACTGAATTCGACCTCGTTGAAAAGCTGGTGTCGAAAATCCTGCCGTCTGTCAGGACTCTAACTTCCGGTCAGAGGTGTTGCTGTGACATCAGTTGATGTACTGAGCTGCCGCTCTCGGTGCCGCCGTCGGAATTCGAACTTAGGACCTCCCGGTCGAAATACTAGTTTTATTTTTATTTATTATTTATAGTAAAAAAACAGCAAAAATTGTTCGTTTGTTGCGGTTCCAAAATCCCACCATCACTATTCTTAGTTGAATTATGTATAAAGGCAAGCGTGGTTGGCAACATTCGAAAGTTACAAATGTGAGATCCCGAAAGACAGAAAATATATTTCCATCGGAAGCCTCAGAATTTATATGGGTACAAATTTTTATTAATTGATTTTATATTGAATATTTGCATTGAATGTTTTTTGTTCATATTTGTGTTACCATCTGTCGATATATCTGTGAACAACACTAACGCCACAATCTTTCGCAAGATTTTTACAGGAAATTTCATATTTCACAATCATTCACACAATTATTCAACATTTTAACAATCACTCACAGGAAATTTAATATTTCAAAATCGATCTGGCTGATGTTGCTGCCGCTCGTATTTAAAGCATATATTTTATTTTGGGGGTTTATTACTTCTCAGGGCCTCAAAATATTCTATCCCTTCTATTGTCAGCTTTTTTAAATATTAAAGTGACTTTTGTACGTACGAATGGAAATCTTCCTCAGTAAACACAACCCGCATTGAGATTGTCAACATAGATTTAGAATATCAAAATCTACAGAAACAGCCATATTTTCTTTTCTTGAAGATGTCGCCTCATCACTGGATCAAAAGAAAGCACATATTTAATTATTTTAGATCTTTCAAAATCTTTTGATATCATTGATCAAGACATTTTACTTTCAAAATTACCTCTTTGCCACTTGCACGTGGAGTCCGTCAAGGATCGTTTTTTTAAGCAGTGGCGTTTTCTTTGGGTGTTCGAGTCGTGCGTCAACTCCCAAGAAAATAAAACAAATATTTTTTCCCTTTAATTCCTCGGATCCTCCGTGCGATCGGCGTCCTAGATCGGCACCAGCGCGTCCATGCTTCGCAGGCAGTGCGCGGGCGCAGCTAAGGCCGTTGGCGAATGCCTCCAACGTCTAGAGGCGGCAGCGCAGGCGTGCGACGTCCCACTCAAGGACAAAACGTGCGAGCGTCCGTCATGTGATATTCTCCGTTACACTTTGCTGCCGTTAGCGATACTCATGAAATGACTAGAGTTATTTTTCGATAAGGATAGTGAAAAAGTGGAAGAATGGTTTTAAATAATTTTCATCCCTTCCTTTCGTATGAAGGAAAGTAACAAGTAATTGAGTCATGGGCGATCGTGTCCTAACTTAATAATTTTTCAGAATTTAATTTTAAAACGGAAACCGAAGAATGGAAAAGCTTCGACGTATCTGTTTAAATACTTTAAAATGTATTATTCCCATCTTTGCAATAGAAAATACATCCTCGTTGTTGTTATTCTGCGACTATGTTTCCCTCATTCTCCCAACATAATTGAAAATATGTAAGGATTTTGATTACATAATTCAATTTTACTGTAGATATGTAATCGAAAAAAACAGTGTGAGGGTTAACGCTATTCTTCACGTCTAAACCCCAGACGCCACTTCTTTTCGTCCCTATACTCTTCCTTCTATACCTAAACGATATGCACTCGACGATTCGAAACGGAAGTACATTACTCTTTGCGGATGATACGAATATTCTTTGCAATAAAGAAACCGTAAATAGTACAATATCAGATGTTGCAAATTGGTTCAGAAATAACAAACTGATGCATGCAATTTTTAATGCAATTTTTTCCATTTCAAATAAACATTTCTTTATTCTATTGAAAATGAACGGTGCGCCATTGACTGATGTTAAGACATTTTCAGGTACCTCAATTCAGTCAAACCTCAAATGGATTGATGAAATGAATCGAACACAAAATTAAGTTCATTATGCTACGCATTCAGAATTCTTTCACGCAGTCTGCAATGATACTGCTCGTATATATTTTGCGAATATTCATTCCCGCCTGAGATACGACATAATATTCTGGGGAAATACATCTTATAGTTCCCGAAATCTCACCATATTTTGTTAACGATTCTTGCAAAAAACGCTCATATGTTTCTGTATTCAGAATTCAAGTAGTAAATGGCTTCAGAGGAATCATCACAGAAATTTGAAAACGCGCACAGAAAATTTCTTTCGTCCTTTCACCCTTTATCATCACCATTTCGTTTCATCTTCATAGTTACTATAATGTTAATACCAATAGTGGTCGTTAATGACCTAGATGTTGATGCGATCTTAAATAACAAATAAAAAGTTTTAATATTATTTGAAGTTGTGCTGCATCTTCAGTATTGAAGCTGGAGAATTCGTTCTTATTGTAATTCTTTTCGAGAAAATATTTTCAAAATATGAGAGATTTCCGATATATTTTAAGAAACGTTTCTACCGTATCAAATGAAACAGAAATTAACATAGTACTTTCGCTTCCTACTTCAGTATGTGATTTAGCTGGTAGAAAACTGTTTTTGGAACCGATGAATCTAGGCTATTTAGTTAGTCAGTTAATGCCCTATTTCACGTGGCACGAGCGGGTCATCAAGCCCGCTCTGCCGTCTGACCACGCGAATTTCACTACGCTCCTTTCACCTTCTAGGTTCAAACTCCAGCCTAGGCGAATACTTTTTACTGGCTGGAAACACATTTGTGGGATCAACTAGTATTATAATATCACTATTACGTGCTGTTTTAGCACTACTAGTTATTATTGTAATTAATATATTTAATACCTTTTTACATCTTTGTAAAACAATTTAGGAAGGTAATTCATCTTCATATTTGGTTCATTTTTATAACCAGTACACCAATTATCACTCTAACTAATATTGTGAAGATTTGTACTGGTGAATTCTTAAATGTATTTCGTCTGTAAACGTCCTTACCTATGAGGAGAGCAATTGCTGCAATTGAACTTTAATATAGTTTTGAAGATGTATAATTATATTTAAAAACTTTCCAAACTAAACAATGCACATTTTTATAGTATTTATGTATTGTATTTTATGAGTAAATAAATAATAAGATTCTTGATTGCAATTGGGACCCCATAAACATGTTATATTAAACGGAAATATGCTAACTGAAACAGAGGAAATAATTACATTTAATTTTAATTAATAACTTGTTCATTTAATAATTCCATTTCCATTTAGGTATGAGTATAATATAAGATGAAATTTCCAATTTTATACAATATGAAAAGTAATTAGAGTAAAGCATATCCTGTGGATTAAAACAATCGAGGTACATCAATTCATAGCATTATTTTTGTTTACTTTCTGAAGGGTGATGGGAAATGCATTACTTCATAATATATTTCAAAAGATGACTTTATCAGTTAATATTTGTAAGTCAAAATGTATTATTCTGGATTGTTCTCCGTACAGAGGTAGATGTTGAACTACCACTGAAATTTTGTCATTGTGTGAAATTATGTAATTATAAGTAATAATACCGTTATTTGCGAAAAATGAAATCAAACTTCTGAAAACACTTTAAAATATGAAAACCGCCTTAATTATATTGAAACTCAAACTGAAATAATTACTTGTAAATTATATTGATTAAATTGATATTTCATGCATTATATAGGATATAATATAGCAAATCAAAGGGCAAAGGTTGTAGCTTTTAGAAAAAAATTTAAACTTTTGAAGGAAGTAAATAATATAAGGAATTCCTGCTGATGTAGTCAACACTCTTCAAATCGTTAAAAAAGTTAAACTACGTTTCCAGGTGAATACCATTGACGGATAGAAGAGTAGAGGCTGGAAGCTAGCAAGAAATGATCGTCCTTGGGTTAGGTAAGAGCCAGATGAGACGATGTTTAAATGGCTCGAGGTAAAATCCTTTGCCACTGCAGTATCTCTGATCAGGAGGTTCTAGGATGCCAGTCCCGACGGTAGCGTATTTTTGACACTCACTAGGTAGCGTAGTCGAATTCAGCTGCAGCAGGAAGCGAATTCTAGCCACCACTTTCTCTAATTGCGTGGATTAAAGTTAAAGAATAATAAAAGATATATTTGTATGAGCTTTCAGACGATATGAAGGTTGAAAGATATTCTCCCAAGGTTTTTAGAATAAATAAATAAAAATAAATTAATTGCTTCTTCACAATTGAATGTGTAAAGTAGGTTCGAAAAATTCGAACTTTAACAATTTAGGAAGATTTTAATGGAAATCAGATTTATACTATATTCATTCGCAAACTTTCCTCTTTTTGAGAAAAATTAAAATTTGCAACTATTTCTCAGATTATTTTAATTTCCTTTTAATGAAAAGTATACCTCAATAATTAAATGCCCCGTTTCAACTTCGTATGCTCTGATGTTCGGCTGTATGAATAGGGAAATATTCGTTTATGGGAAAAATCCTATGAACTTTTCAGGCGCTAGTGGTTTTGGAGACAGATGGGTGTTTTTTAAAAATATTTTTAATCTAAGTTGTAGAAACTACAAAGGTGATGAGCAACTAATACATCAATTAAATGTACTCACAAATTTGCAAAAATATCAATATTTTAACATAATTTTAATACTATTTCTTTATATATACGTGACGCTAAAGTATCACTTGTTTTCATTTCCTAGATACTCTTGTCCTTTTTGATTGTTGATAGGGCATTCCAAAAGAATGTGGTGTGAAGACAGATGGGTTGTGGAACTTTCTCAAATAGAAAATGAGACATTTGTTCTAATTCTCGGCAGAGCAATTTGTTCTTGACAATTAATTGAGGGATTTGTTACAAGACCAAAGAAGTTAAATATATTTTTATGAAGTTGCTGAATTTTTCATTTTGCCTTTTTGGTGTCATTGTATATTCAATTTATTCCTAATGTATTTCCCAATATCTTGAGCTCTCTTTGTTTCGGATGAATCAGATTAGTGCATTGTGTTGTAGCTCTTTTAGCTTCGAGATCTGCGATATCATTACGAAATATACCTTTATGTATACATGCAATAATGATATTTTCCCCCAATTTCAACAACTAGATCATATAACGACAACTGTGTTTTTTTAACTGTTGGGAGACCTGTAGAGATGACACTTCAAGACAACACAAATATCCATGCCCGTGGTGGGATTAGAACCCACGACCCTTGGAGCCGAGACTGGTTCGGCCCATCCGCCTTAGCGACCTCGGCTATTTCTCGCGCACGTTTTCTTGCAACACGAGCTCCCTAGTCATCACCCGCCCCTGAATAGCACGGTCTGTTGAGATACTTAGGTTAGACACAGAACGGCACGTACCAATTTACAATGCCTTCTCGTACTTACAAAACAATTGTCGCATTCCTCGTGGCACGCTTTGCCGCGTCAGTTTATCCCCACAGTTGGCATGCTGTTTTAAGCCGTGACGTAGCCACAGCCCTCGTCTCGCCGCACTCCCCGCTGTGGAATATCAAGAAAAGTTGCGCGTGTAGTATCCAGGCCTGCATTCCCCCAAATTCGATTCGTTAAATATATTTGATGACTAGGATTTAATAACTCAGATGCTTTTGTTGTAGTCCAAAATATATAATGAATCAGTAAATCAGACGCGTGTTATGGTGGTATGAGGGGAATCCTCATTTGGCGCGCGCACAGGAGAGCAACTTGCAGTTGCGCTTCGTTGTGGTTCATCTCCAGGAGGTAACAACTATGTTACGAACTGAGTTATTTCTAATAGTGGATAGTCTACTGTAAGGGATACGGTACGATTTGAATTGTGGAAGTTATAATTAACTTATTCAATAAACTCGTGTTATTTGTTTTCTCCTGAGTTGTATTGTTGTTGTTTTACATAATAGCCGGGCGTAAGACGCATGGACAAACAAAAGAAACAATTTTTCTGTATCAGGGACTTGCATCGAGTACTGTATCAAGACCTGCATTTCTGCCAAAGTCTCAATGCCAGTACTTCATTTCATTACTTCCATGTCACGTATTTGAGAAAGAAAAAGAAACTGCATACACTGAAACGAATATCTAGTGGATAAACAAGAAATAGTCGGGAAACTTTCTGGAATAGTTCCCTAGTAGGACAACGATGCAACGTGTTCTGAATTTACATTTGATAAAGAAAATGGAATCAAAACCACGAAATGGATATTTGGAGCACGTTATCATATCAACTTACCATGTTGTTGATTATCGTATTTCGAAAACCAAAATTAACTGTTGTGGATGTTTTCGCTTAGATTACGGGTCGAAGATTTGATGACGCGGCCTGCATCACCAAACGCCATCACCGGAAAACATGTACTTTGACACCAACCTCATTTCGTCGTAATATGGTCGTTATTGCTCGAGCTGCCGTTACGAAGGAAGCCCCCTTCACGGAAATAAGAAGCACCTTCGGCCGTTATCGGTTCGCGTCGTCGTAGCTGCCCCGCCTCTCCCGCTACCGACCCCGCCCCTCCCCCCGGCACTGGCGCCTCAGCTCCCCGCCCCCGCTCCGACGCCCCGCTGCCGCACCGTCTCCGTCCCCGCCACCCTGCCTCTACCCGTGCCGCTGCACCGCCCGGCTGCCGCCCCGCCAACGCCCCCGCCATCCTTCCTCTACACCGCTGCTGCCCCGCCACCGCTGCCCCGCCCCGCTGCCACACCGCCGCTGCTCCCGCGCCGGCGCCCCCTCCCGCCTCTGCCCCACTGCGGCCCCGCCCCGCCGCCGCCCCGCATCTGCCCACTGTCGCCCCCCGCCACCCTGTCGCAACCCCGCCTCTGCCCGCTGCAGCCCCGCGTCCGCTGCCCCGCCCCGCTGCCACCCCGCCACCGTCCCCCGCCATCCCGCCTCTACCCCGCTGTTGCCCCGCCCTGCTATCGCCCCGCTGCTGCCCCGCTGCCGCCCGCTGCCGCCCCGCTGCCGCCCCGCTGCCGCCCGCTGCCGCCCCGCTGCCGCCCGCTGCCGCCCGCTGCCGCCCGCTGCCGCCCGCCGCCGCCCCGCCTCTGCTCACTGTCGCTCCCCGCCACCCTGCCGCCACCCGCTTCTGCCCCGCTGATGCCCCGCCGCCATTGCCCCGCCAGGCCGCCGCCCTGCCGCAGCCCATCGATTCCCTTTATGAGACGACGCACGCTCTGGGCCCAGATACGAACATGGGAGAAGAACCCGAGAATTACGATGCCATAACGTCAGATCTGACAAATATAATGAATTCGACCATAACTGCGCAGTATCAACGTCTCAACACTCGATCGAAAGAAATGGATGAGGGTCTTGCGAAGGATATGCGCTCTTTAGGAGGGAACACGTGTGATTTCGCTGATATCTTGAGGTTATTGGCTTTTCTAATATCCCGTCGCCGCGCATTTTGTCCTGCTTGTAAAAGTGATGGAGTTGAAAGTGGTCGAAACTATACGTTAAAAACGTTTACTATTTTTGAAAAGCGCGGAAGTTCAATATAGCAAATTTTATATCAGAAGAAAAGTTAAGTGATTATCTAAAACTAATATCAGGAAGTAAGAATAAAAAAACACTAGGTATTTCTTCAGCTATTTCTTAATAAATGATCAACGAAAAACGAGCGTCTAATACGAGCGATAAATGAAATACGAGCAGATACGATGCGACAGACAAACGAGGTTGCGAGTTATTCAGATTCAGATTTTTTCAATGAAATTCGTAATGGTTTTAAGTGCATAATAACACTGCCTATTCGTCTTCCTTACTTCTAATTCCGTGTGTCTGTCAATCTCCGCTTCTACTTACTATTACATTGGCATTAACATACATTACCATTGGCTTCGCGAACCCGAACCTGTTATTTACACTTTGTTTGACAACGGAAAACTGTTCCACTAGTCATCTAATACCGTGATTTCAAGTAAGCAGTATGTTGTTGGAGTAAAACCCACGTGCTAAATTGTCGCATATTCTAGAGAGTTTTCAGTACCAAAAGAGTGTAACGAAACAATTAATAATAGCCTGAGGAGGAGAAACAATAATTTTGAGAGAACTGTTTTCTGTAATGAGAGAACATTTACAAAAACGACAGGTATATTTAAATGATTATAAGGATGCATGATAACGATTGTTGCGTGCAATGTTACATGCATGTACTCAGAAATTCAAATTAGGCTTAACAGAGAAAATATGTGGGAGCATAATCAATTTTATGACCTGTATTGCGTATAACCCTTGAAAAACTGCAATTACGTCTATTTTCTATCAAAACTAGCATTACATAAAGGTTCAAATTATCACTGCAGAAATAACAGACAGACTATCTAAAGTGATCCAATCAGTGTAAAAAATCTTCAGACTTTCTGAATAGATTCAGATTATTAAGAATCAAATGTGGGTACCATCCTACCTGTCAATCATAGGTTCGCGATTATTCCTGCTTGTACACACCTTTTAAGACGAGTCTGAAACAAACAAAAAACTCAATTACACATATGCTGTAACTTGAAATGAAAAGAGAGTGATCCAAAAATAATGTACAATCTGATATCGTCTTCCTTGGTTAATATCTTAAACATAATAAGCATCACTTCGACTTATTTTCTAAGCGCAAATACTGAGATACATAATCAAATACATTTAGAAGAAATCGCAATATCTCATATAGAAATTTGTATTACACAATTTCCCCAAAATGCAAGATGCATATATGAATACAAACAAAAGCAGGTCAGCCCAAATAGACACGATTGCTGGGCAGCAGCGATCTCAGAAGGGCAGCGTGTTTGAGTCCTGTTTGGGACGGGCATTTACCCTTTTTCCGTGACATGACGGCCCCTCCCCCGCACCAGGCATGCCCATCATCATATCTATCCCGGCCCCATCTTTGCAGGTTTGTGCGCGCGGCACAGGAGCATAGCGTGTGATAGTGTGCACGCTATACGTGGCCAGCGTCTTTCGCGAAAGGCACTGGTGTGTCCTCACCGGAAACAAGGAGGGTTGGATCCGCCACGTCACGTGCAGTAGGGGTATCCGGGCCCCCTCTGGCGCTATCTAGGCTCCGCTAAGACCAAGCCGATTGGCGTTCGGTACCGCACAGCTCGAAAGGTACAGCGTGAGTGCACTTTTATTTATTTATTTATTTATTTATTTATTTATTTATTTATTTATTTATTTATTTATTTATTTATTTATTTATTTATTTATTTATTTATTTATTTATTTATTTATTTATTTATTTATTTATTTATTTATTTATTTATTTATTTATTTATTTATTTATTAATTTAGTCAAAAACATACATGTAGTACATGTATTGTATGTGGATTTTTTGCAGTGAGCTGTTGATACTGACTCTTGATGAACATGATTTCTACGTCGAGTGTTGTAACTATAATTATCGGCATTAGATGAAAATATGTTCCCACCGTTAAGTAAGTCGTTTTTGACAAATAGTACAGATGCGTAAATAAATAGGCAAGGCGTTTAGGTAAAATTCCTAGCTCAATGACAAAAGGCTTGCACGGATCACGTGGATAGGATTTTTTTATTATTCGGATAGTTTTCTTTTGCAATCTAAATGTCTGGGCACTAAGGATGAGTTTCCCCAGAATATTATGCTATATCTCATGCGGGAATGTACTACATTTGCAAAATACACGCAACGAGCTGCATGAAGGCTGACAGAATTAGCAAGAATTCTGAATGCATAACATAATGAGATTAATTTAATGTTTAATTCTGTTATATGTACATTCCATTTGAGGTTTGATTGAATTGAGAGACCTAGAAATTTTGTTACCTTAACATCAGCTAATTGCATATTGTTCATCTTCAATGAAGCATACGATTGCCGATTGCAAAATTGCATTGAGACAGTTTTTCATTCGTTCACTATTAATTTATTACCAAACCAATTTGAAACTTCTGAAATTGTATTATTTATTGTTTCTGTTTTGCAAAGAACATTCGTGTCATCGGCAAATAGAACTGTTCTTCCATTTTTAAAAGATGAAGGCAAATCGTTTACGTACAACAGAAAGAGGATAGGACCTAAGATCGAACCTTGTGGGACCCCATGTTCAATCGGCAAAGAATTGGAAAGATAAGTAAATAATGTCCTTTAGTGCCAGTATGGTATTTATACTCTTTGAGATCGATGTTTAAGGTACGAGGTTATCCAATCTACGGCAATATCATGAATTCCATAAGAAGGTTTATTTTGAGAGCAAGATGTTATGATTAATAACGTCAAACGCTTTCAAAATATCTAAAAATATCCCAATGGGTTCTTCATGTTGGTCCGTTGATGAAGCAACATCTTTAAGGATAGAAAAAATGGCAGTTTCCTTAGATTTCGATTTCCTGAATTCGTGTTGTGCGTCTGAAAACTCTTCGTTTTTCCTGAGAAAACTTTCCATTCGCGTATAGAAAAGCCTCTCTAATATTTTTGAGAAAACTGACAAAAGAGAAATTGGCCGGTAATTTTGAATTTCATTTTTGTTCCCTTTTTTAAAAAGTGGCTTACGTTTTGCTGTTTTGAAAATATCTGGAAATATTCCTGTGCACAAGGAAGCATCGAAAATGTGCGTTAATGGGTGTATAATGGCAGGTGCACACGTTTTTAATAAACAATCCGGAAAGTCATCTAAACCAGATGAATATTTATTTTTTAGTTTACTGACTATTCTGAGGATTTCATTAGATGAAGTTTCGTAAATAAACATCGTGCCGAAATTTTTTTGGGAAGCATATGATGTGGAATTTTGTGGTTTTAGTCCCTTCGTGAGATCAACCGCAATTCTAGAAAAGTATTGATTGAAGATATTCGCAACTTTTTCTGGATCACTTGTTTCTCTTTCATTATCCTTTAAAACAACATTCTCTACGAAATGTCGTGATGACGTGATCTTTTTTATCATGTTCCATATTGCTTTAGTTTTGTTTATATCGTTCAAAATATCCTCATTATTTTTCATTATTTTCCTTAAAATTCTTTTATATTCTCGGAAGTAGAGGTGGAAACCGGGTGATACGTTATGATGTTTAGACATAAAGTGAGCGTACCTTTGTTTTTACACGATGTTGTAATTCCTTGGGTGATCCAAGTATTACTTTGTCATGAAATGTTTAATTTTCTCTTTTTAATCGGAAAGCACGCGTTAAAGAGAAATGAAAGCTTTGAGAAAAATAAATTATATTTTTCTTTTGTGTCAATAGCGTTATAAATTTCCTCCCATGATTCTTTCAGCAAGTTGTCCGTAAATAATTTTAGTTAACTTTAAATGCACATGCGTGTTTTACTTATTGTGTCAGTATTCATGTTATTAGTAATTGTAAGAATTTGTGCATCGTGGTCACTGTAACCAAGATTATTCCTCATTATTTCATATCTAGTTGTGGTTTTGTTAATTATAAATTGATCTATTGCTCTTTGCGATTTAAGAGTATTCTGTACGTTCACTGTAATATCTAAATCAAAAGAATGAATTAAATTGAGAAACTGCTCTTTTTCACGGGATTCGCTCAGAAAATAAATATTGAAATCTCCACATACAACAATGGAATTAAAAGAGAGATTACTAATTTTGTTCAGAGGTATCTCTAGATTTTTTAGAAAATTGAAATAATCTAAAGCTCGCTTTCTTGGAGCAAAGTAAGATAATTTTGAGCGTAGATGCAAAGTAAGATAATTTTGAGCGTAAGACTGTTATTTCAAAAACTTTTTCAACTGTATATAAGTTGAATTCTGACAAGAAGGTAGAATCAATATTATTTTTTACGTAAATACACGAACCTCTGTAAGCAGTGCCCTTATTTGATACCCTCGCTCTGCAATAAGATCCTGCATGGTAAAAACTAGGAATTTGGAGTGTGTTTAGACCATTATGAGATAACCAATGCTCTGTAAGGCAAAGAAAGTAAAGATATATTAGTAAAGATATATAAAGTTTTATACCTAAAAGCATGTTTCGTGGCATTTTTCTACATGAATAGCAGGTAACACACTTAGACTTGCTTTATTGATGCTTTTGAAATTCGCGACAGTGCATTCAACTATTACGTTTCATTCAGCCGACAATTCAAAGAACACTAACTTCAACATCAACTGGCATGGTAAATCATCCATTTTCTGCATAAGCCAGCACTCGCGAAATATCCATTAACAATGAAACTCCAAAAGACATGTGCCTTAAAAAGACTTTTTAAATATTTTCATTATTTCTGTATTTTTAAGAGTACGTTCTACAATGGTTCCTATATATTATACGAGCTCGTTGGGATGTTTATTAAATAAAGCACAAGAGAAAATAAATGTTTATAATTTTTTTGATAAAAAATTGTGGGAAATTAGTTTATCACTGATATTGTATGCATAGAAACCTCGTTTAGTTACCCAAATAAATTCATCAATTACCGTTTCATTGTAAATGTTGGAAATTCCTATGTAATAAAAAGCTAGTGGAAAGAGCACTACTAGAAGAAGTCTTATTACATGAATTGTCACCCAAGCAAAGAATGCAAAAATAGTATATAATTTGGTGAATTATGCAACTAGTTTATAATCCAACATTATAAAGGAGATGCATACTTTAATTTTTTTGTATAAAAATATTATAAATGTGTAAGACAATCAAATTTCACTTTTGGAAACAACTTTGTGGCGTCACGAGTATTTGACATCAGAACAAAAAGTTGGTGGACAGCTATTCGGTTTATCGCCACCACCTCACGATTCTCTTGCTGCGATGAACTAAAAGTGTGATGACGCAATGTCATAAACGGCAAAAACGTCATCTGCGCCATAAGAGGTAATTTTTTTATCAATTTCTTGAAACGAAAATGGTAGTTTATAATCCAGGAATAAAAAAAATTAAATTGTAGAAAAGTAAAAAGAATGGTTACAGTTACTTCAAGAACAGTTACAGTTCCTGCAAAAGAAGCACAGCACTAATGACAATGCGACTGCCAGCTGAGAGAAACGGTGATATTGGTGGTATAATGAAACCTCCCCTTTACATAATTGACTACCTCACGACAAGAGAACAATGAATGTGACTTTGGAAGTTACAAGTGAAGAATAGAAAAGAATAATGACAGGAGGTTTGTTTTATTTACTTTTATTAACATGCTTACTTTGCTCTTTAACATGCTTACTACAAATATAGTCTTTTCCACATTCTCAAAATAGTTAATATTCTTTGCCCAACTTCGCTATTGGTTTCGTAAGTACCATCACTCTAGGAAACTGTGTGCAAGTACTACTAATCAGTTCCTCTCACGACAGTAATTGCGCTGATCCGTTCGGGCCAAGTCACACACCTGCGAGATGTGCTTTGCCACCAGGAGGCAAAAGCGACAACATCTAAATACACAATTGTAATATTCACTCAGTAGTACCTTTTCACAGAGTTAAATATCAAAAGTAAAAAAGAACCTATAGAGGTATTGGATTTGCCTGTTCGTAAGAACCGAGTACAAAAAGAGGGAAAGAGTTACATATTGAAATATACGCATTTCATATACCCGTCTTGCTGCCCTCAAATTCCTGTAACCTGTTACCGAATTTCTAATAAATATATGGGCGCCAGGAAATGGTTACGAGAATGAACTCCAAATTATATTTAATTATAACTCCGTTGCTGACTCAGTCGGGGGTTCTTTACCGAAATAATCGTGAATACTTACGATTACTTAATTCGCCCCCCATACGGAGAAGCGTGGAATCTGAAATGTAAAATTTAAATATATTACTGGATAGAACGTGACGGCAAATGATAATCAGCTTTCACCAATAACAAATAACAAATTTTTTAGTTTTAGTCATGACCTTTACTATAGCGCTATTGAACCTGTTATCCATGAGAATCTTGGGCGCTGTTCTGGTAAAGGATGTCTCCCCGTAGACTTCAGCAATGGGTCTCGTCCAATCTTCTTTCTTGCTACCACCAAATCCTATCTTGTCGTTTCTTCTCATAAACCATTATGTACACTGTTTATCCATTGGCTTTCCATCCCCATTCACCTGCTTGAATTGCTACAAGTTCTAATACTCCTTATTGTTCATTACTTAAGCAAAATCTTAAGTGTTGTTAAAATATTAGCTTTAATTTCACGAAGTTATCATCGGGTTCCTATCATCGGAGACTAAGTTCGATTATCATTGTCCGCTTATAAAATTTATAAGTCCCACTTTTGGCATTCACTGTTCACTTCGTATAAAACAATTTCTGAGTTCTATCTTTTGAATACTAACAACGAAACATCACTACGTCCGAACTCGCGTAAATTTTCTAAATTCAAATAAACTGCTATATATCTAGCACCCTGATCCGATCGCTATCGAGTTGAGGGCTCGAAAAAATAATTTTGTACCCTTATTCAACATCTCAACTTTTTTCATCTTTTACTATCTTGTTTAAAACAAAATTATGCGATCTACTTATCGTCCGCTTTTGAACTAATGGGCATTGTTTGTATGTTGCACTCCGGTACCATGGCAAACAGCGTCATTTTAGTAATAACGTGTTATTTTTAAGGAAATTCGCTGAATTTGATATTGGTGACAACCCTCATATCTATTTTTAATCATTATTAATCATTCTCAGGAATGTAATGAAAAAACGTTTTTTGCAAATGTTCTACCAACAGTCGGTATTAATTGATTTTCATTGAGATAGATGCAACATAGTGAGCTGTTCTCGCCTTTCGTCGCTGACATCTCCCGTCCTCACGTTGAAGTGCGAGCGTTCTCCACGTCGTTGAAGGGCACGTGACGTAGAGGCTGAGGCGAGCAGCGGTCCACCCCACCCCCACGACGCTCAAACGCCGCCTAATTACACACGTAAATTACGATTTCATAATTTAGGCCACCGTACATGCATTTCGGCTAGAGCACACAGATGCAATGCAAATTCATCCCCTTCCTGATATTTCGTATTGTGCGCTCAGTTTGTTTACAAAGGGAGTTAATATTGCCCCGCGCCGCCCTCGGGGGCTTTCGGGCCGCTCCACGCCCCCCCCCTGCCCCAGCCCCTGCCCGCCCCTCCACCCGCCCCTCGATCTGCGCGTGCGGGTTCCCTTCAGCGGGGATTTTATTTATTTATTATTTACATTTGTTGAAGCGGGGTCGCCTGGTGGCCCGTTCGCTCACCGGGCCGCGCCCCCTTCGCTTGCCGGTGAATGGCCGGAGGCGACAGGAGCTCAACGCCTTGTGCTGAGTAGCCGACGATCTAGCATAGAGACTTCACTTACGGGCAGTAGAGAGTTTGCCGTGCGCCTATCACGCACTTGTACTTTACCAGGGAGAATTCACCCCGGGGTGGGCACCTAGGCGCTAGCCCCTATCCACAGCCCCTCCCCCCCACAAGTACGCCTTTGGGCAGCTATCTGGGTCCCCCCACAATGCAGTTGACCCTCACGGTCACCTCCCCATTCAATGCCTGGGCCGGGCCGCCCTGCTGGCGCAGAGCTCCTCCCCTTCAGCCCATCCTGCCCAAAGGTCGAGCCCCGCGGCCGCTGGTGGGTTGGCGGCCTGGGAGCCTGCATTGCCTACCCAAGCCTCCTCCTGGAGCAATGGCGGAGGCACGGAAAACCCGGGGTCGGGTGGTCGTCTACGACTTTCAAAAATCACGAAACCTACGTCACCATGCCCCCCCCCCCTCTGCGGGTCAAAAAGGGCGGGGCCGTTGTTTTTAAGATCCTCATTTTACGAAATGGGAGGGAATAAGATGTACAATGAAAAGTGTAACCCCCTTTTATCTCGTTTTCTATCTCGATATTTTATTTTATAAAAAATGTTTTATAGGTTTATGATACTAAATCTGAACGAAAGGGAATTTCGAAAGTTTTCAAAATATCGAAATTTTTAATAAAGATGATGTATAAAATTTAATTTATTAAAAATTGATAAAAAAATTTTTCATTTAACCTGTGTATAAATTTGTTAGGTTATTTTATTGTCTCATAAAGTATTTTAAAAGGGGGAGGTAGAGAAAGTTATCTAAGGCAGCGGAAAATCTACTTTGAGATTTTAATCGCAATACACGTTTTGGGATCCTCTGATACAGAAAAACATTTTTAACCCTTTTATTATTTTGGAGTTGTAAAGAAAAGTATTATAAATGGGGGGATATGGGGAAAAAATTTTTAATTGTCTGCCCCGGGGGAAGAAAAGTGGAAAATAGAAAAAATTAGTTTGGGGGCCCTTTGGTCCCAAAATCGACTGACGAGAAGACGACAGTATCTTTGTCTGGCTGCCTGTCAGACTATCGGCTCATCTGTCAGCCTGTCCATGTGTCTGGTAGGGGGTAGCCGAACGATGTCTGCAGCGCTTCTGACCGGGAGGTCCTGGGTTTTCGAGCCCTGACGGCGGCAGATTTTCGACACTAGCTTTCAGCGGTCGAATTCAGTCGTTAACTGGAGAAGAGTTGGGGCGGCCGGGTGGTCTGACGGTATTTTTTCCGTGGTTTCTCCGATCAACACCAGGAAAATCCCGGGAGCATTTAACGAAAGGTCCAGGCCCGCGCGCGATTTTTCCTTCCTTTTTTGCCCCAACCTCCCACACAACACCTTACGCACTACACCCACAAATCTGGAGACCGGTGGGGACCCGAGCTTGTCGGCGGGGGCGGTGCCCTGTGGGGGGAGAGTCCGGTTGGGGGAAACCCCACTTGCCGAGGTACTCTACGAGTATGATTTATTCTGAATTTTTGGGTATATTTTGCAGGAAGCACAGACATTTTAAACTTTTTCTCAAAAAATGTCTCCAAATTTTTGAATTAAACTTCGTTCTCGAATGGGGAAAATCCAAAAAAATGGTCTGGTGTCATGTTTTTGAAAGCTTTGAATTATTCATTCTGAAGAAGGAATTTTCTAGATACAAGGTCAAGTAGGTCTGGAGATGATGTAACTGAATTTCAGAGACCCCAAAATTGTGTTCCCGTATAATCAGTCAATGAAACATCGTTCATATTCTCTGGAGTGTACAATTGTTTATTTGAAATCGAAAACTGTATCGGAAGCGTTTTCCCTTTGTTTACTATTAATTTCAACGGGTTTTTGAAAAGCGATTTTTAAACCCACAATTTTGTTTATTTATTGCAAAGAATATTCGTATCTTCAGCAACGAAAACTGTTCTTCTGTTTAGAATCACCGAGAGCATATCGCTTACGTATCTGCTGATTGAATGCAGTCCTGGCTGTAAATGTGCTAACAAAACCACAGAAAAGGGTTTTTTCCAAAAAGGTAGCTCGCACACCGCTCCAGAACAACAAACAAACCCCCCTTACATAACACTACAAAGACATGAAATATTTTAACGCAGACCGTCTTCACAATGCAATCCGGTAAGTATTTCCAAGGATACCCAATTTCCAAGGCCTCAGGGTCCACAAAAACCCCGGCGCCCCCCCAACTTCCCCGTATTGTTGTTTTTTCCCCTTTTGCCTGGTTGCACTGACACGGAGGAGGGAATGGAACCAGGGTGATATCAGGCATATTTAAATTTTTAAATTTCACTAGAAAACTTTACAGATATATAACATTTTTAAACAATTTTTTACATTGAGGGTTATTTGCCCGATGGGGCTTTGGTCGGGAACAATATTCTAACACGGATGATGAGGAAATACATTTTCGGGTCCAAAACAATTGCACCAGGGGCCGCATTGAAACCCTTTGGGTATCCCATACAGAGAACAGTGTTTCATATCAAAACAAAAAATAAGGCTATTCCATTAGCAACACGTAAACAGCAAGGGCTCCCGTCACCCCCCCGGGCCAGAGATCAAAGATTTTCTTTCAATTTCAATTTTATTATCAACACAACGCCATGGAAAGACACTCATTTGAAAACGTTTTAAACATGCACACTTTTTAAACAGACTTTTATGCCCTAATTATCAAATAAAATTGAGACTTCATGTAAAGTGCATTCAAAAATAAAACTATACCTTTCAAATTCATCAAGCCCTTTTTGAACGGGGCGGTAGCTGGGGATGGGATCCCCGCAGCGCCTCTGACCCGGGGGTATTCTGACATGAAACCGACGCGGTCGGAATGGGAATGCTACCGACAACTGTCCTTGCACCGACGGGTCACCGTTAAATGCAATTTGAAATTTCCTTTTTAGCGACCATCGGTGCAAGCGAGACGATCGTTTGGTAAATTCCCGGATTTGAGGAAGGACCGGCGAGGCTGGGGGGTTTCAACAATCGCGTGGGAATTTTAGGGAAACCTGAATCTTGGAAAACCCACAGATCCGTGGTTCTTTTTTCCCCTAGCCCAGTGCACGTTGTTAAAGGGTTTGGATTTTAAGATCTATTATCAAATGGCCCAAAGGGAAGACTTAATAGGTTTAAAAAAACCTTAAAAACTTTTTTTATAGTAAGACAAACATTATATACATAGATTTAAAGAATATATTATTAAAAAAAATAAAGATTTTTTGTGTTTGTGGAAGTAGTCAATAGTACTGTAAAAAAGGAAAGAAATAATAGAAAGACAAATGAATAAGCAGAGGAAAAACGTATTTATATTTTATAATAAAACAGTTACAAACTGTGACATACTATGAGGAGAAATGTATTGTAAATTTTTGTGATAATGGATTTGCATTCAACTGAGTAATTTTTTTTTGGTTAATAATGCCTGATAGACAATCACATTCAAATTATTATAGAAAAAATAAGTGGTACAAAAATAAATATTATTAATAAAAAATGTAATAAAGAAATTGTTAGAATTGTTTTTGTTAACTCTAAGAATTTTTTATTTTAAACATTGTTTTGCAGAATGAAACCCGGCCGAGGTGACAGACAGCACCCCTTTTAAAGGGGTTTTGGAAAAGCCACCCATTTCGCAATGGACGGTTTTGGGGAAGAACGGGAAGGCCACAAATGAAATTAAATTCCTTAGCCAACCTAATAAATGCTGCCCCTGGGTCCAGAAGACACCAAACAGTGGCAAACAGAACCAGTCGTTTTCATTTTTATAAATTTAAAAAATACTTTATTTTGAAAAGAATTTTTTGGTCTGGAGATTAAAATTTAAAGTGTCTCGAAAATGAACAATAAAAAAGGGAGATAAAACGGGGAAATGGCCCTCTTTTGCCCCCATGACTCCCTGGTTGTATAATAAGTGAACGGCGGGGAGTATATGGGGGGGACTGAATGTCCGATTCTATTCTGAAGAAGAGGTAAATAAAACAAATATTTTCCCCCAATTATTAAAAATGAATGAATTTTATAATCAAATTTTTAAGAAATACAAAAGAGACAAGAAACAAGGCAGCGTAGGGCTTAATGACCCACCTTTTTATCGGGGTTTGCTTGTTTTGATATAGGTAAGGAAAAAATTGAATCTATAAGATTACAAAATTTTTAATTTAGCTTGTATTTAAAATTTTAAAGTACTGTAAATTTTTAAAGAGTAATTTTAAAAGTACTTATTGTACTTTTAAAGGTTCATGTACATTATGAACTGACATTTTTAATTTTTTTGCAGATCACAACATAACTAATAAATTGTTATTAATGGTGTGAGCTATTGGTGAGAGCCCCTTTTTTGCTTTTAAAATATCATTTATTTGTATTACAAAGATTATTTTTTTATTGCAGAAACAGACGAAAAAACGGTGACGGCATCTACGGGTGAGTGGCCCCTTTCTTTTGTATTCTCTTAAGTATTGTTTTTTATTAAAATTGAAAACGGGTCCCCACTTTAATTTTTTTGCAGAAAAAAAGCCAAAGGAAAAAATTTTTTGAAGAAACCTTCCAGAAGAGGATTTGGTAGTTGCTGGTGGGGAATTTTTGCCATTAAATATCATAAATTTTTTATTCCAGGTGTCAATCTTCAGGTTCTACAACAATTGTCATGCAGAAAGATGTTAAGGTTTTGTTTTAAAATTAATTTTCAAATCTACATTTTTAGGTTTTTCAAGGCAGGTTCAGCCCCCGGCCTTTTGGGAGGAGTGTGACGCCTCAAACAAGTTTATGTATGTTGTGTTTTTTAGAATTAATTTTTTTTTCACTTAAAATTATAATTTTCCATAAAAATTTTTTTGAAATCCCCAAAAGAGAGGGGTTGGGTAGTGATGATCTCGAGAGCACTGCACTTAAGAAAAAATGTAAACCAAAGAAAGTTGTAGGAAAGTTAATTTTTTTTTAACGAAATCCCCATTACTCAAATTATTATTAAATGCACTTATTTATATTTACAAATGCAAGTCAAAATGGAAAAATTAAAATTAAGACATAAATTTTTTAATTAATCTTTTAAATTTAATCAATATTATTATGAAAAATTGTTTTAGTAAATGAATTAGCAACAGCATTATCTTTATTTATGTAAATGGTTTTTTTTTAACTTTTTGGGAAGGTTCACTTTCAAATGCATTATTTTTTCAGATGTTGACAATCCAAACCAAGCTAAACAGCCAAAGAGGGGCAGCAGCCCCGGAGAAAACGAATGAAGAAAAGATGATTGCCGTAGAGCAAAAAAAGGTGTCATGGCATGGCAACCCGTTGCAAAAAAAAATGAAAATGAAAAAATTATTGAATTATTGTAGAAATTTAAAAAACGATTAAAAAAATGAAGTTTTAAAAATTTGATTTTTGTTGTTTTTTCCAAAGTCATTATCCATAAGTGGGGAAAGAACCCTTTAATCTTGGGCTCGCCTCCGTGACCCGTTGTTCCCAGGGGAATGTAACTCTTATGTGTTTTTTATTTCATGTTTCTAGGAATGTCATTTAAAGAATGTGCTATTCTCATGTTGTCAAAAGACGGGCTTTAAAAAATTTTTTCCTGAGAGGGTTTGGGTTTCTACATGAGCTTTTTTTTGGCGGGACAGGATTAAACTCACCTTTAGCATTCCAAATAGTCTTTCTAATAGAACGAGAGATTCATTCTTGGGTTTATTACGGTGGTGCCCCGGGTTTTCATTGTTTAATGGCATCAGCCAAAAGGGAAACCCTTCGCCAATGATCCATGCTTTCCCGGGAGTCCATTTTAAAATTATTTTCCATTTTCTCATGGCAGCACTTTTTTCCACCCCCTTGTCATGGCGCGCACCGGGGATACCGTTGGCATTTAAAATTATTAAATCAGGGTCAAAAGCACGCAAATTCAGGTTGATTACCCCAGTGGTTCCCATATCCGTCATTTTTTTTGGGAAAATTATGTCGCATTATGGCACCAATCGTATTTTAAAAAGGGTTGTCCCGTGTTTCAAAGGTGATGGCAGGGAATTTGATGGGGTGCGAAGAAATTTTACCCACTGCCTCAATAACCTTCATTGATGAGGGCTCACTTTCCCTTATGCAGACTTCCCGGCGCTGAGCTAAAACCAGGTTCCCCATAGATGCTGATAGCAGCCAGTTGCAAAAATCGCAGAGCTGTTAGGACTTGAGTCTCGCTGGTAATCCATTACCCTTTTCTACTCAGACCATTTTCCCAGTTCCTCTAAAAAGGAATTCCCAGATCCATATTCAAGGGAACAGATTGAGAATTCTTCTGGGGTAAATAAAAGGACTGTGTTCTCTCCATTCACGGCGCTCAGACGTCAAAACCCCCTTTTTGGGGCATTAGATGAAAAAGATCTAATGCTAAATACCTGCCATCCTACAAGTTGCCTTTGTTAATCTTCACAATTATGACTCAAATGATTTTTTTCTATGAATTATGATCCCCGTGATCGTTAGGGTTTCCCGGGGTCAACTGCTAACATTAGTTCCGTAATCGGAGTTTTTCCAATCGATATCCCCCCACTAGCGGCGCACTACGAAAACGGGCAAGCTCGCTCCCGCCGATCTCCCGGATGTGGGTATTTTGGGCGTTAGTGTGTGTAAGGGGATAATGATAGGGGGGAAAGAAAAAAAAGACGCGGTCTGGCTTGTTTAGCAGGGTACTGCCTGGATTCGCCTGGTGTTGATCGGAAAAACCCCAAAAAACTACCGATCAGAAACCGGTCGCTAGAATCCCCTCTAGACAGTGATTTAGACATAGCTGAAAAGCCGTGCGAAAATCCCCCCCGTGGGGTCCAAATCAAGGACCCGCGGTCAGAGACCCAGTACCACGATGCTCTGAGCTGCCTCTCCCAGCAGGATCGATCGTGAAATACAAACTTTAGAGAAAATCGTCTCTAAATATTGGATTTAGAGTCGCTCTAAACGGTTTAGGCGCTAGTGTTTCCTACAGACAGGTATAACGGGCAGACTGACAGGCGTTTTGCCATCAATCACTATTAGATATTGGGGACCCACAGAACAGGGTTCTCGCTACACGTGATGGAAGTGAATTGAATTTAAAACGTTTAAGAGTTATGGTGATTATTTTTTTTTAAACAAGTTTGGAACCCCCTCCCCCCGAGGTCTGCCCAGACTGCTTCGGATAACAACGAAAGACACGAAATGATTTGCTTGAAAAAGTGGTTGATGAACTGCGATTTAAAATTAAATAGCTACATGCTAAGAATGAGCAATTCTTCTGATGAGACAGGAAACTACAACCCATAGCTGAAGGACCCAATTGGCACTAGCTGGGAAAGAAAGGGATTTCACTTGTTTTAAATTCACATACCATTCTGAAAATGTAATATCTAAATTGGAAGAAAGTATACGTTAACCGCTGTTTTGATGGGAGAATAATGCAAAAACCGTAAAGGAAATTGTTAATGAAGACCGGTTTCACGGAGAAAAGATTTTTTTAAAATTATTGCATTTTAAGAATCCTTTTTTAAACAATTTTGTACCCCCCTTTCAAGTAGAATACGTAGTGGTATTTCCTAGACGAATTTATAACAATTTCTTTGTGATAATCCCAGAACTTGTTACTATTACCAGATTATAAGCGTTTTTCTCGACACCAATAATACCAAAATGTAATAAACTCCATGTTCATTTTTCGAATAGTGTTAATGAAAATTTTGGGCATTACGTTCTCCATTGCTCTGGATTTTTGTTTTTAAAATTTTCCTTTAAAACCCCTTTACTAAATATATTCTGATTTAAAACGGGGGTTCCGTATTTAAATGCCATTTAAAAAGCTGTTTATTTTCCAAACTACCCTCGCCATTTACGAAACGCGCGGGTGAAAATTTCGCTTTACAAACGGAACGCTTCCAAAGATTTTTTTAAAATATATGTTCTAGTTATTCCAAAGCCTTTTATAGAAAATTTTCTTCATTCACCATGCATATCTTCATATTTACAAACCCGAAAAACGGAGCGGTAGCTCAGTGTATCACCTGATGTCACTACAGCGCCTCTGACGGGGGCCCCGGGTTTCACCCCAGGCGGCGGATTTTACCCGCAGTTTTCAGCAGGCCCAAGAGCGTGTCTGGGGGAAAATTTCGGGGCCTACCCTTCTGATCGGTATTTTCCGTATTCCATCAACACCCGGAATGCCGGAGCAGACCCTCCCGAACGGGCCAGGCCCGCGCGCGTTTTCCCTTCCTCTTCCTTGTCCTACCCCTCCCCCCACACACACACTTACACAAATTTCCTTTAATATTCGGGAGACGGGGGGACGATTGTCCGGCTCGGGGGGCGTCCCCTGACGGGGGAGAGTCCGGGTTGGGGAAAATTCCCCCAGCCGACGGAGGTCGGTCCCGAACCCGCCATCCAGGGGGGGAAGTTCACTGCCATCCCCAAAAAACATCCACACTTAACGGGACGAATAAAAGCAGTTGACGCCCCCGGGAAACACAAAAATCAATCAACCTAAGCGTAAATATTCACAATCTATAGACTTTTTTGGTACTGAATTTAAAACGAAAAACGTTTAAATGGCAAATATTTTGAAAACCTCAGAAATGAAAAAACTTCTCAAAGAAAGTGATTTAGCAGTGGATCAAAACAAGTGGGGTCAAAATCGGCACCCTTCTGAAGGCTTATCACTTTCGATCTCAATTCCATGTGCGCATCTAACAGTCTCTCAAACGTTTTTTAAAAAAGCCCCCAGACTCCTACGGTCGGTGACTTACCAAAGGAGCGGAAAATTGGAATCAAATGTTCATTCAGGAACCAGTTTGTCAGAATCACGTCCCCGGGCTAAAATACAAAAAACTGCACGAAGAGGCTCCATCCCCCCCAGAGCCGGGGACGCTACCCAAACGTTTTTTTTGCCCGAGAAGTACGAAGGTGAAGCGAATTCGAGACTGGGGTTTTTGGTTGGGGCCCGGGCCGGGAACCCCGGGGGTTTTTCGTGTCGCTGGACCCGGACCCAGTCTTCCATCCCAAAGAAATTTAAACCCTTTTCCCCGAAAAACTATCTAATAACGAACATTCACTTTTAGAAAAGGCCTCAAACATTGTCCTTTTTGATTTCATAGCACTAAACTTAAACAATTATGCATTCAAACAGACAAAAACTTTCCCCTCTTCTAACAACATGTTAAAACTAAATATGATAGCCAGGCTTTTTCCCCGGAAAAAACCACCCTGCCACATAAAAAACACAACCATGAAACTATACTGCCAAACTGCTTCAAGGCACGAAACAACCGACCATTAAAAGCTGACAAGGGAACACGGCGCATATTAACACCCAAGACTACAATGACAAAATAGATGATTTCCTGAATAAAGGGAACATTGAAAAAATTTCCCCAAGGCCCCCAGAGTAAACTTCTTTGTTGAGAACAGAACTAAAGGACTCCCCGCCCTTTTCACTAGTCCAGATATTTTTTCTCTAACCCCCCCCTCCCTCTACCCCTCCTAAAACCCACAAAGAAAACATACCTTTTAGGCCTTTTGTTTCCATACCAACACTATTACCCCACAGACTCCTAAGACTCAACAACCTCTTTCATGAACACGTACTTTTTAAACCGTCCATACCATCAAAAAATTTGGGAATTTAAAATTTAAAAAAACAAAAGCTGGCCAATGCCAAACTGATACCCTTTTTGACTTACAAATTTATTCCTAGCACCCGACCCAAGACTGTAAATTTAAATTTTTAAAAATATCCGGGAAAAAGCCCATGCCCTTACCAATAGAACAGAACTGTCAATCTGATCTCACTTGCATACACTAACTACTTTATGTTTAATAACATTTTTACAAACAAATTTGGTCTTCGAGGGGATCACCACTGTCACCACACTTGCAGACATGTTCATGGACAATTTTGAAAATTTTTGAGACAAAACATCCTTCTTAAAATTTAACGTACGGGTCCCCGCAGTGATAAATTTTAGTTTATGGACAGGAACAACAAGACAATCGACATCTTCCTCGGTTCCAACCCAGATACCCATCCATAAAATTCCCAAAGAACTAGAAAATAAAACCAATCAATTAATTTCTTAGACCTAACCATCTCTGGGTTTGGGACAATAAACAACTTCAATTTTTTTAGAAAACCCAACACACAGACACTGTCATCTAACACATCCCAACATCCATCTGCTCCACAAACACGCAGTTTTCATCCATGATTCAGACTTTTCCCTTCCCCTTATCACAAGAAAATTTTTAAAAAGAAAACACGCACCAAAACATAGTACCCCCAATGGAAAGTACCACCCCTTGAAAACATATTACGCCGCAAATTAAATAAGAAGAAACTAAAAACGATACAAGCCCCACCCCATTCACCCAGAAACCATCAAAATTTTTTTCCCCATTCCGTTTTTTGGAAAAATATCGGAAGGAGCCCATATTCTTCACAAATAAAATTTTTAAAAGTTTCCTTTCCCACACACAAACCCTCAAACAACTACTTTCACCTCCAACACCACCCCACTCGGGGAAATCGGGAGTTTATAAACTACACTGCCACAAGGGGACAAATAATGGGACAAACGGGTAAAACTTTTCCAAATTAAAGAACATTTACATGCATGGAAGCACAAAAAAAAACCCACTTTGCTCACATCTTATAAACGAATACTTTCCACCCAGATCAGACATAAAAATTTTTGAAATAGAAAATAAATTCTGGAACAGAAGTGTTTTTAGAAATTTTTCATATTTTCGCCAACAGAAATCGGGCCCTTTTCTCAATGAACAAAAAATCCCTCTGCCCCCTCTGCTAATAATTTTACACCCCCGACGTCCCTAACTGACCCCCCGCCCCTAAGACAACATAAAAGAAACTAAACAGACCCCCGACCCACCCACCCCCCCCGATCCCCGGAAACAAAAAAAACCCGTGTCATTCTCTCTGGGACAGTGCTCGACTTTCCCGACAGCAGGAGGTAAGAAAAACGCCAACTTTTCAATTATTCCATCTTTGTAAAACATTAATATGAATTATTATTTTTATTATTTTTCCCCCATTTCTTATATATCTATGTTATATATATATATATATATATATATATATATATATATATATATATATATATATATATTTTGTTTATTTTTTGAATATGAGAATGTTTTTTTTCCCCACAAATATTATAATCCTAAAATTTTGAACTCTTGATAGTTTTAACCTCCCGCCCCCACCCTTTTAATTTTATCTGCTATATGTTCCTTAACTTTTGAAACCCATACAATGTGTCTTTCTGTATTATTTTTTTTTTAAATTTTGAACTGCCACAATCCCCCCTTTGTTCCCCTCCCCGTTTTGAAATTTTATCTTAATAAATATTTTAGAGTTATCCATCAATTGAAATTTAATTTAAATTTTTTAAAAATATTTTAGAGTTATCCATCAATTGTAATTTAATTTTTTTTTTTATTTATTGTGTATATTTATAAATTTTTTTTTTTTTGTATCTTTCTGTATTTTTTTTAGACTGACGAAGGCAAAGCCGTAAAAGCCCCTATTTTAATAAATGATATGTTGGAAGATGATTTTTTTATTTTTCTCATTCAACCATGGTTACTAAAAGGATAATGTGTTTGACCTCAAGATTCATAGATCATTTAAGGTGCCCGGGGGGGAAACAAGAAAATTTTAGGGTTTTTTTCTAAAAACGACTTAGATATTCTGAATGGCTGAGCGCATAAGACCAATACCGTTAAAAAAATTAATATATTTTTTCGAAGAAAAATTAATGAAAAAAAAAAAGAATTTTTAAAAATTTGGGGCGTTTTTTTCGGGTTAATTTTTTACGAAAAAAACATTCATTTCTTTGAAAAAAAAACAATTTACATGTTTTCGAGTGCCTTGTGGTTGAATCATTCAGAATATAGTAGTAGTTTATTGACAAAATATGTTTAAATGGTTTTAAAGAGCTTTTTTTCCAAATTTTACGGCCCTAGGAAAACCGATACTTCTCCCATGATGTAAATGATCTTTACTGATTTGAAAAAAATAATTGAAAATCAAAATCATCACCACGATAAATCCCAACGCTTTTAAATTTTCAACACATTTTCCCTCGGGTAAATTTTAATCCGTGATGAAAAAAACACGCGTGGTAAACAACATCAAACTTTTAATTCGACATCGGATAGGCAAAACAGGGTTCCCTAGTGCATGGAAAACCCCTTTCATGTTTCTTAGGACCATTTATCCGAACCAGTGCTGTTTCGACCTTTTTCACACCTGAAACAGTGGGGCAAAAGGCCTTCGTCACAAACAAACCATCTTGGCGGGGCCCCTGACCATCCGGTCAAGGGGGACACTTCCCCATCATCGTTTGTTAACGCCCCAAGCTTTGTTTGACGTTGAATTTCTGACCCCAACCCTGAAAATCTACCATGAGTGATTTTCACAAGTCCCGATGTTACAAACTATCTTCATGGGCAAATTAATTAATTAATTAATTAAATTAAATAAATTAAAAAAATTTAAAAATTTTAAATAATTAAATAACTTAAATAATTAAATAAATTAAATAACTTAAATAAATTAAATAAATTAAAAAAATTAAATAAATTAAATAAATTAAATAAATTAAATAAATTAAATAAATTAAATAAATTAAATAACTTAAATAAATTAAAACAAATAACTTAAATAAAAATAAATTAAAAAATTAAATAAATTAAATAAAACGCCTTCAGCCCACTTCCGCCTACCGCCCCAAGCGCACCCGACCTCGCGTCATTGTTATGCGGGGCCGCTCCCCCCGTTGGGCCCCTCAACCCCCCCCACCTCGGTCTCGTCCCCCCCTCTTGGGACTCGCAATTCTCGATACCCAAATTTATTTGACCATTAACGAAAGAACAGAAATGCAAAAAGATACTACCTAACGGATACTATCCTTTCTCGACTCCAGCGAAGGAACGACTTTCCCAAGATAGGGGAGAAGATGTTTTGAAAACTATACCCCATGATCCAAGAAACGGGCGAGTAGGAAAACAGCCCGTGAAAAGGGAAAACAAGGAGGGCGTCGCGCTGCCCAGAATGGGGGAAACTGCACAAAAAACGTGTCGACGGGGAAAGGGGCGATTAGTACAATGTGGACGGTCCCTCTTCATCCCCCTTCAACCCCACCCCTCGCACCGCCATCACCGTTTTTTCCCCCTTCACCACACCCACTCTTTCTCTCCCTGCACCTCATCGCGTCCACCCCGCTCCCCCCCCGCCTCGCGTCCATCACCTGTGCCTGCCTGTCTCCGCACCACCATCGTCCCCCCCCACCCCTCCCCGCTCAACAGCCACACGGCATCCGGTCGTTGGGGGCCCGCCGCCTCCTCTCGCCGCCCAAACCCCGTCCCCCCCGGCGTGCCTCGGGGGGCGGCCACCCCGAAGAATGGGCCCGTCCCTTGGCTTCCCAGGCAATTTAAAAAAGGAAGGAAGGGTTGATGGACTAAAACAGCCCTACTTCTGTAAATTTACCCCGGCATTGAACCCAGATGAATTTCCATTAAACGTTTTTTGGGTGGGGAAATCTTGCAAGCTATTGCTTCGGTCTGTTTGGGTGACATTTTCCCAGCGGTGGGAACCGCCCTCTGTCTATGGGCATTTTCAAGCGAAGTCAAAAAGATTATTTTGGGTTATTTTCATGACAGGGAGTATAAACCCAAATTTTTTTTTGGGGATGTAACTACCCTTTTTACGTCACCGCACATTTAAAAAAATAGACACGGTTATGTTTAGTATTCACAAAGGGGGTTTTGGGTTTATTTGTGAAAATAGGAACTTTTTGACTTCACAGGCGTTTTGCCGCAAAGGTTTTGGTCTTCCCCCCAAGGCAAAATAAAACAGAATCCCCCAGACCGATTCGCGATTACCCCCTAGCTCAACATCTTCAAAAGCGCCAGCGAGACCAGACCCCAGCGCCCGCGCCCAAATTCCACAAGCGAAAGCATGGGTCGCCAATCGTCTATCGTTTACATCAGCGTCTGCTGCAATCGCCAATCACCCCTCTGGCCACCGCGGGCGTTCCGCACCCATCCCCAGATTTTGGCAATCGCCTAGCGATAATCATCCATCTTTCGGCCGCGTCTATCACAACGTTTTCCGTAAAGGGCTACCGCCAATCGCCGCCGTTATCGTCAATCACCCAACGTCAATCAATCAACGCCCAGTGTCAGATCTACCACGAATCGTCCAACACACGGAACCCCACCAACGTCCGCATCAGCGATGTCCCCGGCCGTCCCCGGCGAATGCCGCATCGTTCCGGGAGGCCTCAGATGGCGGCGCCCCCCATTCGGGAGTTTGGGGGACGCGGGGCCCCGCCCTCCCCCGTCCCCCCACCCCTCGCGCGCCAAGGCAAATGGCGCCAAGGATCAAACCCCGGGCCTTTGTTTGGGCGGCCCCCACTCCCCCTGGCCCCCCCCGCTTTGCACGCCCGGGAGGCGAATAGGGGGACAGGCCCGGGACAGACGCACCCAAAAACGAAAAAAAGAATCGACACACAGAAACTTTAAATAAGAAAAAACATGGTATCAGAATGGACAGACTTTCTCGTACTAGCAGCCGTACATTTTTTTGCCCGGCATTTTCAGTCGTGCTATTTTTTGCCAGTTGCCATCTATCGTGTCAAAATTTTAATTTGTCTTTTTCGATTATTTGATGAAAGAAAACCCTTTAAAGAATACGAGAGTAAAACCCACATATATGGAAATTCTTTGGAATCGGAGTCGTTTTTTAAAAACGCGTTTTAGGTTCTTGTAAAAAATTTTAATTTTTTACAAAAAACTTTTCGTTTGAAAAAATATTAATTATTTAACCCTTCCCACACAAATGTAATAATGTAACAAATTGCAGGAAATGGGGCCCAGAAAAGGCATGAGAAATATTTCAAAACATTTACAAATAGTGAAATTTTTGAAAAAAATAAAAGAATGCAGCAAAATTAATTTTGGTCCTTTCAACTGTTTTTAGATCAAAAATTTTGAGGAAAAATTTGGGGACCTTTTAAAAATTGAGTTTAAGGCTGAAAACGGAATTTTTGAGCTGTTTTCACAGAAAAATTTAGTGTTGAAATTTTAGAAGATATTATTTAAAGCAAGTACTTTAAATACAAAATGTAAAAATTCCCCAATGTAAATATTAAAAAGGTAAGACGTAATCAAAAAATTCATTTTGTAATAAAAAAAAAAGGGGAAAAGTGGGTTTATGTCTTTAATGAATATTTTAAGGGACCCCCACAAAATTTTAAAGAAAGAATCGGGAGACATTTTCGAAAATCTTTTTTTTATTTTGGAAAATACAAAAAGTTTAAAAAATGTATACCCCCTCACAGAATATAATGCCCTGTGGGCCTCTGGCTTTTCCACAGCTTGACAACCATCGCGGGACCGCCAATCCTGGCGTCGAGGCGTACCCGCCTTATCATTGGTTTTTGCCCAAGTTTAGCCCGTCCCCTTCCCCCCCTCGAAGTTTTTCCCTCCAGTTATCTCGGGGCGGGAATTTCTGAGGCAGTGACGCTGCCTGCAAAGCGGGGAAAAAGGAGAGGGGGGAGAAGAGGAGGAAACGGAGAGGGTAAAAAAGAAAGATTAGGGGGGGGCGAGGATCCCGCCAATTGCACGGGACGTTGGCCCGAACCCCGTGGAGCTGACAAACCCAAGGGGGCAGCGGGCAGGGGGATGGGCTGTGACATTTTTATCGGTTTTTTACCATGTTAACCTAATTTATGGTATCTTATTGTGAGAAATTTGTAAGATTAAATTAATAGTATTGAAAGTTTTGTTTCTTAAAACTTTTTTAAAAAATGCAAATGGTTCTAAAGAAGGAACACAATTATAAATCTTTTTCGGGAAACACAAAATAAATACATTTAAAATATAGACATCCTATCAAGCAAATTAAAATTCATGTTACGTTTTTAAAAAATTTTATTTTGACATTATTACCCCTTTATTAAGGAAATGCAAGAATACACACATTTTTTACGCATTATGAAAATGTAACGCCCTTTTTTTCTATATGAGAGGGCATGCAAACAGTGATTTGTTAATAAATTTAAAAAATCACTGCCGGGTGTCCCAAATAGATTATCATTGCAAATTTAGAATGTTGTTTAGACTATTTCTAAAATTATGAATTTTTAAGTGATAATGGGAAAAGGAACGGGGAAATTTCTATTAAATATTTCGTATAATTGTTTATTCTTATATTTTTTTAAAAAGTTATTTTATTTTTCTGTTACACTGCTGAGAAGATTTTTCTACCCCTTTCCCCAGTGATTTTTTTATTTATTTATTTATTTAAAGGTAATATACAGGAACAGTACAAATCTGATATGAATACCAATAATTAATTATTTTAAATATACTTGATATATTAATAGCAAAATTGAAATAATTGATATTTTTAAAAAAAGCAATTATAAACAGCAAATTTTAATTTTTTTAATTTGTAAATTAACTGAAGTTAAATATTTTTTTAAAATTTTGAATAACCACGAAAAAATAAAAATTTAAAAAACCTTAAAATGTTGAATCAATGTGTTTTAAAACGAGCTGTTAAGAAAGAAAAAAAACTTTTTTGAATAAATTTCGGATTGAATTTTTGTTAAAAATTTAAATTTCCCGGGACAATTTTCAATTAAAATATTTAAGCAAACAGTGTTTTGAATCGTATTATTTTCCCAATTTATGTTGGGTTTTGTATACCCCAGAAACAGTTTCTGGGTTTTATTTCGTTTCGAAGTTTCCCCCGAAATTCAAAACCCGGGAAACCTTGAACGGTTATCGATATTAAGTAAGAAACTGGTTTTATTCAGAAAACCCCGTCCTTTTTTTTTAATGAAATTTTGAAAAAATTTTTACCCATTGTAAATATACGCATGACAAAAATTTTTTGCTCATGTCCCAATATTTGAATGCATATCGAACCCGAAACACATTTGGTTTTAGATAAACCCGAAAAAAAAAAGGATTCAATGAGACACAAGCTCAAATCTGAAAACTAAACTAAGCTTTATTTTTTTCAAAAATAAAATTCATATTTTTTTTAATAATAAAAAAAACTGTTTTGTGTAAATTTTTTTCAACTACATAGTGCAATATTTTTCGAAAAAATTTTCTAAAATTTTATAAAAGTCATTAAAATATTTTTTTAAAAAGTTTAAAAAGAGGAAAAACAGTAAAATGATTTTTTTTAAATGAAATAAATGCCAAGAAGGTTACCCCAAAAACGCAAAATTAGTTTTTTGGGCATGTTAAAATCATCCCTTCCCCATATTGTTTTTAAAACCATAGCTAAGAAATTTTAAAAGATTTGGAGGACGGGCCCACATCCCTCTATAGTCAACGTTCTTCGGTCTTTCATTTGGTGCAAGGAGCATTTTTTGGAAAGGTCTGTTTTCATTTCTGGGGGATGGGGGTGGGTAACTGCAGAGATGTCCGGGAAAAGTGCGGCCCGATCCGAAGGTGAATCAATTTTTGCCTCGGGCTTAGAGGGGAACCGACAAGGGTTTTATGATCCTTGGAGTTTGGGTTCTGCCATTGTTTGCACTCAAAATGCAACTTGGAAAAAATTTTTGAAAGGAGATATTCCCATAAAATGTCTTTCCCTTTCGGGGCCAACTTTTACCCCTAGTCAGGGGTTTTCTTTTCCCATTACCCCCACGGGCCGGGGGAAAAGGAAAACAATTAAAATTGGAAATTGATATCTTCGATTTTTTGATTTTGGGATTTTGATGTCAAGGTTTATGGGAGAAAAGAGGAAATGGACGACAAGGCGTACCGGGGTTCAAAGGGGCCCTTTCCGGGGCCTGGACATGATGTGTTTGGGATGCCCAATTCTCCTACAGAAAACCCCCAAAAAAAAAAAATCACATGGTCAAGACCTAGTAGAAAAGAGACATTAAAAATATAAAAAACAACAACTTCCAATTGTCAAAAAAAATTTCAATATTTAATTCATTTTTCAATAATCGCCCTTTAATAAAACCTAAGGACTTTATTTCCTGGGAAAAATAGTTTTAAAAAACAAAAATTTTTTAATCAAAATGAAATTTTCATATAGGGTACTAATTGATTTTTTATAATTTAAATTTCATCTCTCTCAGAGATTTTAAATATTAATGATTTTTTACCCAAATAATATTTTATTCCCTTCTTTTTCGTTGGTAAAATAAACATATTTAAAACTGAGCCACTGAATTTAATAATGTTCTTCATTAAAATTTTTATTTTTTAAGCTGGGGAACAGTGAGGGAAAATAATTCCCTAATTTGATTAAAGATTTTTAAATATTTTTTTTATTTTACATTCTCGAATAGCACACTACAGAAACAATGATATAAAGAAAATGGTTTTTAGGGGTTTGAAAATTTTTTGAAATCAGAACCCAAAAAAAATTTTAAAAAAGATCGGAACATGTATTTACTTTTGATCTTGTGGGAAAAAGGCCCTTGGTACGCATGGAGCAAAAAAAAACATTACGACTTCAAATCAATGTATTCTTTTTCAAAATTGATATTATACTATAAAGTTTTTGGGGATTCAAAACAATGAAAAATATTTCTGGGTTTGTTTATTTGTATATTGTTTTAAAACTAAACAAACTCTTTTTTTTTTTTATCTTAAAACACTTCCCTTTTACAAATACTGTAGTAAATGAACCTTTGATTAATATCTCTGGGTTTTTTCAACTTTCAATTACTAATCTTTCAAATTTCTATAACTCTTTCTCTTTTCTGGTATAACTAATTTACAAATGAAGTTATAAAAATTGTATAAAGTTTAAATTTAGAAAATTGCTTTGGTAAAAAGATAAAAATTTTCCCGTGAACGCTAACAAATTCTTCATATTTGATCAATTGCACTTTCTTCTTAAGGAGTAAAAAGGGTTGGGTAATGCTACGGAAAAAAGGGAATTGTCTAAAAAAAGCATATTCAGGCCCTTGTGAAAAATGGAAAAACCACTTCAAATTTAGAAAAAATCCCCCAAATCGGGGTTTAGCCAGAACCATGTTTTGTGGGGTTGAGGCAAAAAATCGACTGACGGTAAATGTCTTCCGCCCGCCCCTAAACCCGCCGTAAAACCGTTCAGCCGATTTCCCCAAAATTATACTCCAATGATCTGGCTGATGCCCGGGTTGAATTTGAAACCGATATTCAATTGGGGGAAGGTATTTTAATGAAGCCCCGGGGAGTTTCATGTTCAAACAAAGGGCCCAAAATTTTTTAAAATTTTTATGGTTGATAGTGGGGCTTTTGGAATATTATCCTTGTTCGTTGAAAACTGTTTTTTCAATTTTCCCACAAGTAAAATATTAAAATTTTGAGATTTTCCCCTTGATAAAACTTTTCCAAAGATAAGTTTTTTAAATAAGATCAGGGCAATTTTAAAACTTTTAGTATTTTCAGCATAATTTTCCAAAAAATCTGGGGTCCCTTTTTTAGCATCACTAGTATTTTTTAAAACTGCCCCTTTTCTAGACATGGCCCCTTCTCGAAAAACAAGTCCCTTTCAGTTTTTTTATGACAATGTGGTATAAGCGCATGGGGAAAAGAAAATTTTTATTTCTTTCTATAGAGAAAAGTTCGATTTATTAAAATAAAATTATTTATATTAATATATTTTTTTCCCCTATTTTAAAATTTTTTTATATTATATTATATATCACAGTATATTTAAATTAAAAGGATTGCCCTCTGAAAAAAAAAATATATTAAACGATTATTTTTATTTAGAAGGTTTTATTATTTTAACTATTTTTCTAAGTGGCAACTAAAAACAGAAACCCTTTTTTACCCGAATGGTTAACTTTTAATACGCTGTCGTTTGAATTTTGGATTCGAACAGAAGATAATTTTTTTTCTGTTATGGGTATTTCAGTAAATACCAATATTTTGAAATTTAAATTTAATTTTTTAAAAAGACTTGGGCCGTAAAAAGAGCCTTTTTTGTCGTCCATCGGGACGACCAAAAAACCTCCGTTCGGGCTATCTGACCGAGGCGCTGGTCGCCCCTTTTTTTCGAGGAACTTATATATTTTTAAAATAAAAAAAATTCTTTTCAAACCTAAAAAATTGGAAATAGAGATCTTACTTGTTGAAAACTCTTTCCCAATTCATGTAATAGTAAAATAGGGGAGCAGTGACATTAAAAAGAAAGTAGGGCTGTTGTAGTACAACTACTTGTTTTTAATTATAAGCATTATAATTTCTTTAAAAAGCAATCAATCAACTTTTTGAGATAATTAAAATATTTTAGATTATATCATTCAAGTTTGGGTTTAAAAGTTTCAAAATAAGAATGCAAATTTGCCCGGAAATTTTTTATTGTTTAATTGGTTTTAAAATAAATAGTTACTTCCTTAATCTACGGGTTCGATTTCAGAGGGGGTTTTTCACGACGAGTTACAGTTCAGTCTTATCGCGTAATGGAATCATTTTAAGATAGGGGAGGGAAGAAGGTCGCAGGATAGGTACTTCAGGCCCTACACAAAAAATTTCAAATCGAAATTTTCTAACTGAATCAACTATAGAATAGTATGGGTTTGATGTTTCCCAAATTTCTTATCAAGAAGGGAGTTTTGTAACCTGAAGTAAATGTTGACCATAAGAACAATAAATTTCAAGATAGAATTCTTTCAAACCCCCTCATCGGTGCTGAAAGGGTCCCCGGATAGCTCCGGGGATTCACCGTAGTAGAAAAGGGAATGGACCCCGATCAAACCGGGGAATATGTTTTTTTTTTACCTGATGCCTAGAAACATTAATCATATCACAAGAGACTTTCCAAAATTTTTTGAAAAAAACAAACTTTTTTTTGTAAACGATAAGGGATTATATTAAGATTTTTGGTGTATTTGTATTCAAAATGTGCCCAAAAGAAATTTGAAGAGATAGCTAAAATTTTAAACAGTGTCTCGATTGAATATCTTATCATTTTTTTATGAAATGTTAGAAATTATAAAAAAGTCTGACCGTTGTATAATCACTAGAAATTTTTTATATTTAAAGTTCTAGAGATAACGAATTTAAAAGTTTGGGTTTAATAAAATTTCAAAAAGGATTTTCGTTCTTTTATTAAGAGAAAAAATATGTTTTTTTTACAGTTTAAAAAAGTTCTAGAAACTATTACGAACTATTTTACCATTTTGTTTTTGGTTTTTTGAAAAACAACAGAACGCATCCCTTAATTTTTGTAAAATTGAAAATTTTTATTTCTTTATGGTTTTTTAAAATTTTTTAATTTAAGTTTTCAGGGGGCCCCAATTTCAAAATGTATGAACCCAAAACATAAAAAGTACGATTTGGTGGCGGGAAAGAAATCAATATTGTTTTTATTATCATCTCCATTTTTAAATAAAGAATGTTTTAACGGCATTTTTAGTGGGGGTAATGAGACAAAAGGGAGCATTCAATCAGCCCCAATTTTTCACAAAGATAATGGGGAATTTTTAATTATTTAGTTATACCCAATGATTTTTCTGTTTGTGGGGACCCAATGCACAAATCACCTGTCATTTAGTCTCAATATAAAAAAAACAAGGGGGGCAACGACTCAAAAGTCGGGGATAAAGTCGTTTTTTAAATCAAAATTTTAAAATTTATTATAAAATTCATAAATATGATAAGGGAGTTAGATAAATAAATATATTATCATGTATTTTTAAAAAACATCAGTTCCTAATATTGCTTTTTTCCAGAAATTGTACTGCTTGAGAACAAATATGTTTAGAGAATATGTTTTCTAAGTCTTAAATGTTACCCCAGGAAAATGGAGAAATTAAGAACAAATATTTGTTTTCGTAGATACATTAAGGTTGCAGATTATAAAAGACCAAAAACTCTCTCTATATGAAATCGTTTGACCCCGGGGTTTTTAAATCAGGTTGAGGATCGAGCGCGCGATTTTTTTTCTTCTTTTCCGCCTGTTTTACCTAAGTCTGAAATTAAAGATAAGAATGTTTAGGGAAAATATTTTTTATTTATTGCTTATAAGATTTTGCTGAATTTTTATACTATATAATGTGTAATTAGTTTGACCCCCTTTATTACAAAATTTATACAAATTTTATTTATTTATATTTGTTATTTTAAAATTTAACAACCCGGGGAATTAAGATAGTGAATTTTGACAAAAATTTTGCATTTTTTTCCCAAAAAGTTTGTCAAACTCTTTTTTTTTATGGGAAATGAAATATGGGGGAAATGTTTATCCGTTCGTTAGTATACCCATATTTGACCTGATAACCGATTAATTGAGTACAAAAGATGAAACCCCTTCGACGGGAATCAAACCGCATCGTTCGATTTACGACCAGTTGCCTGACCACTGAGCTTGAAAATGCTTTTTAAATTTGGGGTTCTTGGGCTCGTGTATTCACGCATTTGATATTTGTCACCGCGCATATTTATAAGTCAATATGAGGGGGTTTGGCCCTTTGAATTGAACAAAGTTGTGATTTTACACAACGTCTCCCCAATTTTGGACAAATTACTCTTTTTCTTGATTAGATAAATACATTCATTTTTTCAAATAAAATCATTTTTTAAAAAATAAACTCCCCTTGAAATGACAACTAATGCAGAAATTTCTGTACTTTTTTTTACTCCCCTTTTTGAACCGAACACGTTTGATGGTTTTTTGAACATGATAATTCGTTATCTCAGCACAAAACAAAACTTGTTTTTTCTCTTTTTTACTTTCTCGTATACGCACGAAAACGTAGTATAAGTGAAATTTCTTATGTGACGAATACTAGTATATTCGGTATACGTAGTATACAGAAAGTTTTTAATACAGCGGAAAATCGATTTCGCGATTAAACGGTAATACATTTTTTTGAGTCGAGAAAGTGGTTTTACCCAAACCTCCGTCCATCCGTTGGACCTACTAGCGCCTAAACCACGTACGATCCCCCAAATTAAGAAACCCCTTTTTTTCTGGTTTTTGAATTTTTAAATTTTGAAAATCTTTAAAATTTTTTTTAATGAACCTTTTAATTTTAAAAATTTTTCAAAAACGGTCCAAATTTTTCGGGAAAAAAAAGAGAAAATAATTAAAAGGGGGATGAAATTTCCCAATTTTCATGGTTAACTTAATTTTTCGAAAATTTTAAATTTTGAACTTTTGGGGGCGTCTTCCTACAACAAAAATTGAAAACAGATTTGTCTTTCAAATAAAATTTTTTTCCCATATTTCGTTTTTGATAAAATTTTTTGGGCTTTTTTTGAAAAAAAGCATTTTTCGTCAAAAGTGGAAATTTCAATTTTAAAGAATGGTTTGAAATGAAAAACTGCAATGAAACCGCTTTTTTTATATTAAAAGTTTCAAAACCAAATTTTCGAAATCTTATTTTTTTTCTTGTTGGCAAATTCCTGCTTCAGCTAAAAAAACTAACAAGTATCACTGTCAACAATCCTTTTTAAAAAACATTGTATAAGGACTGGGAGTGACGTCTGAGTTCAGGTGCTTGTTTGAAGAACTGGAAGACCGAGCCCGCCCGGGCCCTGTTCATGAACTTTTTTTTTTGACATGTGTTTTTAAATTTATTTTTCCTTTTTTCAATTTAAGGTATATTTAGGTTGTCGTTTGAGAGTTTTCAAAACGAATGAAGGGTTGTGCATTTGTTATATATTAAGAAAACTTTACCTTTTGGAAAATAAGAGTTATTTTTATATAAATGTGGGAGAACAAAAGATAATAACGGGTAAATGGGGATTTTTTTTGAAGTCAATAAATGTTTTTAGTTTAAAGTATTTACTGCAGCAATTGATTTGAATGTCGGGCCGTGTCGAAATTGTCCCTAGAACCCAAATACGTTAAAACCACCGGGGGAGGGGAAAAGGGGTTGAGGTCGGGCTAGCCGAAGCCCCTTTAGAAAAATTAATATATGAACGGGGAAACATTTTTAAGTAGAATTAATATTTTATAGTCCCCGGTAGATTTCTTTGTTTTTTATTGTCTTTTGAGGTAATTTATTTAATATTTTAAATTGCAGAAGGGGAAAAAGAAAATTTTTAAAGCAAAAATTTGTGATTTTTAATTGGACTTTCCCGGAAAAGCTTTCGTCTGTGTTGGTAAAAACGTTGGGGGTGGGCTTCAAAATGGGGAACTGTTCAAACCCAGATATCAGCGGTTTTTATTTGAGAGCAATGAAATAAATTTTAATAAGATGTAGAATTTTTTAAAACATTCCTTTTTTTTGAAAAGATCCCGTTAAAACTGCGGAAAGAATTTGATGTATTTTCATTGCTGGTCGTTTCCCGATCATTCACTATTTCCATTTTTTCCTGTTCATGGGCCGTTTTTTTTTACTTTGGGTACTTTCGTTTCTTCCAACCTAAATGAGTTTACGCCTTTTAATTAACTTTATTTTGTCTCATTTTTTTTGTGTTTTCTAGCTGAAATTTTTTTTTTGTTTTTTAAAAATTTAAAGAAAGCTTACTTTCGCCTACCAAAATATGAAGAACAGAGGTGCACAGAAGGGGACAGACTTTCCTAGAAATTTTTAAAATTTTTTTGTGGGACGGGTTTTTGGTTCTTCCAGCTCACATAAGTTCTTGCGTTCTTTTGCCAGCTGACATCATCGCCGCACAAAACTTTTTTTAAATTTTTCAATTTTTATGTTAAAAATACTTTTTTTCACGGGAATCTTTGAGTTTTGAAAAATTCCTCTAAAGTCATTTAAATTCACTCACAAGTTAAATAATCTATACAAATCTATTAAAATTTAATTTTAAACCCCAGGGGTTTTTAAAAAAATTAATTTTGTGAAATTTTTAAAAACAATAGAATAGAGCAATATCTTGTTTATGTCACGGATAGGCTGTTTTGGATTACCCCAAACCAAAATTTAAAGAAAAATTTGGAGCCGTTTTTGAGAAAATCTTTTTTATGAAAATTTAAAATTAAATATTGACCCATATTGAAAAAAATCAACAAAAACTTTAAAAATTGATGCCCTTTATTAAAAGATCAAATTTAAAACAACAATTTCATTTGAAGAAAAAATCTCTATTTTAGTTTTTTGTTGAGTAAGACGGAAAATTTAAATTTTTAGGATTTTTAAAAATTCGGAGTTAACTTGAAAATTGGGACATATTCTACCTTTATTAGCGTTTTTTATTATAGATAAAGTACTTCCAGAAATTTACAAAAAAAATTTGGAGCCGTTTTAAAAAAAATTTAAAATGCCCGGAAGGCTCAAAAGTCCCCCCAAAAATTAATGAATTTTTTTAAAATCATTTGTTTTGGGGGAAACGACGGGGGTTTTTTAAAAAAAAATCGATGCATGGTTTAGGGCTAGGGATAAAGGGACAGACGGACTTTTTGTTTCCCAATTTTTTTGGCATCAGGACAACAAACGAATTATTACACCGGGGTTAGGGGTTTTTTCTTTAATTTAGAAATTTTTTTTATTCTTTTTTCGTCACCAGGGGTGAATAATTTTTTCGCAGAAAAGGGCGTTTTTTCGCGCAGCATTAATAATATTTTTTCATACTACGTATTTACTCTGTATATACGTGTATAAGGAATGAATATGGGTGTTTGTTAACATGCGTCACGGAAAAATTTTTAAGGGGAAAAGTTAGTGATGGTCAAAAAAAATAATTTTTTTTTTAAACCATTATTTAAAAAAAATATTCGTTTAAAGTTGAAGTAAATTTTTTATCATGCCCATTTATAACATTCTGAAAGGTTACATTGTTGTGAAATACTGATTAATAAAAACCCATTTTTAAAATTTTCTTCTAACATTCATTCAAAGTATGCTAAATTTTTTTACTAAACCACCCCAACCCGGGATCCAAAAAAAAAGACTCGGGGCAGGGCCCTCTCTTCATCCTGAAAATATTCATTTCTCTCTACAAGAACAGGGGGAAAATAAATGAAGATGAAGATGAAGATTTTTATTTATATAATTTTTTTCATCGAAACAGCTCTTACCCTTAACGATTGAAATACTTGTTTTTATTTTAGAGACCCCCCAAAAAGTTATGCAAGACTGGAAACAAAAAAAAGGTTTGATTAGTATAATCCAAATAACTAAAAATATTGGGGGATATGTTTAAGACTTGAGAACGCTGCAAAACCTTTTTAATTTATCATGGATTTTTTTTGACAGGATCACTTAAAAATAGGTAGAGAAAATTTTTTTTGTATCTGTAACATTTAATCCCGAAATTAATAAAACATAAAAATGGAGGGTCAAAATAAATAATGGTAAAAAAGGTTGTAAAAACTGATATATCTAGAACAGAAATGGTATATTTGTAGGAAAGGAATTTTAAAAATATCGGGTTATTATTAGAGCAGGGGGATTAATAATTTGCTTTTTTAAAAAAAAACATAAGGGCCCAAATTTTTAGTAGACTTCAATATTTTTTAAAACAAAATTTTGAAAGAAAAATAAAAGACAATATACAAAACAATGGTGGAGAGCTGGCATGAATAAATTAGAATTAAAATGATGCAATAAAATCTCGGTTTCTGAAAAAGAATTTTTGGGGAGATGTTGCAGCATATGTTTATAGAATACTAAACAAGATTAGACAGATAATAATAATTGAGAGGGGATTGAAAATTGAACCAAACAATCCATTGGTATGCGAATGATGCTGACAGAATATCAAAATTATATTTGGTAATCCTTTTGAAAAAAGAAAAAAGGGAAAAAGGGCCGGAAACTTTTAAATTCGTCATGATTTGACAAAAGGGCGAAGAAAGAGGGATGCCTGACGGAATAAAAAATTGGGGGAGAATTGGAAAACGGGCATTAGAACTGTAAATACTCAAAAATTAATAATAATTACCCAAACCCAAATGGGAAGATACCGGGTGAAGAAATTATTATTTTGTGCTGGCAAAGGAAGGGGGGAAGATCTGAAGATCTGCCGGAATACCCAAAACCCAAAAAAAAGTAACGTTCTTTTTTAAAGATTAATGAAAACAAAAAAAAATTTGATTATTTTTTAGAGTTGATCCTTTAGATAACAAAATCAGATATTACTCTAGGCATTTTGATATTTGTAAACCCGTCCATTTTTGGAAGCTTTTTCATTGAGAAAAACTATTTTTCCGAATTGACAGGTCAAAAAAAAAAATAATTTAGGTAAAAAAAATGATTGAATTTGTTTTGAAAAATTGAGGGGGGAAGTAAAAAAGAAAATTATCCAAAAGTAAATTCAATTTCTTGTATGTTGCACCAATGAGTAACAAATTACAATTAAAATTTTTAATTGATCCAAATAAAATATTCCTTTAACCCAAATTTTTGTTTGCGGGGATAACATAATTCAGGAAAATGTTGGGGTTTTTCGACGAATGAAAAACGAAAAATGCCAAAGGGCTTCACGTATTCCAAAGGCAGAGTTTTTTTAAAAAAAGACATTTTTTTATCATTTTTCTCATGGCAAATTTTTCTTTAAAGTTGAAAATCTATATATTTAACCTAAACTTAAAAAAAAGGAACGCAATGGTGACCCTGAAGATTTAGAACCCAAAAATAGCACAGATTTTCCTTCCCCACCTTAAAAAGTGGGCGCCCAAGGGGGACCAAAAGCCAATGAATTATAAATTTGAGGTTATTTCGTTTTTATTTAGATTTTTTTTGTAAAATCGTCTCGGAATATACTATTAAAGGCACAAACTATGAATCAATGGGCAGCATTTTTAAAATTCATTTTAATATAGTAAATCGTTTCAACAAAAAAATTTTTAGTTATAGTTTTTAAAAATTTAACCTTAATTCTATTATAGTCTTTTTTAAATTTAAAATTTCTTTATAAAAATTTATAACTTAAATGAAATTTTCCCAAATAAAAATTAATTGTTATTTTTTTTACTATTTTTAACAATTAAAAATTTTAAAAAATGCATAATATTACGAAGATGCGTTAGTGAACAAATCCCAAAAAATTGGGAATTTTTTTATGAAAAGAAAAAAGTTAAAAAAAGAAAATTTTATTTTGAAAAATATTTTTTCAGAAGAGGATCCTATTATTTTAAGATTATCTACAAGATTTAAGTTTGACAAAATTTTTAAACATTATTAAACAATTAAAATTTTTAAATAATTTATGAAGGAGAATTTAGTGATTCTAATGGATTACAAAACAGTGTTTGATAGGTCTGCTTATCTAGAAGGGGTGTAAAATTCCATGACGGGAAAACTTTTTTTGTTTGCCTCGAAAATAAAAATTTTCGTAATTTAAAAAAATACCTATAATAATATAAAATATTAATTTATTGCAAATCAAATAAATTAATGTAAATATATTTAAAAAAGGGGTGTGTGTGTGTGTGTGTGTGTGTGTGTGTTCCTCCCAAAGTTCAGCAAAAAAAACTGGTGTTTTTACCTTTTCAAACATTAAGATATTAAATGTTATTAAGATCATATGTGGTTTTTATTTCACGCAAAAAACCTAAAGATGGGATCAATATGATTTTTAAAATTTGGGGAAAGAACTCCCTTTAAAACAATCACCTAACGTTGATCGAAGGGTAATTAATTGGATCCCCAAAACAAGATCAAAATCATTCATTTGCTTACAGCTGCACTTTCCAATCATAATGTCTGGGAAAACTTTTAGGACTAAATGAACTTTTACCAAATTTATTTAGTATTTTACATATCAAAAAATTTAATTCTAAAAATCCGTGACCATATAGTATTTTTTTTAAATTTATCTGAGAAAATTTATGATGAAGTATTTCACAACTGAAAGTGCTATCTGGGGATGTTTTGAAACTTATTCAAAAAGTATTTTTTAAGTTATTAATTTTTTTAATAAAATAACTAGGTTAGAAATGCATAAAACAAAATTTGCATTTTATATTAAATATTCAATAATAAACGACGAAATGTAGACATGGGGCTTAATAGTCGTTGTCCCAAAGTTTGTTTTTCAAAAAACCCTTTTTAAAAGTTTTAAAATATGTTTTTTCTGAAATTGATTTTTATTTTTAATTTAAAAGTATATACAAAATTTATTTAAAAATGTTGGTTGATTTAATATTTATATTCAAATATTTACTATAATATAACTCGCCATCACCGCCATTTTTAATGTTCAAAATAATAGTCCCGCCCCCCCTGAAATGAAGCAAAAGGGTTTAGCTGATTTCGCAGGGCGGGAGGGGCGGGAAAATTTGTGTTTGCCAGGGCACGCCCATTTTGTCGCGAGGGTAATGACCTTTAAAGAAATAATAAAAATCTATTTGGTTTTGAGTTGTAGGAAGGGGGAGAAAATTTTCTTTCAAAGTTCAAAATTTCAAAAAATTTAGAGTTTACCGTGTTGGGCCCGCCCCCTTATGTTATGTATTATTCTTCGCAGCTTAAAGCAAAAATTGCTGCAGTTTTTGAAAATGTACTTAGGACTCAAATTTTTAAGACAGAGTTTCAAAATCGCAACGCCTCCAGTCAAGCCAGATCGACCGGGGGAATATTGATATTAGAAGAAATCCGCTGGTTTAGGGCGTTTTGTCTCAGAGGGCAGACAGAAAGGGCGTTTTGAAAAAAAGAAACTTGTTCGTTATCAGGGGGCCCGAAAACGGACTTCCGTTGAAATTTCAAAAACGATTTTCCACAGCATTACAAAGAATTATCTATACTACGTATATTTCTTTAGCGGTTTCGGTGGTATAACGGTTAGCGTATCGGTTTGTAGAGTTTGCGGTTTAAACCGATCGAAACCGTGGTTTTTTTGGGGGAAAAATTTCGTACGCCTTCCTTCGAAGGAAGTCCGGCTGCCCATGGTGGATTTATAGTTAAAGATCCGCAAGCCAAATGAAGTTCGAAAAATTATTCTGGCCCCTTTGTCGCCCAAGAATACCTCCTTTTTCCGATAGATGGGAAATGCAGGGAAAAATTGGGGGTTAGAGGAAGAGCGGCCTGATGGCCCGATTCTCGCCACGTAAAATAAGGCCTAAACTAAAGTGACTAAACTAAACTATTTACTCAGTATACACGTTTGAATACGAGAATGTAAAAAAAATACTAATTTTACACAATTCGACTGCTTTTTAAACTGCTCCAATTTTTTTATTTAAACTTCTCGTACGCCTAGTGCAAATAGCACTGTTAAAGATGAGATACAATTGCTTTTGCTGTGTTCTATTCTTTTTTAAAATTCCCATTTTTTGTAATATTTTCATGTTTATGCACACCCCCGCGATTTGTATCACTACAGTACTTGGAGGGGTTTCAAATACTACAAAAAGCGAAAACTCAAAACGTTTCTGTGGAGAAGAGCTACAAATTTCGCATTAACAGTAACGTTTAAAGGTCATTTTCTTAAAAACTGCTGCAAATTTTTTAATGAAAATTGACATTTAGAACGAGGTTTCACTCTTCTTTAATATTATTAACGTAATGTTTCGGTTCTACTATTAGTAAACTGATAAATGCCCAAAATTTTAAACAAAATTACTTTGGCGATAAAAGGTGAAAAAATGGAAGACAAAATTATTCCCGAACGAAGAATTAGAAAAAATAACTAGTAGAGAAACTGCCGTTCGATTTCATAGTTTTGGTTTAAATTTTTTTTTTGAAATATTATTTCCTTTGTAAGTAATAAACAATTTATGAGTGTTTTTGGGGAAATTTTTTCATAAAAATATTTTTTGAACAAACTTTGAGTGCTTATTGTTCCCGTTTCGGGAAAGTCCAAGGGTTTATTAAAAAAATATCTTAAAATTGTTTTAAGAGTTTATTTTTAATTTTGGTTTCCCCCCCCGTTATTCTTTTATTTAGAATTTATTGATCCCCTCCCTATCTGTAAAACTAACTATCGAAACAGACTAAGTCTCGTAAATCAAAATTTTAAAATGTAAAAATGTATATGACGTATGAGTAAGAAGATTATCTGCCCCGTAGAATTATATTTACAGCAATAAATTTTTCAAAACAAAAAATTCACCCTTTTCCCTGACAGGCAGAGAATTACACGCCAATCCTGTCGAGTCTTCAAAGGGGTTTTTTTCGGATGTACAATATTTATTCGAGACCCTTCTTTTTGTTTTTTCCCGAATTAAATAATATCATGACTTCAAAGTGGTAAAAAACCATCCTGCTAAGAGAGTGGGGTGCGGGCCCCCCAACCATCCCGTTTTCAAGACCCGCAGTCTGCGTTAGTAATATATGGTTAAGTTTCTTCATTTATGTGCATATTTTTGAAAAATTTTAAAAACAAAAATTTAGTTACACTCAACAAAAATTTTTTATAACTCAACAATAAGAGGGGTTTTTACACGATTATTTTTTTCTCTTTGGCCATACAAAAGATATAATATTGTTGATCGTTGTTCTTGTTTTTTTTAAAGGTGAAAAAAATTGGGTTTTATTAATTTAAAGATTTTGAAATGGGAAAATAATTTGGGAAAAATTAACTCCCTGGTGCAAGGGTTTTTCTTTTAAAAAAAACTGAATACGCTCTTTTTAAAGAGCAGGCGTGTAGAAATGATTTAATTTGAATCCCATATTTCAATAATTTTCTATTTGACCACATCGCTTCTCGCAATGACACGCAACAAGGACACCTCTCTTACTATGTCATACTAAATCATACGTTGATAGATGCTTTGAATCCTGAGAAGGATTATTTTAAATTAATTACATTTGAGTTAAACAGATATCATATTATTTTATAAAACCCCCTTCCCTAAAACCCTGAAAGGGGTTACAAGTCCGTTTAGCAAAAAGTTCATCTTGGGAGATAGAGACGGGGGTCCTTCAACGTAAATTTAGACAGTTGTCAAGTTGTGGGGGGCCCTAACATCATCTCCAAATGTCCCACCGCCTCTTTTTGCCGATATCACAAAAAAAAACCCAACTTTTGAAATGTTTCCATTTTAAATCAAAAGATAGATATGTGGAAGAATAGACAGAATTTTTTAAGTGGTGAGATGCGAGGTGGGTAAGAAGGGTCTTAAAAAAGTGCTTTTCTCATTCTTTTCCGAAAGGGGGAAAATTGTCAAAGACCCTTTAATGTTGTCCAATTACAACATATAAAATAGTTCCAAAAAAATATAAGAAAAGTTAAATTATATATTTTGATTGGGAACCTTTTCAGGGCATGCTGATTGTAGTTTGTTTTTTTAGCGAGATGAAGTGTTCACAAAAAAATCAACAATGAGCCTTTCAGGGAGTCTCATTTATACAATGTAGCAAGGCTTAATAAACAAGTTGTTGTGCCAGTCGAGAATTGGGGTTACTTTTTACAGCTTTTCTTCCTCCCGTAATTTTATTAGAATGTTGGATATAATGCGAGTGTGGATATAATACGTTGATCCTCCCATCATTATATATAAAGAAGGCGGGAAACAAAATAAAACAAAACAGAAGATGTCCCCAACAAAAAAAAAGAATGAAAAATCAAAGGGGAGGAAAAAGGATGGGACAGAGCGAGTGAAGTAAAAAAAATGTTTGAAAAGACCAGGTCAGTGGACGACGGAAAGGAGTTGAAAGAAGTAAAATCACGGGGCCACAGAAACAAAAAGTATGGGAGGTTAGAAAATAGACAAGTAAAACTTCAAAATCGGGAGAATTTTGGATCGTTCGTCAAAGATTGTGTGATAAAATTCCCACCTTAAAATAACTGAGACAATTGCGAAGCTCTGTTACATTTCACTACTCGCAATGGCGTGACTTTTTTAAAATGTGCATTGTCATTCTCATTTCCCCAGGGGTTTTGTTATTAACAGTTTGCGATTTCAACCGTATATCAAATATAAATTGATTTTCAACCCTTTTTTTTATTGTCAAAACGCTTTTTTGGATTATCGAAAAGGGTCCAAAGATCCATGGGAAAATCAGGGGCCCAAAAAGCGCTGTCCCATCTGCCCAGGGATGTTCATGTTGTAAACTAGTACAATTGTACTCCACACAGTGATGTGTTTCACATCGCAGATTCTACTAATAGTTTCCTGCTTGACGATTTAGTTTTTAAAATTCGCTGTATTGCCTCCCCCGAAACGCAATTGGGGATGAAAACGTTTATCGTCAAAATGTTCCCCACACTAACTCATCTTTACTCAGCTCGTCGACAACGCTTTGTGCTTACGAACCAATATGTGCAAGCCAATTCTCGACTCGTGGATCAATTATTTGGCGACTATGCATTCGGAGGAAATACCCAAGTTTCATTCACCTATTCCAGGGGAAAAAGTAAACATCACCGCTAGGAAATTGGTTTTGTTTGGAGAGAGCCTCAATGATTTCGGAAATTTGCAACATTTTTGAACTCCATTTCATTACTTTGGGTAATAAAACAAGTCTCTCGGAGCTATTTCCGAAGCGAGCGCGTGTCGGCATCCCCGGAGATCAAATGCTAGCAAAATACACACTTTGATGTAGGCTCTGGCTTTATTTATTCTCTTTTCAAAGCGGAACTCATAAAAATCGCCAACTCGAAAAGAAATTGAAGGCTGGAAAGGGGGGCACCCGAGTGGGGGCTGAGGGGGTGGGGGGGGGGCGGGGGAGGGGGGGGGGGAGGGCGGGGGGGGCTGATCTGGGGGAGAAGAGCGACCGCTTCCCTTTAGGCGCGGGGCGGGGAATGTAAGGCATCGAGCCTGGGGGTGAACGAGCAGAAAGTTATATTTACGGTAAAAACAATATCTTTTCTTGTAATACCTTAATTTAATATACTTAACATTTTATTTCTTTTAAATTTATGTTATATTTAGGTAAAAACAATATCTTTTCTTGTAAACCTTAATTTAATATACTTAATTTAATTAACTTTTTTAATTTACGTAATTTTAGTACATTTTATGTAGAGTTATCGTGTAATGGAAAATGAAGAAATTTTTTGTAGAAAAACTCTAACTGCCCTGCTGGTAACGGAAAAGTGGATAAATCATGTGGACGGATTGTGGTAACGGATGGAAAAGTGGATAAATCATTAGGCTCAAAAACTTTTTTAAAGTTTTCAAAAAAATGGGACCAAATATTTTATTAAACAGTGTCGTCGGATAGAGAAAAGAATGCTTAAAAGAATGGTGTTGATATAATTTTCGTTTAAATTCCTGATATTTCGTAAATGATATAGCCGAATAAGGCGGTGAAAAGTGCCCCTAAACCAAATCGATTATCGCGATGCTCATATGAAAGAATATAAAAAGTACATTCCTAAAAAATCAGCCTTCGAGGGCAATCTGTTGAAGAGACACAACGAGAAACGTGTTGTTCATATTTTGTTTTTTCGCAGCTTCTATTGCATATATCAGGCTGAAGAAATTACGGAGACGGGGGAAAATAGTTGAATTTGAGGGTATTTTTTAACAATTTTGACTCAAATTAAATGAAAAAAAAAATAAAAATTTGAAATTTATTTTACTGATAACGTTGGATCAAATGATTTTTCCGGAATGTTCTCATAAGATTGTATTAAAATTTCCCTTTTTGATTTTAAAGATAGGGCGATAGTAAAAATTCAAAACTTTCATCATTGATTAAACAATTTATGTTTAAATTATTGAAAAGTCTCGCTTACCAGCATGATTTACGACTTTTTGCTGCCAAATGTTTGTTTTTATGTGAAAAGTATATTATCGAAATAAAATCATCAAACCCGTTTTCTTTATATATTTATGTATTATTGCGAATATAAATCAAATTACTCGGGTTTAGGTATATTAATCATTCATATTTATGATATAAATCAAATTACTCAGTTGTAGATTTATTAATCATTGACAATTAGACAATCACAGACAATTAATCATTGTCACTGTCTTCTTCAATAACTGGTATCACGAATTCGTTTATACACAGTCATCTCAAAGTTTCTGACGATGAAAAAATTTTCACCAAGTAACGAGCGTGTGTCAAATAATTAATGATCGCAGCAGTGGCCCAAACACAGAGGCACCGCGTGTTCACAAATTTTCGTTTCACTCCCGAAATTTATGGGGGAAAGTATGGTGGGCCTCGGGCACCGATATTTGCCGTTCAGGCACCCGTTTCCCTCATGAACCAGATTTCTTTGTTTGAAAAGTGAGACCTGATGTTAGCCGCCGTGATGCGTGGAGAACAAGCAGTGTTTAGAGACATTTTGAAAGTGACATAAATTACAATTTTCTACGGTGATGGAGCAAAAATAACACGATGAAGGGCATTGAAATAAAAGATGCAATTAAGAGATTCCTTTTAAAGACGAACCTGATAATTTGGCATTTAAAAACCCCAAATTATGACGCAACCGCCCAAATCATTGGTTTAAGCGGGTGTTAAAAGCCCATCCCTTCTTTCCCCCGCGGGTATTCCAATGAGTTTGGTATGATCGATGATTTCAATAAGATATCCAGTTAGTTTGGGGTTTTTAATCGTTAAATATAAAAAAGTTCTTTCCCGTCCGTTTGGCCCGAATTTGAAAAATTTAAACTGATATTTTTTAATTTTTAAATCGTCCCATTATTAAAAATATGAAAATAAGAATGTTATGTGAATTTCCGAAAAAAAATTTTAGAATCTGCAATTACAGTAAATAAAATTTTAATCTTTTTTTAATTGTTTTCATTTGAATTTCCAAAAAAGGTTTCAAAAAAACCTTCAAATCCAACTTTTTTTCCTAATCTTTAGCCTGATACATGCAAAAAAAGTGAAGATGGTGGGAAAAATTTTCAGGGGAATTTTGGGGGAAACTATTAAAAAAAAATTTTTACTTTCGTCAATGCAAATTTTAAATTAAGTTTATAAATTTATACATGGTTTTAAGAAATTACTAATATTTTCAATTTTATATGAAGTCTCATTGTACAAAATACTGAATTTGTTATGATTAACCCAGCCTTAATTACTGGATGCCATGCCGTGTTTTTTAAACGGACTGATGTTCCCCATTGAAAAGGGGAAAAATAATTATCAAAATTCAAAAAAAATATAAATTAAGATTAAGCAATTCAAATTTAAATTAAAAATAAGAAAAAAAGTCTACTCTACCCGGAGAACACCCCACACCCCATTCTCTCCCCTTTTTTCCATTTCTTTGCCTTAAGTATCTTTTCCCAAGTCCCGCCCTGTCTTCGTCACTATTTCTATATGTCTCCTTGTAATTGATAACAATAAAATACTCCCTTGTCAATACAAACTAGTATTACGAACGTTTTTGGGGCGGAGGAACACCCTGAAATTCAATCCGTAGAATTTTAAAAATTGTTTAATTTACCGTTGCAGATTGACAGGCCCCGAAGGGGGGTGAATCGAAAGCACCAACCCGAAAAAAATTTAAAAAATGATCAAGAGATCTCATCTTTTCTTTGAGGACTTGCCCCAAAAATTTTTGTTTCTAAAAAACATACTTTGGTTATTTAAGGTGGTTATATATATATATATATAATATATATATATATATATATATATATATATATATATTAAAAACTGAGTTTTTGATTGAAAATATTTAGACGCGTTTTTGTAAGCAAATACTTCGAAATTTTTAAGTACAGTTCGTCACATCTCCCCGAAATTCTCTTGCTTAGAGACCTCATTTATAAAGACTAGTTCCGTGTCAGAGCCGCAAAAGTTATGCATACTACGGAAATAATATAAGAGACGATATTGAAACATTACTTGATGTTTTTTGTAGTGTCCGTGTAAGGTATACCCAAGAGGGTTTTAGCTTTTATTTCCACTGGGGACGGAAATTTCAGCATTTGCAAAAGCATTGCTTTGATACGTTGCACATAAATAAAATTATATTGTTTGGAAAAATTCACTACCATGGTATATTTGGCAACAATGAAAGATGTTCGAACATTGTTTTTCAAACGTCCGTTAACTGTGGGGTGCTGGGGTCCTTCGCAAAAACAAAAGGGATTTCCATCCAGAACGGCCACCTTTACACAAAGAATTCATCAAATGTACGTTTTGAATCAACAAACTTAATATCAAATGAAAACAAATTATACAAATATCATAAACAATGGATTGAATATCGTCAATAATTGATCAAACATGTGTAGTTTCAAACGGAAATTATAAAAATTTGTTGAGCGGACGATGACAGAATATTGATTTTCTGGGCTCTTTGACGCGCAGCGCCAGAGAGTGTCACCCAGCTGTTGGCCCGGGGCCGATGTCCCGTGTTGAATCAACAATGAGTAAACGCATTGAACCAGTAATACAGCCAAGAGCGTTGTGCAAACCGGAAGGACCTGAAACGGAGAGGCCGTTGACGCTCTTTTTTTCTTTTTTTGGGTTTCTTAATCATATTTACAAAATTCGAATATTGAATGCCATTAAAAGTAAAATATATATTCCTAAGATATGAAATCTTTGTCGATGATGTGAGGCTGTTGCAACCGTGCAAGCTCAGCACGAGCCGCCACTATAGCTAGTCATAGTTACATGGTCATACTATAAGAAATCAGTTAATCTGACAATGAAACCTTATTTTGGCTATATTGCATTCAAACAACGTTTTTGTATAACATAATTAACATAACAACAATTCCTGAATTACTTTCTGTGACATAGCTATTTCCCAAAGAAGCAAAAAGGAAAATTGTCTGCGATGCTGAATTTGGCCTAAATTTTAAACATATAAAAGGAAAATTTGGTTTAACTTAGCCTACAAATACATAACTTTTATGGAACCACATTTAATATGGGGAGGGGTTGTGGGGTTTTCTCTGCGCGGGCCTCGTTTCAAATCATCCCCGTTGCCACTTTGGTTTTTTATCTGAGCGAGATGAAGGGGCAAGAGGTGGAGGAAAAAGAGGTTCATGAAATTGAAAGCAACTCTTGGGGTCATTGACCCATGCTCCCCCTTTAGGAACTATAAAACTTCAGATGTGCTCCAAAAGCTCATCAGAGCCTAATATATCGCTGCTTATTATCTTCTCAACGTCACGCCCTCTTGGTTTTGGGGTTTCAATTCACAGCTGCTGGGGTTTTTGGCTGCAGGCCCTGAAGCCGTGACATGTAATTACTGGAAAATCGTAATTAGTGCATCGCTCCTAGATATCCCTCCTCGTCTTCTCCACCTCGAGCAAGGACTTTATGCATGTGACAGTGAAGAGAAGTTTCAATTCGCGATTATAGGTTTCCGTGCATTGGGGAGTGGTTCCCACTGAGTCTCTGTGAAGGAGCGATATTGCTGGCAACTATAAGCATTACCTTAGTGCATTTCTGTGGAGAATTGCGTTCCTCTGAACGTTCAATAAACCTTGATTTCACTTTCTCCCCTAATTTTTTAAAACGGGGAATAGGGTTATGTAATGCCGGAAAATCGATTTACCAACGAAAATACACGTTTTGGGATCCACTGATACCGAAAAAATGTTTTTTTTTTAACGTCCGTCCGTGAGGCCAGAGGCCTTAAAGAAATTGTCATCACATTATAATCGATATTAGATCGATATTATCGGGTTAGGTATTTTTGGACATTCTATTAAAATTTTGCCGGATCGGAGTCTATCGATACTACCCCATTTGTTCAGGGACGTTTAGAATCTGCAACTACATATGTAAAATTTTAACGAATTACTTGATATTCTATGCGATTAAATTGCATGGATGCATCTGTCTGTTCGATAATAAAGTTAAATAATATTGCAAGGAGTGTTGAAATTTGGGGCCAATCCTGTGTTTTTTTCTGGGGGAACCCCGGGGGTTTTCGAAGAGTAAAATGTTTTTCTAATATTTATTGTGACTATCAAGGAAAGAGAAAAGCTAACTGACAAGGAAGGATAACGTCAAATGTTTTAAAGAATTGTGAATTAAAGTTGTGAATTGTGAAAGAATTGTTTTTAAAGAAGTGTGAATTGTTAAAATTCTCATAACACTAAATTAAAATTTGTTTCAAAAAATCAATTCAATGCTTTTTTTTTTTGTTAGAAAAATTGTTTATTAAAATTCCCATCAATTTTAAACAAATAAAATGTTTCATTAACAACTTTCCTTCTTAATATGGAAATGGAAAGATAGGGAAAGGGTGTGCTTTAACGAGAATGCCATAATTCTCGCACGGGTACCATAGTATCCTATAAAACGATTATTATTCTACACTGACGTTGAATATTTGCTTCCCTTTGGGTTGCCCCGCCCCCATACAAAAAAGGGCGTCCGGGTGGGAATAAACAGCGACCCCATCGCCTGGGTGCCGGGGGCCCCCCGTTGCCGACGTTGAGGGCATCCCTGCTTTTTCGTTTGGACGGCCCCAGATCGCCGGGAAGTCATTTTTGCCCGAATAAACAGACGTGTTGAATGACACTACATTTTTCTCGACGGGTGAGGCCGAAGGGCTCCACCCATAAAGGGCGCACACACGGACGCTAGGGAGAAACGCCGACCCATCCGATGGCCCCTGCAACGTCGCTCTGCGAGAGGGCTGTGCTCGCCGAGGTGCCCGATGACACGTGCCGATGCCCGTGGGGAAAGGGCCCCATCCACAATGAAAAATTAAAGAAACGTAAGTAGCCGCCGAACCTACTAATGAGTTTAAAACGACACCATTACAATGATTGACGTAACCAGATGTAAGTCCAGTTCACAAGCTCCCAAACTTTAGTTAAGTTTTGCGGGAAATTTTACCGACCACCAATCAAAGGCAGGGGGAAGATTGATTTGATTGTGTAGGGGGAGTTTTGGTTTCATTGTTATTATAATGAAAAAACGGGTTTTCGAACAGTTTAAAGGGGTAAATGAAGAATTTGAAATTTTTTTTGACTTTTAAATTTTACATGGGAATAAACAAATTTTGTTCGACAAATTACTCGTAATTTTGGAGAGAAATCCTTTTTATCGGAAGGAAAAAAGCGGCAATTTAGGGAAATATGGAAGATCCTTCCTCCGTGCTACAAACGAATCCATCAAGTTTCAGGACGTTGAAATCTGATTGGTTCAGGCGAAACGTACGTTTGAGATTACGTTGCAAAGAATGCTTTTTAGGGTAAATTTTCGGGCCGTTTAAACATTACGTTACGTTTAAAATTTCTTTTTTCCCAAGGAAGAGCATACCAAACTGTGTCTGGTAAAAAAAGAAAAGGGGGGGGCCCCCCTGATTTCTTGTTAATTTCCCTTTTTTGGGGCAAAAATTTTAGTTGTGTACAAGGTTTCCTAAAACCGTTGAAATTTGTGTTTGCCGAAATAGACAAAGAGAAATAGAATTTTCTAGTTTCTATTGCCATTTGTTATTTTTATCGTAAACATTTGATGGCAATTAAAACCTTGAAATTTGTGTTTGCCAACTCAACCTTCATCTATTTGTGAGTAAACCTATGCTATCTATGAACTGACAACATAATATTGTTCTCAAGTATTTGTTTATTGACGGACTCTCTTGTTATATTATACAAATAATACGCCGCATTGACATATTTCACTGCAACAACTGCTGCGCCCCCAAGTCGTTTGAACGTCATTGCTTTGACGGGGTAATTTTATGTTTCAATATTTTACCGAACCCCGTTAGCGGATAACTTTATGGGGAACTGGAGATGGTAAGAGGGTCGTTATAGGCGATTACCACCACAAACTCGCTTATCTGATTGAAATGGGAAAATTTTCACCAGCCCAAAGAATTCCTTATCAGTCTACCATTCAGTGAATCAACAACGCAGATGTAGAAAATCCCCAGAAGGCAACTGATATGCAACTACCGCGCCTTTAATTGTCTCTGTAGTTATAATCATTAAAACGTGATAATAACTAAATCGCAAATGACAAAATCCAACTACGATTTTCATCACCCATTAACTTCGAATTAAAAGGGAGAATAATAGAGTCCTACTTGGGCATTGCTAGAAACGAGATAAATAGGACACACTTTCTTCAGATAAAACCTCAACTTAGTAATTTTTTTAAAAATTTTATTTATTTATTTATTTATTTATTTTTGGAGGATAGAAATTTGATTTCTCCCTTCTAATTAAATGTTTGGGGCATGGTTCCCAACTTCATCACATATATTATGATACAAATCTAAAAAACGTTTCATTAATTTGGCAATCAAAGTTAGAGGCATCATTATGTGGTCACTGACCATTATTCTTTATTTTCTACTTCTCATTCAAATTCTTAGTATCCTTTGCACCTTGTTCTTCTAATTCTTCAAATTCTAAGTATCCTTTGAACGATATAGTGTAAAAAAGGGAAAGTAATTTTAAAAAAAAAATGTATATGGGGGATTGAATCAAAAAAATCAAATTGGTGGTAATGATATAAATTTTATTTAAAAATGAGTCGCCCAAATTTAGCACCCCGGGCTTAAGTTATTGCAATGCAGTTTTTGCAGATGTGCATGAGGGAAAATGGGGCTAGTTCACACATACGAGTATATTTATTTCCATTTTATCACGTGTATTTTACGGGTATTAAATAACTTTCTTTTTAAATGAAATATACATTTTTTTTGTTTTACAGACAGCGTAAAAGACAACTATGATACACATATTATGATATTTTAGATAAGCATTTTTACGAGTTATTTTTATTTTTGCGACTCGATATTTAAGGGATATTCTAACGCCCCTAGTGCTCGTTAGCAGGGAAAGTCCTGTGGAACCTCGGGTGATGGATTCAAAATATCCATTAAATACTAGTCACAAAACAACTACAAACAAACAAGGGGTAACCCCGGATAAGACAGTAAAAAAATCCCCTAATCCACGTGACATACGAGTGGTTACATTATAATTCTAACATAAAAATTACATTTTTGAAATGTTTCTCGCCCTTCCACGACCCAAACCCCCTTCACAAAAAATGTTTTTTAATTTTGTTTTGTTTTTAAATTATATCATCTGACAAAAAAAAATTTTAAAAAATAAACATTATAACAAAAAATATTTTTTATATTTTCTCAGACCCAAATTTAAACACAAAAAAATAACGAAAATAATTTTTATTGGGTGTTAAAACCATTGAACAGGCTCAAAAAAATCTCAGATATTCCTCTTAAAAATACAAATTGCTGTGAATTTTTTTAGATTTTTTCGTCAGCTGGGCCATAGGTAAACAAAAAAAACCATTTCCCTGCCTTTAAATCACCTTCACTTTAAATATCCTTCGAGAATGACGGGTTTTCATTTATTTTTAATGTTTATTATACATTTTTTTTAAGTGTACCCCAAATAATATTTTTATTTTTGGGAAATTTAGTTACAAATTATAATTTTACATATTTCTAATCCTTTGCATAAGTATATGTTTGTATTGTATTGTTGCATAAGTATTTCTTTGTATTGTTATGAGTAATATTTGTTGATGTGTAATATCATGCGGAAAAACACGTCTGCTCCTCAATTAGATCATTCTCCTCAAATGTATATGTAATCTTGGTTAGATATGCATCGTTACTATACAGCAATAGTAGAACAGTACTTCAAGTTTTGTATATGGGCACAAAGTTCCAATGACGTACTGGCTGCGACGAAATTAGAAAGTAAATAAAAAACCTTTACGGGGATCTATGTTACTGAGACCAAACATTTTAAGAATTATAAGTAAAGTAAAGAAATAATAAAAAAAATAAAAATGGTCAGGTTTTTTTGGTGAAAATTTCTGGGGTAAATCAAATGAAAATAATAATTTTCAAAAAATAGTTGAAAGAATCAATTAACGCTGATTCTTAAAACCGGGAAAATGAATTGCAGGGATGAAATTGTAGCGAATGCGCATCGAGCGCAAATACGCTTTAGAAATCACCAAAGGATCTTTCTTTTCAACTCTTGTGAAACACTAATCTACCGAGCACTGGAAGTTAACTTCCCAAACCTTCGGGGTAAAAACCCGAACCTCAATTAGTCCTGGGGAGAATATTTACGTTTTATTGGTGTGTTTGTGCGCAAATTGCGACGTAATTACTCCTTAAGGATATGGGATGCGACGTTCATATCGATATTTCCAAAACACCCATGTTTCTATAAACACTTCGATATATTTAACACAGATATATGGCAGTCGATATTATCTTAACATCCTTGTTGAGCATTTATGCTTGCTGGCGGTCATTTTTAATTATAATACAAAATAAATTAATTCATATCTGAAAATTATTATAACATTCTTCCAGGCTAATGGGTAAAAAATCAAGTGTAAAAAATAAGTTAGTAATTTTTTCGTCGATGTTCGTAGATTATGTTTGTATTAAAATTTTATTTTTTGTTTAACCCCTTTTAAAAAACAGGAAGTGAAATGAAATGCTCTAAGGTACAACTTAGAGATAACCGGTTTTTAAAAATCGATTATTTTAGAGCAATGTATAATTACCATAGATGTTTTCGTTTAGAAGGTCGATGTTTGACCGATCGATCGTCCATGATTTGTTGTCGATAATACACCTTTACTACGGACGCATGATTGCATGAATTGGACTGATTACTTAAAGATTCCTAAAGCGCTTGAATGTAAATTGTGTAAATATAAATTGGGCAGTTTTGGACAAACGAATTTTGTCCGCCCTGTGCGCCTTTGACCCCCGCCCGGGGGCCCGGTTGCGTCTGTGGGAAAACCCGCAGCGCTGGGGGAAGGGGGGGTACCGCAGCCACGCGACCTCCGAAAAGGGAAAGGGCCTTTCTGGGTTCCCCCCCCCCACCCGGCGCCCGCGCCCCCGCTCCGCCCGCTTCGCCCGCCCCCCCGCCCCCGCCCTGCCCGCCCGCCCGCTCGCCCGCTCGCCCGCCCCGCTCCGCCCGCTGAGAAAAGCCCGATTTCCCCAAAAAGGGGGGCGGAAAAGAGATGGCCACCGGCTCCTGCAGCCGCGTTCCTCTTTCCCTGTTCTTGTGTCTCTCTTCTTTGGGGGCGGGGCGCGACCCCGCGTGGAGCGCGGCTGCGGCGGGGACTGCGCGAGACGTGCGCTCCGGCGCGGCTCTCCCTGCCCGACATATGGTCCTTTGTGCCGCCCGGGACCGCACTCCCCAGCAGAGAGGGCCCGGGCGGCTTCCTTCCTCAGCGGCGCCGAGATGTATGGTGCTGCGTAATGACATAGCAACAGGGAACACTGTCATTACGCTACCTAAATCCCAACAGATGAAACCTACGAGGCGTACTTTTTGGTTTTGCGGCGGGGCGAGGAGTGTGGTGGGGGGGGCGGGGGGGGAAGAGCGGGAAGCGCCTGTTCTTGCGACGCGAGATACCGCCCCCGGGACCTCACCCCCGAGATAAATTTAAAAGTTTAAAGGGGGAGAGCAGGGGGACGCGAGATCTTCAAATACGATTGTTTTTGCAACTATGCAGGAGGCAAATCGTATATGATCCCAGCAGATGACTCATACTTCCAAACCTGCCTCTGCGTCGACAGATACGTCTCTCGAACCTATTGAGATGAAAATTCAATACATTGATTATTTCGTGGTTCTCTGTGCGTTAACAGATATGGTCGTTAGTCCCGCAAGTGTTTTGAATGCTTTTTTAAAGACGAGAAGGGGAAAGTCCCGACGATGATGAGATCGGGACCATTTAGTCGGCTTGGAAAAAGCTGCAGCGAGAAGTGCAGTTTTGAATTTAAGCAAGCGTTTATCTGCGTTTAGGGCGCCGGCCCCGGGGGGTGTCGATGAATGCGGGGGGAGGAGCGGGTTGAAACGTCTGCGGGCGAGGGGGGGGAGGGGGACGGGGCGAAGGGAGGCAAAGGGGGTGCGAGGGCGGGGGGGGAAGGGAGGGCGGGGCGAGGGCGCGCGGGGAAGGGGGCGTGGGCGATGGGGCCGGAGGGGGGCGAGGGGGGAGGGGGGGGCGGGGCGAGAAGGCGGGGGGGGGGCGAGGGGGGAGGGCGGGGGGTGGCGAGGGGCGAGCACCCGGGGGGTGACGTGGGCGAGGGGAGGGGAGGGCGAAGGCGAGGCGGGGCAGGGAGGGGGAGGGGGGAGGGCGGGCGAGGCGAGGCGAGGGGGGAGGCGAGGGGGGGGAGGCGAGGGAGGGCGAGGCGAGGGGGGGGGGCGAGGGGCGAGGGGCCCGGGGGGGGCGAGGGGGGGGGGCGAGGGGGAGCCAGGGGGAGGGGGGAGGGGAGGCGTGGGGGGGGCGTGGGCGAGGGGGAGGGGGAGGGGGGGCGTGGGGGGAGGGGAGGGCGAGGGAGGGGAGGGGGAGGCGGGGCGTGGGCGGGCGAGGGGGGGGCGGGGGGAGGGGGGGGCGAGGGGAGGGGGGGAGGCGAGGGGGGAGGGGGAGGGGGGAGGCGAGGCGAGGGGGAGGCGAGGCGAGCCTAGGCGGGGCGAGGGCGGGGCGAGGGAGGCGTGGGCGGGGGGAGGGGGAGGCGAGGGCGAGGGGAGGCAGGCGAGGGGGGGGCGAGGGCGGGGGCGGGGCGGGGCGAGGGGCGAGGGGGGTGGGGGGGCGAGGCGGGGGGGGGCGAGGGGGAGGGCGAGGGGGGGGGCGAGGGGGAGGCGAAGGCGGGGCGGGGGGGGCGGGGGCGAGGGGGAGGGGGGAGGGGGCGGCGCGGTGACGGCGAGTGCGCGGCGGGCGGCGCCAAGAGGAAGAGGGCAACGCCCGCCGCGTGTGCGTACCTTTGTCGGAGGCCAATCACTGCATAATTTCCTGCGTCGCCGCTCTGCCGGAAGACGCTCGGCAGACCGCACCGCTCGCCCTACGCCCCCCCCCACCCACTCGCGGCGGAGGCCCGATTGAATGGGGCCGTCCGTTTTTAACTAAATGATTTTTTTAACGTATCTGCAAAACAAATGAAAAAAATGCAACTTATTTTCGGCGCCCCGAATTCAGTGGGGAAAATGTTTTCAAATGATCCCCATGTCGCGGCAGAAAGTATTATTCCTTCATGAAGGACACGATAAGGGATAAGAGCGCAAATTGACTGATTGACTTTTGGAAATAGATTTTATTGCATCGTAATATTTTTTTTAAAAACAAAACCCAAAAAAACCCTTTTCATAGTATTTAAAATTGTGTATGGAGGAGAATCAAGAATTATAAAAACCCATAGTATTCATTTTCCCCCCCGTTGACGCAAAAAGTTTTTAACGTTTTGACTAAATTAAAAAAACAAATAAAATATACTTTATTAATGAGTGTAGGTGTTACAGCCAAGAGGAGAATGCTGTCTCTCGCGCAATGTAATCCCGGGGCCCAGTTTTCCCCCGGCATCCCCTTTTTCACCAGCACCCCCGAGCAGGGGGAATTAGTCCCAACTGGTTTTTGACATGTGTGGTCGGGACCGGTGATATTTTTTGGAGAAGGATAAGGGAAAGGGAAAGGGGAAATCCGTCTCCAGTTTGCTAGGGTACTGCTCCAGAATTAATTTGATGGGAGGAACCACGTCAAATAACGAGATCAGCCGGCTGCCATAATTCTGCTCCAGATAGTGACTGAAGTCCACCTAATCACATATAGGTACGATATAGATGGTGGTGGAAATCTCCCACCGTCGGGACTCATATTGAATCATTCTGAAATGACTTAGAAACGACCAATTGCTTACAACCGATCGATTGAGTATACCAGATATACTGGTTTCACTCAGGTCTATCATTCCTGGACCAAAGAAAATAGCATTATTTTCATTACTCAGCGTGTATATCTCTGAAACGAAGAAAGTATAGCTCTTATTGAACCAAACCTTTCTAATCCTGACTACAACTACTGACTTATCGACAACTAGCTTTCCTCCTCATGCTTTTGATTTCGTTAGTCGTAAATATTGGCCTTAAATAAAAAACATCGATTCTTTCAATAGCTTACAACCGACCAGACATTCTAATTTCACTCGTGTCTATCATTCCTGAATGAAAAAAAGAGCATTATTTTCATGACTCAGCGTGTATATCTCTGATACGAAGAAAGAAGAACTGCTATTGCATAAAATCCTTCCAATTAGATTTAAACACTGACTTACCACAACAATTTTCCTTTTGCTTAGAATTCTGCCCAGCTGGTGAAGTTTAGGATTGGAACTTTTCTAACCTAGAACTTTCGTAATCAATTTTGTGAATGACTAATAACAGATGGGTCAAATAAATATTTTTTCGTCTTCATATTATCTTTAGAGAACCTTTTTAGAGCTTAACAATATTTGTCATTGTTCACCCTGAGAATTGCGTAGTACGTCGGGATTCAATTATTAAACCATCCATATTTATTAACATAATTTCTTTCAATATCCTAAGGTATGATTTACCTCAGTATCTAAAGAGATGGGATGATAATTTTTTTTCCACCCTGATACGATTTTTTTGAAACCCCATCCAAAAAAGCAAAAAGAAATCTATCTATATTTGAAGGTGGGGAAAATGAAATTTCTTTGGGCCTCATGTTTCTTTCTCCTACCAAAGAACTCCCTTTTTTGGGTTACTTTTTTTAAACTTTTTGAATCTGGGGTCAGCTGGGGGAAACTGAACAGAAGGATGTTTTAGTAGAAGGAAGTAGGCACTTTCTCTTTTTGCTTAATTTAAGGGGGAAAAAGGTGTGCTTTCAAAATTAAGATTTTCCTTTTTTAAATGATGCTAATGAAACTGGCGTGGGAATTAAGAGTACTTTTTTGGTTTTAGGACTTCTGCCTGGGGAAGGGGTGTGTTGTTGAAACAACGGTTTTGCAATGCAACTACTTGTTTTTATTCATACATTAAGTATTAAAAGCATTTAATACTACATGTGTCGTTTGGGAAAGGAGAGAGAAGCTACATTTGATGCTCAAATATAAATCAAGAGACTATTTTAGTTTTGAACACTGAATCACGAAAAACTCGAGCATGACGGCTTACATAACAAAAAAATTAAGAATGTTTGTTGGGGGAAATAACGGGAAATTCGCAAAACGACCCTCTTTTAAAATTAGCATTTTTATCTTGTGTAAAAAAGGGATGAGAGCGTTATTCGTGTAATTATAAGTGCATATTTGGCATATTTCGTTAAAATAGAAACCAAGGAAAGGGAGCGGATTTCTATAATTTTGGATATTTTTGTCCGTTACTTCAGTGGAGAGCTAAGTTAAGTTTCTTGACATTTGGTTACAAAATAATGCTAATATATTAGACCTATGTTTCAAACTATTCATCTTTTCAAAAAACTATTTGTGGAAATTATTTGAAAGATCATTTCACTTTAGAGTATTTCTTTACGGCATATTTTTTTAAACCAGTCAGAAGAAATACAAAAAAATGGATGATTCAACTTATTATTTTAGCAGATTTGCTTTAAACATAAAACAATTAAAAGTAAACTGCGCATCCCGGGGATCCCCCAAAATTACGTGGGGCGGGATTTAATTGCTGGGTTAACCGTCTGTCCCCCAAGTCCTCGGCCCGCTGGAAGGGGCTTCGCCCCTTTGTCAGCGCCCTTCCTTCTCCCCCAAACCTCCGTCCCCCCCTCCCTGGCAACAAAATGTTCCGTTGTCGCGGGTTTTTCCGGGGCGCGTTCGGTTCCATTCGGTGGCAGCCCTGTAATGGGTTCGCGGTGGGTGCCAAGCACGGGCTTTTTTTTTTGCCGGCGGGGCGACCGGGGGGGGAGGTGAGACCACACAATTGCCTTAAAAAGACCCCTCGACGCCTTCGGACACGGGCGCCCCACCCGCCCCCATTTCCCCCCCTTTCCTACGCTGCGTCCTGTCGCGGGGCCCCGCCCCGGCCACGCTCGGCCACGCCCCGACCAGGCCCCAGCCATGCCCTCAAACCCCTTTCCCAAAACGCTTCATGCCCGGCCCCCCCCCCGCGCCCCTGAAAGCCCTCCCCCGAACGCCCCCCCCGAAAGCCCTCCCGAAGCCCTCCCCAACGCCCTCCCCCAAAGCCCTCCCCCAAAGCCCTCCCCGAACGCCCTCCCCGAACGCCCTCCCCGAACGCCCTCCCCGAACGCCCTCCCCGAACGCCCTCCCCGAACGCCCTCCCCGAACGCCCTCCCCGAACGCCCCCCCCGAAAGCCCCCCCCGAACGCCCCCCCGAAAGCCCCCCCCGGGAAAGCCCCCCCCGAAAGCCCTCCCCGAACGCCCCCCAACGCCCCCCCAACGCCCCTCCCCCCGAACGCCCTCCCCGAACGCCTCCCCAACGTCCCGGGCCCTCCCGAACGCCCTCCCGAACGCCCCCCCAACGCCCCCCCGAACGCGCTCACCGAACTGGCCCCCGGCCAGTCCCTTTCAGAATAATGCCTCTCGAAGCAGGGAATTGTCTGAACAGTCGACTGCACTGAGTTTGCGAAAGAAGTATTTTGCTGTCAGAAAGGTGAAAACGCATTACGTGAGACACCCCTGTTTCAACCGCACTGTTACTTTATATGGGATTCCGATTTATGCAGTGAATGAGAACGATCGTTACCAGCTTCAACAGCGTTATTAATTGATGAACCACGTAGAGATTGATAAAAGCAAAATTAGCATCTAAGTTTTTGTTGTTTTCAACCTCGGAGGTACAGCTTGCATTTAAAAAAATCAATAATGCCGACATGTATTAATAACGAACCAGATGAATTTTTGTTTAAGGGGGTTTGGCTTTTCATTATTTTATCTCATTACTACACTTGACAATTTGATGCATCCATAAAATTACTGTCACGAGAACGAATATAATGCAATCGATACCAGAACTGGTATATATAATAGTAAAATATACTTTTATTTATTAATTAATTAAGACGTTCACAGATAATGAAATTACATTTATGTCCAGAAGCAAGGCACATCTCAGCAATGGATCAGCGAAACTGGACGAAGAATCTGATCGAGATGGGGGTCATTGATCCAGAAACTGAGGTATAATACCTGCCACAAGTTGATTAGAATTACACACCACAAATGGTAAATAATACATTAAATATCATTGTTAAAATGAATATTCCTTTCCCTTTTTTAATGCCCTATAATTAATTGTATAGAAACAGTTATGCAACAGAAAATATTTTACTTCTGACTTTATCTTTTGTATCGATTTTAATCATTTAATATCATCTGGCAAACTAATGCACATATATGTGTGTTTTTGAGTATTATAGTTATAGGCATCGGGATTTTCTGAATATTCCCGCCCTAGAATAAATTATTTTTGACAATAATCATTGATTCAAGAGATAAGGTAATGGTAAAATTTCTAGAAGATCTCTTAACAAATATAAAAAACGAATCAGCTCTCTAATGTGATTGCTTACAATGAGTTCGAAATTAAACCAATGAACCTTAAAAATTGTTAGATTTCATTACGTAATATAATAGTAAACTAGTAATGCTATAAATGGCCCAGACTTTCTCGAACTACTTAGTTTTCTAATATCTTAGGCCTGGGCTAGCTTTACGGTCTTGCTCCATCCTCTTGCCTGGGCCCCATTTCCACCCCCAATATATTTTTTGGTTTTTCAGCTTTTGGGTTTCCCAATGAAATTGAAAATTACTTTTATAATACTGAAGAAGAATAAAACCTTGTTGTATACGGAATTTTCGTTGAAAAATCTGGAACCGGATTAAAAGAAATCGTTTTAACTACAGTTTAAAAGCGAAAATTTTGGGTCTTTTTTTAAAAAATCTTGAGTTTTGAAAATTTTTTTGAAGTCATTTAAAATTTCCCTTCAAAAAAGCAAAATAAAAAATCGCTGGAAAAGTGATACTGTAAATTTTTTCCCCCCTTGCTGCGCCAATGGATTTGGGGACGAGGGGGCCCGGGGATGGGAACAATGGTATTAGGAGAATTCCGGGGGTAGGAAAGGGATAAAATGGGACAGGGATTTTGCCGCGTGCAAAATTTGAATCCGGGGAATGGATGCCCAAAAACTGGCAACCGGGGCAGGGGGGCCGTGAAAAAACCCGGACGTTTCAGGTCATGGGTGGGAGCTATATAAAAGCAACGCAGAGCGCGGGGGGGGGTTTTCGAGCTGGGGAACCCCGGGGAAAGCACCTTGCGCCCGGGCGGTGCGGAGCCAGGAGGCCGACGGCAACCCTGTTGGGGCGCCGGGGATATTTTCCGGGGATCTAAATGCCGGAGCCAGTGCGGGGCAGGTTGCTGGAGGGGCGGGGACGAGTCAGATTATTTTTTAAGGGTCGCCCTGCGATAGGAAAACGTTACCAGGCTAAATAAAAAATTTACGATATTTGAAAAACCGCATATTTATCATTGAAGCTCGTGTTTTTTATTCCCAGTCCAAATTTTAAAAATAGGTATTTCAAAAAAAAATTTTAACAAAAAAAAAAAAAAAGGGTACAAAATATTAACTTTTATCTTAAAATTAAAAACAGCCTTTCAAAACTTGGGGAAAAATTTGGAGTCTTTTTGGACAAATGGCGTTTGAGCGTTTCTGAAAACGTGGAAGTTTGAGCTCGTTTACACAGATAAGTTTTGTTTTTCAAGAAGCTTTATCTAACATTTTTTAAAGCACATGTACTCTTAAATGCAATAATGGGAAGAAATCGCCGCAAGTAAATAAAAAGACGGATTTTATCAAAAATTACTTTTGTAATTTTGAAACATCAAAAGAATAAACAAAATATATGTTTTAAAAAAAAGTACATTTAGCACCATCACTACCAAAAGTTTAAAGAAAAAATTTGGAGCTGCTTTTGAATAAATCTTGTTTTTGTTATTCGATATTCGGATATTCGATATCTGGCCTCAGATATTCGGAATCAAAAATGACATGATTTAAAGAAGATAATTGAATTGATCCTCCTATTGTTGTTTGGTTTAATTAAGAAATAGTGAAAGCACCTTTGAAACCTTATTTCCGTTTCACAACCATTTTCAGCTCCTTGCATCCAAACATCAAAAATAATTAGAGTCGGCTTGGAGGAACCGCAACAATGCCTAGGACGCCGCTTTCAGACGTCAAAAGGCGCTTCTAGGAAGAGTCCGCGAGGCCGTCTGCGTTCCGCCTCTGGCGTCCTCCACCGTCTTTGGGGGCGGACGGAGGGGGGGGATCTGGGATCGCCGGGGAAACGGGCAGGAAGGGGGGGAAAGGGGGAGCGCAAAAGGGGGGGGGTCACGGGATCTGGGGGGGGGAAGGGGTGTGCGGCGATTGGCAGGGATGCGTGCGGGTCGAAGAAGCGGGAGGGGCGATAGGGATCGAGAACCGGGGTGGGGGCGTAGGAGGGTGAGGCGGGCAGGTGAGGGCGGAGGGTTTGGTAGAACGGGGGGAGGTGGGAGGGCCGCTCTTGTGTTCACCCTCGGTCTTCCTTGCCGTAAAAGAAGAAACCGAAGCGGGCCAAGAGAGCCGAGTCGAGTCGCCTCGCCTCGCCTCGCCTCGCCTCGTCCCGACCGAGAGGGCGGCCGCCGCGCGCCGTGCCAAGGGTTCTTTGTGGAGAAGGCTAAGATAGCTGCCGCCATACGACGCTTCAAAGGCTGCGCGCGGATATCAAAGCCGAGGGGGCGGGGCGGGGCGGGTGGAGGGGGAGGGTCGGCCGCCGATTTCGGAGGCGCGACGTGCTGAGAGGCAGAGAACGGGTCGACCGCCCCCCGCCCCCGCCCCTGCAGAGTTCCTTAAAGGCCTGCCTGCCGCCGCATCCAATGGCGGCGGGCGATTGCTGCTGATTTGCTGCGCGACCGACGTCGCTCACCTTCCCTCCTCTTTTGCATCGGAAGACGCCATGCGGCGCCTACGCGTGTGTTCCGCGACGCTTTGCGGATTTCTCTGGCTGCGGTTGAGATGTAATTACACTTCAGATCCTCGCCGGCTTCCGGAAATCAAACGCCCTACTATATATGTGACCAGCTGGTGAGTCAACGTTTTGCTGGAAATGAAAGAAAAAATGCTTCATTGGTTTAATCATTCTCCATTTGTGTTCAATCAAAGAAGTTAAAATCCTTTTGGATGTTGAGTAATAGGTAAACGTGTATTTACGAGAAATGGAAACATTCCATACAATAGGTCCCAATAAGATAATTCGAGGTTTCTGATCATTCGGTCGTAAACAACGTTATGTTGCTCTACGGTGAAATTTAGTGAGTTCAGCTCATTCAAAAAGAAAACTATCGTTGAACCATATAGCAGTAAAATAGTTATTTGCACTTCTTCCCCACACGCTATACACACAATTTTAAGTATTTTTTACGTTAAATAAGTAAATATCTAAATCCAGGACCACGAGTTTCCTGATATCCCTAAAATATCTGGAGGTTTTCTGAGCATGTCGCCTGTAAGGGAGGACAGCTTATAAGATTTTATCCACAACAGGTGTACCATGATCGATCTAGGTGATGATTGGATATTTGAAGCGTAACGTATTTGACGCGTTTCAATTTTGTTTCACGCGTGACTCCAAATGTTTGCTCGTATGGATTAAAGCATACTTACAAACATTGGCAAGGCCAATTTGCATTAAAATCTCTGAATTTTCGAAAATTATTGAATTATAATTCGACGAACTCATTATTGAGAAGAGACATTTTACTTAATGAAGTATATTTTTCAAAATCAGATTCAAATAATCACTTCATCACACACGAAGTCATTTATTTTACAAATAACAAGTAATGTGGAAGTTGAAGAAATTAATGCAATTTTTAAAAAGTGCAATTTCTCGAAAACTGCTCCAAGTTTCTTCACATTTTTTACCGATAGAACAAGGAACACTTAAAGGAACGTCTCAGGTCTCATTTTCATTGAACTCTCTGAATCTTCGAACATGGCAAATTTAAAATAGTACGAGAAGTAAGTGCTGTTGTAGCACTTTTTTCTGTTGTCAGAAAGTATGCTTCCCTAGATCGTGCATGAAATTTCTAATGTCGAATAATGTAAATATGATTTGCATTATAATGCGTATCTTGCATACTTTGTCTTTTTTCTTTAGCACCATATCCCGGAAAATCCCTAATGTGAATCTGAATTAATCATGCTACTCAAGAGGAAAATTACGATTGTTTCGAGCATTACGTGCCGTCGAAACCATATTGAAAATACGTAAAGGTGAACACAGTAACTTGATCAACAGGCCACAGAGTGAAATTCCGCTCTCATGGTGAGTCGATAGCTGCTGGGGGTTTCCGTTCTCTTCAAACCTGGCACTAAAGCTAATTATTAAATTATTTACTCGCAGATATTACTTTGTGGAATTAAAATTCATTATCACTACTCTCCGAAAGTATTATTGAGCGGTATAAGCGTAAAGATCCGGATGAATGTGCTGAACCAAACAATTACGAGACATTTGCTATGATGGCTTAATAACGTTTGAGCGGATATTTTAACGCATATTTTCGAAATACTTTCTGCATAAATGCACACATATTTAAGAAATTATTAGTGCATATAAATGCGGTCCCAATCGTGAATGGTTCTTATATCCAGCTACTGACTGACGCGGCTGGAGATGAATGAAGACTCAACACAAGCTATACCGGGACGAGCTTTCAAAAGGAAACAACCAACGTATATCTCCCCGATTAATAAATTTAGTATTGTATATGTTCATTACAGTGAACAAAGTGGCCTGGGACCTATGGTGGCGCGTGAGATGAGAAAGACTCTTGGTGAGTTTCGACGCGCCACTCGCTGGAGCGAGATGCAAAGAGAAGGCGGCGTAGGGAAGCATAGCAGTGAAGGTGGGGCGGAGAAGGTGGGGCGCGGAAGGGGAAGGGGCCGTGGGGAAAGCGGGAGGAGGAGGGGAGGGGAAGCGGAGGGGGTAGCTGCAAGGAAGGCGGAGGAGGTAGGTGTGTGGAAGACGGAGCAGGGAATGTGGGTTGGGAGCGGAACGGAGGGGAAGGGGAAGCTGAGGGGGAAGGCAGGGCCAGGAAGGCGGAACGGGAAGGCGGAAGCGGGAAGCGGGGGAACCTTCGGGGGAGGTAGGGCGGGAAGGCGGAGTGGGGCGGGAGCGGGGCGGAACAGGCAGGGCTGGAGCCGCGCCCTGAGGCGACAGCTGGGGCGGCGGTGGCATCCGCGGACAATGCGAGGGCCCCCCAGTATTTCCGCCGCCCCGCGCTGACAATATCCAGTGGCCGGTCCGACCCCGACGGGGGGTGGGGCGGATGCGGGCGGAAATCCTCGGGGCGCCCACGTGGCCCCTATGGATTCTATGAATGAAGGCCCTATTCTGATGGCAATGCGTAGGGTCGTAGTAAATTGATGTAAATGTTTGTAAGCGTCAGCCTGCCCCAGGCTTACACATCCGTCGCAGTGTCGTCCTTTCTATCTTCCTTCAGTTCTCTAACTAATATGTATGTGTATTTTCACGGCAAGTAGGGAAACGTACGGGAACACACATAAGGTCTTAACACATTCCGGTCGCTGCCCGTAGAATCTACGGGCGCCGACTGGTCGCCTTAAATTACGACGGGCGAAGAATCTTGCCATATCATGCCATTTTGTATTCGCTGTGTATTCATGGAGATTTCTACATAAATAAAGTACTTAAAAACACCACTAGATTTCGTTTGCTGACATTTAAGCTACTGTATTTAAGCTTTGAAATAGATCTGTACTCTGCATATACTATACATGTACTCTGCAGGGACGCCTAAGAACGCTCTTCAAAATTACCACCTCAAGGGCAATTATTGCAATGTTTTCATCATTACTGCAGTATACACTGTTGTACTGTTATATGTAATATTCTAGTATTAACAGAATTGTAAAATTTAATTAAATAAACATTTTAAACTTTTTTGGAACTCAATGACTTGCGTTATTTATTTTGAAAAAACGTTTAAACTCTTAACGTAAACATAAAAGTAGGACCTTTATATAAAAGTAAAAGATTGTTTCTATAGAATAAAAAAAATGATGTTTATTAGTTTAGAAGATATGACCCTTCAAATATACCCCAATATCTTGCGACCTGTGGTGGAAAAAAGGGGTGCTATGGCTACGACCTGAATGTGTTAAATAACATTTTATTTAACATTTCATCATCATCAATGCCTTTTTAATTGTTTCATTTTCAATTCGAGAATCCAACTTTACGAATTGAACCACAGTATCGAACATTCAAGAATACCATATGCTTTCCTCTCCGCTTCGCGCATCCTTCCCCATTCACCTGTTCACGTACGCGGAATGCGAGCTGTCACTCGTGGCAGAGAGATGGAGAACCACTTCAGATTCTTCGCGCGTAACGCAATTGTGTCCTATTGTTTCATATCAGATTAACAGTTGCAAAAAATGCTTTGTTTTGAGTTACGTTGAGGTAAAGTAGGAACATTTCCAGTTTAGATTGTTATTTATAATAAATTTTGCAGTACTCTTGAGTTTAGATCGTTGATGAGACAAAATAAAACTTTAAATGGTGGTATTTTTTTATCATTTCTTTCATGAACGGCCATCATATTTGAGAAATGGATCGTTTTCGAAGTTCCCTGAAAAGGCAACAGGAAAAAGTCTGGGTGTTGTACTTTTTTTTTGCTTAAAAAGTATTTGCGAGCAAAATTGATGTTGACAAATCTAAGTGTTCGGCGACTCAATGTCCATTCTTCTGTCCGTCTGTCACGATTAGTCCACTTCCGGTCCACAAGAGACAAATGTCATGTAACTCGCCTGGGTCTCTTAATGGGGAACATATTATCTTTATGTGATCCGTACAGAAAAGTCTCAAACGTGTTTTTGTTTTAAGGAACTGAAACGCATTTTGATTGACTTATTACACCTACGGACGTGATCAATAACTCATTCAATTCTCGTCAACAAGACAAATCAATTTGCACAATTCCTAACCGGTTACTTCCTGAATAGTTTGGAGGAATTCTAGAAACGCATGTGTTTTTTATGTTTTCAATGCACCTATGAGTACATTGGCAAAACTACTCTTTCTATCATTTACATAAAACTATCTGACTTGTGTCATCAAATTGACAATAATGAAACCTACTTTTTTATGAAACAAACGTTTTCAAGGTTTTTATCGATACTTTTTTCATATAACTTTCTATTCAAGCAAATGGAGGAGCACGGCAAATGTAATTTGTTTAAAATTTATTTTTATTATGAACTAGCACAGCAGAAATAAAAATATTTTAATATGAACACACCGGAGGCGTCATTAAAAAAGGATAATTTCCAAATCACATTAAAACTGTAATTTTGTAATTTTCTACCATTTGTCTGCACCAAAGATTATTCTAAACAACAATACCAGTGCATCCTTTCGTCTCTGAAAGTACGGAAGTTGAACAGTCCTTGCCGGGAGAGGTGGCTCTGGGCATCGTCTCATGTCGCTGCTATGCCTCTGACCGGGGGGTCCTGGGGTTCCGATCCCGACTGTAGTAGGATTTTCAACACTAGCCAGATAGCTAGGTCGAGTTCTGTCGCTGTCTGCAGGAGAATCCTACAGGCCGGTTGCTGTTATCTGTAGTTTTCCCTGTTTTTTTTCGATCAATACCCGGCGAATACCGGAAGAGTACCCTACCACACAGGCCAAGGACCCCGCGCGATATTTCCTTGCCATTTCTTGACCTATCCACACCCCTTACTCACACTTGCTAATGACAATCTGGAAACGCCTCATAACTTCGAAGAAAGATTTCCATTCGTACCTACTGGCTCAGGTGGCTCTGGGCAATGATGTCAATCCAATGCCTCTGACCGGGAGGTCCTAGGGTTTGAGTTCCGACGGGGCAGTGGCGGGATTTCCGATGGTGTCTGGAGGAGTTCTGTAGCGACCGGCTGATGACCGGTAGATTTCCGTGTTTTTTTTTTCGATCATCACCAGGCGAATACCAGAGCAGTACCCTACCAAACGGGCCACAGACAGCCAGAGACCTTTCTTTCCCATTCCCTGTCCTCTCCTCACCGTTTATGTACACGCATACACACACACGTACAACACTACCACACATGCCGGGAGACCGGTCGGGAGCTCCGAGCTTGTCCAGGCTAGCGCAGTGCTCCGCTGGTGGGAGATACCTAATTGAGAAAACCACTGCTAGCCGACTGTAGGTCGGCGCCGGATTTCGCCATTCAGCGGAACAATATCACCGCTACCTCACGACCAAAAACATGTACTTCGCTTACTTAATGACCGCAGTTACCCCACTAAGAATCACTAGTAATAAAAAAATCAATCAATCAACAATCCTTGCAATCACGATAGGTCCGAAAACTGCTAGGTGTACGTCCGTTGACACATTTTACAGCCCTTGCATTTTCTGTTCTTATCACTCTGAAGGCGATCATGCAATTACAGTGTTTTCCCATTCAATCATATTTAGTGATACATATATCCAAGAAGAGGATATTCTATTAAGCAGGCTGTTTTATTTCTGCAATGTAATACGATGTCTGGTTTGAGTATTTCGCTTTTCGGATATGCTATAAATACCTCCAAACAATTGGTATTACTTCAACTAGCACCAGCACTAGCAGCGACGCATTATTTAAACTGCTTCCAGATTCTGGGAAAAGTGAGTTTTCTTCATAAGAAAAACAAAATTTAGGAGTAGATACATATATTAATGTTCGCTTTGACCTAACGCTCAGTGACAAAAATGATTTCAATTAAGATCTGGTAAATTAACCATGATTAATATCTATTCATTTTCATATGTATATTGTCCTAATCCTTCATATCTACTACATTACTGCATTCCACTTCACATCACTTCTCTTTAATTCACTTACTTTCAAATTACTTCAAACAAAAATAAAACTATGATAATAGTATTTATAGAAAACCTATTTAAAAAATGAAGTGAGGTCTCAGATTTACGACATCTTAACTATCGACTCATTAAAAGTCCTTTGTTGTCAATACACAAATCAAGTAATTAAATATCATAAGTATAAGTGTGATTGCATAATTTGACACTGCATGACCATAAATAACTAAAAAAACTGTGTGTCATAACAGAATAGAAACAAGAAAGAATTACGCGCTACCAGGATTGTAGCAATTGATTTACCTGTGGATAATATGCGTCTTCTGAATAAATATCCATACTACAACTTTGATATCCCCACAACAATTTCATCAACTATCATAGTTTTATTTTTGTTTGAAGTAATTTGAAAGTAAGCGTATTAAAGAGAAGTGATGTGAAGTGGAATGCAGTAATGTAGTAGATAAGATATATGAAGGATTAGGACAATATACATATGAAAATAATTAGATATTAATTATGGTTAATGTCAAGATCGTGTCAAGAGCGAAGGAAATGAAAGCTAGAATGTTGGTAGCGGTCTCCCTTATAGTTTTTGGCGCGGAGCCTTGCTTGACACTAAATTACGCCCGGATTACAACAGAAAACGACCATTTCGCCCACACGAGGTAACACTGACAACTTCTTCAATACTTCAGGTAAACTAATAGTTCTTAAATAATTGTCTTTCAGAATTTTCCCTTGTGACAAGAGAGAAAGAGGCGGCAGGAATTTTGTTGTCAATCCGAATCTATTGCTCTCCCAAAACGCTGATGCTCTCCCAAAAACAAGCTATTTTGCAGACTCAATCTTGATTTGAGACGTGGAAAAAGATTTATAGATTTATCCTGTGGTAAAGCGGGTGGCTGGTAAGATAAAATAAGAGTAGAAACGGGAAGAAAGTTTAACAATCCAAGACTTTAGAGGTTGTAAGGATAATTCTTTTGAAATTTTGTCATTTATGATGTACCACGGACTTTTTAACACTCCTCTTAAGAATTTGTTTTGCAGTACATGCAGATTCTGAAGGTTGCTTTTACCGGAACCTCTCCATATTGGAGTGGGTCAGTGAAGGTCGTATAATGTATTTAAATATTATTAATGCTGAGTCTACTGATAAAGTAAATGATCTATTTATGTATAGACATAATTTTAATATTTTATATGCGTGTTATTAGTTATTGATGTTGTATGGTTTTTGCAGGTTAATTTAGTATCTATTTGAAGCAATTCGTTGAGCTGTGAGGAGAGCAGAGGCTGTGAAGCAGGCAGAGGGGAAAGCCACGGGGAGAGTGAGGGCGGGAGTGAGATGGGGAGTGAGATGGGGAGTGAGATGGGGAGTGAGATGGGGAGCGAGGGCGGGAGTGAGAGCGGGAGTGAGAGCGGGAGTGAGAGCGGGAGTGAGGGCGGGAGTGAGGGCGGAGTGAGGGCGGGAGTGAGGGCGGGAGTGAGGGCGGGAGTGAGGGCGGAGGAGGGCGGGGTGAGGGCGGGAGTGAGGGCGGGAGTGAGGGCGGAGTGAGATGGGGAGTGAGATGGGGAGTGAGATGGGGAGGAGGTGGGGGAGTGAGGGCGGGAGTGAGAGGCGGGAGTGAGGGCGGGAGTGAGGGCGGGAGGAGGGCGGGAGTGAGGGCGGGAGTGAGGGCGGGAGAGAGGGCGGGAGTGAGGGCGGGAGTGAGAGGGCGGGAGTGAGGAGCGCGAGTGAGGGCGCGAGTGAGAGCAGCGAGTGAGAGCGCGAGTGAGGGCGGGAGTGAGGGCGGAGTGAGGGCGGAGTGAGGGCGGGAGGGAGGCGGGAGTGAGGGCGGGAGTGAGGGCGGGAGTGAGGGCGGAGTGGGCAGGAGAGGCGATGGGAGCGAGGGGCGGGAGTGAGAGGGAGTGAGGCAGGAGTGAGGCGGAGTGAGGAGCGGGAGTGAGGGCGGGAGTGAGGGCGGGAGTGAGGGGGCAGGGGAGTGAGGGCGGGAGTGAGGGCGGAGTGAGGGCGGAGTGAGGGCGGGAGTGAGGGCGGGAGTGGGGCGGGAGTGAGGGGCGGGAGTGAGGGCGGGAGTGAGGGCGGGAGTGAGGGCGGGAGTGATGGCGGGAGTGAGGCGGAGTGAGGCGGGAGTGAGGGCGGGAGTGAGGGCGGGAGTGAGGGCGGGAGTGAGGGCGGGAGTGAGGGCGGGAGTGAGGGTGAGTGGGGGGGGAGGTGAGGGCGGGAGTGAGGGGGAGAGGGCGGGAGTGAGGGCGGGAGTGAGGGCGCGAGTGAGAGCGGGAGTGAGGGCGGGAATGAGGGCGGGAGTGAGGCGGGAGCGAGGGCGGGAGTGAGGGCGGGAGTGAGGGTGAAGTGGGGGTGGAGGTGATGGCGGAGGTGAGCGAGGGATCGGGCGGGTGTGAGTGCGGGGGTGAAGGTGTGCCCGAGGGAACGGGTGAGCGCGAGGACGTGGTGAGGGCAAGGTCGGCGGCATATGCAAATGTGGGGGTGGCAGCAGGAGCGAGGATGAAGCGGGGGCGGGGTGGGTGCGGGAGCAGGACGAGGGAGCAGATGGGGAGGGGAGACGGCGGGGGCGGGGGAGAACGCGTGCGCAAACCCGCCCTCGCAGGGGCTAATTGCGTTCAATGCTTAATAGGGCCCCGCCGAAATATCCGAGAGCCCGAGAAAGTTCCACCACGCATGTAATTGTTATTAAGTTATGCAAGTCTCGGTGCAGTTCCGTCTATAAACAATTTGCGCACCCATGCCCGCCACTGCTCTCCACTGCCGGCCGCCGCCCCCATCGCCAGTCGCCCGCCGGGCTCGCGGGGGCCTAATGCGGTAAATTGCGAAGCCCTAACAAGGGCGCGCATTGAAATTAAGTTGCGGTCATTAGGCGTGGAGCACACGCGCAGGGTGAGGCGAAGCTGGGGCGGGGGGGCGGAGGGGTGAGGTAGGGAAAGTGAGAGTGGCAAAGTACTTCCAAACCTGGGGTGGGGTCCAGGGCTTTGAAAAGCAGGTTGTGAGAATGTGATAGCAGAATCATCCACGTTGTCAAGATCTCCATTTCATGATCAGAATAGAGACAATGAACGACGACGGAGTTTCGGGAGAAAGGTACTGGGGTATCTCGGATTGTGGTTATGGTGATTCTCAAGGCATTCAAATGAACATAGAATTAAGAGGTCGGAACCGTTGAGCAAATGAGGTAAATTGCCAGTAATGTAGCCTGATGATGAAGTGAAGTCTAGTAGAAAATTAAGGCTGAAATAGTTGGGTTAAACCTGTATTAGTGAACGCAGTTAACACCATTTTCGTAGTTTCAACAAAATACAGTGTTTCGCTACTAAAATCGTTATGAGAAACTCAATGGCTGATTACCATAGCTCATTCTGAATAGAACCCTTGCCTAAAAATGTAATGTAAATTCTGTTCTATATGAATGAAACCTCTATTTTGTATGTGTGACATTGTCTATGATGAAAGTATTTTTTATATCTTTCGTCTGAAACACGTTCTGAGGATGATTTGCCTACACAAAGAAACTAAAGCGTTCACGCATGTCATAGTCGCGGGAAAGGTCACAAGCTTACTAGAGCTCGCGGGCACTGTGACTAGAAAAATTGGTGCGTGATTTAAAAGTAAGGGTTGTACAAATTCCTCTAGAGTAGCGGTACGTCACTGGATACCTGCCAGGCTTTTGAAGAAGTTACTTGACAATGTCACAAATTTAGCTATATTAATTCCCATTTTCTCTTTAAGGCATTTATCCATTTAAATGAAATAATACATCAGTTCGATTTCCAATTGCCAATTGCTGATAAAATAAAAAAAATTGAATCAACAGAATCTTGATTTTGTAATCCTCTTTACTTAAGAATGAACTTTCTACGTTAATGTTAGAAGATTTAAAAGACCAATATCCTTGTCTCTTAAAAGCAATGTGTATTCGTGAGGGAGAATTAACTCATAGAGACTTGCTAATTTATTTCAAATTGTTGTTAAATACAATAAATAACTGAATGATTCAATAACAACACAAAACGAAAAAAGTAATGAATTCACCATTCAAATATATTGCTGTCTCTTATGATGTATATATAAGAGAGAATGTCGTAGGAAAATAGACATCAAATTGTAATAAGTAGTTCAGAATATAAACATAATATAATTCTCGGTTATTTGATAGAAAAAATCTAGCAAACATACTTTCCAATGAAGCCACTATTCACGGCCCCCTGCCCCTTTAGCTTTCGCATGTTCACTCTATGTGAATTTTAAGGGGAAAGAGTGCGGAGTGAGGAGAAGTAGCCCATGGTCGTAGGAGCGCTGGACTCCATTGGCGGGCAAGTAGCTCGTGCAGGCGCGATTTGACATGTCTGCAATAGTAGAATGATTCCTTAGAGCAAGCTTGGCATCGCCAGGGCGCAGCGGGACAGGCAGAGCCCTCGGTGAGGAACAGAACACGTTATCAAATTCATAGGACACCACAATAGGTGGTTACGAGGACAAGACTACGTGAAGGAAGTTTTAATGGAAGTCCTTACAAATTACTTCCAGAAATTTCGAAAATATTTGTTTTCCGAAAAAGTTTGCTGATTCGAATTTCAAGACAAAATATCGAGGATTTTAATTTCAAATAATTTAACTTAATTTAAAATAAGCACATATATCATTTAATAAATGTCTCTTGAAATATTCCCTACGCCAGTGATAACAAGGTCTCCTACTGTTGGCAGCGGCACACTTCGTGGCAATGTCGCATGCTACGAGTTTCACTCGGCAATTAGCGTCGGGAAAGAAAACTATCAGTTGTTACCCTGCCTACTCTCAGAAGGCAGTGTATTAGAACTTTACAAGGTACTCGACGAAGCACAACTTCCAAACTTACTAGATTACGTTGCTCGAATAACATCTATGTATGGTAGCACAGATGTCTGTGAACAAGCATTTTTAATAATGTAATGGCTTAAAAACAAGCGTTCGATTAAGTATTCAGAATTTGAAAAATAGTAAACGAATTTGGCTCGTGGGATCTCTAGAACCTGACTTTATCGACGGAGAATCGAATGTAAATAACAAGATACGCACAGAAAAATGAAAATATAAATAAAAATAACAAACGTTTTAATTGACGTATCTAATTCCTCCCTAATCCAATTGCAGTGTAAGAGCCTACTGCTCTCCTGCGGCGAGGTCATCAGCTGCGTGGTGGGATGATTTCATCGTTTTTTTTATTTTTTTATTTATTTTACGTCAAAAAAACAGTTAAAAACTGCGTATGACGTGCTATGGGGAAAAGTGAATTGTGTGCACATTTTCAAAATTCTGTGATCCCTACACTAAGTCATATACTACTTAAATTTTGAATTTTGAAAGGGAGAAAAACAAAACAAAAATCGTTCTCCCCGTACCACGGATTCCCGCTCGTAGCATCGACCTTAACATTGACGAACGGATTGGTTGAGCCCAAATTGAAGGTTTTTGGTAAAATATGCGAACTCCTGCTTTCCGGCTATGAGAACACGTCATCGGTCCTCGAAATACAGTGCTTTGAAGGTCATTCACGTGTCTGTACGTGTCACGGCCCTCACAATCATCAAGACACTGAACGCCAACCGAGAGGTTACACAAACGTATCGGAGAGGAGGAGGGTTAGACGTAAAAATAGGTGGGCCCTAGTTAGAGGAGGCGCGGGTTGTAATGTGGGAGGCATTTAATAGTCCCGAGAGTTGTTCGTGCGGGCTGCGACCAGGGCAGCTTTGAACTGTTGCAGTTCATTATTTTTAATCCCCTAAACATGTAAATTCGTAAAAACTTTGAATGCGTTACTTCCCCTCGACGCTCACGTAGCCCAACTTAACGTAAATTAACGTTGCGATCCCTTTTCTTTATTTTAAGCGCATCACTAAAGTGTTTAAAACATTTTCCTGGCTAAATAACAAGGCACTCTACGGAGTGGCCAGCAGGCTCCGGTTTATTTTTTAATTTGCGCCTCCCGTGGATCTGTCGTTGGGCTTTGTCGGATTAAACAAGAAAAGGTGGAGTCGTTTCCGAGGATCTTTAAAGAGATTTTAATTGCCGAAGTAGAGGAAAATACGTTGGTCATAATGCCAATGTTCTTCGTGTACAAACCATAATTTTTACAGCGATCTCGACGAAATCCGAAAAAAAAACAATCACATTAAATTAATTAGAATTTGAAAGGATTCAGGGGGAGGTTATAGTCATCTGCAGTGAAAAAATATGAATTGTCGTTGGAATGTTGTTGGGTCTCTTTCTGAATACATTCACTTTTTTAATATAACGAGCCGGGGAGGAAGAAAATTATACCTTTTTCTTCAATTGTGATACGGAAGCTTTTTAAACATGTACTTGCCATTGGAAAATATTCGATATCTTTTTGCATGATACGTATCGCATCCGCGACACCATTTAAGATTGTACAAACTGTTGCAAAGTAATTGAGGGACAAACACCACACTCAATCCAAATGTTTGGAAAATGACCTTCAGGTTTTCGGTTACTACAGATGCAATCCCAAAACACGCCCTTCGTCAACATCGATGTGAACCCTCTATTTCTGAATATTTTTTCATTCTAAAGTTTTCACTTTTGTTATGGGACATAATAGATATTTGTAGAATTGAAGAAAATAGTGATAAAGGATTATCATATTTACATAAAGACCTTATCTAAGGGTATCAGCAAAAGACGGTTCTAGAACTCTTCCCACGGCACTGTTATACGCTGTTGTTCCACTCTGAACCTCCAACAAAAGGATCATGTAACATCGAGTTTGTGATCATTTAAGAACTTTGCAGTTCAGATGACATAAGAGAAGGTGTATTTACATGGAACCGATATTCATGAGCACTTTAGTACTTTCTGTAGACACGACGAGAAATCGCTTCTGGACGCGTCTGTTTTCAAGTCTAAGAAATTTGCATTTAACGGCTTTTCCCCATGCGAGACCGAATCGAATCCTGTTGGTTGCAGCGTAAGGACGTTCTCAGGGCAATAACTTCCACAAAATATTACGTACCTACCTGTAAGAACACCGGCATAAAACCAGACATATTTGTTCTGTAAATTATATGGCTCATAAAGAAAGGTAATTTAGACTGATAAGTTCAGGGTATCACCTTTACCTTCTTTCGTTCTTTCAACTGACAGGACCATAAGTTTTACAATTTATTGTAATAACATCCGTTCACTTAATGAGACGTACGGTACAGGTTTTCCATGTTCAAACATACAGCGGTTCTTCAGGTTGTGTACACTCCACGGATGAAAATGGCAAAACAATACATATGGACCTACCAACTACTATTAAAATACACAATAAGAGGAATGTTATGTCACCGAGATAAGAACATTGACTTAACACAGGCTGGTAATAAATAATATGATGGCATATAAGTTAATGACAGGGTATTCAACTTTCTACGCTACATTCAACTTCCCTTTCCCAGGGGTTGGAGCATATTGCATGGTCAGAATGAGGCACAAACAACAGCGTTCAGGAAAAGCGATCTCTGTTCTTTAATGTGATTCTGTACGTGAGGAGGAAAATGCTAATATTACACTCACGCTTTCGACGGTAACGAAGCCCTGTCACGCTCACTTTTATCTTTACGTCGGCAGCGTTGTACGTAAAGATAACAGTAATACTTCCAGCGCACTCGCATTTTTAATTTAATCAATCGAATTTTGTATGGATATTGCACGGAAGCAACGTTTAAAGACCTTTTATAACTAATTATGGTACCTAATGATTTTGTCTCTAACTCAAGATACACACGTAGCAAACGTACATAGGAAAAATTGCACAATATATAAAACAATGAAGTAAATAAAAGATAAAAAAAATTACACACAAGATTTTACTTCAATTATACATTTACAATAGGTAAATTATGTGATTGAGGTTTTTAGTCTGGAGATTGTCGTTTCATAGGACATTGAAATTCATTAAAAGTATATGAACCCTACCTGTAAATTACAGAAAATGCGAAAATACAGTTATTCATTCGCTACGTGTAACTATTACAAAACAAGCGATACCCAACAAATACTTTGGTTACAAAATAGTGTTTACGAATTCTGAATTTCTTGTAATTGAACGTCAATAGGAAACAGTTAATTGTTGTGAAAAGGAAATAGGAGAAAGGAAATTTTTCACAACGGATTTAACTACAACTTAATAGTGTTGATTGTTTTTTATCAGTCCAATCCCCTGCCTCCTAAAAATTTATTGCGGCCGTATTTCTACCCGCACGTCTCATGTACTGTAATGAGTAGCATGAGAAATATTTGAAGTACATCGCAATGTAGCTTCTCTGCCCGAAACAGATGCAAAGGTCACGTGAAAGGCCCGCGAGCGCCGTCCACTGCGACCGGAGCTGACTCGGGCGCGCAGAAGCTGCAGCCGCATGGCGTCGGGGAAGAGGAGGGCGAGGCGGGGGGCGGCGAGCTATTGACAAACTGGAATTAATGGAATGGAGGCGGCGCCGAGCGAGGGGCGGGGCGGCGGGTGGCCGGGAGGGGCGGGCGCGAGGCGGGGCGAGCCGTCTAAATACCCTTGTTAAGTACACAGCCCCAGGAACGAGTGCGCCGCCGTAGAATTTTATTCGAGCGTTAACCTATGCAAACACGGCGGCGCCGCGAACCACTAGCGGATTAGATCGGAGCGAACGGCCCTCCCCGCCACGCCCCGCCCCGCCACGCCCCGCTCCGCTGCGCTGCGACTTGCCGCCGTTGTCGCGCCCCGCCCCGCCCTCAACCTCACCCAAACGCCTCATCGTCCGCAGAGGGCTCTCGCGTTTGCCTCCAACATCGCCTGCCACGCCTCCCTCGCGTCCACGTCGCAGCCACTCCTCGCCACACCTCGCCACTCCCCAGCCACTACGTCCTCTGTCTACTCCCTGATCGGCCGTCCCGTCCCCACTGCGCGCGCAGCTCATTTCCACCTCCAGCCCAACCTTCCTTTGTGACTCCGCGGTCACCGTCTCGTCTCCCCCTGCCTCATCCCCTGCTTCTGAGCCTCTCGCTGACCTCTTACCGCGCGTCTCCAACCCCCGCACGCTCTACCGACCCCGCCCCGCTCGCCCCCCCTCTGCCCCTCCCACAGCCGCCCAGCTGCTCCCGCGGCAGGCCAGTTTGCCCATTAAGGCCTGACTCGCCCCAATAACCGCTGCCATTCATTATATCTCCCGCTCCGCTCCAAGCGAAACCTCGCCTCTCCTCGAGCAAGCACCCGGCCCCGCCCCCCCAGAACCCCGCCCATCTCCTCCGCCTCCGCCGGCCGCCGAAAGAGATCTTCTTTCCCTCGCCCATCTCCACTCCGCAGCTCACTCCCCGGGAATGACCAACTTTTCCCAGCTGCATGCTAATTTGATTTTATGCAGTGTTCGCCATTCATTACTTGAAATTAATTCGCTCATTAGCGCATTAACGCGCGGTTGATTTGTCGCGCGACCGGCGATCGCAGCGCGGGATTCTGAGTGCCCCTTCCCCTCCGCCCCCGCCTTTCCGACGCGCTCTTTTCGCACTCCGCTCTCTAAGTAATATATGGATCAAAGGTAATTACCTCTAATTACAAGCGCGGCGCGGTGTTCATGAAAGTATAATAGCGGAAGAGAGCGACCGAGGCGGTCGAGCACGCGTCCGTGTACGGCGGCTATGGCCGACAAGGTTCGCTAAAGGGTCATTGAAGAAATACATACACGCAATTGAGAGGGATCTCCTGCGTTAGCCCAGAGTCTGCATCGCCGCTGTCTCTGCAACGACTGTGAGCGCGAGAGCGTAGGGTTTCGGTCCCGACAGCGTCGGAGTGTCCAAACTATCTGTATAGCTTTGACGAATTCAGGCGTTGTCTGGAGGGGAATTTTAGTGATCGACTACTCTCATCGGTATTTTTGGTATACCTGGTTTCACCGATCAATACCTAACGACTGCTGGAGCAGTACATTCACAAACGGGATATTGATTCTTCCTTTCTCTTCCTTGCCCTATCCTCTTCCCTTACACACTCTTACGATTACATGCACTGCACTACTACATACATGCAGAGAAAAGTCGAGAGCTGAGTTTGATCCGACCAGGGCCTTGAGGGGACATACTTGTAAGGGAAATGTAATAATGCCGATGTGTAGGGGGGAATTCGCCGTTCAGAGGGGGAAAATATCGACACCTCCCGAGATACAACATTCACTACAATAACGGAATCGGCTGGGGTTTCGCCTCCCAGTATCTCGAGGCCACTCCTGCGAGAACTAGCTCAAAGATCACGAGTGATAGTGTAGTGCAGGATAGTGTGGTGTGAGTGTGTGTAAGGGGTGAAGATAGGGCAAGGAAAAAGATGAAAAAATACATAGTGCTTTAGCATTCGCTTAGTATCGAACCGACAAGCCAGGAAAAACTAGCGATCAGAGAACTAGGCTGCGAAAATTCTCTTCCATTCAGCGGCTATATTCAGTTAGTGTCGCGACTAAATTCTGTTAGTGTCGAAATCCGCCAACAGCCGCTCTAATCTTAGAACGTCGTGGTCAGTGTCGCTGCAGATAAAACGACAATGCCGACTCTGAGCTACCCTACCAGGTGTCACGTACGAAGAACTTGTTGGCAGCATTCCCTCCACGAACCTCGTCCTCGCAGAAATATCCATGAAGTATTGCGTAAGGCCCCGGAAGAAACGCATTTGCTCACGGGGTAGGATTGATTGACAGATTGACTGTTAGTGATTCGGGGCGCGTCAAATACTATGTACGTGTAGTGCGTGTTTATGCTCGAGAGGTGGCGGGGGTCTTCCCCGTAGGATGGCGAGATCTGGCGCCGACCTACTGTCGGCAAGTGGGGTTTTCCTCACCAGCGGGGCACCGACCTAGTCAACAAAAAATAACTTCTAAGCTTCTGGCCGGTCCCCCGGCATGTGTGGTGGTGTAGTGCATGTTAGTGTAAGTGTATGTAAAAGATGAAGACAGGAAGAGGTAGGAAAGATCGCGCACTGTTCCGTGACCTGTCTTGAAGGGTACTGCTCCGGCATTCGCCCGATGTTGATCGGAGAAACCACGGAAAACTACCGATCAGAGCAGCAGACTTCTAGAATTCTTCTCCAGACAGCGATTGAATTCGACGAAGCTGGCAAGCTAGTATCGAAAAACCCACCGCCGTGGCGGGTTCTCGAACCAAGGGCCTCCCGGTCAGAGTTACTGCTGGGACATCAGTTGATGCACTGAGCCACCTCCGGTGCACGGTAGGACGTTCCTGTTTTGGGCAAGCCTCGACTAGGCCCTCCTCCTTGTGCCTGTCCTCCCGCGGCTGCCCGCAGCCCAACAGCGCGATTATCCGCCCCGCCCCAGCCACCGCTCAGCGAGGCCGCACCAGAGCGCGGCGGGCGAACGCTCCAGCGGTCCACTTGGCAAACGCTCCTGCAGATCGGAAGCAAATCCGAGCTCCGCCCTCCGCTCGCAGGAGCGGAACTACGCCCGCCCCCACCTCGCCCCCGCACTTTCTCCCCCCGCCCCCGCCCCGCCTTCCCCCCCCCCCCCCCCCCCCCCCTTCCGCTTCCACCGCCCTCCCCTCCCCGCTGCACTCTCTCGGCGCGAGCACCTTCCATCCCCACGCCCCCGGCGAGCGGGGCCTCTGACAGCGTGTGGGCTCGCGCCCCATGGAAACGCCGCTAATCCGACCGACTGCGTCCGCGAAACACACGGCGTATTAGTGGGCGTCCGGCGCTGCATCGGATTCGGCTCCTTCCCAGAATCGCCGCCCGGCCGCACTCACGCACTGCGCGAGGAAGGGCAGTTTTTCAATCCCGAACCGAACGTGGCAGCGCGATTTAAATTGGAAATCGCCGTTACAGAGTTGAATTCAAGAAACCTCATTTCTCTTTTCTCCTCCTGGGAAAATTAATAACGAGATAGATAAAGTTGGACTTTCATTCACATAGCTTTTATTCCTAGTCAAGTATAGCGAGAGCGCAGACTTTCCTAAGAATTCTCCAAGAAATGTCCAAAGGTTTTATTTATTTCATCAAAAAACTAAAAGTATAGGGAAAACAGTTCATTCCGTACGTATTCTTCAGTTCTAGAATGCCTTCTCCACCCTTTTAATAGTTGAGTATTGGAATGTGCCAAAGAAAGCAGGGTTGGTACATTTAAAAACTGGATATTTTCACTTCCTGTTATTCCTGAGTAAAACTTCTTTGCATCGGTAAACGAACTACAGATTTCATTATACTGTAAACTGTATTGTAAAAGTTTATTATAAACGTGCTTTGCACCGTGATATTTTCAAGTTAGATTTAATATTATTTTTTGACGAAGATTTTCTAAAATTAGTTTAAATGAGAATAACATAAATCCAAGTGTAAATACTCGATAACATCATAGATGAAAATGTGCATGTTGAATAAATATATTATGATATGGCGTTATTTTGTGCATCTACTACATAATACGATGTACAGTTTAACATGCCATACTTTGCCTCATAGTGAACGCCTTACGTTGATTGTACTGTTTTGTACACCGACACCCGATAAATTATTATTATTATTATTATTATTATTATTATTATTATTATTATTATTACTATTATTTATTATTATTATTGTAACGAATACTGCGTGAATCGCCGGCACCACCACGAACTACCTGTACGCGCGGATTGCGTCATCTGCCGGCGCCACCACTAGCTGCCAGTGAGCGGGGGTTGCGTCATCTGCCGGCGGATTATTCCAGAACGTACGCGGGATCGGGAAAGATCTCGACGAGTGTGTGCATAGCGGTGAATAGCAGTGCAGTGATTGTGCTCAGTGACGTGAACCGTAGTCAGTGCATCGTACTGTGGTCAGTGACGTGAACCGTGACCAGTGCATCGAACTGTGATCAGTGCAGTGAACTGTGGCCAGTGCTTAGGACTGTGCGAGTGTGTAACAGAAGAGTAGTGTAAATAAATAAAGAGAAGTGTTGTGTAAATAAATAAAGGACAGTGTAGTGTAAATAACGAATCAAGTGTTTTCAGTGATTGTGTAAAGAAACAAAATAAACGTTTTTGTAAAAATAATACTGGACTTTTAATTCACCACCTAGAAACGTAACATTATTATTATTATTATTATTATTATTATTATCTTAATAAACATCCCTGTAGTACATTCCTAACATAACTACAACTACATTTTTAGATAACTCGAAAACGTTTATAATCGACGAATTGTTTAAGGTTTATTCCTATGAAATAATTCTCGTACGTAATAATTGATCAATTTACAGTTATTCTGTCTGTATCTTCATTAGTGAAAATTCAACAATTCAGTAGTGAAGAAAAGTGAACGTGAAATATTGTGTACTCATTTGCTGAAACCCATGGCTTTTTACTGAGCATTTGAACATAAAATGTCATCGGTACTTGACATGTGAGTGTGTGTAATAGGACAAGGAAGCAAAAATGGAGTGCGGTTCGTGGCCTGTTGTGATGGTACTGATCCGGGATTCGCCTAGTATTGATCGAAGAAACCGCGTAAAACTACCGATGAGAGCGGCCGCACGCCAGATTTCTCCTGCAGACGGCGGCTTATTATGACCTAGCTCTCCAGCCAGTGTTGAAACGTCTGGCACCGTCCGCAGTCGAACCATAGGACCTTCCGGTCAGAATCACTGTAGTGACATCAGTTGATGCCCTGAGCCACCTCAGGCGGTGTGGAGCTCAAGAAAACCTGCGCAGACTATAGTTCTCCCACTTACGTCACATAGTTGTTTACGGATTTTACAACATAAATCAAACCAAAGTATAGAATAATAGAAATTAAATGAGAGAATCAACTGATGTCACTGCAGCGCCTGACCGGGAGGTCCTAGGTTCGAGTCCTGACGGCGGCAGGATTTTAGACTCTAGCTTCTCAGCTAGGTCGAATTCAGTCGCTGTCTGGAGGAGAATTCTAGCGGCCGGCTGCTCTGATGGGTAGTTTTCCGTGGTTTCTCCGATCAACACCAGGCGAATGCCGGAGCAGTACCCTACTACACGGGCCACGGACCGCGCGCGATCTATCATTCCTCTTCCTTGTCCTTTCCTCTCCTCTTACATACACTTAAACTAATATGCACTACACTACCACATATTCCGGGAGACCGGTAGGGAGCTTATAGTTTGTCCCGACTGAGGCGGTGCTCCGCTGGTGAGAGAGTCCTTGCTAGGGGGATACCCCACTAGTCGACGGTAGGTCGGCGCCGGATCTCGCCATCCGGCGGGGGATGATCACCGCCATCTCCCGAGAAAAAAACATGCACTTCACTAACGGGACTAATGACCGAAGCAGTTGACGCGCTCGGAAACACGAAAAAATCAATCAATCAATTGAACGGGAGAAGATGCATTCATTAGATTTCTCAGGTTTCCACTGCGTTCATTCGAGCAGTGCCTGATCTTCATTCCGTCATAAACGAAATCATCTTTCATCTTCTGGCTATGTTCGTAACGACCTTTAAAAGGTTTTTTTTCCTGTGCAAACGAATACATCAGATTAAGTTAAAAATGCATATCTGATTGTCTACTATTAATGATTTTTTTAATAGTGGCTATCATACGCATTGGGCCATGCCAGAGTCCTGTGTACACGAAGCGAAAGTATATTTCAGAACAAGATAATGGTAAACGGAAAATTTCCTTGACTTGTTTCTTAATTGACGCAGATCAAAAGCGCCATTATCTCCCTCATAATAAGTGCGGCCCCGTTCCATTAATTCATCTCACTCGTTTTCTAGTGCGGACATTCCACAGCTGTTAGGAACCATAAGCCGCGCGATGCTCCCCCTCCCCCGCTTTAGAGGTCGCCACAGTCCGGGGAGAGGGGCAGAGCTGGGGGGGGGGCGCACGGAGCAAGGCGGCAGGAGCGGAGTGGTGGCGAGGGGAGGTTACGCAGAGCAGTGTTGAAGTGGGAGAACCGGTAAAGTGAGAAACTGACTACGTGAGCGGGTAGAACGGAGTAAAAGCGGGCGGCGGGGGACGAGGCGCAAGGAGCGGAGCAGAGGGGTGTGGGCAAGGCTAGGTAGGGCAGGGTTGAAGTGGGTGGAGGCAGAAGCGGTAAAGTGCAGGAAAACTGACTACGTGGAGCGGGTGAGAACGGAGTCAAACAAAGCGGCGCGGGACGGAGCTGGATGCAGAGAGACGTTCATTTTGGGTCAAAGGCGGGCGGGGGGGGGCGACCCGTCAGCACCGAAATGGGGTGGAGCGGAACATGTGGAAAGATGGAATATGAAAAATAAGAGTGGAGAGGGCGGAATTATTTGCTGGGCAGAAGGACTGAGGGGCGGTGCTGGGATGTAAAGAATGGGGCAAGGTGATGCAGTGATTGATTGGTCTCTAGGCACGCGAACTTTTGTGGTAATTAGTCTCGTTAGTGTAGTTAAAATTTAAACCGTGGAGGTTGCGGTGAGCCTCCCTTCTGGTTGCTAAGATCTGGAGTCGACCTACACGTCAGCTTGAGGGGTTGTCTTCTACGGTATGAGCACCGCTGAAGCTGGTACAAGCTCTAAGCACCTTAGTGGTCACTTGACATGTGTGTGCGTGTGCGTGTAAGAGAGGATAGAGCAAGAAAGAGGAAGGAAAGAACGCGCGCGGTACATGGCCTGTTTGTTAGGGTACTGGTAGGGAATTCGCATTGAATTGGTCGAAAAAACAAACAAAAAACAATAGGGAATATTTCCGATCAGAGGAGCGGGCCGCTAGAATTCTCCTCCTCACAGTGGTTGAATTCAACATAGCTCTCGTCGCTAGTACTAAATCTTCACGACCATCGAGACTCGAATCATAGGACCTTCCGGTCAATCTCTGCGTAGGCAGCGGCAGTGCTGTTCCTGAGCTAACACAGCCGTTGGGAGCGGCGGGTTTAGCACAACAACATAGTTGGTCTCGAGCAACTTCCTCGCACGAAAGTAGGTGTTCTCTGTATCATTAATAGAGCGAGGTAACTTTGGTTTCATCTCGACTATCACCAGCTGCGGGGAGAGTTGGTGGAGCACGGGCAGTGGCAGGGGGCGCGCCGCCTCGGGCGGGGGAGGCAGCTGCTCTGAAGGGCAGCGACGCGACAACAGCCCCACCCGCCGCCGGCCTGCCCTCTGCCCTATGCCAGCACAACGCTCGGCCTCATATTTTAATTAATCAAACCACACGCGGCTCTTGCTTCCCCCCACCTCCGACCCACTCAGGCCGGCGGTTGCGGGGTCTCTTCCAGCCCGCACTTTCCCGCTCCGCCCCGCTCCGCCCCGCTCCGCCCCGCTCCGCCCCGCTCCGCCCCGCTCCCCCCGCTCCGCCCCGCTCCGCCCCGCTCCGCCCCCGCTCCGCTCCCGCCCCCCTCCGCTCCCGCTCCCGCTCCGCCCCCCTCCGCCCCTCCGCCCCGCTCCGCCCCGCCTCCGCCCGCTCCGCCCGCTCCGCCCGCTCCCCCGCTCCGCCCCGCTCCGCCCCGCTCCGCCCCGCTCCGCCCGCTCCGCCCGCTCCGCCCGCTCCGCCCGCTCCGCCCGCTCCGCCCCGCCCGCCCTGCTCCGCCCCGCTCCGCCCCGCTCCGCCCTCCGCCTCCGCCCCGCTCCGCCCGCTCCCCCCGCTCCGCCCCTCCGCCCGCTCCGCCCTCCGCCTCCGCCCCTCCGCCCGCTCCTCCCGTCCCACCCTTCGTCCCATCCAACGCCGACGCGCCCCTCCGCGCTCCCCGCCCCCGCTCATACTCCGTGCGTAGCATTGCCGCTGTCCCACCCATTGTGTCCCGCGCACTCTATGGCCCCTCTTGTCTGCAATGGCCACCTCGTCCCCGATAGTTCCATCTTGGCTTTTAGGTCGCGATCAATGCGCTTGGCGGAAGATATCAGAGGACGTTGCAGTTTGCAAGGATGATAGCACGGTGTCAGTGAGACTCGAGGTTGCTAAAAAATCACAAATTTTTACTTTCTCGCTACCGCTTACGCAGTAGAATGTTCTGTAATTCTGCGCGAGGAAAAGGTGAATTTTCGTCAGAAATCCCTCTGCACAGGGCCCTGGAAACGAAAAATTGGATTCGTTCGGTTGCTAAATTTAGAAAAAGAAATCGCCAAACGTGGCTTTGCCAGAATCCATGTTTTGTAGATCCTTGATATCAAAAAATAGAATGGACACCCGTCCGCCCGTCCTTCCGTCCGTCCGTGTTTCCGTCCGTTCGTCCGTCTGTGAACAATGCTAGCAGCTGATAGTGCAGCTGATTATCTTTCAATTTGATATTCCTAATCGATCTGACTGACGTCGCGACCTCTTGAATTTGAAACCGATATTTTAATTTCGGACGGTACTCTTCATAAAGCCCCTGGGACATTTTCCTGATTTTCAAATAATAGCAACATCGATTTTCTTTAAATTTTGTTGTTTGATAGTGTGAAGAACGTTTAAGAGAATGCATGTCTAAATTTCGTTGAAAACTTTGATTTTTACAAAATTTGCAAAAATTCAAAATTTGTACGGCGTCTTCCTACAACTACAATTATGAAGATAAAGATTTTGTCCCGTAATGAATATCTGTGAAAGAATCTGTTTCTTAAAGATAGATTTTGAAATAAGAGCATGTACAATTTTGGAGTTTTGAAATTTTGAGTTCTTTTCGCGTAAGTTTACGTGAAAGTACAGGTGAAAAAGTGCTGTTTTAGCATCACTATTTTTTAATAAATTTTGCCGCTTCTGCATTTAAAAGCCAGCGTGGTTTTCAATTTCTGATAATGAATTTTGAAAACACGATATGCAAAGAAATCAATAACATGTTGTTAAGTAATTTTCGAACTTCAGTAACTTCATTATACTTTTCTTTTGCACAAATAGTTTGAATATGCTAAATTGCTTCTTATTTCTTAACTTCTAGACTTCACTGGTGATTGCCATCATTAATCTTCTTTCTGCTACATTTTTTCTACAATAATGCAAGCAAGCAATGATCGTATTGAATGCATTTCAGTTAACATAATTTTGCCCATACAGTGATGAAGTGTAGCTCCTGCTGTTGTAAATCAACTGCTTCTCCGATTTCGCATGAATGATATGCCGGACACAAGGACATACGTCACAAGCGACACGAGGTTGTAATGTGGATACCGAAACTGCATTCGTGACTAATCGTCTCATCTGCTTGTGCAGATTTGAATTAGGCATTCAGAATTCTTCATTACAAAAATCAATTCTAGAGTGAGTTTCATATACTCTTCGTTCTCATTCTACATTTCAGGATTTTGTTTGTGACTGCATCAATATATTCTGCAGGAGTATAGTTTTATACATAGAATATGATTTATTTTTGTTAAAAAAGATTTAAACTGTATATAACGTACGAGAGAGATTATAATCTGCGTCAAATCCTACCCACACGTTTCCTAAACATAATTGAATGTTGAATAAAAGTATAAAGCAAGGTTAGCAACATTTGAAAAAAACATTTTTGCTACCTAGTTACACAAAACTTATTAGTGGCGGGTTATGTATTTCGTTGGTAGTATCATTAACCTTTTAAAACTATACAATACAAATGCTAACTTATTTAGTAAATATAGGTAAACTAAACATTACTTCTAAACATTATTTTTGAGTCTCTAATTCTACACGATCTGTTACGCAGCAGAAAAAAAATTAGCGACTCGTTTTACTGGTGGTGTAACTCTCCAGAAATAAATCTCTTCCAATTCACCTGATCTGTATCTTAAACTTTTCGTATCAACTTGGGAATATTGCATTATTTTGTATACTCAGAGGTAATGCAAAATATGAAAGTATTAAGAAAAAAAATGAAGCTGTACATCAGAAGTTGACCAAAAATCAGCGGAAATATCACAGTTTAGTTAAATTGTGACATTTCATGATTTGGTAATTTTTCATGATTTTGGTAATTTCATAGTCTCATGTAACTCAGTTGGGTTACACGAAATTTCCCACTACTTCTTCGCTAGCAAAACGGTACCATTTTCAGCCTCTCTACATGCCCTACACCTTTGTACGATTTATTTTTGAATATTTGAATATTTGGTCAAGTTTATTCGATCTTGTGCATTTACCCTTTGTAAAAAGGCGGGCATGAGGTTTCAATATTGTCCATGGCTTAAGGCAAAAAGACCGATGGGTATCTCCTTATTAGAACATTAAAAATGTATGCAGTTAGTCCAAATGGTTTTCACTTATTTGATGCAGAAATTCTTCGGCTCCACACACTTTGGCTCACATGTCACAATACGAGTCACAAAAGGACGACGAGTTGAATTTTTCTGTATTTTATTACATATGCGTGTCATGAGACTAGGCAACAAAATATTACGAAAATATTATTTTTTGATACGGAATCGTTAGCACTTTATTTTCTGATGGTATGTTGTAGAACGTTTTTAAAATGCTTCAACTTCTGATATTTTTATAGCAATAACACAACGCAAGCAACACATTTTCACTGGACATCGCACATAAATTTGTTTCTCAACGAATGTATTTTGACTCCCTTGGATGATATTCTTCCTATACCACAGGATGACATCTTATGGGATGATTTGTTGATGCCGAGGATTAAACTGACATTTATTAGTAAGGCTCGGGAGTTAATGCTGTATCAAAGGGAGAAATAAGCATGCAAATATGCTCTAACACTTGTAAAATATGCTCTATAACTAGTAAAATATCCTCTAACAATTAACAGTTTTATGTATTTATGAACAATTAGAACATTTTTAATTTTAAAAATTAATTTTGCATTTTTTCTCTAGTTAGTATCTCAGCGATATTTTTATAGTAAAATAAAATTATTCCGTCTGTATCATCGTCGAAGAATCAATTCCAATGCCACAAATTCTTTAACAAAAAATAAATTATCGGACAAACAACTTCCGGTACCAATGCCATGATATCATCTAAAATAAGTTCGGACAACTACTGCTGCAAGGAACGAAAGACTTTCCCACGATTTCTCACGAATAACAATGACAAATTTGTGAAGTACACTTTTCTGTTTCAAGAGACAAATATGCATATTAATTGAAATTCGAAGAGAAATATGCCACATTAAGAACAAAAAAGAATTAAAATATGAATAAAAACGTAAATATAATGAAAATGATTCATTTACAGCATATATAAAATCACCGAATTTCAGTGGGATTGATTGTTTTGTAGATATTTGATAATTAGCATTTAATAAAGCTCATAATTAAAAATATGATTTTTCATAAACTTCCGGGCCTTATTTATTAGTAAGAGAAGGAATTCTAATTATCTTGTGGTTAAATATATCAATCTTATAATAAGAATAATATTAATTTTCCTTCTTAGTAGCAGATGAAAAGGTAGATTATATTTTATAGTTATTTATTTCTGTTCCACTTCTATTATATTTTACCTGTATCCTCTTTCTCAGTTTACTTCCTCGCATTTTACATTAATTCTCAAGTTAAAATTCTGAAAACGAGTATGTAAAATGTGGCATGTCTTGCTGTTGCCTCAAGCGCTTAAACATAATTTAGATTACGTGATTGAGAGATCAGAAGAAGTCCTTAGATTCCGGCGGCAGATGAGAAGGGCGTTATTTGATTCTGAAATGCATCAAAGCAGTGCGAAGTGTTTCACAAGTGTTTGGACTTATGCATCTAGTTAAGAACAGAAATACATTTTGATGAGATGAAAATCATGCTATGTAGGTTATATTCTTCATTACGTTATTATCCAGCTATCAACACACGAGTTCCAATCTTGTTAGCTTGGAGCAATTTTATGAAAAATTATTTTTTTGTTTGAATATTTACCAATAATGATTACATAAGCAAATTCTGCATCATAAATCAACGTGAAAGAAACGTATTTTTTTAATGCTTGTAACCTAACCTTTGATGAAGTTTTTTTTATCATTATGTTTCTTTATGTACCAATTATTCTTGAAAGGAAGCTTCAAAACCCTCACCTTAGTGATAAATCTTAAAAGATAAACCTTTTAAAAGCTAAAAACCCTATTAAAAGGTAATCTTTTCCGACAAATGAATCAACATGAAACATTAGTTCACTTTTTTAGACTTTATTTAACGACATACCACAATATATTCACAAACAATGGATAACCTGAATGACATTAAATTTAAAAACATAAGCACCAATATGAAAATTAGAAATGATGTACAAAGAATATCTTTCAACACTCTTTAAAGATCTTTCATCGAAACACGACCTTTTGACTTGTATGTTTCAGTCTTCTTTATGTACGACGTTGTCCGCAAACAATGCATGATATTTAAATCATTCTTTCAAATTTCGATTTCATCCACCTCGTATTACACAGAATTGTACTATTTTATCACGATTGCTAACATTGAAGATGCAATAATTCTCTGTGGATGTGTCAACGACCTGCATCGCAGCATATGACTATCGTAATATATTCAGCTTACAACATCCCATGTCTCACGGTTGTATGTCCACAACGTTACTACTCAATTTGCAAAAGAAGACACGTACACGTTCCTGCTTTCTCATCTCCATTTTCATTGTACCATTAGCTATTCATTCTTTCTATACTTTGTAGTGTTGGCTACTCCTCTGAGCCATAAATCGTTCATTAAGGCCCTTCACTGACAATTTGTGTCTGTGCTTTTTTATCAAGCACACTCACATACAAATTGCACTTATATCAGTGACCCACACGCAAATGAAAAACATCTTGCATTTATCAACGTGAACCCTGAGTTTCCGGCATCCACCTTGAGAACATCTCTAGAATGGCTTCGCGTCGAGCGGCAAAACCAGTGGCTTGTTGAAGTAATTGTATGTTAAATCATCGCTACTGCCGTATATGGTGCAAAGATCGTGTCGCCCTTTGAGCATTGAAACATTTTGCAGCAGGCGCCTGCAGATTTCAATGCGGCAGCGGCTCCGCAGCAAGCGACTGCGGCCACAGCAGGTGCGTGGGCTATAGGCCTAGCACGTGCGCGGGAAGCGTATTCGGCGGGCGGCACCGCCCCCACGTCCTACCACCCTGCCACCCCTCTTCCCCCGCCCCGCTATCCGGTCTCTCCTCCGCCCCCCGCCCCCCTCCGCCCTCGCTGTCGCCAACGCCGCCCCCCCCCCCCCCCGCCCGCCGCGCCCCGCCCCCCCCCGCCCCCCCCCCCGCCCCCCCGCCCCCCCCCCCCGCCCCGCCCCCAGCCCGCGCGCGTTGCCCCTTCCGCCGGCTGTACATTCTCCGCCGTCCCGCCCCCCGCCTCTTCCACATTCCACGTCGGGCACCAGAAGAAATGTAAATACGCTTGGCGATTCCGCGCACGGACGGCGGTGGCTGCGGCGCGCGTGCTGGCGGCGGGGGCGGGGCGGGGGCAGAAGGGGCGGAGCCGGAAGGTAAAGAAGCAGGCGCAAAAGAGAAGCGGGCGAAGGCGGGGCGGGGGGGCGGGGGCGGGACGTGTCGGGCATGTGCAGCCCCGGGGGCTCTCGCGGAGGCTCACCGCCCCCGCCCCCGCCCCTCGCTCGCCCTGTTGCGCGGGCGCGGACCTTTTGTCTCGCCTGCGCACTCGCCCGCGCCCTCGCCCGAGGCCCCATGTTGCCACCCACGCGGAAGAACACAGGCGCGGCCTCTCGCGGCGACACGAAATCAACTCTGCAACGCTCCGGACACCAACATTCACGCTCGGGCTCCGAAGGGGCGGTTCGTTCCTTCAGGTATTTCACTTGTGAAGGATTAGAAGGTACAATTAAGCGACCATTAGTCACTGCGGATTCCGAGATACAATCGTTCAGTAAAATGAATTAATATACAATGCATGATACTTATTGTTGCAATTTTCCTAGTATATTTACGTTTAAATTGTGTACCGTAGATTTCACATTTTCCACATTTTTTCCAATTCTGGCCATTCTCAACTCATTTTGATCGTACGCTTGCAACGTGTTTGATACACAAGTACATGAACAAGTGTGTTATGTGTTTCATGTTTCGAGTATTGTAATGGTGAAAGCCAGACGTTCGGATACCAGATCTACAGGAAAAAAGTGCTCCTTGCTATACGACATACTGTTTCCGGCTGATTTTCACGTCGAAGAACAAATTAAATAAAGTAAATAAATAAATAAATGTTATGATTCATCTTTTAACCTCATTGTCTCATGCCCTGGCTGTAATTTGCCACAATGTGAAAAGCGCTCCATTAATATCAATCCACGCCGTGCGCAGGCAGCTCCCCCTTTTTGCGCCGCCCTGCCTCCGCCGGTGTCGCTTCACATGCGGCGCGCGACCGCATTCGCGCCCCCCGCCCTCTCCCGCCCCGGGCCGGGAACGCGCGTCCTCCTCCACGCCCCGCCCCCTCCCGCCCCCTCCCGCCCCCGCCCACACAGTCGCCACGACCGGCGACCCCGACACCACAGCCGGTTTCGCCAAATGCGATTTCTTCCATAAAAAGACACTGAAAACCTGTATGTGACGTACAGGGGACGAGTATCATCGGCATATTGTTTTTTTTTGAGTTACAGAATTACAATCCAACTCTGTTACAGCACGTAGCTGAATAATTAATATAATTACCAAAAATGTGTCATTTGGAGTGTCATTTGTCATCAACATTTGAAAAAAAACACATTACTCATTTGTGTCGATAAACGAACGATAGATTTTATTTTATAATATTCCTAACAACAAAAATACAATCTACACACTCGCCTCTACTTGTAACATAACTACCAAAAGGAAAACACACAAAACATGCACGTAGTGAAGATACATTTACGTCCAGAAGGAAAACAAGAGGTCATCTAAAATTCTATATGAAGACAGGGAACTTTACAGACTACCTTTGTTTGAAAAATATGTTCATGCCTATTACTTCTTCGACAATAAGCATTATAAATGATTGATGTGGACCCACTTGATAATAAAACTACAACATTTGGAATGTCCCAGATGTGACACCACGTTTTTTAGTATATTTTATGAAAACCGGAAAAAGTTGAATTTGCAAAGCAACAAATTTGATAATAGAAATTTTTATCTTAAATTGAACCTTTTAAAAATTTAAAAAGGTCATGTACAATTATTTAAAAAAATGGTTTTGCGTAATTTGAACTTGAAGATAATAAAGATTATTTTTTAAATTTCTCCAAGTTTCCAGCAAATTCTTTCTTTAAATTTTGTCCACGAATACAAAAAGGTCGCTTAAAAGAATGGCACGAGCCTAATTATCGTTGACCTCTGTAAATTCACGTAAATACCAAAACTTAGAAATAATTCGATAAAGGATGTGCTGTTGTAGCACAACTAGTTTGTTACCACGGCCTGCAATAAGAGTTTTTCTGTCGAATATTGTCTTTCGTCGGGGCCACGAATACAGTTCTTTCTCTTCTTATGAAGGGCGAGCAAGTAATAACATACTAGTACATTTTCTTATATGGATCGCAAATAATACTAAATATATTCAATTAATAACGAAATAAGAGAAGAATGGATTTTGTTGAACAAATATTGATACTAACTTTCTCTATTAATGTTTTTTCGTAATACTGTGCTGTAAACACATCTGCGTAACGACACCCTATAGAGGAATAGAAAGGAAATCTTAATGGCCGCCGGCTGTTACGGAATTAACGGCCGCCGGACGTTAAGGAATCACGTGAGCTTCAAAATATTTATTCAACTCTTAATACAAATGATAAACAACGTAAAATATATTAACTTTGAGCAGTTAAACATTCATATTTTTAAATCATTTTTCAAATGTCTCTTTATAATAAATATTAATATTGAATGAACAATTACTCTTATTACTAATTTCTAAACCTTCATAAGACGTTGAAGGTGCCGACGTCAACGTAGTTGAATCATTTGATGGAATCTGGTTGGTGCTGATTAATTGCTTAGAAATTTTAAGTCTTTTTCAAACAGATTCAATGTAACCAGATTCAATGTAAACAGTAACAATGTAAACAGATTCAATGTAAACAGGTTCAATGTAAATTTCAGCTACTGACGAGGACTCCCAACCTCCAAGTTCTTTCAAAGGATGCAGATCGCCACCGTTTTCCACTAGCATTGTGGCCGATGATCGTCGAAAACAATGCCCTCTGTAGAGCCCAGGAAAGTCTAATTTTAAAAAATCTGCTATTTTATTTGGAGTATCTCCTATTGTGTGTATACCAACAACTTGTTTAGTGTATTTTCAGTTCCTATAACCTATGAAAAAGCATCTAGTTTCTAGGTCAAATGAACGTAGGTCAGCATATTTTTTATACAAATCATATGCATTGAATGAAAGACCGTCTTTGGGAATAAAAAACATCCTTTTTTTGTGCATTTCAATGTAACAAGCTTGTGGTCCGTTGCTCGTGGTTTCTATGTCATCAATAGTCAACGACACAAGTGCGTCTCGTCGCCATGCCCCCAAAATACCAAAAATTACAGTAACTTTTTTAAGTAACCACAAGTAATCATTTGCTTCCTGGAAATGTTTTATGATATGTTCTTCGGATAAAATCTTCGCCTTCTTGGCAATATAACCTCCGGATTTTCTTCTCAAAAATACTGTAACGAATATTGCGTCATCTGCCGGCACCACCACGAACTACCTGTATGCGCGGATTATATCTGCCGGCAGACCTCCAACTTGCTAGTCCCAGAGGGCCGTATCGCAAAGTTCAGAATATTCTCGACGGCCGAGTACAAATTCGCGGCGGTCGGCGACCGCGAGTCCGTCTGAAGTCTGAAGTGGAAGCTGAGCCGTGAAGTGAGTGCATCGCGGTGGATAACAGTGCAGTGATTGTGCTTAGTCACGTGAACCGTGGCCAGCGTCGTGAACTGTGGTCAGTGCATCGAACAGTGGTCAGTGCTTAGGACTGTTGAGTGTAAAGAAGTAACAGTGAAAATAAATATCAAGAGGAGTGTAGTTAAATAAATAATCAAGAGAAGTGTAGTGTAAATAAATAATCAAGAGAAGTGTAGTGTAAATAAATAATCAAGAGAAGTGTAGTGTAAATAAATAATCAAGAAAGTGTGCCGTATAAAAAATAATAAAGAGAAAACTATCTGTACATAAATCACGTGTTTTCAGTCATTGTGTTAAAAAACAAAATAAATGTTTTTTTAAAATAATACTAGAGTTTTAATTCACCACCTAGAATCCTAACAATACGTAGTTTTCCGAATCTACAAAATCAAATCACGTGTCACTAAATTTTATTAACTCCTTAAGTAAACATTTTCTTTAACTATTAAAAATAATAACATAGAATTTTTCCACAACGATGTGGGAGAATATCTCTCAGATTTTTCTTTAGCATACGCCAGCATCACTGTTTCATAAACCTCATTTACATCTCTGCATTAACGCCATCTTCGTATCCTTCTCATATCGTAATTTCGTTTTTGTTGGTAACAAATCGAAATTAGCACTATTCGCTGTCTCGACACGAAGTTCTGGAATATCCATCTGAAATTGAATGGAACATTTTTCTTTTTAATGGTGTCAAACAACGCAACCACGTATTAAACAATTGGATCTAAATGTCTCACCAAGACGAATATTTTAGTTGGTCGTGGACTCCCGTCTGAATCGATATAGAAGGGGGCGTTGCATTCCTACGTAAGGTAAGACAAGAACATTTTTATTGATATTATTTTTCTTATAAGATCGTATTACGAAAAGTATTGAACTCGGCTATCGCCTCGGTTTACAAACTTCAACCGCGTCTGTTAGTTGGTGTCTATCGGTCTAATAACGTTTAACACTATAATATGTCGGAATTTAGAACTTCAAGATCTGTGCTTAAATTATGTTAATATTATTTCAGGCAATGCTTGAAAACCGTTATTAACAACCTCTTTCTCATTGTATTTCCTATGCAATATCATTAATATGTATGGCACGGCCGTAGATACTCGTTTTCGGCAAAATTAAGATAATCCTACCAATATAATTTCACATTTTCTATAACTATTATGAAGCTGATGCAACTTGGGGTGATCTATTAAGAAAAATTTTATTCTTAAACTGTGACCAAGGTATGTCGGATTGAAACCGTTGTCTTTTATATTCCAGAATGACCGCAATGTGGCATATCCAGAGCCAAGCTCATCTTGTACAACCTACACTGTGAAGACTTCCAACTCTTCTAGCGTTTAAAATCTGTTTTTATTCATTTTTATTAGGTGTGAGAGAACTATTGATTAGGATTACACGTGCCCATAACTTCCTCTTTCCTTCCTATTTCGCTAACAGTATTTTATTCGCTGCCTCTCTAGAACGTTTTTATATAAGAACACCCGTGTGTATTTTTGTGCTTTTCGACAGACAAATGTTTTGTTCCCGCAATGATGTTCCTTCATGCATTTGTAAAGTCACAAAATAGTGGCCCAGTGTGTCACGCGCTGGGCCCACTGCTTGTGCTCGGCGAAGCTCCGTCGTCTGCCGGCGGGGGGGGGGGGAGCTTCCCAGCTGCGCCGTTCGTCCCAGGATTACACAACATTCGACTGCACCGAATTCTATTGTTCCTTCTGTGTACAACACACTACCCAACTGCTCGTGGAGCCGTATTTTCCTGGAAGGAATGTCGGTGTAATCTCCTTGAGACAATTAGTTTCTGATTTTCTCCCCTTACTGAAATTACCAGATGAAAAATCAATTAAAGCCGCTATATTATTAGGATTACTAATGTAATTTCGAGCATACACTTAAGTGAATTGCCTAATATTTTGTTTATATTTTCATGGTATGTTGATTTCAAAATGCCGCCTCTGGGGTATTGTGACTATATTGATTTTGGTTACTGATTTTCCAGACGCTATTTTTACTTCTATTTATAAAGTTTACGATAATATTTCTAAAATGTCATCGAAATAGAGATGTTTCTAATCTACGCCTTAGTTTCCGATGCTGGTTGTTGTGTGGCTTGGTTCTTAACTTATTGCTTGACGGTCGCCATTGCGACATCTCGCAGACTAATATTATACCGCATGTAATAGCGTAGCTTTCCAGCTCCAGATACAATGACTCCCATTTCCATCGCTTCCCTGATTCACTGAGTAAATGTCGAGAAAACGTCTCGCTTTGCATTTTGTTTTACTGTGACAAACTTCAGTTGAGCTCTCCTTTTGTTTGTTGCGGTGGAAGTAGAGCAGTGGATTATTATTAGATTAACAATGCTAAAGAATTAAATCTGTAGTTCCTGGTACTAATGCAAATACGTTTTCTATAACTTCAGCGAAAATGTCTAGTTTGCAAGTGTTACTAATATCGCTTTCTTGGTACTTTTATTCATCATTCTAGTATATGTAGTATGAGGATGAAAAAGGGATTCTTGAGCTAAAACAATGCGTACACTACACTTCTTACCCACACAATATAAAGAGTGTTTACTATTTTTCGAGGAAATGCAGTGAAACCTGATTTAAATTGCCAATGATTCCGGCAATAATTGGTCTACAGGTGTCGTTTAATCAAGATGGAATTACTGGAAGCACAAATCAAATCTAATTGTGGTAATTGTCATAATATAAAAAAGTTCTCTTTAACATTTTTTATTACACAGGCACACATAAAAAAGTTGTCAGACCCAAAGGCTTGTGCCAAGTTATATTTGTGTGCCAGTGTAATTATAAGAGAGAGAATGCAATTTAAAAAGGTAATTGTGATCATGGAGTCCCTTTCCACAAATATCACAACACACCCGTGCATAGTTGTTCATTCTCTGGGCCGAATCTTCGCCGAATCAAAGTGGACTGGATGCAATTAATATCCCTTAGATACGCTACAGTAAGTCCGCCTGATGAAGGAGATAGCTAATGACCTTCAGATCGGATACGCGCTCCGCTGGTCCTTGACAAATTCTCACTGAGGGCAAACAGAGAGAGAGAGAGAGCACATCATAGGAATGCTGTGAAATGGAAAAACTTTTTAAATTAAGAGATATTTATTAAAATTATCTGTTGTTAACTGATACAAAGAGTACGGCCCCGGCAAGATAAGCTACTGGAAGTCGTTATCGGCAGTAATCTGACAATGCGTCCCGCATTAGGAAGATATTGAATCAACCGTTATCCCCTCCGCTTATCCTATTCGTATTATAAGAACTCCAAATTGCCCGCTTAGGAAAGGGATCTAAGAAACGTGCCTGGTCGGTGGCCGCATAATTAGGAGCTCTTTGTTAAGAGCGAATGTTTGCACGTGTCTTAGCTAAAAATCGATTGGTTCCAAGCAACAAATGGCCGCTAGTGGAAGTCTGCTTAACTCCTCACACGTGTACGACGGCATATGCCTTACATGCGTTTGAGTACGTCGTCAGGGTTACACGCAATATTTCGGGAAGTGCTCGCTATCTAGCAGATCCATATAGTATCTTAGCTTTTTCTATTCCGGTTTTTACGTTTTTCACATCAATTGTTGATTTTTTATGAAATATAGTGTGGTTGCTGACGCAGAATTTTTTGTGGTAGTACTACAATGGCGGGATTGACAAAATATATTATTCAGACGTAAATTCAGATACTAAAACCAAACGATTGTCTAAGGAAGTGAGGAGTGTACTATAACAATAACAAAAAAACACCATATTGTTGCAAAATTTACCAAAGTAACCCACCTTTCTGTATTATTCTTTGTTTTAAAGTACATCGCTGTCGGAAAGATACGGTTTGTTTGTTTTTCTGGAAAATGTGCATATTATTTGTAATCATATTCAATAAAGTAAATGAAACAACATACCATCTAGATATCCTAATTTTTTCAGACATTTTCCTTTCATAGTTTGGAAGATACATAATTTTAGTCTAGATGAATATGGAATTATAACTTACTCAAATTTAAGTCTCGCTGCAGCAACTGACGGCGCGTGGCGAAAGTCATACATGAAGGGTTAAATCAGGTGACTGTTTAGATCGCACTATAAATCAAACATTAGATGTTGTCAACAGGGCTCACCGAGTACCACTTGAAGTTTTTCTCAAAATGAGCCGTGATTGTTGGTGTCGTGGCGTCAACGCCAGCCTCTCGCCGTCCACGAGACCTCCGCGCACCGCGTTGGCGCTGACGGGCTGCGGGCTGCGACGAGCCGCCGGAAGTTGATTAAACGCGCGCTTCCAAAACGAGGTCTTGCGCCGCGCGACCCGCACGCCGCTTTCCCCTGCAACTCGACTCCTCCCCCAACAAATCCCCGCGCACCGCTCCGCACCCCCTCAACGCGACCGATCCAGACACACGTCCTCCCGCTCCCCGCCCCGCTCACCCCCCCCGCATCTCGCCCGCCTCTCGCCCGCCTCTCGCCCGCCTCTCGCCCGCCTCTCGCCCGCCTCTCGCCCCCCCGCCCCCTCGTTGCTTCTCGCCCGCCTCTCGCCCGCCTCTCGCCCACCTCTCGCCCGCCTCTCGCCCGCCTCTCGCCCGCCTCTCGCCCGCCTCTCGCCCGCCTCTCGCCCGCCTCTCGCCCCTCCTGTTACCCCCTGCCACTGCAATTCTCGACGCCTCTCACCCCGCCCCATACCCCATCCTTCATCCACGCCCACACCGCGTCCCTCATCCCGCCGCTCACCCACCCCGCCCCCGTCCCTCACCCCTCCCGTCGTCCCGCCCATCCCCCGCCCATTGCCCTGCTCATGGTGCTCTCGCTCCGCCCTTCGCGCCGCTTCCGCTCCCACCCCTCCCCCTCCCGATTCCTGCGCTTCGCCCTGGCCCGCGCCCCTCCCTTCCCCTCCATTGCGTCCGGGAGATTACGCAAAGCCCATAATGTACTTCTTTCGAAGCACTTTGAACGAAGTTGGGCGACCCGCGAGTGCAGCCGGCACATCCAAGGTAACTTTATAATCTCTCAGAGACATTATTTCCTTCCATCCCTCCTTCAACTTTAATCTTTTTGATGTTTTACGTCCTATTTTGTGTTTTCTGGAAACATTCCAGGAAGATGTGCAATATGCTGATAGGATATGGAAATTAGATTCACGTAAAGCGTTATAAACTGATTCCTTCTTTTACTTAGGTAACTTAATGCCTTTCTCACATTATAGTAGAATGTTTTAAGAAGCCCAGTATTACATATACACTTCTACGAATACAAGAAATGTTTTAAAACAAGTTTGAAAAAATACTTTGAAACAAGTTTCAAAGTCGCCATAATCATAAAAAGTAAATGTAATAAGCAATTTATTCTTGCCTTATTCAAGTGCAATTAGTATAAGAGAATATGTGATTTTCTCACCAAAAGTCTTTAGAGAATATATTGATTTATTTAAGCGGATGCATTTCAGTTTCATTACATAACGAGTTTAATAATGACTCCTTTTGACAGAAAACGGCAAAATCGTAATTACGATTTTGATGTTTATGCCATTATTGCACTTCTCCCAGAAGTGATTCAGTCCGAAATACCAAAATTAAATATATTTTCCAAATTATTAAACGAGATTCAATACGAAGAAAATAAATCCCGTCTAGTTGAACCACCAGGAAATTCACTAAGAATAAATGTGATTGTTTGTAAGTGAAATCAAGAACACATGTATATCACTCTCAAGAAGATGAAAATCGTCGTTGATAGCTATTAACAGAGAAATCTGGAATACTCTCGACGAAATATCAACAGATTTGTCTCAATATAATGCCAGGAAACCAATCCAAATACGTAATCTCTTCATGATTAATTACGTGGTAGGTGCACTATTAACGGATGAGTATTTCTACATAATTTGTGATCAAGAACGAATATCCAATAATAGTAGAAGAAGCGCTCGGTACCCCAAAAGGGGTAAATTTTGCGTGAGCAATATGTAAAAAGCATCTGTAAGTGCGAGAGATAAAGGTATTTTTATTTATATTTTATCACTCTCTTCTGTAGCCTTTATGGCCACGTGGAGATAAGTGTGTTTATTGGATAAGTGATGATGAAGATTGAGCAAAAGAAAGAGGAAGAAGAGTCAGTGAACCCGAAGTACATACAGTACCACACACTCCACACAGATCGACCGGATTTGAATCCCGGTCTCAGAGGTGGAAGACAACCTCTCTGATCACTACAACGCAAGTCCCCCAGCCCCCAGAACGGTGGCTCAGTGCATCGACTGATGTCGCTGCAGTGCCACTGACCGGGAGGTTCTAGGTTCGAGTTCCGACGGCGGCAGGAGTTTCCACCCTAGCTTCTCAGCAAGGTCGAATTCAGTAGCTGTCTAGAAAAGAATTCCAGCGGTCGACAGCTCTAATCGGTAGTTTTCCGTGGTTTCTCCAATCAACACCAGGCGAATGCCGGCGCAATACCCAAACAAACGGGCCACGGACTGCACGCGATTTTTCCCTCCTATTCCGTGTCCCCATTACACACACTTACACTAAATGCACTGCAATACCGGGAAACTGGTTGGGGCGGTGCCCCGCTTGTGGGAGATACCTGGTTGTGGAAAAAACACGCTAGCCGACATTACGTCTGCGCCGGATCTCGCCATCCAGGGGGGGAATCACCGCCGCCTCCCGATGAAAAACAAGCACTACACTTGGGACCAATGACCTCAGTAGTTGTCGCGCCCGGAATCACTAACAAAGTTCCCCGCGGGTTATGGGCATGATTCGTCTCCGGAAGTGGCAGGCGGGGCAGGGCGTACGAGCATTGAGGTGGGCGATGGGCGCAGCGTGTACTCTCCCAGGCAAGCGAGCGGGAAGGCACTGCCTTCGCAGACCGCCGCATAACTTTATCATTTTGAAGCTTTTATAATGGTTTACACTCTTATATAGTTGGGAGTACTTATTAAGCTAACCTCTATACTAAACTTACAATCTATACTTAGATCTATAGTTCTCTCTACTGCTTAATTTTCTCTCTCTCTCTCTCTCTCTCTCTCTCTCTCTATATATATATATATATATATATATATATATATATATATATATATATATATATATATAAATATATATATGTCAATAGACTCGCAACTTAAAAAATAATACTGGGAAGGACTGGAATAACATTGAAAAAGGAAAATATAGGGGGGACAATAGTGAGGATAAATAATATAATTAGGGAGGCGACGTGCGCTACAGCGGGCGACATGTTCTGTTTCGGACGCTGTTCCGAGGACGCCAGGCTGCGCGACCCCGCAAGCGTTTGAGCGCCAGGCCCACAGCGGGGAGTAGGCAGCGTGGGCAGATGCTAACGGGGAGCCAACGCCACTTTCTGGCACGCCTCATGGTGTGTGTATTGTAAATAAACCGTATATATTCCAAAGCCATCGTGTCTACGTCGTAAGGGCGCAGGAGATCACGCGTTGGATAAGGAGCAGGCGTGTGGCATCGTGGAACGGGGTGCGACGTGATGCGTTTCGACACGGAAACAAGAAAGGGGAATAAGCGAGGTATTTGGAAGAACAGGAGTTAGGGAAATAAGAGATGCGTAAGGAGTTGTGCAAACTGCGATGACAAGAGAGGGTGCGGCCATTTTTAATAAATTTATGTTGGTTAGAGATTCGTCAACTGCTGAGATCACTGATGAACAATGATCTAACGGGTGAATCCCGGCTATATTACCAAAGTGTCATTTCTGCTGACTCTTTGGTGACTACGACTGGGAGGTCCTAGGTTTTGAGTTTTTTTTCGACAGCGCCGAAATGGCTAGATCGAGTTCATTCGCTCTCTGCACGAGAATTGTGGCAGCTGGTTTTTCTTAGCCAAACTTTTCAGTTGTTTTTCCGATCGATATCAGGCGAATATGCGAGCATTACACAATTACACGTGCTATGGACAGTACGCTATCTTTTTTCCCTCCTCCTTGTCCTATCCGCACTTCTTACATCCTCACACAAACACATACAATCACTATACTCCTCTAAATATTGGGAGACCACACAGAGATTCAGAGTTTGTTCCGTCTGAGTGGAGGAGACGAAACAGTCGGCACCGTATCTCACTACCTAGTGGAGGAAATACCGCCACTTCACGGGATCAGAGGTACTCTCCACTAGACTAATGACTATAAGGGATCCCAATCACAGCAGTGAATTATGCGAAAAATCAATGGGCGGGTAATAGCGATATTGATGGAAAGATAAATAAAGGAGAAATGGTACGAAAGAGAGGAAACCATGACAACTTCGTTTCGTTCACCTCAAATTGCACAGGGACTGGGCTACGATCAAGCCCAAGCCATAGCCATGGAAAGTGTGTGTGCTAGCCATTACACCACGTCAGGGAGACAAAATAGAGGAACGTAAGAGAAAGGAGGATAGCGACTAAGAAAGCAGATAACGACGTTCAAGGTATGGATTCACACGTCTACGGGATGGGCGGTTCTACGGGCAGCTCTACGGGACGGGCAGAAAATGAGCAAGGCCGAGACGGAAGGAGCTGAAGTAGGGGAGAGAGAAGAAGGCGGGGTAGCGGGAGCCAGAGCGTGCATGAATGTGTGTGAGCGTGTGCGTGTGCGTGCGTGCGCGAGCTGGGCGTGGCGCGAAGGCGCGCTCGTGTTTGCGCGCAGCGTCGGCGGCAGCGCGCAATTTGCACGCGGAAGTAATTGCTTCCAGCGCCTCCCGTCCGCGCCCCTGCTGCAGGCGCCGGCCCCTTGTTCGCTCTTGCTGCGGCCACTGGCTCCGCCCTTGGCCAGAGGAGCGTCTGCAACTTCCCCCACCAAACCACCCACCCACCGCTTTCCCACACTACATGCCCACCTTGCCATTGCTTTCCTGCCATCACATGCTCTCGCCTAAACGCCGTCGTCGGCATTCCGCCACCGTCCTCCCGTCAGTACACTTCCGCCGCTGACCCTCGCCGTTGATTTCTTGCCACCACGCTCCTGCCATCATCTTCTTCCGTCCACACCACATCCCTGCTACCCCGCCTCCGTCTCCGCCACTATATCCCCGCCGCAGCGTCCTCGCCTCTCCGCTCTGTAATTGCGACACGCCACAGTGTCTTTCCAACGTCCCGCCACTTCACCCGCTAATCTTTGACACCAATTCCTTCTATTCTCCCGGATAATTGTCCCGGCCCAAACTTCTCACTCGTTCTCCCCGCGCCTTTTCCTCTGCCAACAATTCTTCCCAGCTTTTTCCCGCCCATTCTTCCGATTCATCTCCTCAAGTCTTCCCCGCTCTCTTCGCCAATTTTACCTGCCAGTTGTGGTCCGACTCTCGTCGCCACCGTGCCCGGGTATTGGGCAGCCGCTTGCTGGCACCCTGCATGTGCGTCACCTCTAAAACCAATAGCAATAAATTTGGGATCAGCCAAAACTACGTCCTCAGACTAACCCCTCATGCACCCTGAGCCATCTCAAACGGTCAACTCCACAAGAAATTCAATTTAACCCCGTAATTCACCATACTGCGCTCTTTATCTAACGTCTTCTCCAAAATTAACACAATTACGCAAGCAACCCATTCAACCCATGCAATCCCATCCAGCTCTCAGCTAGAATAAAAAACTTGATATCCATTAGATTCATTCCTCAGCATATTCCCAGAGATAAATTAATCCCATAGGTGCTCGGTGACTTTCCTATAGATGAGTAGTTAGCTGTGACTGTAATTAGCATTTAAGTTTAATTGTAAGTCGAACAAACATATCATGTAATATACATAAAACTGAATTGTGTATATGTTTTTCATGAATAAATATGTTTGTTTAAAAAAAATAAAACGTTGCGTGTGGTCACGCGCCTCTGCCCCTATTGTGCCTCCTCGGCGTTCTCTTGTCTCACTCATCATTCTCCTTCGGCATTCCTTTCAAGCTTGCTTTATGTGTGCCCCTCAAAAATCATAATGCACATCCGGTGCCTCAATATTTCCAACGTTCTGTACTTAGTCCGTCTCAGGGTTTGTATGAATTTTCGAATTTTGTTTGTTCTGTTCCGTTTGGCCCTCTCTATTTCGGGTTGTTTTGTTTGCCACTCTTTCTCTTTCCGTCGTTTTGCGAGATATGCCCTTGAATTTTTAATGTTTTGTTTTTCAGTAGACTTCGTCCCGTTGTTTTCCTGTTTTACCAGACTTTTTGAATTCAGCTCGTGGAGTCTATTCAAGTGTCGCAATTTCACGCTAATTTCTGACAAAACTGCCAAGGACTCGTCAGGAATCTTCATCCTGTCGGTTGAACGTCTCTACGGTGAATTCTCCGCCAAAGGAGACCTTCCACTTTCCCGTTTCTGCTTCGCATGTTATTCCGCTGCCCCGAGTTCCTTCGCGCCGCGATGTACACTGCTCTCGTGCTCTTATTTGTCGCTCCCTCCGTGGCCCCGCCCCCTTCGGCCCGTTGGCGCCGCTTAGTTACGAGCCGCTCCGTCCCCGAACATCGCCCGCCACCACAAAGACGCGCGGAAGGTGCTAACCCTACGTTAAGCTCCTCACATTAAACGGGAGCGGAGTTTAAATCCCAACGCAGGTGGAAGCAGCGACCGCTGGCCAGCGACTCTCGCAGGCGATGGCGCTGCTGTAAAACGGACAACCAATGTCTTCGCTCAGAGGCAGCATTGTCCGACCTCTGACTGGTATGTCCTAAAGTTTCATTACCAACGATGGCGGTGTAACTAGGTCGAATTCAGACGATCTGTGGAAGAGAATTCTAGCGCCTGACTTCTGTGATCGGTTGTTGTCCCAAGTCTTCCATCAATAACAGGCAAATGCCGGAAGAGATTGATTGATTGATTTTTTTTGTGTGCTGGTCAACTGCTTTGGTCATTAGTCCCGTGAGTGTAGTGCATGTTTCTTTCTCGGGAGATGGCGGTGATCTTCCCCCGCTGCATGGCGAGATCGGCGCCGACTTACTGTCGGCTAGTGGGGTTTCCCCCTAACCTGGACTCTCCCACCAGCGGGGCACCGCCCCAGCCGGGACAAGCTCTAAGCTCCCGACCGGTCGCCCGGAATATGTGGTAGTGTAGTTCATGTTAGTGCAAGTGTGTATGTGTGTGAGGAGAGAGGATAGGACAAGGAAGAGGAAGGACAGATCGCGCGAGGTCCGTGGCCCGTTTGATAGGGTGCTGCTCCGGCATTCGCCTAGTGTTAATCGGAGAAACCACGGAAAACTGCCGATCAGAGCAGCCGGCCGCTAGGATTCTCCTCCAGACAGCGACTGAATTCGATCTAGCTGAAAAGCTAGTGTTGAAAATCCTGCTGCCGTCAGGACTCGAAACTAGGACCTCCAGGTCAGTGGCTCTGCAGTGACATGAGTTGATGTTCTGAGCTACCGCTCCCGATGAGCGATTCCGCTACCGCTACCGCTTCCGGTGCCGGAAGATTACGTTATGAAATGGGCCACAGAGAGCGCGCAATGTGTCTCCCCCACCCGAGATTACCTCTGCGTTCTCGATTAGTCTCCCGACATGTGTGGATGTGTAATGCATATGTGTAAGGAAGAGGATAGGTGCATAGATAAGGAAGGAAAGCGCGTAGTCCGTAGTCCATTAGTTAGTGTTCCGCTCCAGGATGCGCCTACTATTGATCAGAGAAACCACGGGAAATTACCGATCAGGGCAGCCATCCACTAAAGGTCTCCTCCTCACAGCGGCTGAATTCTTTACTACCGCACACACAGCGAGATCGGTCGGAAACTTACAATAGCCAATAGGTAAGTCGCCGCCCGATCTCACCATCCAGCGGAGGAAGATCACCGCCATTTCCTCGCAGAAAAACATGCACCACACTTACGGGACCCATCACCTGAGACGTTGACGCGCTCGGAATCATAATCAAACCAGCCACTGAATTCGACTTTCCTTCGGATTTAGTGTCGAAAATTAGCCACCGTGGGAACTGGAAGCCGAGGACCTCCCGGGCAGAGCCGCTGCGCAGACAGAAACAACGCTGGCTTTGAAGTTGTTTAGTGGGCGGCCCGCGCCTGTCGCAAGGGCAGTCGGGGGCAAAGCGATGCGGCGTGGCCTGACGGATTTCCAACGCGCGGGCGGTTTGGCGCGCAGGGGGCGTGGCGCGGAGGAAATAGACGGCCGTTCGCGGCGGGGAGGCGCCGCGGAGAATGGTCGCAATGTAGCGCGGCGCGTGCGTGGAGCCGGACAGTACAAATAGTGATGCTGTGTGGCTCGGTGCCGGCTCGACTGCGCGGGACAAACGCGAGTGGCTTGATGGCGGGGAGCCAACACGCAATGACGTCACGGGGAGGCAGCGCGGCGGTGGACCCTGTAGGACGGCGGGCTGATTACACCCTGGCGATCGCAGCGTGGGATGAAAGTGGCCCGATATTTGGAAAGTCTGACGAGGAACGGAATTTCGTTTCTATAATAAAAAATGTTAACATATTTTTCTCAAATTTGGAAGTATTTAGTTATTTGAGAAATACTAAAATTCGATAAGAAGTTACAATTTCTGAAACATATAGACCTATGACCTACGAGCCTGAGTCATGTCAGTATTTTTAGAGTACTATATTTTGGTAACATAGATTAAAGTAAATGAATACGTATCCACGCCGGGCTATGGCTCATATATCATACCTTGTTTAAATTAAATGTATACATTTCATATTGGTTTCAAGTTATAGGTAGTCCTTCGTGCATCCCACCCGAGCACCGATGAATGTGATTACAATACTCCTACTTGTGGCGAAAAAGCAGGATACTCCGCTTTGTCACAAATAGAGAAATGAGACAATGAACAATTAGAAGAGCTTCAAACGAACACTCTTTCTAGAATGATTTGTAATTGTTGTACTATATTATATTGACACTTGTATCCTATTAAAACTTCAGACATCATTTGAACAACTATTCACCAAACGAAGCACGGAAGATATATAGCTTCCTATATTTTTTTTAATTTCCCAAAGATACGAGGACATACTATAAAAATATAGTATACTGTACTATAAAAATATATTCTGCAATTGATACACTGTATTGTGCTCGATACATACAAAAAAAGTTAAACGAATTTTGACCGTGTTGTGAGTAAATCGTTTTTACTAGAATGTTAAATTTTCATTATTTTACTAAACATTTAGCAAAAACTGTACATGGAATTATTAAGAAATATATGATTTTGAAGTTCATATCTCATTGAGAAAAAATCTGGAAAAATGTGGCTGTAGATGGACAGCGATTTTCATAAACTTCTGAAATTTTCTAAATTAAGATATTCTAATGAACTTCGGGCCTGCGCTAATTTTACAAGTGTTCAAATGCTTTTTAGCAAAAAGTGCGAGAAAAATCTAAAGAGAAAATTTCGAGCTAAATTTGAGATAATTTTGGAAATGTCGCATAGGAATCCTTTCGGTACTATCGATAAACTCGAGTATAATCGTAGGCACTCTTTCACAGCAAGGAATAGGACCTATAAGACCAGACTGCAATTTGAAATTAGGAATAATCGGCTGAATCCTTTTTTGAATTTCTTGAAATTGCCTGTCGTGTAAAAGCTGTGTACTGTGTATATTTTACACGCTGTGACTGCTTTTAGACAAGCTTGCGCTGTTATGTTGTATTGGTGGGAACACATAAAACTGGTATTTAGAGACTTTCCGGGACATAAATCTTAGATCCTGGTGAAAAAGCTGATAAGTCATAAACACTGAATTTTGCAGGGGAGCAAAAAAAAAAAAAACAACTTTCAACTGAAGTAAATCAAGGATTATAGTATATCTAGTTTTTGAAATGTTAATCTCTCACTTTTTATTATTATTATTGTTGTTATTATTATTATTATTATTATTATTGTTGTTATTGTTGTTATTGTTGTTATTATTGTTATTATTGTTATTATCATTATTATTATCATTATTATTATTTCATCTTTCAACTATTAATAGTTAAACTGTTGGGAGGGGACTCTGAAACTCAAGAAAGCGTGAGGAGAGGATTTTCTCCCCCATACGTCACATACAGTTTTTTTTTTACTGTTTTGGACTAAATAAATATCTAAATACTAATGATATTCAAACGAAGGTGATATTAAAACAAAATTATTTGTGTGAAGGTTTTCTCTGAATATCATTAATTCCTGATTTACAGTATTGGTTTAATGCTGTTTTTTTCTCTCCAGTAAAATTAAGTTTTTTTAATTATCAGCTTATTCACCGGGGGGGAGGGCAAAGAAATTATATTTCATACTTTGGAATTTTTGAAGATGAGATAAATATTTTTTGTGTTAAATTAATGTCGAAAACAAATTTACGAACAAAAAATTTGTTAAATTAATATAAATGTTAGGTACTGAAATTATTGATCCAAAAATTAAAAGATTAAAACGCGCGGTGGTGTGACGTCAGGGACGAGGAAAAATACATTTAGGTGAAAATCAGGTGCACTGTTCACCCGTTCGCATGGTTCAGATGGAGGAACAGACGTTTAAAAGAACACTACGGTATCAGGATTTTTGATAAAATTACGACTCCGTTTTTGAGTTTCCGTTTATCTACAAGAAATCCGTTGAAAGTTGAAAAAAAGGCCCGGCGGTTCCGAGCTACTCCAGAGTGGTCGGAGTATTTCTTGTGGCATACCAACGCAATGGTCATGAGTGCCGTTTGTATAGTGAATATTTCATTTCGGGAGGTGGCGGTGTTCCGCCCTGTCGGGTAGTGAGTTTCAGTGCGACCCACAAGTCAGATTCTAGGGTATTTTCTTCTCCAGGTATCCCTCGACGGCCACTCCTGCCGCAACAAGCTCTAAGTTCGAGTGTCGACGCCCAACAAATTTGGAAATGCACAAGTGTGCAAGGAAATGGGAATGTCTGTGAGGGGAGAGAATAGGATAAGGAAGAAGCAAAGGTCACGCGCGGGTCGTGCTCATTTTGTTAGGGATCTGCGCGGGCATCGTCTGGTATTGGTAGGAGAAAACACGGAAAACACCGATCAGAACAGCCGGCCGCTAGAATTCCCCTCCAGACAGCGGCCTTGCCACCGTGGGGACTCCTACCCCACGACCGCAGAGGCGACGACAATGTTTTTTTATTTTTTTTATTTATTTTACGTCAAAAAAAACAGTTAAAAACTGCGTATGACGTACTATGGGGAAAAGTGAATTGTGTGCACATTTTGAAAATTCTGTGATCCCTACACTAAGTCATATACTACTTAAATTTTGAATTTTTGAAAGGGAGAAAAAAAACAAAAAACTCCCATGTAATAAAACCTATTTTCAAGGATAAACAAGCAATAAATTTTGAATTTTAAAAGGAAAAAAAACAAAAAAACTCCCATGTAATAAAATATAATTTCAAAGATAAATAAGCAATACATTTTTCGCTCTTATCACTTCCTGCCGCGACAACATGGAAACGATAATTTGAATAATTGTATTTCCCACTGAATTCTAGAAGTCGTGCACAGAAAATGAAGTTACATTTACAATGCTTGCATACAATGCTTGCTCAGCCAGTGCAGGGGGGGCGTCGCTTGCGCCGAGCGCACGTGCGAGTGTGCGTGGGTGGCTACGGCGTGGGCGGTGGTGGGCGGCGGTGGGCGGCGCTGTGATGGCGCTCCCCGAAGCCGTGGGCGGACGACGGGAGCGGCTTCTGCAACTGCCTGGCGCCACCCGTGGCCTCGTGGTGTGAGCGCCCCTCTTTCTCTTCTGAGTATGGGGGTTAAATCCTCAGTTCATGTGGATTTTGTGGTGGACAAAAATATGTAGTTCGCGGTGGGTTTTCAGAAGATTCTCCCGCTTCCTCACTGGCATATCTTACACGGAGTCAAGAGGATTTGAATGCCATATCGAAATATTTTGGTTGGAATTAGTTTTCAAGCAGTGTGCAAGATAACATTTGTGGCATCCAAATGCAATAATATCACATCCAATACGCTTTGGATCCTGCATCCAAATTAAATCGTTACAATAAACTGATGTGGCATTCCAAAATATTGATACATCTTATCCATGTAGACGGTCAGTCAATAAAAAAATCCACCTTGAATATTTTCTGAAAGGTTGAAGATATTGAGATGAACATTTCACCAAATGATGTAAGACATAGGGATTCATCAGGTGCAGTTATTACCTTTTGATAGAATTTTTTAATATAAAGTTATTGGCATAACTTCCTTTTTATAATGGAACACTAAACTTTTATACGAATAGACATCTTGAAAAGTCATATTCAGTAATATTATCCGACATATTCAGTATATAATGCTGAACATACCACGAAATGTTACAGAATTATTATTGCCTCGTCCAAATTAAAAATCTCGGTTCCGCTACGCTCCGCCTCCACTTTTAACTTTTGGCCTCGGCAGTAATAACACTCATAACATTTCTAGATACGTTAATAGCTATAAAGACTTTCAGACTTAAAAATGTCCAGGCTGCCTTATGACATTCTGGAAATTGAGTAAAATATGTTTCTCACATGAAGACAGTCGATGATGTACAGAATGCAGAGAAGATATTTGTGGCCGTGACGTTACTGACGCCAATTGAATTAAAAAGTTTTAGAAACGTGCGACCCATTTGTATTGTTATGAACAACGTAATTTCAGCATAAGTTATTTCGTTTTATTAATGATTTAAAACAGGCCACATTAATATACTGAAGAAAATTGAATAGTTACATAAAAAAACTTAGTGTCAGTATCTCTGTTAGTGAAGAATATGCAACTCAGATTAATACATTCTTGCCCCAAAGTTTCCCAGTGAAGAAATGAAAAGTATTTCTAAATTTTTAGTGTCTTTCGGGAATCTACCGGATCCTTTCAAAGCAGAACTGATTTGCCGTGCAAATTGACTCATAACAATTTCAAAAAACAGCGACGTAATGTTTACTGGGGAGTGTATTTCCAAAGACCACACATCATACAAGTGTGCCCTTTCTAAAAATGGAAAGTGTTTTAATCGGCCTGCTGGACAGTAATACTAATGACCTTGACAGTGATGACAGTGAACCTTTTTGTCACTTTTTCACTAAACAAGTAAATATTTTGATTGATTCGATTGATCATTTTGGACGAATCGTGAGTTCAGTACATACACTGTTTTTTAAGCGTGACATCTAAAGGTTATTATCTTGAAGGTGGAATATGACACGACTTTTTGAGTCTTTCTTGGTCCTGTCGCAAGATATCGCATGATCGCAACCGTATGAAGCAGTGCTGCAGATCAAACGATTCTAGCGGCACGACTGAGAAACACGCGAAAAGCTGTGCCATATTCCATCTTGGAGATACTATCCTCAGATGTCACGTTAAAAAAAACAAGTAAAAGTACTGAGATCACAATTCGTCCAAATGAATCAATCGAATTAATCGTAGATGTCAATCAAGTATAGAATGATTATAACATACGAGAACTTCGCGGATTATTTGAAAGGTAAATCCAACCAATGTGTTCGCCAAGGTCCTTGTAGTCCTCTGCGCCTTGGGGCTTGGAGTCAGCTGAGCTATATGGTACCGCTCCACAGACGTCTTTTTGTCTGCTTTTCCTATGATTTCCTCAGAATTAATACACTTTTGTATTGTTAATTATTCATTAAATACCAACATTGTATAAGGTGTATATAGTTATGACGCTTTTGTCTTCTCAAAACCTTTCTGTTCGTGTAAAAGCACGTAGAGTATTCTACTTTAAAAAGTTAGTCCAATACCTTTCTACCAAAAAGTGCTATCAAAGAGCTAATTACTACAACTGATAAGCCTGACAACTGATACTCTATGACCTGAAACATTTCATAAAAAGTTCATATATATCACGAAGTTGACGGTGTGGATGAGAGCAGAACATCATTAATGCCCGCATGGAACGAATAACGTGTGGATAACGGCCGAAGGCGTGTGGTGATCCGAGCAGAACAAATCAAGAGCGGCTGCCCGGGCCTCAGGAAGCGACCGGGACCGAGAACAGCCGAGCGACGCCGAGCAACGTCGGAGAGCCCCCGCCGAGGTGCCAGTGGTTAGCAGTGACGCCGATCCAAAAGTCAGGTTTTTATGTGTTGAGCAGTCTTTTTTGAGAAATGGTAATAAGGGTAGCAGTGATTCATTAGCATTTAAGGTTGGAAAAGTGAAAAGAGGCCGACCTAGATGGCCGAAGTGGCTAAGAGCGAGTACCGACTCAGTGCTTCGGTCCAAAGGGTCGCGGGTTCGAGTCCCGCCTTGGGCATCGTTGTTTGTCCTTTGTCTTTGTATGTATGTGTTGTCGCGGAGGGCCTCGCGTTCTGCTGACCCCAGATCAGAGGAGCCCGCAAGTGTGTTGGTGTCCAGTGTATGGTCGAATACGCGTCCCATCGGGACGCAAAGGATAACCGGCTGTCGGCTGGATAAAAACCCTAGAATGAAGAAGAAAGTGAAAAGAGACGCATATTGTAATGAAGAGTTTGAAACAAATTATTTTATGTTCTTTGCATTATAATTTGTATTTCCAATGTATATGCACAAATACCCAGAGCCCACTCATGAAAAAGATTACCTGTCTTATCTTATATTAAAATGACTGTTGTATCGGACCGAAAATAAGGGTCCATCTTAATATATATATACTTCATATGAATAATTATACAAATTCTATCTATTTATAAGGATTAGTTTCGTAGCCCTTCAAGTCATTAAATCGTTTTTCTTCCCCATTTCAAATAAATGTTATTTTTATGTTAATTCTCTGTGTAATGATTTGTGGAAAAATTTTTTAAATATTGCGTTTATAGAATCAGGATGGGCGTACCCGTACTCCCATGAGTGTTAGGAAGTAATGTTAGGAATATCTAAAATGAAACTAATGAATCCATTGTTTAAAAGGAATATATAACAGAGAAGAAATATATAAGAGAAGAATATTTTAACATAATATTAATTTATCTTTTACACGAAACAATTTTAACAACTTCAAAACAATTTTTGTTTCATGAACAACATAAATAAACAATGTACTTTGCATTGTTTACAAAATATAGCAGAAAAAAGCATTTTACAAAAGTAAATTTTTAAAACAATTTTTGTTTCCTGAAAAAGATAAATAAACTGTCACTGCGCATTTTGGAACGGATATTACAAATTTTTACCAACAACTATTAAAAAATATCCAGACGTTTCTACTTACTTTACAGAATTCTAGAGCACTTAATGCCGAACCTTCATTATCTTGATAGCTGACAAATACACTATCCTATATTACTAAGAAAACATGTAAACACCGAAATTTTAACATAAAAGACCTTTTTAGTACGTTAGCCATAAAACTTTATCTAAGCAATTGTCTAAAATTTGCGTTAAACATGAATACATAAAAAACAAAAGCACAAGTTTACTGTCACGGCCACACGTAATTTGAATTTGAAAAGAAATCGACCCTGTGATCAATGAGTGCGATGAAAATGAGACGTAGCTTCATTGTGTGTGCACGTCTTGTGGAATTCGGGGGGAATTATATTGATTCAAATTATCATTCTCCAGGTAGTCGCGGTAGGAAGTATTATTACTTCACGAAGGTCATGATAAGAGCCTAAATATATAGCTATTTACCCTTGCAAATAGATTTTATTATATCGCAGCGAATATTTAGTTAATAATTCTTTAAAAAAACCCATATTTTCTTTCTGTACTCAAAATTCAAGTAGTATTGGTGTCTGTCATGATCCCGATCTTACGGTGACATATTTGCATAAATGACCAAGTTTTTACTTCTTCCGTTTCATCTATTCATGTACTCTACAATTATGACACTGAGATAGAGAATTTTACTTTTAAGGAAAGATAAGTCATAGTAGTCAAGTGAAATCTGATGTGATATTTCATTTCTTGTTCGTTCTGGAGGCGAGCATGCTCGAAAGGCACCAAAGGGTTTCGTGCCCGAGGCAGGTTTCAAAGAAGCCTGGGTGGAGCATCTGGGTGCAAAACGAGGCTAAAGGACCGTCTCCGCGAATGTAACATAGAGTATACCGTGTGTCCCACCAACTGTGGGCCACTCTCATATCTTCTAAACGGTTCACGATACCGACATGCACTTTTCGCTCTACAATGTGGAATCATGGGGCAAGTAATATGCCGTAAAGATATTGCTCCTAATGGTTTTAATTTCCAAGAAATTTAATTATCTTTGATTTTTTAATGAAACTTTATATTTTTCTCACTACCAAAAGGTAGATGATAGAAAGAGAAATACAATGACGTAACATTTCTTAATGATTTGACAGTAGTTTGACTATAAAATAATACTTTCTGACACGTAATTTTGAATTAAACCGACAAAATTTCCTTTAGTAGCCCTTGCAACTGTCACCTTTGAGGAAAGTGGCCTTCGTTTTGCGTCGTATCAGCCTCAGCACCGCGAAGGCTAGTTCGCCGAAAGTCGACACTTGCAAGGGCTGCTACAGGAAACTTTGCGTATTTAAATTAAAATCACATGTCGAAAAGTCGTTTTGAACTCAAATTTCTATCAAAATAAATATATAAAAAATTAACATGAGATACATCATTGCATAACTCTTTTTTTGATCTAACCATTGCTGGTGAGAAAAATACACGGTTCCATTTAAAAATTCAAAGATGATGTAATGTCTCAGAAACTAAAAATATTACGAACAATATCTGTACCACCTATCGCTTGTCTCATGATTCTGCATTGTTGAGCGAAAACTGCATTTCGATATCATGAATTGATAACTCTTTTTATGACCTAACCATTGCTGGTGAGAAAAATACACGGTTCCATTTAAAAATTCAAAGATGATGTAATGTCTCAGAAACTAAAGATATTACGAACAATATCTGTACCGCCTATCACTTGCCCCATGATTCTGCATTGTTGAGCGAAAACTGCATTTCGATATCATGAATTGTTTAGAAGTTATGGGTGTGGCCGATAGTTGGTGGGACACTTCTTGGTGGGCAGAAATAAAAATAAATTCTTGTTCTGTGAAGCAGAATGGCAACAGCACTATCGCGCTTCCAATCAAGACATGCACGTACTTGTTGCTCTCGTGATGAAGCAGCGTAACAAACCTTCTCCATTTTGGTGTTTTGGAGTGGAACGAGTCCCGTGCTGCCAGAGGCTGTTCTAGGAAAGCGCCTTCAGTCGACGCCACACGCGGTTCGGCCCCAGGCCACAGGACAGGTTCCCAGAAACGGAAGCGGGAAGAGCAAAGTTCATGAGCAAGCTGTGCATTGCGCCCGACAACGCATTGGTATTTCATGAAGAGATATGGATTATACAGAATGAGTCACGTAAATTTAGCACCACTTGTCATTTTTGAACGGTTGAAGTAATTGCAATGCAGTGTTGACGAAAGTGATGAGGGAATGGGGCCAATTGCTGAATGTATTCGTTTCGATTTTATAGTTTGTGCACGCCATACCGGTCAGCGGCATCGATCTTCTGCGCACGCGCAGATGAACTTAAGTGGTGAGAAACTTAAACTGCACATGCGGAGAAGATCGATTATGCTGCAACGTTCGAGTGTGCACAAACTCTCTTATCACTTGTATTTTAAGAGATAATGAGGTAACTTCGTGTTTTTCAAATGTGTTTTACGTATTTTTTGTCTATCATGACGAGCGTAAAAAGATGAATAAAATGATATACAAATTGTTGTATGTTAGATAAGCAGTTTTGTGAGTAATTTTAATTTTTGCGACTCGTATTTAACGGATATTGTAACGCTCTGAGCACGTGATAGCAGGGAGAACGCTGCGCGACCGCGGTTAGTGGACTGGTACTTTTAAACTATACGTTAAATGTGATCGCAAACAAAACAAAATTACTCAAAAAGTGCTTATCTAACTTGTGACAATATGTATATCATTTTATTTGTAGTTTTACGCTCGTCATCATTAACTAAAAAATATGTATACTTCCATCTGAAAAACACAAAGTCACCTCAATGTCTCTTAAAACGCAAGTGATAAAATCCAAACGAATACATGCATCAATTAGCACCATTCCCTCATGCATTTTCGTGACTACGGCATTGCAATAACTTAAACCGTTGAAAAATTACAAGAGTGCTAAAGTTACGGGACACCTGTATTATATATCCGTCCTATTATCTACTTTTTTTAAATAAAAATTGTTAAAAACTACTGACGTATAGGGGCAGACGTGCAAAGTGCGCGTCTGGGCTTAACATTTAGGCTTAAACCAAATGTCATTAGTAATTTAAGCATTGTCAATATTAGGATCAACGTCTACCGAGGAAGATGGTGAACATGAAAATGAAATTAAACGTTTGAACAATTAGGGTAGGTTTTGATATAAAATATTTTTTTACTTTCCTTCTACCCTCACTACACAAGGAAAAACGTAATTTTTAGTTTACTTTTTTAAGAAATAAGTTAAAAAATATTGTAAGTCGTTTTTCCTAATGTTGATTCCAAATTAATATTAAAAAATTATTTTCGGAGAACAGATGACTTATAATACGAATTAAAGTAATAAGACTGGCAGCGATCTTACTCTTCATTTCCTAGCTTCCGCCTTCGCCACCTACTGTGCAGCTCCGTGGCACTGAAGCAGCGACCCTGGCGGGCGCCAGCACTACTTTCCTCGACAGTTGCGATCGTTCGTCCTTCAGCAGTACAACTTAACGCGGACTGGAAAGATGTTGCTCTTGCTGCGGACGACGGGGCAAGATTGTTAGAAAGGCCTACCATTCTACAGTTCACACGTTTTCTCTCTTCCCTGCTGAGCTGGTGTTTTCATTTCTGATTTATTCCAAGATTTTCTTGGTTTATTTATTTTCAATATTTCTTTCATTTATTATATTCAGTATTATATTAAACATTTTATTATTTCAAATATGCTTTTTTGTTTATTTGAATTTCTAAATTTAATTTTGTATTTTTATTTTATATGGCACTTTAAGTTTTTATTATGTTAGAAAAATAAGAACTTTAAATTGTCAATTTGCACTAATGGTTGCTTTTAAAAATTTAATTTTTCTCGGTATATAACCTATTAAGAGTTTTTTATTAACAGTTTTATTTATTATAGTGATGACAATAGCACCCCCGCAAGGAGACGTGAATAAAAATTGCTGTGCTTGACAGCCCTATTCTAGGAAGACATTGCAATATTATGTTCAGACGTCGCGAAATTAGGTGATTTCATTTTTCTATTGCTTCTATCTTGTTTATATAATGAAGATCATTCACATTTTTTGTGAATTTATCATGGAACTACTCATTTCACGTTCTTGATTTCAAGGGAATGTTAACGTCGGAGGTATATTTGTATTACCTGATCCCGAGCTTCTGCGACCACACAGAAAACCGCGAAAATCTGGGGCTCATAAAAACACAGCTGCCCAGAATGCATAAAATAACCCCTTTTCCAGCTTTCAAAAGCAGCGCGAGGGAACCACATCCTGAAATATACTGCCACTAAGCTTAAAGATAATGTACTCTAAACCTTCGGAAACAACGGCAAGATAACCGTGCCGTAGCGACGGCTTTGCAACGTACGCGCCGCGCTGGTAATGGGTTCGTTATCTATTACACAAAGAGGCGGCGGAGAGCGGGGCAGAAGCGGGCTGGAGCTCAGACGCCGAGGGATTGGGGAAGCGCCGGCGGCGGGCCGGGCAGCTTGCGAGGGCACCTCGTCAATGGAGGTGTTGCGTCACATCGTGGGCCGCACTGCATTAGCACATACTTTTTCAAATTATTTGTAACGGTCTCCAGTATTAATTTGCTAGCTTGTGTCTTTCTCAAACTTCTATTTCCTTAGCGATGCCAGCTATTTCCTGAAAAAGTTAGCACGGCTAGAACTGAAGATAATCACGATGCGACAGAAAAAAATGTATGCGGAAATAAATTATTATGCTAAAATTACGCCAGATATTTCTATTGCTGAGAGCGGAAATATCATTCCCACCACACATCCCCCTACTACTAGAAAAAATGTACTTTCTTTCTCAAAGTAGCGAAATTAGAGAAAATTGTCATCAGTTTTGTTTCGAATTTACTAATAAAATTTATTAGAAAATGACGTATTAATAGTAATAACTTGTATACATTTAAATATTGTGGGGTTCATTTTTTTCTAACCTACTACGAACTCACGTAGTAAAATGAAAGTATTTTATTTATTTATTTAATACGTAATTATTACATACAAATTAGAAAACTTGATGCTAAGTGGCTAGGCCGAAGGCCTTTATGCCAATACAATACCTATATTCTAACCTTTCGAATTCTGGTATTCACCCCAATTCCCGGCCCAATCCCCATTCCCGGCCGTCCCGGGACAATGGGGCGGGCACACGACTGCGGCTTAAGGAAGCTCTCCAGCGCCAGCCCATGTTCGAGCTGAAGCAAGGCGAAAGCCTGACCAGCGAACCAAGTTGCCGATAAGGCACACTGACCTTGTGAGATGAATATAATTCAAATAAGAAGAATAAAAGTATTACCGGAGAGGTGGCTCAGTGCATCACCGAATGTCACTGCAGTGCCTGTGACCGGGATGTCCTAGGTTCGAGACCAGACAGAGGCAAGATTTTCGACACTAGCAGTCAGCTAGGTCGGATTCAGTCGCTGTCTGGGGGAGAATTCTAGAGACCAACTGCACTGATCGGTAGTTTTCCGTGGTTTGTCCGATCAACACCAGGTAAATGCCGGAGCAGTACCTTAACAAACGGGCCACGGAACGCGCGCGATCTTTACTTCCTCTTCCTTGTCCTATCCTAACCCCTTACACACACTTACGGTAGGTGAGCGCCGGATCACGCCATCCAACGGAGGAAGATCACCGCCACCTCTCGAGGAAAAACATGCACTACACTTACGGGACTAATGACATCAGCTGTTGACGCGCCCGGAATCACTACCAACCAACCAACCGTGAAAATCCTATAATGATATAATGGCAAGTGGATATATATATATATTATAACACGCCCACCTACTACCTTCCAGCCGGTGGCGATGAAGCGTGAAACTATGAATGCTCGTGAAGCGAGCTTTGAATTCTCAGGAAGCAGGATCTTTCGGGTATGAGAAAGGTCTGAACCCTTGACACAATGAATTATATAAAATTCTGGTAAAATGAGCATATATTCAGAAACAAATTACACAGTGGCACAAATATACAATAAGTATGTATTTTACGTAGATGGTCACTGCAAAGAAAACAGAAACAAAAAGAACAGAAATAACACAACCATAAGAGAATGTATAGGCGTCACCTTGACTGCCTGATTACTTCAATACGCACTATTTACAATACTTTTGCTTTGACCTCCTTCTCAATTATTTCGTGTACCTCATTTAACTGTGGTTAATCTAAAGTTTTCTCCGTGCACGGCCCTTTAAGTGATTCTCTACAATTATTCTATTATAGACTTCACAGAGGTCAGCCTTGAGCTGCGCATTTATTACAATGCTGTTAACTCTAGCACAAAAATAAACGTGACACACACATAACTAAATCGTACCCTTTACAAAATTACAGCAACTGATTATCCCTGATATCATACAATGGAAACAATACTTTCAATAAGATTACTTTTACATTACATGAAAATTATAATTTACTTTAGAAAAGTTGTACAAGGTATGGCATTCAACGAATTTACTGGTGCCGTACAGCGAATGAAATCAAAACTGCCGCTCATACGTTCGAAATATTTTCCCCAGTAACTATTTGTAACTTTCACCTATTTTAGGACGCTACGCCTGGTGTTTAACGCTACACAGTTTCCCAACAAATTGTCGCATAGAAGTTGCCAGTTCTTTACCTCGACATTTCCTTCCCGCTCGCCGTCAGTTAACCTTGGGGGTTCGGCCGCTCGCAGTCCTCGCCATGTCACTCGACTGGTTCGATGCCCCACGGTCACCACTTCTTTCGCACGATCTTCGGATGCCGCCACACGTCCAAATTCCAAACCTTTCTCTCGTCCTCGGGCTCGTACCATCCACGTATGTGGTCCAAGTCTTTCTCGCCTACGCTTGAGTGTTGGAGTCGTCCTTCTGCCGGCTGCCGCGTACCCGTTGCTCGCGCTTCCAGTTTTAATTAACTAACGTGCTTGAATTGACTACTTCTAGCACTCGGCCGACATACCACACTTTGAGCGTGCGTGGTCGTGGCGTACAAAATTAAATACTGGATTTCGTTCAGAGTCCTTCTGCGCGAATTTACTTCGATGATGAAACTATTTCAAGTTCGAGCAGTCACATCGCTTGCTTACTCCCGTAATGTTAATGCAAATACTGTACATGCACTTTGCTTCTGAATTCTATCACTTATCACCGCGTTTCTTAAATCAGCTTTACTAAAGCAAGTAAAATTATACTCCTGCACTAACCGATTACTACCGCTGAAGAATTTAGTTGAGTCACTGTCGCTGTCGAAGTCGTAAGAGAGCTCTACCGGAGTGCGTCACGGTATTTATGCAACTCCGCCTGGGGAAAAATTTCTGGAGGGGTGAATTTTCTCCTCCTTCGCGCCCTCTCGAGAAAATATTATCCGCTAACTTTGGACATAGGAGTGCGAAAACCTGCGGGTAGATGTCGCCTTTCGGACCATCGCTCCGCCTCGTACCCTATTTCTCAGTTCTCTGGTCTTTTCTAGTGGCTTATGGTGGCGTTACGGGTTCGTATAACCCCGTGACGTCACAATATATACCGGGTGTTTTTTTTATCTTTCGCCGAAGATGACGCACCGCTTGCCTCAGCGATCGAGCCCTCGGTTGCCCGGCGATTTGTCAACAAGGCCCCCGTTCATCCGGCGCGTTCGTCGCTCGGCGCAACCGGCCGATACTTCACGACGTAAAGATAGGAGTGTGGTGTGCGTTGAGTTCCACAAGAATTATCGGACCTATTTTTTTCAACACCACCGTTACTGCTGATGTTTACATTCATCAGATATTGACATTATTCTTCGAACAATTGACACCAGAAGAAAGGTTCTATGGTTACTTTCAACAGGATTCGGCAATAGCTCACAACTCTGGTCGATCCATGAACTTCTTAAATAATATTTATAGTGATGATAGAATAATTAGTCTTGGGTTATGTATGGCCTCCTAGATCACCTGATCTGACTCCTTTGTGACTTTTCCTTTGGGGATACTTGAATGATCAGGTATATGCAGAAAACCCGCATTCGGAGGAAGAGCTCCGGCGCTCTATTGAAGAGAAAATCGCTTGTCACTATTCCTTTGGGGATAGCCAAGAATGCATTCGAGCCGAAGGACACCACTTTCAGCATCTTCCAATTCCCGAGATTTACTTCAAAGGGTTAATCATAATTTATTCCGGAGGTGCCAAGAATGCATTCGAGCCGAAGGACACCACTTTCAGCATCTTCTTTAAGGTAAGTTACGCGGTAGCGATAGTTCTCGTATGGCAGCACGGGCGGTGAATCAGCATTTCTCCCGGCGAGTGAGCCCTCGATTGCCCGGGCGACGCGGCCCGATTCTTCGGCGAACGATAAAAACCACTCTGTATATATATATATATATATATATATATATATATATATATATATATATATATATATATATATATATATATATATATAAGCTAGAAAAATTGAAATTTTTGGATCCTGATAAAGAAAAAGTGCTGTTCCTATATGTAGTAAATGACTTCCTCTAACCCTTCGTGTAATCAAGATCGTGGGTCCCTGATACCGAAAAATTATTGTACGGCAATGCCTTCATCTAAGCGTCTGTCCCACCGTTTTTCCATGGAAGTTGGCAATGCTTAGCGCCTAAACCATACAGAGGATTGTCTCCAAAACTGATGTTCCCCGATCGATCTAAACGAACTCCTGGACCTTCGAATTTGAAACGAATATTTTGATTTTTTGGGTTGCTTTAAAACATTTTCAGTATTATCAAAAGTGGCTCCAAACGTATGGATTAATTTTATTCCTCGAAGGGAAGGAATGGACGCAAAAAATTGTGCAAATCTCATTTTTTTTATCTCTCAGAATTTAAAAAAACTGAAAAATTAATTTTGTACAATACGCTTCCTAAATTGTTATTTTTTGAAAATTAATTTTTTTTAATATGAATAATTTTCACGTAATTGTGCGAGAAATATAGGCAGTTAAAAAATAATATTTGTACAAAAGGCCAATTTATAGTGCAAAATATGCTAGTCATATTGTCGCAATAATGTTTTCTGAGTACTGTCTATATTTCCGAAAATGGCAAAGAATTAACATTGCAAGACTACGATTTTGATAATAAAGGTATTTTTCATAATGAAATATGTTCTAAAAGATTAGATCTATCAATAAGGTAAGGTACAATTTGTGAAAATATTTGTAATTAAAGTGCAATTGTTGCTTGAAGTAAAAGTAATTGACTATAAAATTTTTGATCAAAATGGCTCCAAGTTCTTTCTTTATTCCTTTATTCGCGCCGAGCAGAGGAACTTTCAAATGGTGCAGATCAGATTTCCATTGTAGAATCTGAATGTTCAAAAAATTGTAACCGTTAGAAATAATGCGATAAAATACTTCGATAGTAGCATTATTACTTTCTACTGCATTCTAGTACTACATCATTTCCTCACGAAGAATTACAAACCACCGATGGAACAGACCGAGAGAGAATAAACTTTCTGTCTCTCTGTCTGTCTGTCTGTCTCTCTCTGTCTCTCTCTCTGTCTCTTCTGTCTGTCTCTCCTCTGTCTGTCTCTTCCTGTCTCTCTCTGTCTCTCTTCTGTCTCTCTTCCTGTCTCTCTGTCTGTCTCTCTCCTGTCTCTCTCTTCTCTCCGTCTCTCTCTCTGTCTCTCTCTGTCTCTCTCTGTCTCTCTCTCGCTGTGTCTCTCTCAGATATGAAAGGGGTGTACTATTTTTTTAAAATGTTTATTATGTTTCACTATAGCGCAAAAACAGAAAGGTAGAATAATTTTATTCGAAATTGTAATGCAGCATGTAACGAATATGTAATTTGTTGACATCCATCTTTGTTTCTTTTTGTCTGAGAGCTTTTTTATAGCTACAGTTACCTCTCAGTTACAATAATAGTTTACAAGCTGACAACTATTGAAAATTTTACACACTACGAAATCATATTAGATTATTTCCGATAATTAAGCTAATGTTCGAATAAATAAATGAGCAAGACTTATTAATCTCGCCGTTTCAGAATACCGATTTAACGATAACCTAATAGATTACTTTTCATTGATTTCGGCCCACATTTAATTTAGATAAGTCAATCACAAGCGAATTTTCTCTCTGATGTACCACATTACTCAACAACAGTAACAATTATCATATTAATTGTAAAATTGCGCTAATGCACTCCGCCTGGGTGCTGCAAATGGGATTTGGCCGGCAGCCGCCGCCTCTCCCCCACTCGCTTGTTCGCGATGAACATACATCCTGTAAGAGCATGTTTACAATGTGGCATGCAAACAGAGGATGCACTGGAGCACTTTCGCTCCGCGTCTTATTTACTTACGCACTCAGACCCAGTTACGCACTCCCCACTTACGCACTCAGACCTGCGTGTGATAAGAGGCGGAGAGGAGGTACCACTATGCCCCGTCCTTCAATCCCCAACCCCTCCACCCTCCCCGCCGCCGGCCCCGTCCGTTCTCTGTCTTCGTCTCTGCTCTAATTTCCACGCTGACTCCACCCCTGCCACCACCAATGTCAAGCAACGTTGGGAACTCGACATGGCTTCGTGAAAGTACATGAACTAAGAAGAAAATGTTAGAGATGATTAAATTTACTTGAACTGGAAATGGGTATGACCCCATGGTAGTAAATAACAAAAATGAAGCAAACAAAACAATACAATAATAGAACTACCACAATATTATTTAACCATGCACTGTTGACTGGTATATAAGCAGAAGTCAAACAGATATCACCTATCAAAGCATGACTACCTAATTATTAATCTTATACATTTAAAACAAGCTTTAAAACATAGAAGGACAAACATAAATGTAAGAAATATATTTTTATGAAAACTTAAATGTTACATAGATTTAACCATATTTAGGGATGTAACATTTATGGCACAAATTCAGATTCAACTGGTGGCAGTTAGAGACTAGCAGAACCTTTGAAAAAAAAATTTAAAGTTTCTAAACACACTGTCAGATAAGAAAACAATTATTTCCTTCAGTATTTCTCGTCTTGCCAAGATAAGGTATAAAGTTCCAGCTGGTAACCTAAACAATTTGTTCCGCAACGGGTGATAGGGATATAAATTCTGACAAAGCTTTCCTTCATGTTAGCTGTCCGTTGTATCCTCCGTCGTGGCAGGCCTCCTTGGGGGGGGGGGTCCTGAATAATGTCCCAGAAACACAATCGGCAGGTGCGGCTAGTTCTTGATTGCTGCTTTCATTGTCTGTGACAGTTTCGGGTATCCCGGTGGGTTCAGCAACACACTAACAGTGGATTGCAAGGTGTCACGGCCAGCATTGGCTCTAACCGCACCCTGGCCCCCCCCCAGGCAACGACTCACTTTCCGAGGCCCTGCGACTCTTACATAGACATACTTGTAGCTCTTTGCCAGTAAGCGGATTTATTAATTTTTTTCATATTATTGCTATATTCAACAAATAACTGAACGATTAAAAGAAACTAAAACCAACTGAAAACAAGGAAAGAATTGACCATTGATATATATTCCCATCACACGACATAATAGAAGAGTAGAAATCCTAAAGCAGATGGTAAAGAATATCAACGTAAATCTTTGCTGTTTGATAAGAACAAATCGGGCTAACACTTTTTCGTGTGAAGCTGCTGTTTCTCCCGTCGCACCTCTTCACCTTGCGCGTGTACCTTCGCAGATTTGGAGGGGAAAAGACAGCGGAGTTGGGGATGTAGGAGGGTCCCAAGTGTGACAAGTCTGCCCTACACTGAGTGCTTTACAAATTATGTGCATCGTAGAACTCAGCAATGCACCGGAATACGTAAAACTACATATCCACTAAAAGTGACTACTAAATAATTGCTTTAGGTTTCTGAAAACTGAACGTGACCAGTCACAAGATAGACATTCAATTTAATAGACGTATTTCCCTTCTATTACGCATCTAAAGCTGTAAAGAGTGAACGAAACACAAATTAAACAATAATTAGTATATACCCTTACTGATTGCTTTTAATTCCTCTTTATGTGCTCTTAACTTCATATATTTAGGAAATGATCACGGGATTTCCTCGGAGTGAGTGTAAAGTATCAACGTTATTTTGCCGACGTTTTGGAATATTTTTATTCCATCCTCAGAGCTGGTGTAAAAACATAAAAACATCACTATAAATATACCCTTATACAAATTAATTACATAATATACAATAATGATCATGAAATGTATACATCTTATTAAAAGATACATTGATAGTTACATCCTCTCAACTACATTTTGGCCGGATTCCAACAGAACTCCACGTGGAGTGGTTACAGTGCGTCCATCCCGCGCAACGTTCACCTCGGGAAAAGGCATCATAAGAATTTAAAATTAAAGACTCTACTACAATTCAGTTGCACAATCAGGACCTCGTGCTGTAGCTACTCAAAAACATCTGCATCCGGTCAAGTAAGCGTTTATTTAAAGCAACCATAACAAGAAGAAACTCATTAATACTGTACGCATGTCACATCTGGAACAATGTATCTATTTCTAACATAAATAAACTTCAAATTGTACAAAATAGATTCCTCAGATTAGGAACACATGCCCCATGGTTCATCTCAAACGCCCCACTTCATAAAGAACTGAATATATCACCGATCATCAAACATACTGCCCATCTTTCCAATAATTTTTACTCCACCGTAAATACAATAAACCGAGCAGTTCACTACAACCTGGCCTCTGCAAATGACTACCCTACTAGAATTAAGAATAGATTTCCTTTCGAAGCGTTCTTGAACATTTTCTCTACTAATTGTTCATAGTAGAGGCTCTCGTAGTTTCCTACACCACTAGTTAGGTAGTTTAGTTTTAAGTTTAGTGTTATGTTTCAGTGTTAAGTTTAGTATAAGTTACAATGTAAGCCAGCAAAAGCACATGAAATAGTAACATGTTACTGTACTGTGTAATTTCCAAACACTGAATGAATAAATTATAAAAAAGACATGAGAATTTGCACTTTGACATAAATAAATATTTGCGATTAATTCAAAATGGAAACTGTTTTTTATTGCTTCAATATTTTTCTAGTCATTCTTGTTATTTAACAAAACCATTGAGACATCTCACATGATCAGAGACTACTAAATATTCTGTTCTTCCCATTTAAAGGACAATTCTAGAAGTCGGGTTCTTTAATTGGGAGTATATAATTTTTTTCTTCGGTCGATACGAGGTGAATGCCGGAGCAGTATCTTCAAAAACGGGCCACGAGTCTCCCCATACTTTCCCTTCCTTATCCTTGTCCTCTGCTCTTACGTTTATACTTACATCCACTGCACTAACACACATGTCGGGAGACCAGTCGTGAACTTCGAGCTTGTTCCGGTTGGGGCAGTGCCCCACTCAGAGAGGTAGTTGGAGGGGAAAGACCCCCTTGGCTATAAAATGAACTTACTCAAGGGACTAATGACCAACGTCATAGACTTACACGGAAACACGAAATACACGTGTGCTTCGGTTGTCGCGCATTTTGATGGCTGCCTATTCGACTGCTGCGCGCTGCAGGCGAAGGCGGTGCTCCCGGGCGGCGCGCGACAGACATTCCGGTGGCGCACGCCCATTTTTGGCGCGCCGCTCGCGCATTGTCGTCTAGCCAAATAATTGGACAGGCGGCTGAAGCCGAGAGGCGCTTACCGCGACCTCAAGCGCTGGGCGGGGCGGGGCGGGGGCGGTGTTGCGAGGGCGGGGCGTTTTAAATTTAGCCGGCCGCGAAGGGCACCTGCGCCCCCGCCCCGCTACAGCCCCGCCCCCTCTGCCACGCCCCGCTCCGCTCGCGCGCCTGGCCGCAGTGCAAGCCTTCCCGCCCCGCTCCACCCCGCTCCGCCCCTCGCGGCCCCGCGCCGTTCATAATAACGCGAGACAGCGGCAAAACCTCCCTCATTAGGACAGGCCGCATCCATCAAGCCCGCAGCCCGCGCCATTAGGGCGGCTCGGGGGGGAGGGGGGCGGGGGCCCCAAGGAAAGGGGGGCGAACGATGGACAGGAAGAAAAAGGCGGCGGGGAAGGGAAACGGCATGGCAGTCGCGGCAGCGGGGAAGAGTGACAGAAAGCAGAGACGGCGAAGGGAGACGGCGTGAGGGAGGTCGAGGAAGGAGGCAACGGGACTGCGGTGAGGGTGAGAACGTGGGGGAGGCGAGGGCATAGGGGGGGAGCCGTGGGGGAAAGTGAGACAGCGGGGCAGCGGAAAGTTCGGTCATGACGGAAGCGGGAGGGCATTGAGGGCATCGGGGGTGGGGAGGCCAAGGAAATGGTAGGGCAGCATGTCGGTGGATGGTTGGCTGTGATTCCGGGCGAGTCAACTACTGAGGTCATCCACCAGCGAGGTACCGCCCCAGCCGAGACAAGCTCTAAGCTCCCGACCGGTCTCCCAGCATGTGTGGTAATGTAGTGCATGTTAGTGTAAGTGTGTGAGGAGTGAGGATGGGAAAAGGAAGCGCGCGGTCAGTGGCCCGTTTGTCAGGGTACTGCTCCGGCATTTGCCTAGTGTTGATCGGAGAAACCAAGGAAAATTACCGATCAGAGCAACCGGCCGCTAGAATTCTCCTCCAGACAGCAATGGAATTAGGCCTAGCTGACAAGCTATTGTCGAAAATCTTGTCACTGTCGGGACTCGAACCTAGGACATCACAGAGGCCCTGCATTCGCATCAGTTGATGCACTGAGTCTTCATGATGTCGGTGGAGATGTGGCGATGAGGACTTGGGAGAAGCGTGGGTGGCCTGACGTATGGGCGTAAGGAAGCGAGCGGGCGGTGAAGCACGAGTGACAGTGTGGGCGGGTGGGGAGGCAGGAGGCTGTGCCAAGGGACGGCGGAGGGAGAGGGAAAAGGGGGTGGCCGTGGGAGTGAGGAACGCAGGGGGAGAGGCCCACGTGCTGCGGAGGCGAGGAAGGGGTGAGGGCGACGAGGGGTTGCGGGCAATGGAATGGTCGTGTTGGTGACTTTCGGAGGCAGAGGGGAGTGTAAAAACAACACAGTGTGTGTACAAAGACGGTGAAAATATGGAAACCGTGGAATAGAGGGCGGGGGAGGTGAGGAAAAGCTGAAGGGGGAGCGGCTGGGAAGCGATCTGCGCGGCAGCGAAGAGGATGAGAAAGCGACGGCCGCTGGATCCCATGGACTGCACCTCGGCCTTGTAGGTATATCCTTAACCGGCTAGGGGCGTTGTTAACCGCTGACTGGAATCTGAATATAGGGCAGAAACGTGGGCGTCCTTCGACTTCCCGACTTCGCACACGAGGGTGTTAGAGCTCCTGAGGAGGGATTCGCCCCAGCCAGAGGCTACCAGCTAGGACAGGTACTGCACGCCAGGTGGATAAATCGTTTCCCTGGTACGATGAATATCGGCTACGTCGAAACGGAAATCAAATGGAGGCCAACCGACGCGATTGCGCAGGGTCGTAGGCGAACGAATGGAAAATATGTTAAGTAAAGACATTTTCCTATATTCTCGTCCGTTAAACGTGGGGCAAGGTCTTGCGGTCACGATTTTCCGCATTTTATGTAAGTAAAATCCAGTGATCAAAGGACAAAACCCCGACTCTTTTGGAGGCGAGATTGATGCGCAAAAATATATGGGACGGTACGGGAAATGTGAAGTGGTATTTCGAAACATCCCGCCGAGTCAGCTCGGAGCCAGCATTGCTACTGCCTCGGCAGCCTGGAAGTCCTAGCTTCGACTAACAACGGTGGCGGATTTCCGACACTAGCTACATCACAATAGCTTGAATACTGTCCCTGCCTGTAGGAGAAATCATTTAAGTTATTCTTCTTTTGTCTTTAAGGGACATTTGATATTCTGATAATGATGACCAAAGTTGTAATAAATAATGTAGTCACTTAACCTTTTAAAAAACATTCGTTCCGTACTACTTCTCGACTAAACTTTAAATTAGTTTTGATGTTTGGAAGTAGAGTTTCTATTTTTTAAATTTCTTATATGTTTTATTACTCTTACTATAAATAAATATGAGATATTGAAAGGGAAAATGGTGAATCTGGTGATTGTAAATAATGTAAAGTTCTGTTAGAAATATTATATAATTCCTAAGAAAAATTGCGAATCCAACTCGATTCGACTCGACTCGAATGAGTCTTGAACGCACACTATCAATTCATGAGGTACCCCACCGCAGTCTCACTAGAGCCTAGTGGTCTCAGGCCTCGCGAGAAATCTCTGCCCAGGGCGTCCTCATTCTCGTCGCCACCCCTTCATCTATACTGCCCCAGCCGCCGACGCATGCACCAGTAATTACGCGGGTGGAGAGAAATCGACGCTCTAATTATACACGGCTGCCGCGACGCTGGGACAGATGCGGGGGCTGGGGCGACCGGGCTCCGGTATCGACATCGCGGCTTCTGTTAGCGGTGGCCAGAGAAGGCGACCTCACTCCTCCACGCCAGACAGAAGGGACCGGAGGGAGCTCGGAACCAGTGGCACCTTCTAGAGTTCCACTCCCGCTCCTCTTTGTTAGTTTGTTCGTTGGTTTGATTGATTGATATTACAAGCACGTCAACTTTGTAGTCATTAGCCCCGTTAGTGCAGTGAAAGGTTTCCCTCGGATGTTCCTGCCCCGAGGGATGGTAGTTTCGTCTCTAGGTTTCCCCCATCAGGGCAAGGCACCCGACAAAGCATTTGACAAAACTCGTGTGTGGTTGTGTAGTGGATATAACTGTAACTGTGTGTAAGTGAAGAGAGAAAAAGGAAAGATCGCGTACTGTCCGCGGCTCGTTATTACCGCTCTGACATTCACCTCACAATTATCGGAGAAACCTCGAAAAAATACCAATCAGAGCTGCCGGAAACTAGAATTTGTCTACGAAGTGTCCACCAGAGTCGTGACTCAAATCTTAGGACCTCGCAGTCAGGATGGCAGCAAAAAAAGCGGAAATGTCAACTCTGAGATACTCAGCTGGCACAAATATCACAAGTTTGTGATATTGCCTACATTGTTTTAAATGTCGATTGGCACTTGCTACGTACGTTTTCCATAGCAAAAAGAACCAGGTATTAAATCAAAATATTCTTACAAAATCAAAATTATTTTTATGGAGTATCTTTATGGATGTGAAACCATTATACTTATGGATGTGAAACCTGAGGGATTGAGAAAGAAAAACATCATTTTAGGATGCAGAGATGTTCTCAAGGAGACATACAAGAGCTTGCTATAAAACAAGAAGAGTAACGAGATTATTCTCTAGAATTGGTGGAGAAGAGAAGAGTATTAATTAGAAAAGCTCAAAGCGAATCTTATTGGGCAAGTCCTTAAGCCAGATAATCATTAAAAATCTTTAGAGCAAGACTAGTAGCTTGCTGCAGCAAAAATTATTTTCCTAAAAGTAAGCACGCACACTGCTCAAGGACAGCAAATAAAATATTATCGTATAACACTGCAATAAATTATATATTTTAAGAAAAACTTCACTGAATACTACAATAACATATTATGTAATTCTACCGTACAACGGTTCTTACCAATATGAATATTAAAATAGTGCCAGTATCATAACGCAATATAGCAATACATAAATAGCAAATATTTAATGGTGGGCGAACTCCTTTACGGAGCCTTGCTGTCGCATGACGTCAGTTGTGTCTTGTTTAGCTGGATAACACAACGATAACATCAGGAGAAACTTTGTGCCAGTTGAGAGGGAGAAAAGCCGTATTTTGTGATCGCAAGCAGACCAAGAGGCCTCTCTAGCAAGCGGTTAGGATTAAGAAATCCGAAGGAAAACCCGCCCGAGATGTTGACGCAGAAACTGGTTACAATGCTCGTTGCAGGCTTACTTCATCTTTACAGATGTGCGATGCCAAATGGATTAGTGTTAATGGATTAATATAATTATTACAAAATAAAATTGATTTTCCGTCTTTGATACTCAGTATACGTAGTCTGTACTCTTTCTTAATGGTGAGTATAGTCTCCAATAGTACGAAAACACTCGTGCAGCAGAAAAGATTGTAATTTAAATTTGTGTGTCTGTTTTATTTTTTAAAGTCATTTCACAATGATTTTAAATATTGTAAATGTACTTAATGTGAATTTTCTCTTAAAACCACTTTACCAAGTTCATCAACTATTGAAATTTACTGATGCATAAGTATGCACTCCGAAGGTGTGTAACTTTGAGCCAAAAACGAGACATTAGGTATTCTAAGTTGCAAACGAACATAATAATCAAGTTGTTTAAATATATATTAGCAGAAGAAAAAGCCCTTAAATGACGTATATTATAATTCAATAAGGTGAATTATAATAGACAATACATATTTCATGGAATATTTTAATTATTTAATAAGATTTAATTTTATTAATATTAATTATGTAATTAAGTACTTATTAAGTACTTAATACCCCGTTAGCTAAAAACGAAAAAAAAAAATCTGAAAGAAATGAGGTGCGGAGAGCTTGTATCTCACTTAAAATATTTTCTTTCAATGATGTTTATGAGAAACATCATTTCATGTTATCACTCAAAGCGCTCAGCTTTAAGATCTCGTTTGACAATGACCAGGAGATGACAATAATTAGAAAGGTGCATTTCAAAGAAGATCCGTCCGATGCTGCGTGGGGTTGCGTCATCCCTGTTTCTCCAAGGCCCTCTGCCTTGTGTCTCCGGCGCGCACCCTGCCCGGATAACATTTTCAAAGCGCAGAGCTCCAGGCAGCTGTCACCACCCTCATAGGGATATGGACTGCGTGACTCGTTGGGCAACGGTTGCTGTCGGTAGAAAACAAAAACCGAGCTCTGCACCCAACTTTGCTTTGCTCTACTGCGACGCCGCAGAATCTACTGTCGGGAACTTCTGTGTAACTAGAAATGCTTGACGGTATCCCTTTATCGACAGCTGTCACACCCGTGTTTTAATCTTAGGGAGAAACTTCTGCGACCGAGAGATACAAAAGGTGATCACATGGTATGACCGTATCGGTTCCAATACATTTTCCCTGAAAACGTTTCTTTCAGTAAAGGTTACATGGAAAATTAGTTTGACAACATCACTCGTGTAATGATACTTAATGTATTTAAAGTATCTGTAGAAAGCGTAAAAATGTACTCTGAACATATCGAGAAAAGTATAAACTAAAAACGTGGGTATGTTTTGTTGCTAATTAGTGAAATTTACTTAATGTGAAAAATTTTTAAATTAGCACGGAAGAAAATTCTCAAGGAATGTAAAATATAGACCCTCCTACAAATAGTAAATACTCTTTCGTATATTACAAATCGGATCAGACCTCTTGTATTCCCCAGACCTGACAAATCATTGTTATAACAAATTCCAAAACATAATTATAATTTCTAAATGTCATTTATTATAGGCGTAACGAAAGCTTGAAATCACCTCCCAAAGAATATGACGAACTGTCTTTCGGTCAATTTTTTAAGAAGCTACTACAAACTCTATTATTTTCCAAGGCGAGTACGTCTCACATTTTTGCCAGGTGGTTTACAAAACTCATACTTATCCTGCACTGATTCTAATGTTACAATATTTCATATAATTGACAAGAGCTGTTCGATCTAGATGTATAAGTACGTAATAGTTTTAGTTTTTTTTTTACCCTTATACATTTTTATACGAGTATATTTCTTTAGTTTGTTAGTAAAACGCGACCAAATACACTTATCTTGGCAAAAGGAAGAAAAAAAAACTGATCCAATAAGTTGACAAATAATCAATCTCCAATTTAAAAAAAACTGATAATATAGAACACATACCTTGAAAATAAGTAATTCGAAACAATGGCATTGGTTTGTGGGAGGATCATTAAAAGCTTTTTCCATCACTCAATTTTTAATTAAATTTTTACTTAATATTTTTGGACTTGTTCACTTGAACTCACACTACCAAGAAACCTATCGTTATTTTTTTATATCTTTATTACTGTAATTCTTATTTAGTATTGTTTATTGTCATACAAATTGTATTTTTTATCTGTGGCATCGGCAATCTCAATTTTTATTTCGATTGGCATTGTATTTATTAATATTAATTTGATGAAACTAGTATTGAAATCGAAAATATTGTAATTTTGTTTGTTCTTTGAAATTACCAATTTGATGACGCTACCTTATATCTTCAGCTATACTAGGTCATTACGTAATATTATTGTAATGATTATTCCCATTGTATACGTTTTTGCTTAATTTTTACATTAGTGTAATATCATTGTTTTTCTACATAATGTATTTAGTTTCAGGTTTTGTGTGATGTCCTCTACCTTCATCCACTATCTAGATTGAGGTTTTCTGGGTTTACTCCTTCGCTAAAGACGTACGCCGGATAGTTTCCAGTTTGCTTTCCTAGAAGCAGACTAATGTTTTCCCCTATATAGATCTTCTCTATGTCATATAAAATAATGTAAATATTTAACATAATTAGGCGAAAGAGCAGGTCTAATTGTCTGAGCCTCGCAATTAATAAAAGAGAAAAGACATTATAATTATAACAACAACAACAACAACAACAATAATAATAATAATAATAATAATAATAATAATAATTTATATTATTTTTAGAACGAGATGGATTTATTACACTATAGAATAAACTGGTGTTAAATGAGAAAATATCGTTTACTGTGAAATGAATTCCAGTGCTTTGAGAAATAAATCATTGCCTGACGGGTGCAACTTTTCATTTGCCCTTTATTAGTCGTTTTATTATTTTTCGACGTTTGTTGTTTTTTGGAAACATCACACATTCCTGGTAATTCTCTTTCATTGACTGGACAGGGTATTTAATTAAAATTTTCTCTTTGCGTTGCACTAATTCCGGCCATCAACAGTCTCTCTGTCCGCGTGTTTGTTTTTACTGTTGAGTTGAGGTGCAGAGTCAGAAATGTAGCTTGGTGGTAGAGGAACAGACTCTTCAAATTTACCATGGCATTATCACTAGCGTTTGAGACACTTATTAACATTTGTGATTACCTTTGAAGCTACGTTAAAGCCTAGTTAAAATCATGTTTCACATTATTATGGATTCATTAATCAGCATCTTAGCAGCAGTGAGACGGAATGTTTACAAAGTGTAATATAAATATCGGGAATTTTAGCGATAGCTACTGCAAATTTAGCTGTATATTTATTTAACGTAAAAAATGAGTTAAAAAGTATGTGACGTTCAATGGCAAGAAGTGCAAAATGTACAATATTTTTTTAAAAAAATCAGTTCCATCTACGAAGTTGAAAGTCCTTTACAGTTTGCTAATCTATTTGGAATTAATTATATTTTGTTCAAGAGTTTTTTCATATAATTGAAAAGAAAATTGAAAAATTACAGCCTCGAAAAAAATTAAGGTATCCGTAATTCATATATCAGTTGTGAGGATCTTGTAATTGTCTTTTTTTTCATATCCCAGTACAACAACTTGGCATATGAATTAACTGGTATACACCGCCTAGTAAGAATATTGAAGTAGATATACAAATAGCTAATTTGAATTGTGTCTTGCCTCTAAAACACTAACAATGCAGTTTGAAACGGACATGTGGACGATATTGCTGAGTAAATATACTAGAAGACTGAAACATTATTGATATCTTTTGATTGTAATTTACATTGTTAATTTATGCCTCAATGTAATAATAAAATTTTAAGAGAACCCATTTAAAAATAAATATTGTTTCCCTAGTTCAGCATCGTTTAATAAAAGGAATATCAATATTTCTGAAACGAGACCGTGGTGAGAATTTTTCCGTTTCTTTCTGACATTATTTTCATTTTACGTTCAAATCTCACCTTACCTCACTAATAGGTAAAATGCAAATTATATTTCAACAATTTATTAATTTGACTTATTTATACTTACACAAGAAATCCGGCTTCACAGTGAAACGTAATTGCACCCTGTATATATAATAGGAGTTTAGTTTAGGTATAAGAAAATAATAGACTGTCGGGTGTTGACAGACGAACGGAAGAAAGTTTAGTTTCTTGGGCATAAGAAATGCTGTACAAATTTGTACATGCCACTTTTGAATCACTAACTGCTACAGAGTAATTAATTAACCCTTAAGTAGGCGCGCGACCAATACTCACGTAAATAGGCGCGCGGCGTATTGAGTACGCCGGTTCATTTGCTTGATGTACAGTAACTAAAATGTAACTAAATCCTTTAAAATATCGTATTTATTACACTAAAATATTTTATTCGAACATCTCATTACATATTTTTTCTAACAACGTAAACAAATATGTAGGCAAAAATAGTTGATAAATTTAGAAGATTCTAGCCTGCCAGAAAGTCTCCTTTGCATGATCTTTATTCGTGTACAAAACTATTTCATATATGTCTATGGAATTAATAAACGCAGGTAGTTCGTCTTCCACGTTATTAGTCACATTTGTTTACGTAGCGGGAATAATTTTCTTCAAAATATTCTGTAGCTAAACAAACCCCTGCCTCTTGTGGGCGCCGCGTGGCGCAGAAAGTCGCCGCTGCGCGTGGCTACTTGACCCTTCGCCCAGGAACCAACCGGCGCCAACATGCTCCAACACGTATTTGCGACGCAGCTTTTAAAAGGAAATTATACCTGTTTAAAGATGAGATATATCGTCACTATATATATATATATATATATATATATATATATATATATATATATATACACACACACACACACACATACACATGGGGTTTTATAGATGGCAGACGCCGTCTTTCGCATCCCCCTAGCCTTCATAGCTTCGTTTATTCCGTCTTGCCATGATCCTGGTGGTCTTCCCCGTTTTCTGCGATCTGGTGGTCACCATTTCCAAACTTTTTGGGCCGTCAGGTGTCTTCCGTCGTTTGAAGGTGACCATGTCACATTAATTGTTTCGTTTCAATTGTGCTTATGATGTTATTTTCAACCTCCATTATTTTACGGATGGTATTCTTTCGAACATTTTCCACCCTGGAAATATCAAAATTCCTTCTCTAAATCAGGAAGGAAAGAAATCGAAAAGAAGAAAGCAGGAAGAATAATAAAGGCACAGCGGGACTTAGTCTCATTGATATGAATGAATGTATAATTCATAGATTAATTTTTTCGTGTTTCCAGCGCGTCAACTGCCTTGGTCATTAGTCCCGTTAGTGTAGTGCATGTTTTTTTCTCCAGAGATGGCGGTGATCTGCCCGCGCTGGGTGGCGAGATCCGGCGCCGACCTACCGTCGGCTAGTAGGGTTTCCCCCTAACCAGGACTCTCCCATCAGCGGGGCACCGCTCCAGCCAGGACAAGCTCTAAGCCCCCGACCGATCTCCCGGAATATGCGATAGTGTAGTGCAAGTTAGAGTGTGTGTGTAAAGGGAGAGGATAGGACAAGGAAGAGGAAGCAAATATCGCGCGCGGTCCGTGTCTCCGCTAGAATTCTCCTCTAGAGAACGACTGAATTCGACAAGCTAGTGTCGTAAATCATGCCATTGTCGGGACTGGGACCTAGGACTTCTCGGTCAGAAGCACTGCAGTGACATCAGCTCATGTACTGAGCCACCTCTCCCGGTCAGAGCCATTCATCTGCAGAAAGCATCAGGTACTAGGTGGCTGGTACATTACTGCCGGTGGATCTCGAGCGGCTGTTTTTTTTCCTTTTGTTTTAGGAATGCGTGATCAACTTTACACCACCATGTCATCGCGATATCAACCTCAAGCAGGGAGGCATGCCGGCATCCTCACGCAAGTGAGCCTGGATTCCTGTAATACAGCAACTAATGTCGAACAATGATAGGATGACGCTTTGGCCCAATGGCAGCCTCTGCTTCACACTAGAGCCGGTTGGAGTTGAATCGCCGCATCCGCACAGACCGGGAGATTGATAACTTTTGAATCAGCTGCATCAATTAAGCTACGTATACACTGTGTTTTTAACAAGTTTCGCGAATATGCGGCGTTGTTTCCATTCACTCTTTTTTTCGTAATAACGGTAGGCAAGTTGGCACTATGCACATCTGCCCGTCCTGTCATTGGCAATCGATGTCCATTTGAACGGCGCCACGCGAAAGGGATGACAGGCAGGGCTGGCGAGGGAGATGGCATACAGCTCAAAATTCACACGTGTGTTCGAGTGGCCATTCAAATCCTTTATTGTGAGTGTAAAATATTTGAAGTAATTTATGAAATACAAATATGGGAATGTAATATTATCTAACATGCTGTACAATATCAGCAGTATTAGATTACTGTCTAATACTGCTGTGTCTGTACTAAATATTGAATCAAGATATCTCAGTGCATGATATGGATGGTTTTTATATATAGGAATTTGGAAGATGATAAAAGAAATAAATTAATATTATTTGTATTTTTGGAAAGGAAAACAGTTTCAATGTATTTTATTTTAACAATGATACATAATGCATTAGTTTACATTTGTATTGTATAATTTTGAAAATACTTAATATGCCTGTAACAACTGACCTTCAGTTTGTGGGTCAGTGAACCCCATCTCGATCAGGTTTTGCCCAGATTACTTAATTCATTGGGCAAATGGTAAAATGGCCTCTTGTTTTTCTGCTGGTCATAAATGTAGCTTCACTCTGCGCACGTTTCGTTGAGCTCTTCTCTTGCTAGTTAACGTAAGAGTATGGGTTAATATTTTGTCAGAAGTACTAAGAAATATGGTCAGTGTATCTCTTACCGATGCAAATATTTTTTTCTGAAATACAAAATGCCTGGTTTTCAAATGTTGCTAACTTCTCTTCGTTGGAACATTTATTTATCATTTAACTATCAAATAATTTAACCATAAATTTAATGGTTAAAAGGTAGGAAAGATTTACAGAGTTCACTGAACGTGCGTATATTGTACTTGTCCCCCATACGTCACATGGAGTTTTTTCTGTTCCCTTACAAAATAAATCTAATCAAATCAAATAATGTAGGTTTCAAGACCTTCGAAAAGAAAAATTACAGTTATTTACTCTAACTTTGGTAATCTAAACCTAAAATTACAATCTTATTATCTTTTGAAACTCTAATTTGGTAGTGGTATTGTTCATTTCATTAAAATGAACAATAGAAATTCAAATAAAAATGGAAAGCTCTTGTGCTATTCTGGAATACAATTTAAAATGTGAAAGGCGGTAGACCTAACCTAAATCAAGTTAATTGACTATGAAAACGTATATTATAGAAGCAGGGGGGGAGAGCAATTCTCTGAAGAGACAAAATAAAACTGCACACTACGAAAACATTTTATGAAATGCCTACAAAAAAATAGTTATTTTAGTATTATTTATTAGTATTTTATTAGTATTTTTTAATTTTGCACAGTACGCTATTTCCGTAAACATTCTATAACGCATACACGCTTACATAGATTTGTGCACTGATTTTGTCATGCGTTTTCACATAACGCATGCCGCATTTACTAGCTCTGCCAAAATATGCCCAACGTTGAATCCTAGAACGAATCCTTCAACACGTGTTTCTCACGAAACAGTCCCAGCACATGCAACATACGCTTGTTTCACTTTCATACGTTGTATGTTTGATTTGCAAACATGTTTAAACACGTAATTGCATTATATCATGGTACCTGCACTTCATTAATGAGTGCACTACCGTTAGCTTTTCAGTCTATTTTCCTACAGTTGGATTACTACACAATAACTAGCACAATTCCCTTAGAGTACGTATTACGAGTTTGCACTAAATATGAATATCTCGTGATGACTCTTCTTAACTGATCTATTATTCAGAAAAGGCTGACGTAGTTACCTTTTTTAATAGTGCTATTGGTAAAAAATCGTTAAGTCTACAAGAAGAACGACGTTAGAAGAAGTACTCAAAGAACGACTGAAAACTTCATTAATAAAATGCATAAGTGAGGTATTAAACTTAAGTCTAATGCTAAGATTAAGAATTCTGAAAGGTACCAATAAATAAATGTGTAAAGTTGTTACTAGATTCTTCACTACTCGTCAGAGTATACACAGCAACAAATATCGGTCATTCAGTAGAAGTTAATCACTAAAGCTAATTCATTTTCCTTTCTTTCCATAAATCACAAAATTAAAATTTGATATCTCACCCGAAAATTGGTAAACTCAAAATAATCTGTATGATATTTCGTTAAATGGTTAGCCAATATTATCGTACTGTGTGCTTAGAGCAGAGATATGGGGAGAAAGAAAAAGGTTAAGGAAAGTCTGGAAACATTTGTAACATGTTTCTGGAGAAGGATGAAAGAAGGAAGGAAAATAAGTTTAAGAATGTTCACACAAAAGGAGAGTCAATTGTGGTGAAACGGAAATGAATAAGACATGCTCTGAGAGCTTACAGCAGCTTAAGGACAAAATATAAGCCCTAAAGAATAAATCAATGGAAAGCGAAGAGTAGGCTGCAGAAACCTACTTGAGCAGAATGGTTAATGATATTAGTACGGACGCTTATCACTTCGTGATTAACCGAAATCCGTATTTCATATTGTTTCGCTGTCTCCTGTAAAAATTGCGAATCAGCGGAGTTATATTACAACCATTTTCACTAGTGTCACTGGTCGCTTCCCATGCTATGTTGTTCATTGATTAAGCGAAAGCGCGTTTGCGGTAGCATTAGTTCCAGCCTATAATATTCAATGTCATGCTCATACAGCTCGGGATTTGACCGTGCGAAGTCGAGACCTTCCAGGCCGAGATCAACTCGCGTCCGGATGACTTCGGCCGTCAACCGGCAGCGATGGGACTTCCCCTCTTCATCTGTATAATCCGCGGTTCTGGCACCCAGCTCCGTGCCAGGGGGCGGTGACCGATCGGCCGAAATCAGGGGTGGCAAGGCAGGCCGACGAGAGCAATGTTGCCACCACGTAGGATATGGATTTAACTGATTTTTTATTTTCATAATATGTATTTCTTTATTCATAGTCAACAAATTAAAACCGTGTGTAACGTACTATGTAAACGACGTGAAATCTCTGCACTATTCATGAGCTTTGGAGTCCTTTACACTAACTCTTCTGCTATATTAAGTTGAATTATGAATTCAAGTTGGAACGAACGTTTCTGCCAAAGATTGAAAAGAACCATATGATTAAAAAATAATAAATTCAAAGGAAATTAACTGCAGATTTTTCATATTATCCTGTATCGTGTTTTACGGGAAAGAATCGTAGTGCAGCGAAAACATTGCAGCGATTGTTTGAGTAACTAGGTCTACATTTCCCACTGCGGTCATAAAAACGTGAACTGAGAGTGAAGCTGCATTTGTGTTGAGAAGCAAACAAAGTGCAATATCAGAATTTGATTGATGGATCATGGCAACCTAAACGAAAAACTGATCGAAAAATCATTGTCCCAGACATCTAAAGGTCCCCGCGTCCAAAAATCAAACTCAAACAAACCACATTAAAAAATAATTCTGATTTTAGGCCAATTAAATGCTCGATTACCGACTTTTAGGGCCCAGAGGATTTAAAAAAATCGTGGGCATCTAAAGCTAGTAGTGGTTATCTAAAAAATACTTCCTATCATTGCAAGGCAACGAAAATGCATATTAAATAAAATTAAATGCTAATTAAATGGTCATGAAAAAATATCCAGTTTCAGCACGTCTTTCGCAAAACTCAGAGCGGTAGAAAGATAAGCATTATACGTTCGTATTGTCTAATATTCGAGTACACGAAAACTGTAAAACCTCAGAAAAGATATGAATCCCTTCCCAAATTTAAAGGCTAATTGTAGGATCTAGGGAAATAATTGTTCCAGCACATCGCACAAAAAAACAGAGCTTTGCAAAGAGAAAGGGGTAATATAGATCTTATGGTGTAATATACATGGAAATTTAAAAACCTCAGAAAAATATGAAACCCTACCACAAATTAGAGATTTCCACATCCAGTCATCTCGTACAAGTGGAGTTCCCCGCAGCCGGGCGAAGCTCTAAACTCCCGACTGGTTCTCCGACATGTGCGATGGTGTAGTGCGTGAAGGCGCTTGAAAGTTAATGGTGAGAGTAGGACAAGGAAGGGAGTAATCGCGCGCGATCCCTGGCCTGTTTCTTAGGGTACTACTCGGGTTTGGTGTTGATAGAAGAATCCACGTAAAACTGCCGATCAGACCAACCGGCGGCTGTAATTCCCTTCCAGACAGCTGCTGAATTCGACATCTCTAGCTAGTTTTGAATCCTGCTACCGTCGGGACCAGAACACTAGGGCCTCCCGGTCAGAGGGTTCGGTTCTGATGGTTAACTGATGTCACTCCATTGACATCAGTTGATGCCCTAACTCACCTCAGCGGGTCATGGAAGAGGAGATGAAAGAAGGGAGGAGAGGAGAAAAAGAGGTGTAAAGAGAAGAGGCAATGTGTGGGGGTGGGGCGTCGGTCACAGCCACCCATCACGAACAAAAGCTGTCACGCGGCGTCCATCAAGCCGAAATTTCAAATCCGCGGGTGATGGGAGCACAATGGCGGCCCCCGCGCCCCCCCCCCCCCTGCCGCCCCGCCCCCGGGCGCCTTGGCGCCCCGTCATCACACCAGCTCCGGCCCACGTCCGCTCCCGCTTGACCGGAAGTGGTGGCTCAGGGCATCCACTGATGTCACTGCACTGCCTCTGACGGGAAGGGCCTAGGTTCCAGTCCCGACGGCGGCAGGCTTTTCAGCTACGTCGAATTCAGTCGCTGTCTGCAGGAGAATTCTAATGGCCGGCTACTCTGATCGGTAGTTTTCCGTGGTTTCTTTGAACATTACAAGGCGAATGCCGCTGGACATTGGAGACGGTAACGGAAATGAAGAAATAGCAAGCGGAAGTACGCACGCTCACTATGTTAATAGCTGGTTAATATGGTATATAATGTAAACATTCTAGTTTAGTTTAATATTCCAACTCTATTTTATAAAAGGTCTGAAGATGGCTATAAGGTGTAGCCGAAACGTCATGTAATCTAAATATACTATAATAAATTACTTCTGAATGTCAAGAATTTAAAGTGGATCTGGATGTGTTAATAATAATAATTTATAGACATTCATTGAAGAAGAAGGAAATAAGTTTATAAAATGATAATGATAATTATTATTACTATACATGAATGTAAAAAGTAGGATTAAAATATATAAAATCGATCGGAGTGGACCAATTAAAAAAGACTGTGATCACCGATTGTTAGAAGGTATTTGAGCAATATCTTTTTCGTTATCAAAAACACCCACTAAAGTATTACCGTCAAAACCAGCACCTCGATTTTTCCAACATTACATTAGTTTCTCTTGACTGTGCATATAATATGGAGAATATCAATGTAACTACGAGCAATTTTATACACAAGAACACTAACTTAAACAAAAAATTTAAACAATCTTTATGCGATACACTTTATTATGTACTTTGTATGAGATGTACTTGTCAACACAATTTGTTAAGACTAGTGCTTTAGCTGATTCCAGAAACTACCAGTAACGTTCATGTTGTCAGTAATTATTATTAAATAAAATAAAATAAAACTGTCAGAATTGACTAAATGCAGACTAAATTTTGGCGTATATTGAAAATCATTAGATAGATATTACGTAAGAATAATATACCTCTCTTAAATTCACGTTTTTAATTTTTAGTAGTTTTATTTTGCCGCCATTTACACACTGAGAAGTCAGGTCACTATTGACATTTCGCTCATTTTTTACATGCAATTCAAATAGTGTTTGTTCAAATCGAACAGTATGCGCGTCACATTTATAAAAGCAGTGATTATTTTTATTTTCTTTCGTCTTGCTTTATCGTGTAGGTTATTGTGTGCTGGTTGAAACAAGTGGATTATTATGAACTCGAGAACATTTAGAGACATGTATTGCATAAGTACTCCATGACTTCCATATGCAAATAACGAATATTTCCTTCTTTGGGTGCATGAATGGGTGAACAAAGTTAAGAGAATGTAAATGTATATTAAAAATCTCGTAATGAAGGTCAGAGAAGTTAAAGTACCAAGTGCTTTTAATACTACGCAGAAATTAATCTGCTCATTAATATTGAGAATGAAGTTATTGCCAGAACGCAAATCGGTGCCACTTATTACCTGTAAATTTAATGCAGTTGGCTCTCGCGTCAATTACCACAAATATTCCATTCTACCATAAACATTTCATTCTCTAATGTAAATCATTGCGGTTCTCTACATTCTATTTGGTTAGTTTCATATTGTGAAGTAATGAATGGAATAGCTTGTCACTCGTCACTGGGAGTGGAGTCGGTGCAGCTGCATACAATGGGCCGGAGATAGGCGAAATTGGCCGGGGTTGGAGGAGATAAAGATCATGATAAATTTATTTAAATCGCAATTGAGTATAACCTGGAGTCAGCTACACATAAAGAATGTAATATAACTAACGAGCAAATTATATAATAATAATGATGATACATACTCAAGTTAATAACACTAATAACCACAATAATATAAAAATGTATTGATTCATTAAAACATTAAGTTACATTTAGGAAAAGAAACTTCTATCATGTAATTTCGCCTTGAATGTTTGTACAATTAAGATCACACTGCACTGACACTGCACTTCATTTCACTTCACTATGACCCTTAAATCTCTTCCTTTGTTATATCTCTTTTCTACTATCTGTAAAAGCAAATTTCCCGACATCCGTTCTCTCTTAAATTTATTTTGTCGCTGTGATCCCCGCTGCTGTTGTACTATGTCGTATTATGTACTATACTTAGTCGCCGATTAATTTCTTTGCGATCTGGATGACCGGGCAGGGCAGGGATACGCACAAATGAGCGAGAAAGAATGGGAAAGGGTGAGGATGTGTAGGACAATTGGAATTGCGGTGAAGGAAGGGCATCGGCGGGAATCGGTGACAATGGGCAGGGATGGGAAGACAGGCAGGAAAGGTCGAGTGTACGGGGAGAGACAGGTATGGGCAGGAGTGAATGGGGAATATAAAGAAAGGTGGGTATGGGGGATGCGCGGGTTTGGAAGGGATGGTGGGCATGGACGGGGTTGGGTGGGGTGAGGGGAGTACAGAAATAGGTGGGAATGGATAGGGGCGGGTGGGTTTGGGCGAGAATGAGGGGGTTTGAGTAGGGATGTGTGGGACTTATTAATACTTGTCGAGTCTGACCTTAGGAGGGTGTCGGGGCGGGGTAGGGGCCGGACTGGGAGTTGACGTGGGCTGGGGCTGGCGAGATGAAGCGGAGTTGTGAGGCGTGGCCGACAGGGACGTAATGCCAGGAGGGCGGCACCTGGCGGGCTGGGGCAAGGCGGGGCGGAGGCGGGGCGGAGGCGGGGCGGAGGCGGGGCGGAGGCGGGGCGGAGGCGGGGCGGAGGCGGGGCGGAGGCGGGGCGGAGGCGCGCGACGCGGCGCGCGGCCGGCACCAAGAAAAAGTGCGCGGAGGCAAGTGTTATGGATGGACGAGCGCCATTGGGGCCCCACCCTGACGACTTCGCAACTTCCCCTGACAGTTACTCATGAAAGGCCGGTGTATCGTGTGGACACGCGAAATACTTGGCCGGCTGACAGGCGTCTCCCGCCCCGCCCTCCGCGGCCCAACACCATAACACGCCGCACGCGCCCAAATTCGTCTTCCTCAGGCGCTGAACAGCGCGTGTCACGAGTCGCTCCATCGCCGCTGCGCGCCAAAAACTCCGCGTGAAAAGCGATCGAGCGAACGCGCGTTAGACGCGAACACTGCCTGATGCTGGGGCGTGGCGGGGGCGGGGAAAGCGAGGGGAGAGCGGGGCGAGAATGGGGCGGGAGCGGTGCGGGAGTCGAGTGGGAGTGAGGCGGGAGTGAGGCGGGAGTGAGGCGGGAGTGAGGCGGGAGTGAGGCGGGAGTGAGGCGGGAGTGAGGCGGGAGTCGCGTGGGAGTGAGGCGGGAGTGAGGCGGGAGCGGGGCACGTGACGAGAGCAGGGGAGCGGGTGTGGGGCGGGGGCGGAGTGGGAGCTCCGGAAAGCGGGGGAGCGGAGTGGAGTAATAAATAGTGTTCGTAGTGTGTGCTAATAAATTTCGTTGATTTGAATTTAGAAATGTGTATTGTAGTCTTGTCGGAAATTAGAGCGGAATGTAATCATAATTTTTTAGGAAAAATTTTTATTAGCTTTGATAGAACCGTCATAATTATTTGAAAATAGTAAATGGAAAAAATTATCATCAAATAAAAAAGATTCAATATTACAATTTTGTATTTAGCAGAACGCTAAATTTCCTATTTCATCGCATCAAACCAAATTACATTATGAGTCCTACAAGCAATTGTTATTATGGTATCCAACAAATTAACTATGAGTGTCTAATTCCTTTTAGCTTGATACTTCATATTGTCATACATTGACAACACACATTTCCCAAATCAAAGGTAATGATACTTGAACTGTACATAATAGTACGTCAATTCCCGCAGTTGCTCTTTCAATTTCCGCCCTACGGTTCGGATTGCGCATCCTCATTGGCGGTCTCCACTCCGGCATCCGTTGAGTCGCTCGCGTGCGACTCTTGAGGTCCATCAAAGAGCAAACGCTATGGAGGCCTATTCTAGAGGGGACTACTTCTTCAGTGGCAGTGTACAATATTCTTATCACCAGTTGGGGCCGGCTCGTCCTCCAGTTGCTGTCCCCAAGTTTCCGTCCTTCCAGGTTCAGAACTACCACGTTCTGTCGTTCCACACCTGAAGTGCCCGTGCCCTCATCCTCAATGTTGGAACACGGGCCCCAATCGGCTTGGCGATGTATTAGCGGACTAAGAGAAATGGACTTGAATTCCGTACTGCGTTTTTTCTCAAGGCACAGTCCGCACACGGCACTCAACAGTCACACACCAATAGGAAGGGAGAGGTATTCGAACGTCGTGTTTATTTTTATCTTAGTTGAGGTAAAACTTATCATTGTTTTATCATTGAGAACAAATATTATTAGAAACTTTCTAAACTGCGATGGTTTCAATACTTATTTATATGCGAATATTCGTGAAAAGCCCAGAGCTCATGCAGCTTATTTTTACCATAATTATGTTGAAATCTTATTAGTTAATCTTATAGTTCTTCAAAACTATTTTCCATGGTTTCTCCGATCAACACCAGGCGAATGCCAGAGCCGTACCAAACGGGCCACGGACCGCGCGCGATCTTTCCTTCCTTGTCCTATCCTCTCCTCTCACACACACTTACACTAACATCCACTCAACTACCTCATATTCCGGGAGATCGGTCGGGAGCTTAGAGCTTGTCCCGGCTGGGGCGGTGCCCTGCTGATGGGAGAGTCCTGGTTAGGGGGAAACCCCATTAGTCGACTGTAGGCCGGCGCCGGATCTCGCCATCCAGCGGGGGAAGATCACCGCCATCTCCCGAGAAAAAACATGCACTACACTAACGGGACCAATGACCAAAGCAGTTGACGTGCCCGGAAACATGAAAAAATCAATCAATCAATCTTCAAAACTAGAGCGGTGGCCTTTTGTAGAAAGGCCCTTAAGCAGGAGAAAATATTGAACGCGCGCGAACTCTCCTTCCGCTTCCTTCTCCTGTCCTCGCTCCTTACTCACTTACACTCACATGCGTTACACTACCACACTTGTCGGCAGACTTACAGTCGGGAGCTTAGAACTCGTCACGACTGGGACGGTGTCACGCTGGTGGAAGGTATCTAATTCGGGAAAATTCCCGCAAGCCCACATAGATTGGCGCGGAATATCTGCATCCAGCGGAAGATGATCACCACCATCGTGATAAAAAAGAGCACTACACTTACGGGAATAATGGCCTTGGCCGTTGACGTTCCCAGAATCACTAATCAAGCAGTCAGGGGAATGGGAAGGGGACAGGGGGAGGGGGAAGGGGAATGGGTGGGGGAAGGTGGAGGTGGGCGGCGCGACCGGGCGGCCTCGGGCTCTGTCTCCGCCCGGCCTGACGTCGCCCTCGCCCTCGCCCTCGCCCTCCGTCCCCGCCCTCGCCCCGCTGCCGCGTGCGGGGCGCTGCTCCAGGCCTCATCTGCAGCCCCCCCCCCGCGCAGGGCGGGGAGAGCGACGGCGGGGCCCTACAGTGGGGGGGATGGGAGAGTGATACAAAATTAATACAGGAAGTACACTAAAGGGGAACGGACGGGCCTGAGAACTTGGTTGTTTCAAGGTGAAGCCACAAGGAAAGGTGAAAGTTAAAAAAAGGAGAAAGCCGGCCCGGTGGCCGAGATCGCCAAGACAGTTCTGTGGCAGTGGTCTCGGGCCGAAGGGTCGCGGGTTCGAGTCTCGCCTCGGGCCTGGCTATACTTGCATCCTTTGACCTCTTATGACCATTTCGTTTCACCTTCATAGTTACCATACCGTTAACTCCACTAGTGATTGACCTGGATGTTCATGCGACCTTAAATAACAAAACAATGGAAAATATTATAGTTTTAGATTTACTTCGAAAACAGTAACACATACATTTCTCGTACGGGGGTGAATTATAATAAAAAGTATAATAAACAAAACAAGTTAATTTTCGTATTATTATTATACTAAAGGAATCAATATGTTTTGACGTCTATTGGAATCGCTTCTGTGTCAATGACATTGATCTCGATCGCGCGAGAATTAAAAGTAAGTGAACAAATTGAAAAAATGGCAACTAATAAGAAACTTTTAAAATGGGAGTGTGTGTATGTGGAGGTAGGGACGGCGGAGGCCAATAGAGAGAATCATGGGCAGAGGGGCGAGGGGCGAAAGAGATGAATGGCGTGGGGCGAGAGGGGCTAGCGGTGAGAGGGGCTGGGTGTGAGAGGGGCGAGAGGAGCGAAGGGAGGAGGAGCGAGGGGCGAGGGGATTTTGGGGCGAGGGGCGAGAGGGGTGAGGGGCGAGGGGGAAGGGCGGGGGGAGGGGCGAGGGGCGGAGGCGAACAAGGACGAACGATGGAGGCGGCCCCACCTCCTCAATGGATTTATGTGCGGCTGTGTACATATTTTGCCCGCTCTTTCCTCGCTCAAGAAAGATGAATTGCTGCTAGCTTTCTGCGTCCACTGAGCTGCCGACTGACAGTTGGGGGCTGGGGCTGGGGCTGTTGTGGAGGCGGGGTTCGGGGCGGGGGTGCCAGCGGGGATGGATAAGCTGCTCTCCAACCACGTGGAAGACCGCGTGGCGGTCGCGGTCGTCTGACTTCATCGTGGCCGCTAATTGGGACGACCCGTGATGTAGACTAAGAGTGCTCGCCTCCCACTGCTGCCTCTGTGGTTCGATCCCCGTGCAATCCAATGCGGACGAACGTAGTTCACAGCAGGTTTCCCTCGTTTCTTCTTTCATCTTCGCCATCCTCGTTGGCACAACTCTCATCATCTTCACCATCGTTATATCTGAACACGACACCTTCTCGGGGAGGCTTCGTGACTGCAGCGTTGAGTTCGCAACAACGCGCATTGGACAGTCTCAAAAATTCTCACCACTCGATCAATAAATCAATAAGATCATCTAATACATGGAATCTACCTGTTACCCGGGTCACGTATTGCCAAGAAGTAGTAGAGAAAGGTCAGTTGGTGTAAAAAAGGTGTGTACATCGATAATGACAATATAATAATATTAATGATCAATTATGTCAAAAAGCATTTCAAAGTTAATGTTTGGGAGTAGCTGCATTTATAAAAAAATGTGCTTACGAACAAACAATAATGAATACTTCATAAAATTTACATAAAAGAATTCAATGCCAATAATGATAAAAAATTGTTTTTAATTTATTTTTGTCAATAAACTGTAAAACTTTTTTATTTGACGATTGAGGGAGAATTCCTATCTGCGCTCGTTTCTTTTCTTTTTTGTCTTCCCTCCTCCTATCCCTACTCCTATCAAAATCCATACCTTCCTAAACTCCCGGACAGAATCCTTACAAGGCTATCTTCTGCGAGTTCCATCATAGTGGGTTCAGCAGGAGGAACATATTTAATGTTCGTTCCATTCTATTGCAATTATTGTGGGGTGCTCCGTTCTTCCCCTCTTTTGTGTTCTCCGGGGGTCGGAATAACAATGAAATAAATATTCGTCTGGCTGCCCGAATGACGCCGTGTCGAAGTCTTAGATGTCCGATATTTCGACCGACATATCTTGGCTTTAATTCAGGGCTGTAATTCGTCAGTATGTTGGGCACTCCGATAGCAAATAAATATTTGATAATATTATTGTGATGAATGCCATACGTATTGACAGTTACGGCCTGCGATATCAAATGAAACTGCGATTCCCCAACTGAAGCTTCGTTGTGAAGGGAGGTTCTAGGTTCGAGCCCGGAAGATGACAAGATTTTCTATACCAGCTATATAGCTACTTACCACTACCGAGATAAGTCTTCACGACTGTTCTCGTCTGTCATTTCCGTGGTTTCTTCCAATGATTTCCAGACGGATGCCGGAGCACTATTACAGTCAATGAGCCAGCGATCGGGCGCGACCCTTCTTCCCCATCGTGTCCCCATTTCCTTCCTGAAGACCGGTCGATCGGCCGATCTCCAGCTTTGCATTCCGTACCATTCCCACGAAATCAAGAGAATCCCAAACTTCATAAATCCTAGAAGCAGCGACCAGCGGTGAGGCTTCCGAAACATTGAATGTGTCACAAGGTGTAACAGCCGCAAAACTATATAAATATCTTCACCAATGACGTATATTTATAGACGTAGTCACCCTAATCACTTCTCAGGAGTAGAACTCAAAGAGGCTATGTGTTTCATAAGAGCGGTCGTCAAGCGTAAACATACCATCCGCGTGATTCCACCATGCCTCTACTTCCATTCTCCGTGCGTCACGTCGATACTAAAACGAAAACGAACCATTAAGAGTGTAGGCGGCTGTTACCCCGGGGTTCGATGATGCTGATTGTATTGATGAGAGTAGCGGTGTGACAGGACGGGAGGCGGGGAGGGGGCGGGAAATGAGCCAAGAGTCGCTGCCGCCTCCTGCACCACCACCCACTCTCCGCGCAACCTCATCGTCCTGCGGACTCTAATGAGTTTCGTGGCAACTAATTAAAGCGCTCGCCCTCTGCACGGAGAGGGGAGAGGAGCAGCAGGGGAGGGGGCGGGACCCGACCGGTCCCACGACAGGCGCCGCCTAATTAATAGACCGTTTTTCGGCACAAAAGACTTGTCTATCGAACAGATAACCAGATTGGGGCTTGTTTAATAAGGATACATCCACATTGGGCCTACCTTTTTAATAATATTTCATGTATTACTACTAAAAGGCGATCGAAACAGCTATCGAGTCGATGTCAAACTTAATGAAATTTTGATTAGTTCAATATATAAACGGCTGGGAACTAACGTGTACACCACGCGGCCCGGTTCGTGGCGGAGAGTGCGTTGTATTATTAAGTCGAAACTCGCAATTATTACACCAGCAACGGCGACGCGGCATAGAGAGTTCCGCGAGGCGAGGCGGGGGTAGGGAAGGGGGCAGAGAGGCAGAGGTGGGGGCGGGAGATGGATGAGGGAATGACGTAGGCTTCCTCACTGGCGATAGTAGAAAAGCGCGCTCAAGATCAGTAGGTTTATAGTAAACTAATGATGCGTCAATGCCTCATATTTTCTGGCATTTGTAGGGACTCCGCAATATTCTACTACTACATGAACCTGCAAAAGTGTTTCGAACCAGCAATTTTTTTCTCTGTCCCCAGTCTCGAATTCAGGTCCATCGAGTTAACTTTCGCTTTACCGCTACACAACACGGCCTCATTCGCCTCATTTCTGCCGACGCTTAAAAAACGAATAGTCTCACCCATTCTTTCCATATTCAAATTTAGATAAAATAAGAGAATTTAACCAACATCAGATATTTTTAAAGAGACTTTTGTAGTTGTTGGAAGGCCTAAGATAGTTGTTATTGTAGTTGAAAGGAGACCTAAAAGAAATCAACTTTTGCGTTTTTCGAAAAATCAGGGATTTCAACGAAAATGAGCCCTGCGCCATTCTTTTAAGCGTCATGCACAGTATCTAATAACAAAGTTCAGTCCGAAAATTTGAGTAATTTTTGAGATTTTTTTGAAAAAGTTGAGACTTCATGTAAAGTATCCTCATAAATCAAGATATCGGTTTCAGACACTCACAACCTCTACTTCCTTCAAATCGATGCTTGAATATCAATTTGGGGCAAAATCGTCATAACGGTTTAGGCAGTAGCTTTGCCCACTTACGGACAGATGGTTCCCCTTCGAAGCATTTATTGATACGTTCGATATTTTCAAATTACTGGTCAAGATTTTCAAATTATGGTAATTGCATTCAATGAGCACACGTATCATCCCTGGTGTGTCAAAAAGGGTGTTTCATTGAACAGTTCTCGTCTACAATTTAATTGCTAATTTTTAAATAATAGAGTATGATTCTTTAATTAAAAGATTTTTTTCTGATTGGATATTCACAATTTTTGAGAACGTGATCAGAAGAACTTCAAATATTATTATTTTGCATTTCGTTTAATTCAGTTTCAAGGAGATATGTCTTTCTTTTATTCTCTCATGTCTATCATTATTTTACATACTTTATAACGTATTATCAAATTTACTCGAGATTGAGAAAATATATCGTTCGTCGGTTGCAATAGTGACAAAACTCAAAAAAATCAGGTATTGAGATGAATGTGTTTGAAGTTTTCCTCTTGTATTGAAATACATCATTCTGGCATTCACACTACTACCATTTGTTGCTGGAATACTGGACTGTAAGATACACTGCGATTGCTGCTGGAAGGCAGAACAATCTGCACTCCTGGAGAGTACATTAATTCAAAATTCGTATATTTTCAGTTGTGCCACTATTGCAGCGCACCAGCGATATATTATATTATTAGTTCACCAGATTATGAAACTTTAATGGAAAATATGTGTTCGGTGATTGAATACTGTATCACCTCACAAATCAGAACACGCGGTTCTTAACGAACTTTAATAGGAAATATTTCACACAGACTTAGTTTCAGATCCAATAAACGAAGTAGTAAAAATAGAAAATAATAAACGTATTTGTTAATTGCATCCTCTGCAAACCAACAGACACGATGTTTGCATTACATACAGAAACACATTTATAAGCACGTGCATAGAATTTAGACTATAATTTAAAAAGGTGGGGTATCGGTCCTCTGAAGATTCTTTTTTGAACTGGTTAGGATTATGATCAATAGTGAAGGTAGTGCTTGCTGGAATGAATTCATGTTGTTGTTTCCACTGCGTATTGGTATTCGAATTTCTAAAGAATTATTCACTAAGCAATTGTTATTATTACTATTAAACAGCACTGCACTCTTTCCAGATGTTCCAGCTCGAATATTCACAATATTTCTTGTTTCTTTTCCAATGTGTTACTGATAACCTCTGAATCCTGAAGGGATGGCCATATCCACTAAGCGGACCTGTTTTAATTCATCGACGTAATATACTGGCCTGTTATGATATTATTATTATTATTGGTTTACACAGTGCTGTATCACGGGAAGACCTGGTTCTCAAATGACTACGGGCTTTTTGCCAAGTGTGTTATTTGCTATGTATTTAAGTATCTGAATTCAGAAAGTTTATTTAAAATTTGTTGCGTCTACCATGTTCACGCTACGCGTCTCCAAGCTCGTTAAGGGGCGTTGAGCGCTTTGCGCTGGGGAGTAATCCTCCATTACATTGCGCACTTGTGAAGTAATCATCCATTACCTTTCTGTCATGCCGCGTCACGTCGCAGACAGTTGTCAAGAGAACCGCCAGGCAGCATCTCCGCGTACGCGCCTCCTGCGTCACTACCCACCGGCCAGAAGTGGGTAGGAATTAGGAGAGGTCAGGGTTTAGGACACTTCACAAGGGTTTGATTAGCCCTTGTGAAGCAGCCAAACTCATTTTGTTGGAACAAATTTTACATGAGATTCAACGGGAATCGAACCTGGACCTCAGTGGTGAAAGGCTAACGACTTCGCTATGTGCCACAAGCAAGGTTTTTTTAAAATACACATGCGGACAAGTTCCGGACAATGCGGCAAGTATTTAAGATAACAGACTTCTACATTAATTTTAAAAGCCTTGGAGAGATATCAAGTTCTCGAATATATTATTATTATTATTATTATTATTATTATTATTATTATTATTATTATTATTATTATTATTATTATTATTATTATTATTATTATTATTAAGGAAAGGTGTTGGATTTGAAAAGACGTAGTACGTGATCTGTAGGCTAGAGTTGGCATTAGGCTTGGCCCCTCTTCCGGATCCTTCTTCGGGCCGGGGGATGGGGGCCGCTGAGAGTTGGTCTTCCCTTCCACCTGCTCTTGCTCCTCCGGCGGCCGTGGCGAGAGGGGGCGGGGCGGGCGCCTGCCGCGGCTGGGCCATCGCCTTTAAGCGCGCTCGCCCCACCGGCCTCCACCGGCTCCAAACGCGCGGCCCCGCACTTTTCACTTGCTCGCTACGGAGTAGAGAGGAAGTTATGGAATGCTGCGCGAGAAAACGGCGAATTTGGGGCTGAAAAGCTCTTATTACAGGGCCCTGGTTACGGTAATGTGGATAAATCTAGTTGCTAAATTTAGAAAAAAATCCTCTAACACGTGGTGTAGCCAGAATTCATGTTTTGTGGGTCCTTCATATCGAAAAATTGATTGACGGCAAAACGTCCGTCTATCCGACCGTCCGTGAACAAAGCTAACAGACATTACAAGATTTTTTTTAAATTTTTTATTTGATTAAAGCTAGCGGATTTTCTCCAAAATTGATATTCCACAATCGATCTGACTATTGTCGCGGCCACTTGAATTTAAAACCAATATTGTAATTGAAACAAATCTATTGATAATGAAATATGCTTTCTAGGTCCCTTACAGTTTCTTTCTCTTTATTTGATTCATTATGAACATATGAGAGAACATGAGCCAAATTCAAGTATGATGAAGTATTATGAAACTGCCCAAAAAATCCAATCGTTTTCTTAAGATTTTAACTAAAACATTAACTTTAATTGGAACGTATAGACCCATTGACCCGACGAACTTTTAATCATTCACATTTAACGTTTTATACGGAAATATAGCTTTAAATGTTTTACCAATTTCTCTGAGTTTTACACGGATACTCTGTTACAAACAGCTTACCACTTCATTCTCCTTTTGCATATATTGTGAATTTCGCTCACAAGAGATGTGCCAGGCACAATTCATGTTATGTGAAATCTCTATCCGGTCGCTAATTCTCGACAAATGTGGATAGATTTCACGAAATAAATGAAAATTGGCTGTCGTGCTAGTATTGAAGATGTAGTCTGAGAGGAAACAAGTACTGAAGTACGTGACGATATACAGGTATCTTCAACAATGAACATCAGAGAGCAAACATAAACTTGTTTTATCTGGTCACATATGTGAACCTTACATATAAATTAATAACCGATATTCCATGTCGCACATTGGTTTCCAACCTCCATTTGGAGTGTTAGATACGTCATTCAGTTTTCAATTAACCTGCTCCCCGTATCTGGAGTAGTATTTGAAACAGCTTCTGCTAAAGCCCGTAGGTACTGTACTCATAAAGCAGGTATAAAGGTATAACAGGTATAAAAGTCACTTACACGTCATTACTCTGTAATTAATTCTGTTTAGTGCTTCACTGCTAATTACGAACAAGGTACGTACTTCAAGTCGTAAACAAATGTGATTAGAGCTGCGAAAATACTACATTTTGTTATATAACTTTGATATTAAAAACTGTATTTTAGAGCTTACCTGTCTTTTCGTTAGCTACTCATTTGCATTAATTTTACACGTTACGATAAATAAATAAAAGTATTAAAATATTACTTATTATAAAAATAATAAGTAATAGACTATATAAACTGACAATATTTATTAAGACCAAAGGTATCGAGTATTGAACATTCAAAATTCAAATGCACTCCTCATATATTTTCTTTATCTGAGGTTTCATCAAATCACATTTGAACTCGTCAGAGGAACTGAGAGAATTTCAAAATTCAAAATTTATTGCTTGTTTATCCTTCAAAATAGATTTTATTACATGGGAGTTTTTTTGCTTTTTTTTCTCCCTTTCAAAATTCAAAATTTATTGCTTGTTTATCCTTGAAAATAGATTTTATTACATGGGAGTTTTTTTTCTCCCTTTCAAAAATTCAATATTTAAGTAGTATATGACTTAGTGTAGGGATCACAGAATTTTGAAAATGTGCACACAATTCACTTTTCCCCATAGCACGTCATACGCAGTTTTTAACTGTTTTTTTTGACGTAAAATAAATAAATAAACAAATAGAAAAGAGAGAAATGGTTTCAATTTTTCAAGTGTGAACAGTTGACAACAAAGTATTACAATTAAATTATACAGTAACCCCTCGTTATCACGAAGTCACTTAACAAGAATTTCGCTGTCACACCAACAAAATTTCGGTCCCGGCAAGGGATTACGGAAATACGGACATTTATAATACTCGGATAACACGAATTTTTGTAACACAAACTCCGATTATTTCGGTCCCTTGGAATTCGTGTTAATAAGGGTTTATTAGAAATGTTCAAGACGACATTTTCAAAAAAAGACATATTCTTAACGTTTTTTTGGCTCTAAATACATTTTCTTCTAATAACACCAATTGTGAGCAGTGTCGGAGCTTTTTGGGCCCAAGGAATTAAAAAACTTAAACATTTGTCTTTATTTAGTGTTTAATAACATCACTTGTAAAATACTACATGAAATAATAATAATACATGAAATAATATGAATTGTAGTAGAACCTATTTGTTAGTGTATATATTAGCGTCATTTGATTAATTTCATAGAGTTCTTATACGTAATGACTATAATTCACTATTTAAGGTAAAAAATAATTGAAAATTTTATGAAATATCAGACAAATGTATTGCGATGTATAAAATTACGATATGAATTTTCTGGAGTTGTAATTTCTTTTCCAAATTCTTACTCCTTTTTCCTCATCCGTTCCATCGACGATCGCCCGGTCTGCCCATGCGTAGCGCCGGCGCTGATTTATCATAGAAACCGATGTATTCAATTCCAAGAAGATTTAGATATTTATATTTACTTATTTAGTCAAAAACTGTATGTGACGTATGGGGGGAAAATAATCTGCGCACGCTTTCTTGAGGTTCATAATTCCTTCCTAACAATGTAACTATTAATAGTTGAAAGATTTTTAAAAAAGTTTAAAATAATAATAATAACAACAACAACAACAATAATAATAATAATAATAATAATAATAATAGCAATAATAATAATTATTATATTTTTAAAAGCGCGAGATTTATACTTCAAAAACTAGACATTTTCGTTCCCGAGTAATAGAAAACGTATTTGTAACGGTAAACAAACTGCAGATTTGATTTTTATGCATTGCTAACAAAATAGTAACTCACCCTAAGATCTATTACCATTTCACGCAAAGAAAGAACTCAACAGAATGTGCTCATAGTGAAGCTACATTTACGTCCAGAAGCAAAAAGGGGCCATCTTATCTTTTGCTCAATGGATCAGGGAAACTGGACAAAAACTCAATGAAGATGAGGTCATTGACCCGGAGGCTGAAGTAAATTACTTGTTATAGGCATACTATGTATTTTTTAAATTGTATAATACAAATGGAAACTAATTCATTATACTATACCATTGTATTGTTAAAATAAAATTATTTTTCTTTTTAATGATCAATATAGTTTCTAATTCTATAGAAACAGGTATGCAGCAGAAAAGATTTTTTACTTTGAACTTAAATTTGTGTATCGATTTTAATTGTTTAATTTCATCTGGCAACGCGTTGTAAAGTAACGTACGTGTATTGTGTGTTTCTTGTAGTGAGCTGCCGATACTGACACTTGATGAACATGATTTTGTAGGACGTGTGTCGTAATTATAAATATCAGTATTACATGAAAATATTTTCTCACCGTTAAGTAAGTCAGTTTTGACAAATATTACAGATTCGTAAATGAATAGGCAAGGCAATTCGACATGAAACAGCCAACGCCCCCTGCCCCGCGGCGCTGACTGCGGCGTGGCGTGATCCTGAGTGCGTCTCGCACCCCCCCCCCCGCGCCCGCGCGCCGCATGCCCCACGCCCCGCCTGCAATCGATAGTCGCACGACGCGGGCCGAGATGACGCGCCGAGCTTTCACCGCCGCCGCGGAAAAATTCACGCGCGGGTGGGCTGTGCGCCGAGGACTTCCGCCCGCGGCGCCCCGCAAGGGGACAGAGCCCCCCGCCATCCAGCAGGGTACCCCCACCCAAACGAAAGCACTGGTGGACCGTCCCACGACGAAGAGGAAAAGCTCTTCGTTCAAACTGGGGGGCGGATTGTGATGACCGATAACATCGCCAAAAATGATCAATAAAATGATCTTCAAATCTTTTTAAAATGCCTTACAAGCGAAGAAAAATTATGTTAAAAATTTGGTCAAAACCTAAATTCAAACGAACAACCTAAGCTGTTGGATTATACTAATCAAAGCTTCTTCCTTTCGTTCAAATGTACACAGCTTCCAGAAATTTGGTTTGGACAGTTCGTTACCAGGAAATCTGTCTTTAGTTGCCCTGAAATCGCCCGCACCAACAATGGCGCTGATGGCCGTCCGAGGAACCTCAGTCATTACAAGTTCAGAGCGAAGCAATCAAAGAGGCTACTCAGGAATTCTGTAGAGAACATTTGTTGCAAATATTATTTGAAGCAAGTACTATTAACATGATATTAAAATCGATGAAAGCAGCAAAAATGCCGTAAAAATGACGGGGAAAAGTAAATAAGGACTTATTAGTCGAAATGGACGAAAAAAACAACAACAAAAAAAAACAAATAAAATTGTGGTCATTTCCTTTACTGATAAAAATGTCTATACTAAAAATCATTGTTCTAAAGTGAATAGAAAAAATGACATTTCATTAGAATCCGTTCCCTTGTCATTACTAAAGTTGTGAAGTACATACAAACGAATGTATTTAATATATTATCATATCAAACTGGATAATAAGTCATTCAATACCGATTTTTATTCAACAGTTCCTATGAAGAATATTTATGCCGTGAGCAGTTTAGTAAAATTCGTAAGTAATTGCAGCATTCATTGCGAATTTTTTATTCATGACGGAAAATTATTTACTTCCCCCTTGGTTCAAGTGCACAAAACAAAAAGAAAAAATTATAATTGCCTCCACGAACAAGATTTTGGAGTCTGCGCAGAATGGCAATTTTTGCGACATCACATGGTAAAAGACCAAGCGATGGCGTTGGAAGAACAGTTAACAGACTTGCCCCTTGAGTCAGTCTTCAACCAGGTCAACATCCAAGTACAACGTGAAGAAAATATTTGATTGGGCAAATAGAAGTACTACTGTTTCTGACATTTCGTGTATTGTTTGTTCTTTAGATACACAGTCCTCAAGTCAACATTTAAAATCTAGGTATCAAAATTTAAAGCCGATAACTGGAACTTTAAATATTCACTCCTTCAGTCCTTTCTCTCTTACTGAAACTACAATGAAACTTCTTCATTTCACTACAGACGGAATGCGGATGTATTTGAAATGAGTTATGAAGGCCAAGTCAAAACGTCAGTCAAGACTCCGTCATTTAATAACGAAATATAATCTTGAAGTTGCAACACCTCAAGAAAACTTCAATAACTGCATCATCCGAAGAAACTCCCAGCCAGAAAGACCAACGCACGAAACATATCTATAGCAGCAATGTATTGCACTTTGTTTCGTAAAATATTCGTATTTTACGTAAGTTACTGAGATCCCACTTTGAATTGTTTGGAGTTGTCAACCAGACTCTAATGCGTTTATAAATATTTTTAAAAAATGTTTTGCTCATGGAATTTACAAAAAGTTTTAGTTTTCAAAATTTACATTTTTTAAACAAATTGAAAATTCAGAAAAGAAATTTTAAAAAAAAAAATTTTAAGTTTTAAATAGAATTTGATCGGACTTTCTATAATTAGTGTATTCAATTATGTGATACTTAATATAGTGATGCGCCTTATTTAACAAATTTCAGTATGCAATTTTTCCGAAAATAATACAATCAGAAAAAAATCATGTGCTAACTTATTAGATCCATATAATAAATATAAAAAATAATTTAAAATACGAAAATCTTTCTTTTTGGCTGCGATTTGATGTGGAATGGCTCATACCCAGACGCTGTTAACTTTTGTTTCAACACCTGTGCGCATTGGAAATTAGTAACCTAAATGGTTGTGCACAATCTCAACCATAAAGACTAATCTCTGACGTCGTCTTATGGCTATAGTGACGATTGTCAGCGCCGTGACCGGTGGAACAGTTCTCAGCAAAAAGAAAAATAATAAATCAAACGTTTCATGGCTGGCGACAAATAATATTCCAACTTCCGGACGCTTTTAAGTTTGCAAGCACAGTACGGCGCAATTAGCGATGGCGCAATTAGCAATTTTTGTGGAAGCCTTATACAGGAACAACAGCACAAATTGAGTAGGATCTAATTGAGCGTATCGAATTTTAGAATCCTACGGGACAGCGAAACGTCTCATTCTGTTATTAACTCAAAATCTCGAGAAAATACATAAACGTTATGACGCCGTCGACCGCAACTTTCACTTCTCATGTGAAATAATCTCTGTAACTTGGGCCTCACCGCCGGGTAGATAGGTAGAAGAATAATCACAAAATTGTTTGGAATACAGAGGACATTCCAACACACCAATCAACCATACGTCCATTCCTCACGCCAACCTATTACTCACTAACTTTTTTCATCATTTCATCATTTGCTGTTTTGTCGATTCTACATACTTCTTTGTAAATTCTAGTAGCACCACAACTCAAAGATCGCCTCCTTTATAAACCCAACTGCTATGAAATCAACGGTCAGGTTAAATGTGAATTCCAATTCTAATAATCACGCCGGGATATAATTTCTTTGTTACAGTAGGAAAATGCTATGTACACAATATTTATCCCCCAAAAATATTGCAAAATGGTAAAGCATTTATATCGTCTTACGTATATTAGCATCGTTAATTCCAATTAAATGTTTGTATATTTTGTAAATTTTTGATACTTTTGCAAGTTTACTCCAGTAACTGAAAATTCTTCAATAATAATAATAATAATAATAATAATAATAATAATAATAATAATAATAATAATAGCTTCTGTGAGTCAACCTAAAAGAGCATGGACAGGAACGAATGAGGTAAGAAAACGAGAAATCCTTCATAAATAATCGATAGCCAAGAATACTTCAAAATTCTGCGAGCGCAGGGGAGGCAGGCAGGGATCAGCACGTGCGACGTTGCCAGATGTCCTTCCCCAGCGGGACCTTCGAGGGTACTTCGCCGGCGAGGAAGATTGGCAACACTGAACAGAACGCGTCACTTTCGCCCCCACAGGAAACTCTATTTCACGTGCATTTCCCGTGCACTCAAACTGTACTAGGAGCTTAAAAGGACGGGCACACTTCGCTTTGAGGGAACGGTGGTAGAGGAACGGAACCGAACGAATTTCCGCGTCTTCAAATGCAACTACAAATCAAAGATTCTAATTTAAGAATGCCTCCCATTCGAGAATTTAAAGAAGATTCATTGTTTGAACATGATGACTACATGATTGAATGACAAAACTGCCAGAAATGGTATGAGGTTTATGACATTAGCATCATAATAAAAGTGATTTCATATACATTTAATTCAGCATAAAACGTTTATGGTCGTATTATGGCCATCTTTTGTGCTACAATAATAAGAAACTGTCTAAATTTACAACTTCTATAATATAAAAATATAGTTATGAACAAAATCTAGAAAAAAATTACAAAACAATTATAGAATTACAAAATACCAACACTTAGAATTACAAATTTATTAAGCGAAATAATTGATAACGTCGATAAATGACACATTTGGTTAAATAAGAAGTTGTCATAAGATAACTGACATGTAGGTGACAACTGTGGCGGCTGCGGGCTCCGGTAAGAACAAAAACCGCACATGGGTCAAGGGCATCGTTCTGCTATTAAAAGGTAAGTTGACAAAGGAGAAGAGAAGTGTGTGTGTGTGTGTGTGTGTGTGTGTGTGTGTGTGTGTGTGTGTGTGTGTGTGTGAGGGGGGTGGTTCTCAGAAATGCCAATTAGAAAGAGATCATGATTTTCTAAATTGTCTACATTTAAATATGCGATTCACCGTCGGAAAAAGAAACGACAAGAGAACTCGAAACTCTCTAGATCTCTTCATTATTTATTGAATAACAGATATATTTTGTCATTAACACAAAATTAGCACAAACTGACACACTCATATACAATATATACCAACAATACCCAACACTTTCTCTCTTTCTTTCTCTCTTTGTTTCACTCTTTCTTTCTCTCTCACTCTCACGCGTACGCACACATACACCCAGTATTCTATAGTATAATTCATAGATTATTCTCTATACCACTCTCCTTTCAGAACATCAGTAACGAGATTCAAAACATACAAGAGAGAGCTTTCGATAAGGGTTACGATAGCTCATTAAGTGACACTTTAATTGTAAGAAAAACCATATCGCTCAAGACTAATACTTAACTACCCTCACTCCTACAAACACAACACACATACATCAGATACGCCATCCCTTTCTTCGAACACATTCGCAGACAATTACTACAACAGAATTTAACATACTACTCGAACATTATCGCACTGATTATACTCTAAAACACACTTTTTCACAATGAAGATCCTATTCTTGTCTCTAAGATGTTTATACTCTTTTGCCTGAGGCAATTGTAATGCACAATACATATACTGTCCAGACTGAAAGGTCCTTGAAACAAATAATGAAATAACACATACATGAATTCACACACAACACAGTGCAACACAACACACAACACACACACAACACTTTGCCAGCCATCTCTTAGAAAAAAAAACAAGCAAAAAAACATTGAAAATACACTCCAACACAGACTTAATAAAGCGGCCATATGCATTAACAATGTATTAAAGAATCCCCTTCACATTATTGTGAATGATCAAATTCCCTCCCTCTCACCCCTCCTGAAGTTCTTTGCTCCCCAAGCATGGTACCCCTTCCCCCATTTTCCCTCATTCTCACATTTTCCGCCTCCCTGGCTTCCCTGTTTCCTCCCTCTAATAGTAATTTCTTAGAAGCCCCCCCTCACTCATTCCCACTCTAGATTGCAGCTTTTCTTTAAATAGCAAGACAATGCTCTTGACCCACGCTCTTTTGTCTTTACCAGGGTCCACAGCCACCACACAAACGGTATGTCAGTTTGTTCATCTGCATTTATATTTTTCTCTAGACTATTCTACTTTACTTCATCTTAGGAAAATAATTTATGTCAATATCAAAGTTATTTCATGTTAACTGTTTTATTTTACCAAAAATATCATATATCCGTATTATCAGTTATTTCGTTTTTAAAGTCGTAATTTCAATATTGTTTCTTTTTGTAATTCTGAAATTGTTTTGTAATTGGTTCTTCCTTTTGTCCACAAATTATATTTTTCATTATACAAATTCTGTTTTTTTAAGTCAGAAAATGGCAGAAACACCGAAAAAGTTTTGTTGGAGCTGATTAAATGTTTAAGATAAGATATAAGATAACTTTAAAAATTCTTGAAATTATACCTTTTTGAGTCACAAAAACCAACAGTAATTTCCTTGAAAATATTTCAATGCTAGGGGTGAACCAACATATGATGGTTTGTTAAACGCATAGAGTATCAAATTTAATAGTTGCGTTGCTTACAGTAGCAATACACGACAATATCTACATGCTGTTCAACATCTCTTGTGAAAGTACAGTGATTATGTAAATATTGGGCAAATATATGGATAATCGACGGATATATGGATAATATTTACCCGGTATTAGTTATTAATGCAATTGAATTGATGTTTTGGAATAATATTTTCTTCTGTTTTTGTATGTCCGTCTTTTGCATAGAAAAGACTAGCAAACGAATAATACAGTTTTAACCTCTAAAAAAAGAACAAGATCTTTAGTATGGGTTGATTTGTACTCCTCTGACAGTACCTTCTTCACTACTATCGTAGCTTACACGTTGAGATTGTTCGATTTCTGTGCATTCATAAATTCAGAGAAAGAAGTAGCTTCTTCAAGGGGATGCCCCGACTTCATGTAACGCTTTTTATGCACCCTACCCAGACGAGGATTCCCTACCGCAGAAAAATCTTCATGGGGATAACTAGGAGGCCCCGCTAACCCTTCAACAGCCGCATCCTTCCCCGAATCGTAAAAAGATAACCGCTGCTTCCCCCTTGAACAACCGATATCGCCAATGGAAACACGCGCCGTGCTGTAAAACGAGATTGGATCGGGTGAGTCGTAACCCTCAGGGTCCTGCTGCTGATGGTGCTCATACAAAAATTAATGCGCAGAAAATGAAAGTGCTGTATGGTTGTGTGCGAGTGCGTCCATATGGTGATGTGATGCGAACCGCACGTGGCAATGTCGACGGTTTAACAGATGGAATGAACTGAGAGCCTCTCGTGGATATGACCATTTCTGGAACGCCATATGCATGTTTAATAGTTTATAGTTTATGACATGGAAAAAGAAATGTATATTGCATGTGACTTTGGAAAGAACTTTGACTACAATTATTTTGTTTTGAAGCAAACAATAAGACAATCATTAGCGATTGACAGTCACGAAGTAATCAAGTCAGTATATTGTATATTCGTCTTACGGTATTAGTTAAACGCAAGTGATTCAGGAGTAATCAAGTCAGTATATTTTATATTTGTCTTGCGGTATTAGTTAAACGCCAGTGATTCAGCAACATTGTTCAGTGTAAGTAGTAGCTTACACGTTATACAAAACAATCATTTCAAAATGTATTACGACCCAGTTTCTTATTCATAATTGAAAATTGAGTACGTAATTATATAGTCTTTGAGCTGTTTCTGCAAACATTTCGAACATGTAACTATTCCTGTAAAGGTGCTGTGGCATCAGCCGGATTGATGAGGAGGATCACGTGGTGAAAATCCTGTGCACGGTTTAGGTAAATGTTTTGTTCCTTGAGAGACGGGCCGACAGATGGAAAGATCTCTCGAGGAAAAAACACTTCTCGAATTGAGCGAATGCACTAGGTATTCAAAAAAGTAATTGACTGCTTGTAATAGCAATAAAAATCCTCTTTTTTGGAATCAGGGGCTCCAAAACCGGGTATTTCTGATTAAAAATTAGCACTTCCCTGCACATTACCGAGCTTCTTTTATTAGTAGTGAACGTGAAAGTAATACAAAAAAATAAACAAGAAAGTAACTGACAGCGGAATAGATTACCTGCAAAAACATTTCAACCCTTTCCTCGAAGCGTTCAGCAGTTTAGGAAATTAATTTTGGGTATAATTAAGTAAATGAGGAACTTAATTGAGAATAGTAGGTTATTTAGGTATGCTAAAGTGTTATATTGTGATGAGAGGTGTTGACAGTGCCTGTCTGTGACTTATGTGCACCCTAGGCTATCAAATGCTTTGGCGTCCTTTTAATTTGCTTATTTAAACATTACAACTATTTATAATATTTTTAATAAAATATTGTTGTATGATACTTGCAACCGACGCAAATATTGTGTACGTATAAATAATTGATTATATGTATACGTATAAATAATTCCCACCACGATTTTGATTTAATAAATAGACGATATTTTGTATTCATTTTATTTGTGTATATCAATGGATATATTTGATAAATTAACACATTTTTTTACAAATATGGAAAGAAATACTTCTATAAAAAATCAAAACTTTGCCTTATGAAATTTTGAATCCGCTAAAATTCGTTCGCCCCCCAAAATTGCGCGCCCCAGGCTACAGTTACTCAGCGCGTTGGGGAATCTGACACTGGGTGTCGTGCAGTGTAGAGCAGAAAAATACAGAAGGAAGTGATTGAAGGGCGATAGTGAAGTGCAGTTTAGTGTCGATGTAGTGTGAACTAAATTGAGAAAATATTGAGTGCGCAGTTAAATTATAGCTTTTCTTCTTAATGCAATATAGTGTTTAATGAATCGGTCAGTTTTTGTATTATGATGATGAATATTATTATCATTTATTTTGGTCGCGAATAGGCCATCATGGACCACGTTGGACACTCACGTGCACGGGCTCAGTATCACTTTATCACGTTGCAAGTCTTGCATGTAACTAAACTGGGGGATCAGCATCAGGCCGAAATACGATTTTTATAGTCCAGGGTTGTTCGTCTTGGGACGATAGAAGATGGAATGACTAATGATGGATGAATATGATAATGATAATATTGATAATGACGGTACACACAAACAGACATAAACAAACACACCCATGCTCGAAGCGGGATTCGAACCCGCGATCCTCGCGTCCGAGATTGCCCCGCCTACTAGCCTTAGCGATGTTACATGTGTCCAGTATGACAATCTTTTGCATCTGGATGTATAACCCCTTCTTCAGTTGCAGTTCAGCTAGGGATTCATGTAGGAACTTAGGAATTTCACCAGTGGCGCCTAGAATTATTGGTACAATCGTCACCATTTCCACGTCGCTCCACATTTCCTTTATCTCATTTGCCAGAGGTTGATATTTTAGAATTTTTTCACTTCTTTTCTTTGGGATGTTGTGAGCTAGCGGGACTGCGACATCAATCAGATACACCTTTTATTTTCTTGTCATGCCATACAATGTCCGGTTTATTAGATGATACGACCTATCTGTTATTATGGACCTGTTCCAGTACATTTGTGATTATTTGTGTCAATGACTGGTTCGGTGTGTACTTATAGTATGGTGTTCGTTACCGTCAAAGGTTATTATTGTGGCATACTTGCTGATAAACCACTTTACAAACGTCGTCATGTCGGTTTGTATATTCTGAGGATGCTAGAGAGCTGCATCCACTGATTTTTTATTATTATTATTATTATTATTATTATTATTATTATTATTATTATTTCTGTAGTTGTTCTGTATTTCTGTAGTTTCTCGTTGACAACACTCGTGTCCGCGAGAATAAGAGTTGAAGAGAGGAGCAGCCGCAGTGAAGGCGAGCGAGCGCGGGGTCGCCCCGAGTGCTGTTCGCGCATGCGTGCTTGTGTGTGCGCGTGTGTGTGTGTGTGATGCCCACGCACGGCGTAGGAGTCGCCTGCCGCGGCGGCGGCCACGCAGGCAGGCAGGCAGGCACGCACGTGCGTATGGCCACGCACGCGCCGCCACACGGCTCGACTGGCAGATGAGCACGCGCCCGAGCCCCGCCCCCTGCAGCTGCACGTGCTGAAAAGCTCTGCAGCACCACGGCGCTCCATTTAAGATTAAATTTACGCGAAGCAATTACGAGAGCTTTTTCTGCTGCACGACTCGTCTAATGGAATTAAAGCCCACATGGAATCAAAAATAGACGCGTCATTTAAGAGTAGTGGTACAAGTCGCTTACCAATGACAATCCTGATACAAGGAGAAAACCATCAAAACGGCGGACCTAACAAGAAATTGAAATAGAATTGAGAGGAAATTTAATATGGTTACTTAAAAAGTAATAATACAATTTTAAAAGTAATATATTACAATAATGCGACCTTGTCAGCAAATATATAGATAGCATGTCATGTTTTTTAAGAACTATTAGAATTTTTACCTTGTTCAACTGCTCCAATTGTACAACTGTTATTAACATCAATATATACTAATATAAGATTGCAACGTGGCAGTGCTGGCTTGCGTTATTAAAGAACGCGGGAGTTTCCACGAAGTCATTCCATACAGTGACAGTTATTATTATTATTATTATTATTATTATTATTATTAATTTTTTGTAAATATCTGCCAAGCGTTGAAAGACGAACCTATCACCAAAGCTTCAGAAAGGTTCTAGTATTAAAAACCCTAAACGATGAACTATTAACTCCTTTTCTAAGCAAAGAGGGGGGAAACGTTGTTGGAGTGCGATTTTACCCGCCTCGCTCAATTTGTATACAACTACGCAAATCTTATCTCAAATTGTGTTTCATATTGTCAACCTAAAACAATTTGTACAAAAATAACATTCAATTAAATTCTTTGACGGAGTAATTAATTTTACAGACTTTTATTACCTTTGCATTTGCGTTTTTCAGCATACGTTATACTATTGAGCCAATTTTGGAAACGTTTCGAAAAAACGTCGTGACATAATGTCAAATGCCATCAAAATCATATACTGTAACGTCATAGCATTGCACTAGTCGTCGGACCGCACAAGGCGCGGGCCGGGGCGTGGGAGGGGGTGGTCCAGGCGTCGGGCTGGCGGTGCAACCGGAGCGGTCGCTTCGAGGGTGCAAGCCGGCGGGGGCGTGTCTGGGCACATCCGGCGGTCAGTGGGCCCCTTTGTGCGCCCGGCCCAAAACTCTGTAATGTGACGCGGTCCGCGGGTCTTTAGCGTGGGAGGTCTGTCACGTGACTCCTCGCTAGAGACGCCGGTGGAGGTCGGCGATTGGCATTCGAGTTTGGACCGAATTGCGGTGCGGAGGCACTTTGTTGATCCGTGAGGGGTGCTCGCAGGTTTGCGAGGCTGGCTGCAGGAGATGCCGGGAGCGGTGCTACAGGTTAGCACGCTGGGGCACGCTGGGTCAGGCTGAGGCGGCTTGCCTCACGAATGGTAGTGCTGTAGAGTGCAGCGGTAGTTTCCGAAGGATACATATAGTAATGTACATATAGTAATATACAGAAATATTAAATAAACCTGTACAAAGAACTCCGTGTCTGTGTTGTTCTTCACATCACGACGACGTCACAATACAAAGAGCCGCGACACCGTCTATAATGATCGGGGAATAATAATTTTGGTGATGTGTTGTGTTCCAACCAATGCACCTGCACCCTGCTGGATGTCGCTGGAACCTCGCTCTAGCCGCAGCACCAGACACAGCTGCAGCACCCGCTTGTGGGTCCACCGCTTCAGGCGACACTCACGCGCCCGTTCCAGATCCCGCCAAACCCCCACTTAACCGCGTCCGCTCAAACCCCACCCCCCAAAGCGGAGCGCTTGCAGCAGCCCTGCATCATCACTCGGTTTAGCCCACGCCCCAACCCCGGAACGTCCCCCGCTCCAGCCCCCGCTCCAGCCCCCGCTCGAGCCCCCGCTCCAGCCCCCGCTCCAGCCCCCGCTCCAGCCCCCGCTCCAGCCCCCGCTCCAGCCCCCGCTCCAGCCCCCGCTCCAGCCCCCGCTCCAGCCCCCGCTCCAGCCCCCGCTCCAGCCCCGCTCCAGCCTGGCTTAAACCCTGGTTCCAGTTCTTGCTCCACTCCCCGCTGAAGTCTCAGCATCCCGCTGTGCTCCATCCCACGCTCCAAACCCAGCTCAAACCTACGCTTAACCCCCGCTCCAACCGCCGGTCGAGCTGCAACAGCAACCTCCGCTCAGGCCCCAGCGGCAGCGCCCACTTCATCCCGTCGCTCGGGCCCTCATTGCCTCCTCCAGCCCATGGCGTCTGCCAGTCTCCCTCCCACGCAACAGAGTGCAGCAGTGCCCCCCTGCGACGCGCTGCGCAGTGCTGCGCATGGTTAGTGTCGCACTCTCTGTCACTCTCACGTTCACTCTCACACTCACTCTCTCACCGTCTCACACATTCTCTCACATTCACTCTCTCTCACGCGTTCACTTTATCACTCTCTCTCACTCTCACTTTCTCACGCCCACTTTCTCACACTCACTCTCACTGTGGGGGGAAGGGGGAATAAAGAGGACAAAAACATGGGCAAAATCTCTAAAAGAGATTCACAAAATAAATTGTAATAATTGTAAAGCGTAAAGTAGTACCAGGTACAAAAGTCACGTATTCTGAACGCAACCTTCCATATGGAAAAATGTACGATGTGGAATGGGCGATTTGAGACAGGGGCGACTGTCTAGGGAAAATATTTAAGTTTAGTTCACCATATTATTGACAAGTCGATGCTGCGCGCTTCGCACAGTGATTTGAAATACGCATAAATGTAAATATGAATAACATTTTTCAAAACCAATACGTGCATTTTGAAAGTTATTTATTTTGTAAATTGAAGTCTAGGATCTTCAGAAACAATTTCTCTGAGATTAAAAACGGTCCTTGATAATCTTTCAATGAAAATCCCTTTCTCGGCTTATCCATAGCTGTGAATGTTCTGCAATCCGCTTTTTTTCTCTATGCTGTGTTTCATTAAAATAAGGTTTTAATCGACGAAGAAGTACGTTTATTACACGATAACACAATGTACTCGTAAATTATTTTTCATTTACATGACCGGAAAAAACACTCCATGATTCGATACATGCGAGTTGTATTCTCAGTGCTATTTTAGAAAAATATTATTTTGAATATATATTTGAAAAAATAACACAACACCACTATTTTGTTTTGCTTTTATAACCAAACTCTCATTCTTATAGATACGTTACTCTCAATGCAAAGCTGCCAACATTATATAGCGTATATAAAGCACAATCCTGTCAACGAAGAAAAGTTTTGGCTTATAAATATCTCTTTAAATTCTTTTCAGTTCACGACTGTGAATATACACCCTCCGTTTTTGTACAGTTCAGCAGGGATATTGGTTCCATTATACCTTCATATCAACAGCGTTTTAACGCATTTGGTTTTGTATTTGTTTACTGACAATACGAGCTAAACATTTTTTATTGCTTCATAATACACAGTAATTTTAGCCACATTCCGCATATTAACATTCTCCGCATTAAATCAAATCGCGATATATTCATATCGTTTACAGCTATAGTTTCCACAATACGAAAATGTCTTCAAGTTCTCTGTGCACGCAAATAAATGTAGTTGCATGGCGATTTCATACTCAGCGACGCGTAAACCACCGAAAATTGGAACTTAATTCTTTTCTCTTTCCCTGTGCGAGGATGTGTTTGAATGCAATAACACCCAGATAAATCGCAACGGAACACATTGACAGATTTATCCCACCAGAGGCAAGGACTGTCAAAACATACAAAATTGGAAATTCTACCGCACATGTCTGTAGTTCCCTCCCCTGTCCCTTGTCTCTTGTTCCCCCCTTCCAGCCAATGACGTTGCAGCGAAATAATCCGTGCTGCGGTGTAGCAACATTTTTTTGCACCAGTTCGAAAATTAAAGTTAGTTAAGAATTCGAAAGGCACGAGACTAAATCGAAATAATTACACATACATTTGGTAATATTAATGAATGTTTTATTAACATTTTTATGAAACGTTTTCTAGAATGATTCCTTTAATAAATATTTTCTTCACCAATCACCAACTACGAATACTTGTATGCTAAATACATATCTTCCTCTAGCACTATTTAACCTATGTGATTAATATAATTTTATCTGTCATTATTTATGCTGGCATTCATAGCTAAAGCGAGTATTATTATGAATTCGCCTTTTTTAATTGCTCGTCTTACTACGTACGCAGTAATAAGGAAGTATTTATGCTGCCGATAGAATGCGATTTCTCGAAAAAAAAAGCTCGTATTATGGAGCCTCGGAATCGAAAACGTTGATGAATATTATTTCTTTTGGCAGAAAATTACTTCCTTCAACACTCGTGTAGTCAGAATTCACGTTTTGTGAGTTCTTGATTCCGAAAAAGCGATTGATGGCAAAAAGGCTGTCCGTCATGTCGACTAAGCCAAAACTAGCGCCTAAAGCATTCAGACAATTTTCTCTAAAATTCTCTCTCCGCCCTCGGCTCTGCCAGTTTGAAGGCGTATTTTGACATTTTCGATACTTTACATGAAGTCTTAAACACATTTTCAAAATTTTCTGAGAAATGGCATGAATTTTTTATTAACTATAATAGCGAATAACGAAAAAACCTTTAAAATTTTGCGTACATCTCATTTTCGTTAAAATCTTCCAATTTTCGAAAATTGCAAAAAATTATTATCGTAAAAGAACAATATTAATGATAAATATTTCTCATAAACGCAATCTGCTCTAAAAATTCGATCTTTAAATAAGGATATGTACCCTCGCTTGCACAAAAAATGGGCGATGTCCTGAGCCGAACTTTACCAGAGTTTTCCGACCCTGCCCGCCTGCGGAAATCGAGCTGACCAATCCGCTTTAGCTTCATTTCAGGGAGGCGGGACTATTCATCTTGAACATTACAAAATGGCGGTGATGGCGAGTTATATTATAGTAAATATTTGAATATAAATATTAAATCAACCAACAGTTTTACATAAATTTTTGTATATACATTTAATTACATAAATAAAGGCATGCAATTTCCCAGTAAAAACATATTTTAAAACTGTTATAAAACGGGTTTTTTGCAAAAATAACACTGGACAACGACTATTAAGCCCCATGTCTAAATTTCGTCGTTTATTATTGTAATATTTAATATAAAATGCAAATAATTTGCATTGCATGCATTTCTAACCTAGTTATTTTATTAGTAAAATTAATAACTAAGAAATACGTTTTAGAGTCAGTTTCACAACACGTCTCCGAGATAGCAGCTTCAGTTGTGAAAAACTCATCATCAATTTCTCAGATGACCCAGGTTGAATTTACTATATGGTGCGAACATTAATATTGTAATAAAATAGTTTTGATATGAAAATACTAAATAAACTTAAAGTATTTAAAGTTCATTTAGTCACAATGAAGTTTTCTTCTGCAGACATTATGATTGGTAAGTGCAGCTGTAAGCAAATGAATGATTTTTGATCTTTTGTTTTGGGGATCACAATTAATTACATCTTCAATCTAACGTTAGGGTGATTGCATTTTACATGGAGTTCTTTACCGCAAATATTAAAATTCATATGTGATACCTAGTCTTTGAGGGTTTTTGCGTGAGAATCAAAAACGACATATGACTCTTATATAACATTTAATATCTTAATGTTTGAAAAGGGTGAAACACCAGCTTTCGTCTATTGCGTGAACATTGGAGGAACACACACACACACACACACACACAAAACCACAAAACACACACACCACTTATCAATATATTACTTACATGTAATTTATGTATGATTTCAATCAACGCAATAAATTAATATATTTATATTATTATAGCAAGTATATTTTACATTACGATATTTTTTTTCGAGAGACGAGCAATGCACAAATTTTTTTAACGTCATCGGAATGTTACACACTTCTTCTAGATAAGCAGACCTATGCAAACACTGTTTTGCTAATCCATTAAGAATCACTAGATATTCTCCTGTCATAAATTATTTCAAAATTGTAATTGTTAATAATGTTTCAAAATTTTGTCAAACTTCGAAATCTGTGTCACGATAATCGTTAGAAATGAATAGGACCCTCTTCTGTAAAATATTGTTGCAAAATAAAATTTTCTCTATTTTCATACATTTTTACATTTCATACAAAATGCCAATTTTTTGGGATATGTGTTCACTAACGCATCTTCAGTAATATTGCACTGCATATTCATAATTTTAATGAATTGTTAATAAATATTGTAAACAAAATAAGCAATTAATTTTTTTATTTGGGAAAAATTTCATTTAAGTTATCAATATTTATAAAGTAATTTAATTAAAGTACTATAATATGAATTAAGGTTGAATTTTAAAACTATAACTACAATTTATTATTGTTGAAACGCATTGCTACTATATTACAATGTAACGTTTTAAATGTACCCCATTGATTGATAGTTTGTGTTCATATAGTATATCTCACGCAGAGACGTTTTTACAAAGAAAATCTAAATAATAACGAAATAACCTCAAATTTATAATTCATTGGCATTTGGTCGCACATTCGGCGACCACTTTAATCAGGTCAGGAAGAAGGAGAAATCTGCGCTGGGTTCGTAACCAAATCTTCAGGGTCACCATTGCTTTCCCTTTTTACTTAAGTCTTAGGATTCGAAAGTGATATAGATATTTCAACATTAACTTGAGAATACATGTTGCATACCATGAGAGAAATGATGAACAAATGTCGGGAGTTTAAAAAATCTGCCTTGGAATACTGCATCAAAGTCCTACTGGCTATTGTAATTACATTTCTGTCATTCGTCGATAAACTGCCGAACACTTTCCGGTGAATTATGTTATCGCCGCTAAGGAAAGATTTCAGGTTAAAGAGACCCACATATGTTATTGGTGGATCGAAAATAGATTTTAATTGTGGAATTGACATTATTCATTGGTGCAACATACAAGAAATGTGAATTTACTATTTGTGCTAGTTTTCTTTTCACTTCAGTCCGTCAATTTTTCAAACATAATTCAATTTTTTTACCTAAATACAATATTTACTTTCGACCTGTCAATTCGGAAGAATAGTTGTTCCCATTGAAAAAGCGATCATGCCGATAAATGGACAACGTTTACAAATATCATAAATACCAAATAGAGTAATATCTGATATTTGTTATCTAAGGACTCCTCTGAAAATAATCAAATTTTCTTTGTTTTCATTTAATCTTTCAAATAAGAACGTAACTTTGGTTTTGGTTTGAGTATTCCGCAAGATCTTAACAGATCTTGCCCGCATCTTGTGCAACATAAAAACAAGGCTTCTTCATTCGGTATCTTCCACTTCGGGTTTAAGGTAATTATTATTAATTAGCTTAGTATTTTACAGTTCTAATGACCGTTTTTCGCAATCTACACACCAATGTTTTTATTCCGTCAGGCATCTTCCTCATTCTTCTGCCCTTCATTGTCAAATCGATAACGTACTTACAAGATTTCCTTGGCCCTTTCCCTCGTTTTCTTTTTCGAAAGGATTCACTCAAAGATAATTTTTGATATTCTGTGAGCATGCATTCTGCAGCATACCATTGGAGTTGTTTGGATTCACATTTCGATCACTTGTCTCTCAATCATTATTATCTGTCTAATCTCTTCGTTTAGTATTCTATCAAACAGTATACTGACAACATCGTCCCCAAAATTCTTTTTCATAGCATTCAACCGAGAGTTTATTGCATCATTTTAATTCTAATTTCCGATTCATACGTAACACAGCTCTCACCATTGTCTTATATTGTCTCTTAGTTTTCTTTCGAAAATGTTTTTTTTATAAAATATTATGAAGTCTACTAATAATTGCCTTCAAAGCTTATTTTTAATAAAGTCAATATTATTAGGTCCCCTGCTCTAATAATCCCTCGATATATTTAAATTCCTTTCCTACTGAAATATACCTATTTCTGTTCTAGATCATATCGAGATTTCCCCTACAACCATGTGCTTGACTTTACATTATTTATTTTGAGTCTCCATTTTTTATGTTTTATTAATTTCTGGATTAAATGTACAGATACAAAAAAATATTATTTTTCTACCTATTTTTCAAGTGATACACTGACTCCAAAAGGAAATGTATGAATTCAAAGGTTTTGCAGCCTTCTCGAAGTCTTAAACGATATCCACCAACATTTTTAGTTATTTGGATTATGCACTAATCAAACCTTTCAACATTTTGTTTACCAGTCTTGCATGACTTATTGGTGTCCCCTAAAATAATGTAACAAGTATTTCAACGTCAAGTTAAGGGAAAAGAACTGTTTCTGATGAAAAAATATTATATAAATAAAAGATCTTCATCTTCATCTTCATTACTAGTTTACCACTAGTTAATTATGAGAGAAATGAATATTTTCTAGGATGAAGAGAGGGCACGTGACCTGAGTCTTTTATTTTGGATCCGCGTTGGATGGTTTAGTAAAATAGTTTGAGCATACTCTTGAATGAATGATTGAAAGAATATTTAATAATGGACTTGTTTATTAATCAATATCATTCACAACAATGTAGCCTTTCAGAATGTTAGCAAATGGGCATGATAAACATATTTACTTCAACTAATAATCGAATATTTGTTATATAAATACATGGTTTTAAAACCAAAATTATTTTTTCAACTTCATCACTAACTTATTCCTTAAAATTTATCTGCGTGACGCATGTTAACAAACACTTCACATATTACATTCTCGTATACTTACGTATATACAGAGTAATATACGTAGTATAGAAATGTTATATAATCTGCGCGAAAAACTGCGCATTTTCTGCGAAAAATCATTGCCGCGCTCTGGTGACGAAAACTGAATCAAAAATTGCTAAATTAAGAAAAAAAGTCCTCAACACGCGGTGTAGCCATAATTCCAGTTTGTGGATCCGTGATGCAAAACCAATTGGAACAAAACGTCCGTCTGTCCGTCTGATACAACTCTAGCGCCTAAACCATGCATACGATTTTTCCAAATTGAAGAAACCCCTGTCGTTTTCCCCTGAGCGAAGCTATGCGATTTTGAAAACATTCATTAATTTTGGGGGACTATTTCTAGCCTTCCGGACATTTAAATTTTTTCAAAAACGGCTCAAATTTGTTTCTGTAAATTTCTTGTAGGACTGTTTACTCTATAGTAAAATGCACATAAAGGTAGAATATGTCCAATTTTCACGGTTAACTCCGAATTTTGAAAAATCGCTAAAATTTTAATATTTTGCGGCGTCTTACTACAACTACAAAATTAAAGATAGAGATTTTTGCTTCAAATGAAATGTGTTGCTTATAATTAGATCTTTTAATAAGGTAATGCATTTTTAAAGTTTTAGTTGATTTCGCACAATAGGCGTGCAATTTGCAATTTTAAAAATTTACATAAACAAGATTTTCTCAAAACAGCTCCAAATTTTTCTTTAAATTTTTGGTTGGGTAATGCCAAATGCAGCATATCCGATGACATAAACGAGATATTGCTCTATTCTATTGTTTTTAAAATTACACAAATGAAATTTTGAAATACCTCTCACGCTGTTAATATGAGCATTTGAATAGATTTGTATAGATTATTTAACTTGTGAGTAGAAGTGCTTCAAATGACTTTAGAGGAAGTTTTCAAAAACTCAATGATTCCTGTGAAAAAGAGCTATTTTAAACCGAAAAGTTGAGAAATGTCAAAAATGTATTTTGTGCGGCGATAGATGTCAGCTGGCAAGAGAACGGCAAGAACCTTATGTGAGCTGGCAAGACCCTTTAAAAACCAGTCCACACATAGGAAATTATAAACATTTGACAGAGAAAGTCTGTCCATTCTGGCACCTCTAGTTCTTCATATTTTGGTAGTAGCGAAGTGTAAGCATTTCTTAATTTTTAAAAGCAAAGAAAAATTTCAGCTAGAAAACTTGACAAAGTGAGACACAAATAAATAAAGTTAATTACAAAGGACGTAATACTCGTATTAGGATTGGGAAGGAAACGAACGTACCAATGTAAAACCAAAACGGCTATGAACGGGAAAAATATGGAGTAGTGAATGATCTGGTAAACGACCAGTAATCGAAAGTACATCAAATTCTTTCCAGTTTTGTAATGGTATCTTCTTGCAAAGAGAAAGGAATGTTTAGAACATTCTCGACATCGTTATTAGGAATTTATTTTCATTGCTCGTCAAGTAAAAATCCGCTGATATCGTACGGGATTTGAACACGCGTTCCTCTATTGTGAAGCCACGCACCTAAGCGATTGCGCTACCAACACAGTCGTACGTAAGCATTTCCGTGAACACTCAATTAAGAATCTTACGAATTTTGTCTTCAACTCATTGCTTTTCCGCACTTCTGCAATTTAAATATTAAATAAATTACCTCTAAGAGACAATAAGAAAGCAAAGAAATCTACGCGGCACTATAAAATAGTTAATTCTATTTAAAGAATGTTTCAGTTCAGTACTATGTAATTTTTGCAGGCCTTCGGTTCTAGCCTGACCTTAACCTTATCGCCTCTGCCCAAGGTGAGGTTATTAGACGTGATAACGTTGGGCTAGCAGACAAGTTTCGACACGGCCCGACATTCAGAATTCATTTGCTGCAAGTAATTACTAGAATCTAAGAAACATTTATTGACTTCAAGAAAAATCACATATCATTACGCAGTTATTATCTTTTGTTCATCTACTCACATTTATATAAAATAAACTCTTATTTTCTCGTGTTATTAGTAATGTTTTCTTAATATATAACAAATGTTACACTATTACCAATTCATTCGTTTTGAAAACTCTCAAACGACAATCGTAAATGCATACCTTAAATTATTGAAAGGAAAGTATTAATTAAAATCTCACACATTGTCAAAAATAAAAAGTTGCATGAACAGGCCAGGACGTAAACTCGAGTCTTCCAGTTCTTCAAACAAGCACCTGAACTACATGACGTCACTCCCCGCAGTCACTTATACAATGTTTTACATATTGAAGGTGTTGACGAGTGATACTCGTTGAGTTTGCTAGCTGAAGACAGGGATGTTGCTTGCAACGAAAGAAACAGTAAAAAGTACGATTTCGCAAAATCGGTTTTGAAACGTTTTAATAGTAAGAAAAAAAACGGTTTCATTGCAGTTTTGCATTTCAAACCATTCTTTAAAATTGTAAATATTGCTTGCACTTTTGCACGAAAAATGCCATCATTTCAAGAAAGCCTACATGATTGTTATGCAAGAACGAATTATGGACAACAAATTTCATTTGAAAGACAAATCTGTTTTCAATTTGTAGTTGTAGGAAGACGCCCCAAAATGTTCAAACTTTAAAAATTTTCGAAAATTCAGAGTTAACATGAAAATTGGAACTATGTCATCCTTCTAAGTGTATTTCTCTATTCTTACCAGAAAATTCGAGCCGTTTTGAGAAAATTTTGAAAATGTCCGAAAGGCTTCATGTAAAGTACCCCCAAATTTCAAGATTTTCAAAATTTCCCAAGCTTAACTACAGCCAAAAAAACAGGTTTCTTCAATTTGGAAAGGATCGTACGTGTGGTTTAGGCGCTAGTAGTAATCACAGACGGATGGACGGACGTTTGGATAAACCACTTTTCGACTCCAAAACGTGATTACCGTTTAATCGCGAAATCGATTTTCCGCTGTATTACATAACTTTCTCTATACTACGTATACGCACAAATATACTACGTATATACGTAAATACGAATATACTACTTATACTACGTATATTCTGCGTATATGAGAAAGTAAAAACGAAAGTACAAGTTTTTTTTTGTGCTGAGATAACGAATTATCATAGTTCAAATCCATCTAAACGTATTACAGCAGTTCCAAAGGTGAGATACAAAAACAGTACTGAGAATTTTCTGCATTACTGATTGTCATTTCAAGGTGAGTTTATTTTTACATAAATGATTCATATTGAAAAATATAAATGTATTTATCTAATCAAGAAAAACGAGTAATTTGTCACAATCTGGGCACGACGTTGTGTAAAGTCACAACTTTAATATCAATTACTTAAAGGTCCAAACCTCCTCATATTGACTTACGTAAATGATGACAGCGGTGACAAATATCAAATGCGTGAATACACGAGCCCAAGAACCCAACTGTAAAACGCATTTTTCGGAAACTCAGTGGTCAGAGAAAGCTGGTCGTAAATCGAACGATGCGGGTTTGATTCCTGTCCGAAGGAATTACATCTTTAGTACTCAATTAATACGGTTATCAGGTCACAAATGGATATCACTAACAACGGGATAAACATTTCCTCATATTTCATTTCATAAAAGTGACAGAGTTGTGACAAACTTTTTGGAGTGAATGCAAAATGTATGTCAAAACGTTCACTATCTTAATTCCAAGCGAGTTAGATTAAATTCTTACTAACTAATTATAAATAAATGCACGTTTGTATAAATATTTGTAATAAAACGGATCAAACTAATTACACATTATATAGTATAAAAGTTCAGCAAAGATCTTATAAGCAATAAATAAATACACGTATTTTTCCCTAAACATTCTTATCTTTTAATTCTCAGACTTAGGTAAAACAGAACGCGGAACAGAAGAAAAGGCATCGCGCAGAACTCGATCCTCAATACCTCCGATTTAAAACCCGGTGTCAAACGATTTCAGCTACAGAGAGAGTTATTGGTCTTTCAGTAATCTGCAAGCCTTAATGTATCTACGAATACAAAATATTTGTTCTGTAATTTCTCCATTTTCTCTGAGAGTAACATTTAAGACGTAATAGAAATCATATTCTCTAAACATATTCGTTCTCAAGCAAATACAATTTCAGGAAAATGCAATATTAGTGCAACTGATGTTTTAACAATACATGATAATATATTTATTTATCGAACTCCGTTATCATATTTATGAATTTTATAATAAATTTAATATTTAGATTTAAAGAACGACTTTATCCCAAAACATTTTGAGATCGAAATTCACCTCCTTATTTTTCCTGTTGAGACTAAATGAGAGTGATTTGTGCATTGGATCACCTACACAAGCATGGCGAATAATCATTGGATATAACTAAATAATTAAAATTCCTTATTTTCTTTGTGAAAATTGGGACTGATTGAATGCTCACCACTTAGTCTCAGTCTACCCCGCACTAAAGATAAGCCGTATCAAAACATTGTTTATTTAAAAATGGAGATAATAATAAAAATATTGATTTCTTTCACATGACCACGTCAAATCGTACTTTATTATGTTTTTGGGGTTCATACATTTTGAAATGTGGCTCCACCTACCGAAAATTTAAATTAAAAATTTTAAGAAGACCATAAAGAAATAAAATTATCAATTGTTTCAAACAATTAGGGATGCGTTCTGTTAGCATTTATCACAAAGGCACAAACACAAATAGTAATTTTAATGAGTTCGTAATAGTCTCTAAGGAACTTTATTAAACGTGTAAAAGACATATTCCTTTCTCAATTAATAAAGAACGAAGAAATTACCTTTATTGCAAATTTATAATAAACCCACAGACTTGAAAGGGTTCTGATTATCTCTAGAACTGTTAAATATGTAAATTACTAGTGATTATACAACTTGGTACAGACTTTTCATATTATTTCTAACGATTACATAAAAATATGATAATGATATTGCAATTGAGACACTGTTAATATTTTGCCATCTCTTCCAAATTTCGTTTCGTCACATGGCTTGGAATACAAGATACCAGCACACAATCTTAATATAATCACATTATCGTTTACAAAATCAAGTTGTTCCTCCTTGCAAGAATTTTGGAATGCCTCTCTCGTGATGATAGGGGATTAATCTGTTCCAGGCATCAGGTAAAAAATACATATTCGGCAGGATTTGATCTGGCGTCCATTCCTCTATCTACTTGCGTTTATTCCACGGAGCTATCACCCAAGGTACCTTACCGCACCGATGAGGTGTTGTAGAATGAATTCTATCTTGAAATTTATTGTTCTTATGATGTACAACATTTACTTCAGGTTACAGCAAACTCACATTCTGATAAGATTGTGGGAAACATCAGCGCGATACTATTCTATAGTTGATTCTAGTTAGAAATATTTCGATTCGAATGTCTTTTGTGTAGGGCTCGCGAAGTAGCTTCTATCCTGCGAACTGCTATCTTGCCCCCCTCCCATATCTTCAAGGTGATCTCCACATTACGCGATAAGACTGAACTGTAACTCGTCGTGAAACACCAGTCTGAAATACAGAACCGCGTAGTATTAAGGAAGTAACATGTGATTTTAAAACCAATTAACCAACTAAGAGAATTTCCCGGGCAAATTTGCATTCGTTATTCATGAAAACTATAACCTAAACTTGAATGATATAATGCTAACAATATTTTTAAATTTTCTGCAAATAGTTGATTGATTGCTTTAAAGAATTATAATGCTTATAATGTAAACAACGAAGTAGTTGTACTACAACAGCACATACTTTCTTCAAAAATATAGAGTTCCTCAAATGGACGACCAGCGCCTCGTCAGATAGTACAGAACGGAGGCTTCTGGTCGTCGTACTGATGGACGACAAACCTGGCCCTTTACGGCCCTAAGTCTTTTCAAAATTAATATTAATTACAAAATATTGGACATATTACTACTGAAATCACACCATAACAGAAGAAAAATATCACCTTCTGGATTCGAACTACGTTAGCAAGCTGACAGCGTACCTATGACGTTAACATTCGGCTAAAGCGGTTTCTGTTTCAGTTGCCACTTGAAAGTAGTTAAATATAATAAAACCTATGCTAAATAGAACATAATCGTTTCAATATATTTTTTCGTTTTCTATAGGTCAATCCTTTTTAAGTTTAAATATACTGTGATATATAATATAATATAAAATGTATAATATAGGGAATATTAAATATATTAATATAATATAATTATATTTTAATAGAATGCGAACTTTCTCATAGAAAGAAAGTACAATATTTTTACTTTTCTCTTGACTCAGTACCACATTGTCATAATAAACTGGAAAGGGGCTTGCAATTATTCGAGAAGAGTCTAATGTCTAGAAGTAGGACAGTTTTAAAGAATACTAGTGATGCTAAAACAGCGTACTTTCTCACTGTATTTTCACGGGAACTTATGTGAAAATACTAAAGTTTCGAAAAATTGCACATGATCTTATTTAAAATCTTATCTTTAAGGAAAAAGTTTCATCAAGGAAAATCTCAAATTCAATATTTTACTTGTAGGGAAAACTTACGAAAAAACAGTTTTAAACGAACATGAACCTGCAATATTCTCTTAAATGCACTTCCCACTATCAACCATAAAATGTAATAAAATTATGGAGCCATTTGTTTGAACATTTTGAAAAATGTCCAGGGCTTCATGTAAAGTACCCTCCCTAATTGAATATCGGTTTCAAATTCAGGCGCTACGACATCAGCCAGATCGTTTGGGAGTATAATTTTGGTGAAAATCAGCTGAACGTTTAGCCGCTAGCGTTGTTCAGGACGGACGGACAGACATTTTACCGTCAGTCGATTTTCGCTATCAACCACCCACAAACATGATTCTGGCTACACCACGATTTGGAGGATTTTTTCTAAATTTAGCAAGTGGATTTATCCATTTTTTCGTCCAAGGGCCGTGTAATATGCGTTTTTTTGCAGACACTCGCCGTTTTTTCGCGTAGCATTACGTAACTTTCTCTACCCTTAAGAAGAAAGTGCAATTGTCAATATATGGGAAAATTTAGATTATGCGTTCACGGAAAATTTGTATGCTTTCACTGCAAAGCAATTTTCCAAATTTTCAAAACATTTATACAATTTTTATAACTTCATTTGTAGAATTAGTTATACCGAGAAGAAGAGTAAAGAGTTCATGAAATTTGAAACAGATTAGTAATTGTAATGTTGAAAAATCCAGAGATATTAATAAAAGGTGACATTTACTACAGTATTTAATAACGGTATAGTGTATTCAGATGAAGAGTGTAAAGTAAAAGAAGAGTTCTTTTCAGAAAGTTTCAATAATGCAATATGAGCATAATGTAACATACCCTCCAGAAATATTGGAATATCATGATTAGAATCCCAATGAACTTGCTAGTATAATATCAATTTTGAAAAGAATACATTGATTTAGAAGTCAGTAATGTTTTAATTTTTTTCGGTACCATGCGTACACAGGTCCTTTTCCTACAACGAGTCTAAAATAAATACATGTTGCAGAGTCTTTTTGAAATATTTTTGGAGTTCGTGATTTCAAAGCCGAATTTTCCTTAAAACCTCAAATACCGTTTTACTGATATCATTGTTTCTGTAGTGCTGCCATTCGAGAATGTAAAAAATAGTAAAATATTTAATGAAGTCTTAACTCAATATAGTCAATTATTTTCCGTCACTGTTCCTCAGCTTAAAAACTATGAAATATTGTAATGAAAGAACATTATTAAATTCAGTGGTACTCAGTTTAATAAAATATGTTTATTTTACCAACGAAATAGAGAAAGTGTGAATAAAATATGTATTGGCTACAATGAATATCATTGCAATATTGTAGAAATCTCTGAGAGAGATGAATATTAAGTTATAAATAATAATCGAATTAGCTGACCATATATGAAAATTTCATTTTGATTAAATAAACTTCCGTTTTATAATACTATTTTTCCCAGGAAATAAAGTCCTTAGGTTTTATTAGGCAACGATTATTGAAACTCCGATTTCAAATATGTGAAATTTCTTTGACAATTGGAAGTTGTTGTTTTTGTATATATTTTTAATGTCTCTTTTAACTACTAGGTCATATAACGACCATGTGACCTTTTATGTTTGGGGTTTTCTGTAGGAGAATACGTAAGGACATCACGACACACATCTATGTCCGAGGCGGAACCCTGGCCCTTCAGACCCAGGGAGCTACGGCCTTGTCGTCCATTTCCTCTTTCTCTCTAGTAAACCTTTGACATCATATATCCAACATCAAATACATCGAAGATATCGCTTAATTCTCCATCATTTGAATTACGTTTTTCCTGTGTTCCCGGCTACGTGGGGATAAGTGAAATGAAACCTCTGACTAGGTAGTAAAGTTGGCCTCAGATGGAAAGACATCTTATGGTAATATCTACTTACTACAAGATTTTATCAACGTTGCATTTTGAGTGCAAGCAGAGTGGAGAACTCTTTTCAAACTCCCAGGATCATAAGACCCTTGTCGTGGTCAACCCGTGGGTCTAAGCCCGAGGCAAAAATTGTTATTCACCTTCGGATCGGGCACTGCCACTTCTCGCGGACATCTCGTGCAGTTACCACCCCTATCCCCAGAAATGAAGAACAGACCTTACTGTAAAGCATGCTCCTGTACTACGATAATGAAAGAGCCGAAGAAGGCATAGCTTGTCGATTATAGAGGAGATGCTGGCTACTGTCCTCCGCAAACTGTTTAAACTTTCTTAGCTATGGATTTATAAATCTAATACGCGTGAAGGGATGATTTTAACATGCCTTTTATAACTAATTTTGCGTTTTTGATGTAACACTGTCTTTGTCATTTATTTCATTTTAAAAATTAGTCATATTTTACTGTTTTACTCTTTTTAAACTTGTAATTAATAAAAATATTTTAACTGACTTTTATACTAATTTCAGAAAATTTTGCAATAATATTGAACTATGTAATTGACAAGATATTTGAGCACATAAAAGTTCTTTATATTATTAAAGAAGGTATGAAGTTTCATTTTCGTGAAATAATAAAGACTGTAGTTTAGTTTTCAGATTTGAGAACTTGTGATCCATTGAATCTCTTGTGTTTCCGTGTTGATCTAAAACCAAATGTATTTTCAGGTTCGATATGCATTCAAGTATTGGGATCTTATGAACACAAATTTTTGTCATGCGTATATCTTACAATGGCTAAAATTATTTCACAATTAATCATTACAAAACAAGGACAGTGTGTTTCTGTGAAAAAAAACCGTTTCTTCTTCAATATCGATAACCGTGTCAAGGTTTCCCGGGTGTTTGAATTGCAGAGAAGCTTCTTGAATCGAACTAAACACTCCAGAAACTGTTTCTAAGTCATACAAAACCTAACATAAATTGGAAAGATAATAGATTCGAAACATTTTTTTCCCTTAAATATTTAATTGGAAAATTGTCCCGGAATTGAAATTTTTAACTAAATACTCAATCTCTTTAAAGTTTATCAAACAAGTTTTTTTTTCTTTCTTAACAGCTCGTTTTAAGAAAATTACATTGATTCGTAACATTTTAAGGTTTTCAAATTTATTCTTTTTTACTACGTGGTTATTCAAAATATTTAGAAAATATTTAACTTCAGTGTAGATTTCACAAATTAAAAAATTAAAATTTGCTGTTTATATTATTAGCTATTTATTAAAGATATCAATTATTACAATTTGTATTTATATGTAATGTGATATGTTGAAAATAATTAATTATGTAGCGCCCATTCAGGCCATATCAGATTTGTACTGTTGCCTGAATATTACCTTTAAAAAAATAAATAAATAAAAATATCACTGGGAAGGGATAGATATAATCTTCTCAGCAGTGTAACAGAAAAATAGCAACTTTTGAAAATATATGAAGAATAAGACAATTATATTTTCAGAAATATTTCTAATGAGAGGTTCCTAGTTCCTTTCACTGATTATCACTATAAAAATTTCATCAATTTTACAAATAGTCTAAAAATATTAACAATAGCAATTTTGCAATGATAATCTACTTGGGACACCGGCAGTGATTTTAATTGATTAACGAAATCACTGTTTGCATGCACCTGCTCATATAGAAAATGGGCGATTACATTTTCATAATGCGTAATAAAATGTGTTATTGCTTGCATTTCCTTAATAAAGGCGTAATAATGTCAAAATACAAGTTTTTTAAAAACGTGAACATGAATTTCAATTTGCTTGATAGGAAATGTGTATATTAGTAAATGCATTATATTGTGTTTCCGAAAATTATTATGTAATAGTTAGTGTTCCTTGCTCTAGAACCATTAGCATTTTAAAATAGTTTGTAGAAACAAAACTTTCAATACTATTAATTTAATCTGCACAAATTTCTACAATTTAGATACCATAAATTAGACTTCATTTTCATGGTAAAGAACTCGATAAAAATGTCACAGCCCTTCCGTGACCCGCTGCCCCCTTTGGGTTTGTCAGCGTCCACGGGGTTCAGGACCAACGTCCCGTGCAATTGGCGGAGTGATCCTCGCGCCCGGCGCACCAATCCGTTTCGTTTCTGTGCCCTCTCCTGTTACCTCCTCTTACTTCCTCTCACCCCTCCTCTCCTCTCCTGTCCTTATTTCCTGCTCACGTTAGCGAGGCAGCGTCACTGACCTGAAATTGCTCCGCCCTTTGAGATAACTAGGAGGAAAATCTTCGAGGGAGGAAGGGGACTGTCTGAAACTGGAGCAAAAGCCAAAGATAAGAGCGGATACGCCTCGACCTAGGATTAGTCAAGTGTCTATCGATGGTTGTCCAAGCTGTGGAAAAGCCAGATTTGGCCGCACAAGGCATCGCCCATATTCTGTGAGAGTGGGTATACAATTCTTTGAGCAAACGAGTAGCTTTCATGTAATTTCCGCTTGAAATTAATGCAGTTTATAAAAAATCAAAAAACCGCTCCAATCTTTTTCTTTAATTCATTTTCTCGTACATAGAGTAAAAGTCTCTCCAAATAATGATGTAGGTCTCATTTACGTTTAACGTTCTGAGTTTTCGAAAATTACAAAAGTTAGAAAGAATACGTGAAACTATGTGCTGGTGAAGCTTCATATTTATAAATCTGTATTGGCGTGCCATGTCTCTATTAGTACTCTACAAGTGGCAAAATGTAGTAATTTTCACTAAATAAGAATTAATTTATCGTTTTAAACAATTATAAAATCGGGAGAATGTTCACTAATATTTTTAATATACTTTTATGGCTGAATAATACCTAAGATTATTCTGACAAGTACTAATTATCATGTATTTTATCTGAAGACACCGTTCTTAACATCGGTGTACACGGTAGTCTTCGTGTACTTTGAACGTATAGAATAGTTTAATCCTAACTCTGATTTCTGCATGAAATGTTTGTGCACGTGAGTAATTTTTTTGCAAAAAGCATGTAGTTCGATTCAAGCAGGGCAGAATCGTTCACTACCGGATATTTTTACCCGATGCGACGGAAAACGGTTAATTCGATTTTCTGGTTAGATGTATCAAGGTGCGATTATCATGTGATATTGTGAAAAACTCTCTCCCAATTCCGGCCTTCCTATTTTTATTGTCTATGCTCCTCATGGTTAATTGAAACTTAATAAAAGGCAGAACGGCAGAAAAAAGGCAGAACGTACGCACAGAAATACCTCCATTGAAAGTATTCGGATGGCGGAATTCAGTTGTTTCCCGGTAGACACTCTAGTGGCGTTTTATGGCGATTCAAACAGAAATCGTACAGACTGTGTAGGCGCGACTTTTGGCTTTTATATTTTTAGTTTGGGATGTTCAAGTTTATGTACAAATTGTGTATGAGAATCTTCACAAAATCTGTACCGAGTATACCGATCTATAAGATTGGTTGATAGTACGCAAATCGTTCTTATGCAAGTCGTTTCAGTAGGAGCGATTGCAGGTAAAATGAGAATTCTTTCTGTTGGATGATGTGGTGTTTATTTTCGATCCACCTATCGAATACACTACAAGTTACCTTAAGAATATATTCACTCATATTTTTAGTTAGTGCCTTATTTTACGTGGTGAGACTGGGGCCATCAGGCCCACTCTTCCGTCTGACCACGCAAATTTCTCTACGCCCCTTTCACCACCTAGTGGAGAAAGGAGGAATTATCTTGGACGACGAAACAGGCGATTTGAATTTAGCTCAGAAGCTTCTTCTAGGCTGTAGGATATTTTACATGCAATAATTCTACCACATGGGACAGCCGGCTTTCATCCACTCTCAAGGAAGGCGTCGGGACTTTTGTCCTTAAAGTCCAAGGGTTCGATCAGTTTGAACCTGCATATATCTTATGCTTCATGTTCCCAATACTTGAGCCGTCGAAAGCCATCTTAATAAAACTAAAATGTTGACGAACATGAACTCTTTTATTTCTTCTCATAAGAACGTCAACAACACCACATCAGATTTCCCACAATTCCCAATACTTTCCACCTCGCCAGTTTCGGTTTTCTCAAACATAATTACTTATTTCCCACCTTTTCGAAAATATCATATGCCATTATATCCACGCCTCTTTTGTGGAATATTCTATACATAATGTAACTTAATATGGTTAAACATCTTCACAGATAGGATGTCATACAATTCCCAAGTGCCATAGATCTAATGGAAGTTCAAAAAACATTTTCATTTCATATTCAAATGTGATCCAAAACAGTTCCGAGACTCATTCGACTTCCTTGCTTTGTTTAAGCCGATCAACCGAATAGTCGTTCCCGGACTTCTTCATTTAAAGCTAGTTTAGTAGCATTATTCAATATCTCACTATTTTGTTTTGAAAATCTACACAATTTTTTGTCGCTTATAAAACTGAAAATATATATTACATCATAGAAAAATTGGTATTCTTAGGGTACATTTTCACTCGTTAAGATGCTGCTTTTAAAATTCATCAAATTATTTCAAAAATGAAGAGAAAAGACTAGAATATTGTGCCTCAGTGGATAGATGTAGCGTATGTAGAAGAAGATTCAAATTACTGTCTCAATTCTGACTTTGACTACGACCGGTTTCTACTTTAAAGACATTTTCCTTAACATTAAATATCACATCCTTTTGACAATAGTTTTGTAGGTTTTATTTATTTATTATTTTTATTTATTTAGTCAAAACTATATGTGACGAATGGGGAAAATCATTGCGCACGCTCGGGAGTTTCAGAATCCCTTCCCAACTATTTAACTATTAATAGTTGAAAGATGAAAATAATAATAATAATAATAATAATAATAATAATAATAATAATAATAATAATAATAATTACGTAAAAAGCGAGAGATTAATATTTCAAAATCTAGATACTTTCATTGCCGAATTATAGAAAATTATTTGCAACGTAAACGAACGGATTTGTTTTTTCTCTATTGCTAACAAATAGAAACTCACCCTAAGCCTACTCACTATAAGCAAAGGAAGCTCAATAAAACGTGCCATAGTGAAGCTACATTTACGTCAAAGCAAATCAAGAGGCCATCTCAGCATTTGCTCAATGGATTAGGGAAAATGGAAAATAACCCGATCGAGAGGGAGTCATTGACCGGACTGAAGTACATTACTTCTTACAGGCATTTATGTCTTTTTTAAAAATTATAAAATCCAAATGTAAACTAATTCATTGTACTATATCATTGTTTTGTTAAAGTAAACATTATTTTTCTTTTTGACGATCAGTTTAGTCTCTAATTGTGTAGTAATTTCATCTGGCAATGCGTTGTAAAGTAACGTACATGTATTGTATTGGATTTCATGTAGTAAACTGTTGAGATTGACACTGATAAACATGATTTCTACGTCGAGTGTTGTGACTATAAATATCAGTATTACATGAAAATAATTTCCCACCGTTTAGTAAGTCAGTTTTGACAAATAATAGACTCGTAAATAAATAGGCAAGCAATGGTAAGATTCAAGCTCAATGAAAATAGGCTTGCAGGAATCACATCGATGGCATTTTTCGTTATTCGGATAATTTTATTTTGCAATTTAAATATCTGGGCACTAAAGGATGAGCTTCCCAAGAATATCATGCCATATCTCAGGCGGGAATTTACATTTGCAAAATACACGCAACAATCTGCATGAAGGCTGACAGATTTAGAAAGAATTCTGAATGAATAACAAAATGAGCTTAATTTAGTGTTTAATTCTGTTATATGTACATTCCATTTGAGGTTTGATTGAATTAGAGACCTAGAAATTTTGTTACCATAACATCAGCTAATTGCATATTGTTCATTTCAATGGAGCATACGATTGCCGATTTGAAACGCAAAATTGCATTGAGACAGTTTTCCTTCGTTAACTATTAATTTGTTATTACAAGACCAATTTGAAACTCAAATTCTTCTATTTATTGTTTCTTTTTGCAGAGAACATTCGTGTCATCGACAAACAGAACTGTTCTTCCATTTTTAATAGATGAGGGCATATCGTTTACATTACAACAGAAAGGGATAGGAGCTAGATCAGACCTTGTGGACCCCATGTTCAATGGGCAAAGAATTGGAAAGATAAGTAAATAATTCCTTTCATTGCCAGTACGGTATTTCTACTCTTTGCGATCGATGTTTAGGTACGATGTTATCAATCTAGCAATACCACGAATTTACTTTTTGAGATCAAGATGTTATGGTTAATAACGTTAAAAGCTTTGGAAAGATATACAAATATCCAATGGATCTTCACTTTGGTCCATTAATGACAACATCTTAAGGAAAGAAAAATGGCATTTTCCGTAGATTGTGATTTTCTGAAACCGTGTTGTGAGTCTGAAAACGCTTCGTTTTCCTAGAAAAGTTTCCATTCTTGTATAGAAAACCCTCTCTAATATTTTTGAAAACTGACAAAGATAAATTGGCCAGTAATTTTGAATTTCTTTTTGTTCTCTTTTTTTAAAAAGTTAGGTTAAGGTTACTTTCATCACAATTTCAGCACAATTTAAAATATTATTTTAAATTGTGCTGATCCTTTACTACTTATTTTGACAATTTATTCTGTGATAAACAATTTGATAAATGATATATATATATATATATATATATATATATATATATATATGCTACTTTGAGGTGCGATTCATGTTCTTGAGATTATGTAAAATTAATTCTGATGAGAAGTAAAGTGATCATTAGTACAGCAAAGAAGACAGACAAAAAATCAAAAAGTTAAAAAAGGAGCTTTAACACGGAATTTACCGATATCATGGGATCAACTTTTTTTACAGCTGTATTTTCCTTTCGACAGCCTAGCCGCCGCAGCACGATTCTGCTGTGCATAATTTATGGCCTTTAAATCTGCAAGTCGGCGTTTCAGGAAGAAGATTTCAATTGCATGAATAATTTTATTTATGGAAAAGTGCTTTGGCGAGTTTAGTTCCATTTTGAAGTTTGCTGGCAAACGATGCATCATGATGCAGTGGCTTTTGTCGAGCTGTAAAGAGTGGCAACCAAACTTTTCGCGTTTGGGAAGGGAGATGGGAGATCTGTAGCCTTCTTTGAATCTCGTGCTTGCGCCAACATCAGAGCAACGCCGCGGCGTCGTGGTTATTGCAGCTGCTTTAACTTCTAGACGATTTTTAACGTTTTCGACAAAATCAGAAGTACATATTATTTGTAGATATAATTTGTTGTTATTATTATTATTATTATCATTATTATTATTATTAGATAAATTTTAAAATCACCTGCTCAGAAACACTTCTATCATGTTCTTATAATTGATAATGCCTGTAATCAGTAAAATAGTTTTTTCAAATTTCTTGAAACTTCACGAATAGATATGACACTGGGGCAATAAACTCTCATTGAAAATCACTTGATTTGAATCTGTATTACTGTATAAATTAACTATTTACATTTTACTGTTCTAAATATACATCTTCATCCTTCCACCTTTCATTCTCTAAAGCCCGCCATTCAGGCGACCTCGCTTGAGGCTCCAGTAGACTACACGAGAGATGCGTTGCGCGAAATGTGCGACGAGAAATGACAAAGAGGCCGGTGAGGCGGGCTAAACACTAGAAAGGGTTTTCGATGTCTCGAACTGTACGTGTCACAAGCCGAGAGTGATGAGAGCAGTTAGCTATGAGATCAGCTGCGAGTCCCAATTCTTGTTTATTAAATGCTTTTGTGTCATCTTAAACTGTAGATTCTTTCTTATGTTACAAAATTTATTAACCATCTGTTTAACGAGTTCGAATTGCCTGAAAAATACATTTTGCTTTGCATAAGTCATTATTTAATGTAAAAAACAGGAACTTATGTGATGTATAGGAAGACGTACAATCTGTATATCTTCTTGACTCCGTAATTCTTGATTAAATTAATTCGTTATGACTAAAATGTAAAAGATTAAATAATTGATAATAAAATTCTAATTAATTCGTTAATGAATACGTTAATAAATACGAATTAGAAAAGTAATGAATACATTCAACTCTTTCAAATACAACTTTAAGTTTCTTGCTCAAATTTTAATTTTATATGCTCATTATGAACAGGATTCATACAAGTAAGAATATCTTCCACATTCCCTAGCGCTGGCCGACTGGGCGAGAACTCTTTCGCTCCGCAGAGGCGAACGATAAACTCTTTCAAGCGTGTGGGGGTCGATAATGTGCCTTGTTTCGATTTTGCACATTTCTCGCTACGCATTCTTCGGTGTAGTCTGTTTTGGGCCTCACCTGCCAACACTGCACCACCTCGACAGCCATAGCCATCCTGGGCCCGCCGACCCTGCCGCCTCCGCTCCCAACCCGCCGCTCGCAACGCTCCCCCCGCCCGTTGCACCCCTCACCTCCCACCCCACTTCCTCACCGCCCCGCCGCTCTGCTCTTTCGCCCCCCCGCCTCGCCGACAACGCCCTGACCAACACTTCCTGCCACCATCAAACGAGCTCTCCAGCGCAGTGAGCTACGCGGTGGCGTCTTAACTCATGACGGCTGTTGGTTGACGAACGAGCGTGATGAGGGTGCGAGGCGAGGCGTGGCGAGAGGATGGTGAGGCGTGGTGAGACGATGGGGTGGCAATGAGGCGTGGAGGAGCATGAAGAAGCATGGGAGGGCGTGGTGAGCATGGAAGCATGGAGAGGGGCCCATGGGCCTTGTAGGGGTTGTGACGAGGGCGTGTCAAGGGAGTAGCGGGAGGCGTGGCGGTGAGGCGGGAGATGGCGTAGGAAGCGGGCTTTGGATGGGACCTTTTGGGGGAGGCTCGGCGAGGGGCGTGGCAAGAAGGTGTGAGGGGAGAGACCGTGGGAGGGGCCGCGGCGAGGAGTTTCGAGGGGCGTGGCGGTGAGGCGTGGAGAGGGCGTGGGAAGCGTGGGGGGAGGGTTGTGACGAGGGCGCAGTGAGGGCAGGGGCGTGGCAAGGGCCTGGCGGGGCGTGGCGGCGCAGGCGCCCCAGCGACGCTCTCCGACCTCGGTCCCTCCCCTCGCTGAGATGGATAACCTTATTTGGAGCAGGGGGGGCCTGGCTCGCTCAGCCCGGCCTCCGGTGCCCGCCCCCCAGGCCCCAAGAAAAAATCGCCAATAATAAGAACATTTCAAACTAAAAGCCGGCCGTTCCGTCGACTTCGAGATATAGACATGCGCCTGAAAAAATTTAGTTGCGTCAGGTGTTTGTGCAACTCGCCGCCGCCGCCGCTGCCCCGCTCTGCTGCCGGGCTCGAGTTTATTGACTTTCCCGTTTGAGAACTTTTCAACTCATTTGTTTGGGTTTTAAATCATGCTTCGCGTTTGTTTTGGCGGTGCGCGGCGTTATGGATCCATAGACGAGTACTCGCCCGATGGGACGGAGGAGAGGAGAGAGCAGATTGAGAAAGAGAGGATGGTGTAAAAGATTGGTGCGAAATAACTGTGACACAACCCAAAGAGTAGGTCAGTGAGTGATTGAAGAAAGGAACAGTCAGGCGGAAGGGAAGCAGTCATTTGAAGGGCGGGTTTGGGGGGAACAATATCGCACTACAAGAAAAATGTCACACAAGTGTTATTTTATTAGGAAAAAATTGATTCAGTTAGGTCGGAAAACTGCTGCCTCGCCGCTTACAATAGAAATATACCTTTCATATTAAACCGGTATCCTGTCAATAACAATGGAAATTTAATTGCAACGAGATCATCGAATCACTTTTATGTGTTTTAATGTTAAAATATAAATAAAATACTCTGTGAGAGTTTAAACCGACACTTTCCAATTAAAATGTTAAATATGTAAGTAGTTATAAGTTTAAATAAAATTTGTGGACACCTAAACAAAACAACATTAAACATTATTATTACCCAATTGGAATCGCCTCTTACTAAACCAATTTTCTGCCCTCAATCAAAATATTTCAAATAATGAATGCATAATTTTATTTAGAGAGTTTAATACATATCTTCAAGGTTAATCCTATGATGCAGCAAGCGTCTTTGAATAGTCTAAAGGCAATAAAATAGTAGGCACTTTAGGTACCAGGTGCAGGCGGCGGATTGGAAAAACTTGTTTGTAATATAACCTTCCATTTAAAACATATTACATTTCACTAAACCAAATAGAATAAATGCAATACCTTTAACCAAAAATAAAAAAACTTTAACGTCTTGTGCAATAATCCTTCGCCGTTTTGTTTCTTGCACGTTTTATGAAACCAACAAAATTGCATTCCAAATACGCACTTACCCCCGGTCAGGAATTGATAAGCTCTGTCCCAAGCTGTCCAAGCAAACAGGCTAGGAATTCATAACTCTATGGTTTCAGCGGTGTGGCGATGAAATCGCTAGAACTTGTCGCCCCTGGCGTGTTAAGGGCAGGTCGTGAGGGCAGGGGCGTGGGGCAGGGTCGTGGGGGCGGGTCGTGGGGGCGGGTCGTGGGGGAGGGTCGTGGGGGCGGGGCGTGGGGGCGGGTCGTGGGGGCGGGTCGTGAGGGGCGGGTCGTGGGGGCGGGTCGTGGGGCGGGTCGTGGGGCGGGTCGTGGGCGGGTCGTGGGGCGGGTCGTGGGGGCCCGGGGCGTGGGGCGGGTCGTGGGGCGGGTCGTGGGGCGGGTCGTGGGGCGGGTCGTGGGGGCGGGTCGTGGGGCGGTCGTGCGGGCGGGTCGAGGGCGTGTCGACGCGAGTCGACGGGAGGGGCAGGGGCGAGGGGGGGTCGAAGTGGCGGTCGAGGGGACAGGTGGAAGGGGCGTGGCGAGGGCAGGGGGGTGGCAGGGGGGCGCGGTCCCGCGTTGCGGCTGCAGCTCGGATCCCAAACATTTTGGTGTTGTTGGATGAGGCGCACTAATTCACGGGCGTGAGGGCGATGGCTAGGGCGGGGCGGGCTCGTGTCGCGACCACTCATTCGCCACCGCTGCACGCCCGTGCCGCGAGCGACCCTGTGGCACACCGAACCACTTCAAGCCATCCATGCAGCGCCGCTCCTCGCCTATCCTCAGGGGTGGTGTTCAGGCAGACAGAGCGCAGATAGGCAGCGATCGCCGTTGTCGTATCTTCCCAGTAAGGTTTTAACATTGAGATGTTAATTGATTGATAGTGATTCCAGGGCATGAACGTCTGGGTCATTAGTCCCGTAAGATTGGTACATGTTTTTTTAGTATGGCGGTGTTCTTTGCTCGCCGGATGGCAGATCCGGCGCTGATCTACCGTCTGCTAACGGGGTTTCCTATCGAGGTGTCTGCCGCCAGCAGGCTGCCGCTCAAGCGGAGCAAGCTTAAAACTCCCGACCTGTCTGCTGGCATGTGGTAGTGAAGTGCAAGTTATTTTGTGTGTGTGTGTGTGTGTGTGTGTATACATGGGGAAGTAAGGACAAGGAAAAAGTAGGAAAGATCGCGTTTCGGTCCGTGACAGTTTTGGGTAAAATAAAACTTAATTATTGCTATATTCCTAATAATTTGGCTGGCTTTGGCTTCGCATTTGATCGGAGAAATCACGAAAAATAGCGATCAGAGTAGCAGGCCGCTAGATTCTCCTCAGACAGGGACTGAATTCGACCTAGCTGAGATACTAGTGTCGAAAATCCTGCCACTGTCGGGGTTTGCCCTCACATCAGTTGATGCCTGAGCCTTCTCTGCGGTAATGTGAAATATAATGATGTTTCCGAAGACGACAATGAGGATGGTTTAAATAATCTGAGTTTGCTCGGTGCCAGTATTTCTGTTGTCTGTGCAAGAACTCCTAGAACTCTAGTCGTGGTAACGGGGCGAAATTTCGACACTATCGAAATACTACTACTACCCAGAATTTTAGGGGGTCAGCTGGTTTGATCGGTAGTTTTCCTCCTTCTCCGATCAATATCAGGCAATGTCGAAAAGCAGGGCACACTGAAAGCGCGCAAATTTTGCTTCCCTATCCATGCCCCTCCTTTCTCTAACACACAAATGCATTACACTAAGACACATCGTGAGGCAGGCTGGATTATAACTTGTCTTCAACCAGGGGGATTCTTAAGACGGAAGTTCCGTACTAGCCGTTACGTCGTTGCGAAGCACACCCATTGGCACATAGGCGGCCAAATTAATTGAAAAAAGGTGCCGTACGTGGAATTGAGATCATTTATAACAATTCCTTGGTGCTAATTAACAGCAAATGGCATCATTTCTCCCAAACCAGCTACGAGCGCAACCACCGCGACTTGGCTCACTGGCCGTAGGCTAGCTTCTTTAAGAACGACTCGTAACTTGGAAGGGTGGAGAATATGGGGGTGCTCAATGTCATTTTCGAGGAGGTCCTTCCTGGTCGCTATTGAGCGTGGCGTCGCCCGCCGCCCTCTCTTCCCTCTTCGCTCCACGGCAATCGTCGACGCAATCAGCCGCTCCCCGAGACCGCGTCGCCGAAACATAAACGCCTCCGCCGGGGCCTGAAGATGCAGAGGGCGGCCGACGCGGAGGGCAACGGGCTGATAACGCAGATCCGGCTGAGGCGGCGGTGGACGCGGAGCAGGACTAACGCAGGAGAAACGACCCTCCGAAATAAATTGTCGCCCATATAACTTTGAGTGATTTCTGATGGAAGGAGACCTCTGGATGTTAGGATGCATATACTAAATAATTGCGAATATATAGCAATTATTAAGTTTTATTTTAAAGATTATTATATTGTTGAAGTAATTATATCTGAAATTATTATATAGAATTATTTATATATGCCTTAGAAATGGATTTGAGGCGCTGTTTCGTCGTACGTTTTTATTTCTCGAAAAAGGTTTTTTTTCTATCCGGTTGGTCACATTGCAGCCGTCTTCAGTGCGATTCTGAGGCGGCTGGAGCCCTCGGCCAAGCATCTCAGGGTTGTCGGGACCCCGGCCGCTTCAGAATCGCACTGAAGATGACTGCAGTGCGACCCAAAAGCTTTCTGATAAATAAAACATACGAACAAACAACCTAAATTATTTTCTATGATGCAAATGTAAACTCCATATCACTTCCTACTATTATATAAGTTTAAATACTCCTAGTTTTAAATTAATCCTTATGTCGTACAGACGCAGGTAAACTGAATTTCTTGTGCATGAAATTATTGTTTAATATTTTGTATTATTTTCGCCTGTTCTTATTTTAGCGTTCCGACATTTCACCCTCGCTGCTGAAGAAAATAAGATGGCGCGGATGATAACAGTACGCGAAGTCCCTCGCAAAGGGGTGAGTTATCTGGCGCTGGCTCTCTCTGCTAATCCTTTTTACTAGAATTATATTCCTCCCTCACCCTCAACTTCATTCATAGTCTTTCGCTTTCATGTTTTCCTTAACTTAGAAACATAGCCATTTATTTACTTCTTATTCAGCAATTTTCCTTTCACCTTCTTTTATGCCCTTCTTATTTGCCCCATTTTCCTCATTTTCGATTCATTAGCTTCCTGTAGTATAGCTTTCTGTATTCATAATTCAACTTCATGCTAGTAATAGTACGGTAGGATTCAGAGCTCGGGGAAATGCGCATAGTTGTACTTCTCCCATAGTATGTCACACAGTTCTTAACCTTTTTCTTCTTCTCGTTTCTACGGCTTTTAACCAGCTGTCCTCTTTACGTCCCTATCGAACGCGTATTCGACTCACACTAGACGCAACGCACTTTGCGGGCTCCTCTGAACTGGGATCAGCAGAACGCGAGGCCCGCCACCACAGGGAGAAACTAACCACGCCCAAGGCGGGACTCGAACTCGCGATCCTTCGGACCGAAGCGCTGAGTCGGTTCACGCTCTTAACCACCTCCGCGATCCAGGTCAAGTTGTAACCTTTTCGCGCTAAATGAATAAACATGATAAACCTTCCGTTAAAGGACCGGGAATCGACGCCGGGCGCCAGCGGTGGAAGGCGGATGCCCCTCCCTCCTTTGCAGCTGTCGCCTTGCGCCGCGTGCTTCTTTCGTGCTGCGCCCTGCGCCCGTTCCTCCGTTTCCGTTCCGCTCTGTTCTCTCCGCTCGCGCCGCGTCGCACTTGTCGCCGCAGCTCCGCACAGAAATGGAGCCTTTTGAAGCGCCGCCCCGCACGCGCACTCTGCTCCGCTGGCGGCGGCGGCGGTTGCGGTGGTTGCGGCGGCGGGCGGGGCAGGGCGGGCGGCACATCGCGAAATGACGACGGCAGCCGCAACGCCGAGGTGACGGGCGCGGGCGCGTGGGGCTCCGGTGGATGGGGAGGGGAGGCCGCAGCGCCGACGCCAGGGATGGCGGGTCAAGGGCGGAGGGTAGTTTGCGAGAGGTAGCAGCGTGGGTAGGGGCGGTAGCGGGGCGGAGACGAGTCGTAGAGGCTTTTAACTGTAAGGGCGATGGGGCGGCGGGGCGGCGGGGCGCGGGGCGGCGGGGCGGCGGGGCGCGGAGTGGTGAGACGGATATGTGTGAGTGCAGGTCGACCAACGGAGCGTGTTGGCTCTTCCTTCCTTTTAAAATGCCTTTATGCACAACAAACACGAATAAAAGTTATTTCTTGGAAAATAAGTTGCAGAAATATAAAGAACAAAATCATGTTTATTTTCAATTTATTTCCATTGTCAAAATAGTAGATTTGTAAGCAATTATACTGTGGATGTAATAAATTTTGAGACTTACTTGCAGTACCAGCAGCGTATAAGCGACTCTGACAGTTCGATGCCACATTACTACGCTCATAGCATCTCCTACAGAAATAAATTAAATCTCAAACATTAACACTTGATGACAGATCTTGATATCATGTTCATAGCCTTCGCACAGCCGAACCTCATCGCCTCCGCGACATCGTGAGTGTTGCAAGGGCGGCAACGCTGAGCCGCCTGCGAGGAAATAAACGAATCCACGCAAGCTAATTGCTTCAGAACGTCATGACGTAGTACACAGCACGTGGCGAGTGAACTGTCAGAGTCGCTGCCAGTACTGTAGTGGCGTCCTGGCGGCGAAGCCGCAACCAGGCTCCCCTCCCCCGCCCCACGCGCCATCGTCCATATCAATCACTGGGACCGGGAGGTGGCTCAGGGCATCAACCAATGTCACTGCAACGCCTCTGACTGGGAGGTCCTAGGTTCGAGTCCTGACGGCGGCAGGATTTTCGACTATAGCTTTTCAGCTAACAAACAGGCCACGGACTTTCCTTCCTCTTCCTTGTCCTATCCTCACCCCTTGACACACTTACACTAACATGCACTACACTACCACACATCGGGACGAATGAACTCAGTAGTTGACGCGCCCGCAGTCACTAACAACCAAACAACCAAGCAATGAACCTCTCAGTACTACGACTTAGGCCTCACGTTGCAGTTTGGTCAGCCTCGTTTAGAGACCTGGGTCAGCCATTTTGGATGGGATACCGTTACGCGGCTTTCTCCTGCCCTTTTCAATACAAAAGCTCATCTATGCCACATATGTTTTTAAGTGTTATTGCCTCGTACGACAAGAGAAGGATTCATACAATTTTACGAGTCACTTGTAACTCTCTAGATATCCACTTTACGTATACGTGCCGTTATTGCACTGTATGACAAGAGTAGGAATTATACAATTTTACGAGTACTAGTAACTATCTAGGTTATAGTTTAATTGAAAAGGCCAATTCTCGGCAATTTCAGAAATGCGACCCATGTGAGGGTAAGTATTGGATGTGGCAATGGTGGCACTGATATATTCGTAACTCGACTCGGCAGTGTATCAGTAGACTTTTAGAAACGATTCTTTTATTAGCGATGTTTTTAATGCAACAGCAGAAATATCATAATAAACAATCTTATTTATTACAATAAAGAAATGTGTGTGTTTAACTTTCATTGTTAAAAATAATCTTATAAAAATAAATTGGTTTTCGACATCAACGCATTTTCCCTCCGTATTACCTTTGTTTCTCTTAAGTTGAACTAGCATCTTTACGCGCTTAAGACGTTTAGAAATGATTAGGGCGGAAATATAGAATATTACTGATGTGAAAAGTGAATATTAGAGGTGAGTTCACAAAGTGTGTTGTAATAAATATTGTTTATAACTATCATTAAGAGATCCCAATACTGTGTTCTCTTTAACCATTTTAACTGCCCAGAAGTATCTGCAGAACTAATGGGAGCGCAATCAATATACATCGCCGATTGCATGCAGAATCATGATTTTTCATTTGACACTTTTCCCGTTGAGGCGTGACAACGGTATGTACGTAGTTTTGCAATGGTAATGAGGTAATGCGCATGTTCGAATGATGCGTATGAGAACAGCGAAGCCATCTGACATGCGTCAAGGGTGTTGTTGACAAGTAATGACTTCTATTTAATGAAACCATGCTCAAATGAACGTTTGAAATATCCTCCATAGAGGGATGTAAGTTCTGATATATTTTTATATTTGTAAAAGTGAAAGTGAAGTTACTAGTAGATATCATCCATTCGATTAGTTATATTAATAATATGAGAGTTTAAAAAATATACTGTATTGGAAACCCTTTTTTCTTGTTCTATTTACTTTGTTAATTGTGAGTATATATTATGAGATTCTTCTATTTTCTCATTTCGCTTCAATATTAAGAGTAACTAATGAATATAAATGAAAGTACAAGTCAAAAATGAAGATACAAAACTATAATGTTTGAAAATATAACTAATAACTTTACAATTAAAAAACTTTGCAGTAGTTCTGTGTCAAAATATACTAGTTGACAGAAATTGTTTGAAAGATGAGTGTAACCCATCAGAAAAGATTTGTAGTAGTTCCATTGCCATTACATGAAGGTAACATTGCTGTACAGGAGCATGCAATTCATTTATTTAATAATTTGTGTTGGATCTTTATTTCTTTGTTACTTATGCGACTCTTTGAGAGGTGTAGCTGTGTCTTGGGGGAACATGTGCAAATGGGCCCCATTGCCATTTCCATTTTCAGGGGCTGGCCGGGGGAATCGACGTCTATAGCGTCGAATGCCACGCCCGGCTTGCACCAGTCTCGTTACCCCCTGAACTCTATGAAGTATGAACGACGATTAAAAAACGTGGATGACGGAGCGTCGATCGCAGATGAAGAACACGTTAGACATCGTAACCATCAGGAAAGAAATGTTGAGCTTGGCTTCATTTATCATGACCTTCATTTCAATGATTTCTTCTGGGAAATTCCAGAATAATTAAGGTTGTTTGTATCTTCACCTTTCTTCGATTCAGTGTTGAATCAAAGCGGTTTCATCAATTAATATTATGAATATTTTCAGTACATTCCCGCACATACGGTTATAAGATACAGAAAAATAATTAATAAATTTTCAAATCCACATGATATAGCAACACTTTTATCCTGTATGTTCTCTCCTTTGAATGTCCTCCATAAATTATATATGAATTTTTTCCGATCGTTTATGAAATAACAGTGAAACCCGTAACAGAAAATTTTCTCTCAGTCATTTTTACAAAAGATAATCGTGTTAATGATTTAAAAGATGACCTTTTAAATCTAGAACCCAAGCATTAATGATTAATATTTTTATAGATTTCTTTGAATATTTTACCTCTTTTATTTGATTTATTTTGTTAAAAAACGTGTTATGGACGAAAGAGAAATGCACACGATTTCCAAAGATTTCAAAACCCTACCCCACCCTTTTACTATACATAGATAAATGATGAATCAAAGAACCAACAATGTGTGATTAGAGACATTCGAAAAGTAGACATTTTTGCTACTCAGTAATACCTGAGTAATACGTATTTGCAGGGGTAAACAAGGTACAAATTGTGTTTCATAGAATCGCTAACAAAATATTATCTCACACTTCTGGATCTGCTTCCACCAAAACTAACAAACCGAAAGCTCAAAACTCTTACACTAATTGAAGCTACGTTAATGTCCAGAACCAAAGCATTCCGAGAACTCACGACCTGTTCAGTGAATTGGGGAAACTGTTGAATCGAGATCTGTAGGTGGTGGAATTTTAACGGTAGATAAGTAAATAGATAAATCATGTGACTAGTGGGAACGAAACTATTTAGGCCAATCCACTTCCTTGATTTCTTCATATCATCAAATTATTCGTAGAGCATTCTATTTTCTTCAAATGTTTACCGCCAGATTTGCCAGCATTTTTTCAACATACAGTGTACGAAGTAAAGCTAATAATCTTCTATGATTCCTTGCAGCAATCAATATTCTTTCACATGATTATTAAATAAAAGTATCTGTAATGAATAAAAATAGTTAAGGTTGTCATCAATGTAATTTAACAAAAAACCCATTGAAATACAATGAAAGAATAATATATTTACGTATTCAATATTTCATATAAAATATTCAATTTTTTCTGTTATGAAACGAAGGCTTATTGTAATCATTGTCACAGTTTTGTTTTCATTTTGTCGCTGCATACCTGCGGTTCATTTGCAGCACCCAGCTTGAAAATCCCTGATATACTTTATTGTTAAATATTGGTGAGATGTGCATACTGTTTGTGTCATTCATATAGCCTCCTCACAAAGTACTTGGCATAAAATGTGGGAATTTCGTTCAAAGCCCTTCATTAAGCTTCAATGAACTACAATTTCCTAGAGATTTTTTAGTATTAGAATAGCTATGATCTTGAATAGCGGTACTATGTGTACTACGTTTGTCAAGTAAGATCACTTATTTTATTTGATAACCATAACGTAAAGTTTTAAATTGCCTGAACTGGGTTCAGAAAAATAATGACCCTTCAATATATGCACCGTACGGAGCTCTTACTCATCACTTTAGAGAGGTAACACGCAGCAGTGCAAGGCGGAAAGCCTAGCTGAGCGTAGCAATTAAAAATTAATCCAAATCACTTTGAGAGTATCTGTGCATCTAAGAGCAACATAGTCGATAGTACATTATGAAATGATGATGTAAGGATGGATATTAGTACACGATTGGTTTGGTTTGTTTTTTTTCGTGTTTCCGGGCGCGTCAACTGCTTTGGTCATTAGTCCCGTTAGTGTAGTGTATCATTTTTCTCAGGAGATGGCGGTGATCTTCCCCCGCTGGATGACGAGATCCGGCGCCAACCTACCGTCGGCTACTGAGGTTTCCCCCTAACCAGGACTCTCCCGTCACCCGGGAACTAACCAGGCACCGCGTCACCCGGGACAAGCTCTAACATCCCGACCGGTCTCCCGGAATATGTGTTAGTGTAGTGCATCTTAGTGTGTGTGTGTGTAAGGGGAGAGGATAGGACAAGGAAGAGGAAGGACAGATCGCGCGCGGTCCGTGGCCCGTTTGGTAGGGTACTGCTCCGGCATTCGCCTGGTGTTGATCGGAGAAACCACGGAAAACTATCGATCAGAGCAGCCGGCCGCTAGATTTCTCCTCCAAACAGCGACTGAATTCGACCTAGCTGAGAAGCTAGAGTCGAATATCCTGCCGCCGTCAGGACTCGAACCTAGGACCTCCCGGTCAGAGGCGCTGCAGTGTCATCAGTTGATGCATGATGCATCAGAGAGCTACCGCTCCCGGTGTTACTACACGAGTGTGGATTACGTTACGAGCGAGTATCGTGAACTTCACACGAGTGTATTAATACCCATGACATAGAGTTTTACACGGTCCTTCTTCTACGTCTTTTCTAAGTTAAACTTTTACATTGAACCGTTTCGTGGCGGTTGACATGCAAGATTCAGCCCGGCCACCGGACCGCACGGCCCACAGTTCCCTAACCTTGCCCTCGCACGCTGCAGCAGGTGGCTGAGGTTCCAGTCCGCCTGCGGGGGGGTACTGCGCTAGTCAGATAGGATCAAAGAAAATTATGATCCAATTTATTCCATAAAAAATTCCATAATTAATCCATAAAAAATAATTTAAATAATTCCATAAAAAATTCTAAGATAAAAGAAATTAAAACTGACAAGCATAATATAATATCAAATACAATATTAATGTACCAATGGAACGAAACATTTACTACAGAAAGTTTCTCAATAATTAATTGTCAATACTTGGTTTGTAAACGTCACTGTGATTGGTCAACAACCCGACTCATAATGAAACCATCAAATGACAGCATTATACAATAGGAGTAGAAAAAGGATATTTTCTTTGTCATCAAGATACGAACCAGTTGATGCGTGTGAAACAAATCGCCGCAGTTGCCATAAGTGTTCGTATGCGAGACAGCGGAGAGAGATCCAAAAGGGACCGACTGGGCGAATGAGACGTGTCAGAGGGAGGGGCGAGGGAGGGCGCGCGGGCAGCGGGGCGGGGGGGCGGCGTCAGGGAGCGCGCGTCGTTTGTCTTGCCGGCACCGCTTTAACGCAATCATACGTTTTATCTCGCGCCACTCCATTTCTCCCGCGAGACGCTTCACTCGGCCGTCGTCTCACTCACGAGGCCTCCCGCCCCAGTCCTTTAACCGGCGACGTCAAGGTCGTTGCCACCAATGACATTCGGTAGCACGAGCAGCGCGATGAAATCGCTCGTCCACGCAGTTGGCCACCTCAACGCACACACCAGTAGAGAAATCGACTGAGGAACTTACGTGTCTGATACGATTAGGCGGGACGAGCTCAGTTAGCTCAGAGACACATTGCCGCTATCTCAGCAGCGACTGAGATCAAGAGATTCTTGGGTCCGAGATCCGACAGCAGTGGGATATCGCCTCTCGGTCGAATTCAACCACTGTCTGGAGGAGAATTCAAGAGGCCGCCTGCTCTGATCTGTAGTTTTCCGAGAATTCTCCGATCAATATCAGGCGAAAACTGGAGCAATAGCTCAACAAATGGGCCACGAACTTTCCTTCCGCGCGATCCTTCCTTCCTCTTCCGTGTCCTATCCTCTCCCCTACCAACACACACTAATACGCAATATATTAATAGACATATAGGGTGGTCAGTCGGTAGCACTTAACTTTACTCAAATGGGGCGATACCCCGCGTATATGTCAGTTTCCCAGCATAGAGTATGACTGTTTCGGAGAACAAACAAAATTGTCGAGGCGGGGAGATTTAAATTAGATTGAGAATAGCATTATGTGAAACCCTTGACTCGTAGTTGTTGTTATTGTCATCGTCGTTTCTAATTAAAAAAAGATCAGTAGTTCCATTGTCGTCAAATAATATCAGTCATTTTTACATTCTTTCCTGAAATGAAGTATATACATTTTTTCCTTCACTGTCACCACGTGGACCCGTTGGCGTTAGAATATCACTCGCGACAGGCCGACATTCATTCTTGAAAAAATGAACCATCCCTCCTTCCTCCAGTTCATCAGCAATTTCGTATTCTTCGTACTCCATCGGCACCCCGATGATTATTGCATTGGCAGTATTGGCAGTTGGGTCTCGGAACATGTGATTCTGGCACTTATTCTGGCCGAGAAAGTGAACTATTGTTATGAGAACATGTATTAATTTAAGACTGATTTTCCTTTTATTTGGGTGGTAAAGTTATCTCGCAGGTTAACTTATTAACGAGTTCTTTATAACTTGTTATTACAGGAATAAATATTGGAGTATATATGTAGGCTCATTAGTATCGTTCAAGAGTTGGGGATTTTACGTCTCAAGCCCGAGCGGGGTAAATCTGTTCTTGGTAGGTGCCCTCAATTCTTGAGGGGAGAATTAGCCTTGCTTTTGGCGTGGTTTAAGGGAAAGTTGACGAATCTCCTTTATCTTGCACCTGTCCTTAGTGGTGCCTGAGCGCTACAGGTGACGGTTGACAAACGGAAGATTTGTTGTTGGTGCGCTGAGGAGACATCTCTTACTGTGATGGCATTTGAGCGCGAGTAAAATTCAGCACTGCACTATGTTGGGCAAACCACTATTGACACTGACTGACAGGTCATCGCGCGGTCGTCTGAACCTCTGCCGTCGGCGAAAGAACATAACTACTTAAACGAAAGCTCACTGGTCGGTGCTAGCTGTGATGCACGGCACAGAACGTTCCGAAGAGCTGACGGTCAATAAGACCTACCAGATAGTTGCTGCTTGTTTATTTTCAACTGCTTCTCTTCTTTCATTGTGCAAACGCTGAAATGGACACTTGCTTTGTTTCTGGACCTAAATGTTGCTTTCCTATTTGTGCAAGTGTTCTTGAGATCATTCAAATAACGGTTCTCCTTGTGCTCGCGCAAGTAAGCCGTTTCCTTCACGTAGGCCATGATAAGGGAAAAGAAACCATTTGAACCTATGTTCCCGCTGGAAATCATTTTTAAACACACGGAAGCAAATTTTGTCTTAATAAATAATCTTGACAAAGTCGCTCGTCACCTGTATTCATAACTCAACTTATTACAGTATTAGAGCTGTGGTTGGGATTTCAGAGCTGAAGAAAACGTGAAAAGAATGTACTTTCCTATAGTACCTCATACAATTTTTAAATGTTTTTTTTTACTTTAAATAAATGAAAAAAATCATTTCCTGTTTTCGTTTCCGACCATCAGCAGAAAGATATCCGCGTTATAGCACGCTATCCGCCGTGGAATGGCTGCGCCGAAACGTTCTACTTTCTGTCTGTACGACTGTGGGGAGGGAAATGAAGGGGTGGCATTTCTCTGGAAGATGTCCAGATTGCTATGGATAGTTTAAAGTAAATGATAAAATGATCACCTTTCATTTTCGCAGTTCCTAAGATCACTATATGCAATTTCACGCTGATTGACACAATTTCGAAATGCATCTGAATCCAGTTTCATAAAGTTAATTCTACAAGAAACAAAATGAACAACTCCCCCATATAATGCATGTAAATATATACAACGTATACATGCGTTCTATGCGTATTTTATACTCTTATTCTAACACATATGCTATTCCGGTTAATGCTCCGCGTCGGGAGACTACGACTGTGGTTTTTTTTGGTCAAGTTCTCACGACTAGGGACAACTCAAGCAAGTTTCCAATGTTGAAGTTTAATTGCCAGGAAACAACGTTCCAAGAAATGTAAGGAACGTGACAGCCTATTCAAAGGAATAACATGACCACGTGACAAGGCACAAAGAGCATTCAGCTGATTTGATTTGCTTAAAGAACGACAGCATCGTGACATATTACGGGTTCTTATCGTTTATGCAACCCACAATACACGTGAGATGCAGTGCTGAAAGCTCGAACTTTGCTCTGATGATAACGTCTGTTAATCAGCTCCCAATTTACGATTCACCAAACAAAGGAGAACTGGACCTCAATACCAGAAACACTTATCAAAAAAAAAAAAAACTAGAAAACAATACGTAAGTTTAGTAGTCAAGTCAAGATATTTCTATTCTGGTGTAGAACTTGACTCTTGAAACTTGATGACTCTATTCTGGTAAAAGAATGATAAATTTCTACTATGATGATTCGTATGTGCACCTGAAAATCTCGTTATCTTAAATATTGCTTTCCACTTGACTCGCGTCACAACTATGGTAATGTTGTTCCGGGTCTGCCTGCTTATTGATCGTATTGAGTCTGACCCACTGATCAAATGTAGACGGTCCTTGTTTTCATTCTCAACACGAAATGTTGCTTTTCTTCCCAACACCAAACGCCTACGTGTTTTCACTGTTTAGGACATTAAATAAATAATTCATTACATCAATAAATAATGTATGTACAAAAACAAATATATCAATAAATTATTCATAAATGGCATGCAGTAATCTCATGACAATGTGTGTTTTGGCACGGCATGTGACAACACATATATTTCTGAAGTCAACGGCTCTTTAAAGATCATCAACAACCCAATTTTCTGTTCCTGGAATGAATTGCAGACATTCTGTTTCTGTTTGCCATCGGCAACGTCTTTAAGAGGCACCATGGACAGGGTTCACGCATTCAGTGTTTCTAGATCTTCAACCAAATTAACACTTCACTTACAAATGCGACTAGTAGCTCTTAAAAGAAATCTAAAGTGTTTCCTGAGAACAGACTTCGCAAAATTCGCATTAATACTAAAACACAGAGTTTTGAAATGTGTATTTATTTATATTATATACAGATGGCCTACAACACGTAGCCAGTATTTTAAGATCTGCAGAAGAAATTAAACGCGGTAAAGAAACAAGAAGACAGTAAAAATCTGTCATGCGGTATAGTTTATAGTATAGTTTTCTCTTCCCTCTTATATTAAATCTATGAACCGAGGGTTTGCTAAAACGTTGCAAGTAATGAACCTAATCCAACCATTATATACGACACCAATTTCTGAAGTTTTACTAATTATATTCTAGTTTATAAAAGTGACCTAACTGTAATTAAAACTGTAATACAGTGAGAAATAACTAAATGTGTTTATAATAATTAACTAAATATGAAGGTATAAAATGTGCATAGGATATTAGGATATTACTACTTATGGGATAATCATTTTAATGGTATCAGAGCATTCTAAGATACTTTATATAAATACAACCCTCGTTTTAATATCTTATGTGTGAAACCGTTAACTACAACTACAAATGCGTTGGTTATCGGTAGGATGCAATCACAGAACATAAATCTTGTCTGCAACCAAACCGACGTCTGAAGTAATAGTCTGAATCCCCGATGATCTAACTGTTGTTGGAGCTACCAAGTGTAAATGGACTGTGTTCTGACGTAACGAGCCATAAATATTTTTCAAATAAACATAACTACATTAATGTATTCATTAAAATGTATCTACATTCTTTACGCTCAAGATTTACAATGAAAGTCTCACAAAGCTCGACATAATTCAGTACTATGACAAACGGAACCCCAAAAAGGGAATATTTAATGATTCCTTCACCACTTAAGAAGCATATTTCACCGTGAAAGAGAAGTGAGGAGAATCAGTTAATATATAGAGATAGAGTTGTGTTTCAATGTAGATAATCGTTACGTGTTCATGGTTCTACTTCTTCCCTGCGACATATACAATTTTTTACGTGCTTTTGTCGTTAAATAAAGAAGTATAAAAAAGTTCTATGTTTTTAATGCAGAACAGCTCACAACTCGGAGAGATTTTCATGAGCTTTGCAACATAGAACTTTGGTTAAGCACAAGAATATTAACTGAGCACAATAAGGTAAATAACTGTCTTCGTTCTGCTTAGGATGTCACGTAGAGTCGGGAGATCGTACAAATGTGCGAGAGGATATTAAGAAACCACTAACTGAGTTATGGAATCTAATTTACTGATTAATGAAATTGCCTTTTCAATAATAAAGCAGTAATATATTGAAATATAAGCAGTTTCCTTTTAGAGAAGGAGGATATTTTGCTGCCCTATAAGATTGAAAACCGTTTACATTACAATATTAATTAAAGATGAAATAGTCAGTTGGGATAGTTAGAAATGATCATTAAAGTGGTAAATATAATTATAAGTGAGATGGCAAAGGCAATCATTTGACTTTAGGAGCTAACCAAGCTTCGTATCATTTCATCAGCACAATTCCTATCTTCCCTTTCTTGTATCGAAGTCTATTACACATGAATAAACAAACAATAGGGCGAAACTCCACGTGAACGCAGGAAGTAGTTGTCATCCTTCGGTGAGGCCAATGGGATCGTCGCTTTGTGATAGGGAGTGCAACCGCGTCCACATGAGCCTCTTGGCTCAGCCCATCAGTACACAAGGAGAGGAGCAGATCAGTACACAAAGAAGATAAACGGTGGGAGGCAATACGTTTACTAACACAGAAATGTAAAATGTGCAAAGAAAAGTAAAGCAATTGAAAAGGTTGAAAATAAAAGAGATAACAAAGGAAGGAAAGAAGTTCAGTTGGAGAGAAAGGCCGCAACAAATTTAATTCCGCAGGTGATGCGTCAAAAAATACGAAAACTTATAAAATACAAACGTTAAGAAAGAACAGTTAAAATAAGAAAAAGCTGGGGAAGGAAAAAGATAGGAGAGAAAGAAAGGTCAAATAAATATATGAGAAAGTAATTGTGAACTAAAAACTAAACACAGCAGAACGCAAAGAACGAGTCAAGGTCTGTACGGTACTAGCAAACACTGTCAAAGAAGTCAAAGTTTTCAGACTGATAGTGGTGAAAAAGAAGCAGAACAAGAAAAGAATGGGTATTGGATTGAGGGTTCTGTAATAAATACTATCAGCAGAATGGGCGGCCACATGATAACTGTGCTTTAAAAATAACGAAAGACGGAACGAAACAAGTAACGGCGAATCACCATTCTCCCGACGAATGGCACGAAATAAGAACGAGTATAAAAATACATAATAATGGGAAGAATCCAAGTACAAAAATGAGGAGGAAGAAAAATAATTCAATAGATAAAGGATTAGAAATATATTATGGCAAGGATGTACAATTTAGTTCCACCGACTCCAATACAGTTGCTTGTTGAGAGCAATACATTGTGATAGGTCGGCGGCATGCAAAGGGTTGCGGAAACAAACAAGAAGTGCAAAAAGACAGATGCCTGAGAGGTTGTGATAGATCGAAGATGAAGAAAAACGCGGACGGTGGCGGATATAGCCCTCGGAGCCCAATAGATCGAAAGAATTTATAATAAGACGAAAACGACGTCTTGACGATCATCGCGTCAACGTAGATCGTCTACACGTCGACAACGATCGTCTGCGACAGCAAAAGAGGAATCAAAACGACAGGTGCAGTGCACGAAGGCGACGGTGCAAAGAGCGACGCCGGGCGCTGCGAGGTCGACATCTGCAGGTGCTGTAACGGAGCGACTGGCGCAGCAGGGGGGAGGGGCCGCGGCGTCGCCACCTGCGCCGCACGTCCGCCCTAAAGGCGAGCTGCCCGCTGGCGACGCCGGCCCGACGCCGACGCTCCACGCCGGGGCAGAGGGACGGGGGCCGCCGAGGACCTACCTCCGAGGTCCAACGGCGGCGGCGGCGGGGGGCGGGGCGGGCGGCGGGTCCGCCGGGCGGACGGCGGGTGCCTGCGGGCGACCTCGCGCTGCGGTCCAGCACCAAACGGCCAGCGACCGGCGTCCGGCTCGCTCTTCTGCTAGGGGCGTCGAGGGCGCAGGCGTTCACTCACTCTCTAGTGCTGCTTAGTGGGTGGACTAGCTTAGATTGGGCCTCGCCCCCAGGGCAGCGGGCGGGAGCGCCTCGCCCCTTTATTCGCGCGCGGAGCGGCACACAGCGACGCGGAGCGCGCGGGAGGCGTCGGCGGAGGCGGAGGGCGGCGTCGCCAGACGTCGCGGGGCCGAATGCGTCGCGCCTAGGTCGCAGCGCGCCGCGGACTGCCGGCCGCCGCCGCCGCCGCCCCCGCGCCCGCCGCCCGCGCCCGCCGCCGCCGCCGCCGCCGCTCTCCCATTCGCGGGCTCTGCGCGCCGGCGTCGCAGCGTCGCCCCGAGTGCAGCGGCGGCGGGCGGGCTGCGTCGAGCGCCCCTGGCGGCGAGGGCGCGCAACTGACGGCAGCGCAGTGTGCGGAGCGCCGCCGCCCGGGAGGTCGACGCGCGGCCGCAGCAGCACCAGCGCGCGTACACTCTCGGGATAAAGGTTACAAATTTCTACGTCAAGGAGAGAAGTCGAAAATGATAACCTTTTGCCAAGCAACATATGGTGTGAAATTCCATATTACGGAGTTACGCAGCATGTCTGTCCCTGAATGTTAGACAATCTTTTATGCACAGGTGTTTGGCAGATATATAAAATGTTGACTGTGTCTAAACGTGACTACAAAACATGTGTGCATAATGAGTTGCCTATAATCAGGCACAATATAGCCACATGTACAACTCCATTATGTGCGATTTTCGACAGATTGATCTCTTTCCATCCCTCTATATTCCTCAAAACTTTGTAACATTTGTTCCGAGAAACTCGTTCAAAGAATATTCACACTAACAGGACATTTATTTATCATAATTGTCAATTCTCAACGCAAATGTCTCGGAATAAATGTTACGAACTTCTAACGCATGTAGAGGAAACTAAGATGATCTCTTTCTTGGTGAATTACACATTTTATTTACAACCGCCTCATCCCTGGGGAGTCCCGTTCCGCTCCGCTACATCCAGCCCCGCCTCTCTCCACCCCGCCTTTCTCGGAACTGCTCGCATTTCTCGTACATATCATCCGACCCTTCTCCGTCCAATAAAATTTTATCTTGAATAACTCGAAGCCTTATTGTGTTATCGGAATGAAACCAATATTCAAATATGAGGAAACCATTCAGTCTCAAAAAAATCTTGTCAGGCTTCCTTTAATATTTCTTGGTGGAATTTCTGGTTGCAACTACCATGATCGACATTTCAATGAGCAGATGTATCACTATAGGAAATATCCTTAAATTGGATTATAAGTTCAAAAATGTTTATTATCTTTCTCTAATACATACAAAGATTCGTGTGTGATACCCGGTTCTCGCAAAATCATAAATGTACTCGTGCCAGCAAAAGCAACACATCTCATTGTGACGATACTTCCTATACATATGCCCGACCAAAAGCCAATCATTTCCAGGCTACGAATAATCCGAACCAAAGCGATGATCCAGGGGATATGTGAGGGTGATACAAACGTTTTAATTCTTTCAATTATTTAATTTTAATTATTAACTTATTTCATTTATTTATTGAAGGTCAAAACATAGTTGAAGAAAACAGATGAATGGATAGATGGATACTAACACATGTAAGATTTCCTAACGTGTTCACACTTGGATTTGGACTTTTTTGACCAGGCATACGATACTATTTAATCTTGCACTACCATACTATTTAATTGCTAATTTATTACGCAGAAATTAATTAAATTGCTCTTCGAATTTTTTACGTAACTAATGTGAGTTTGTTTCAGATTAATCTGGCATCATTTTAATAAACTCTTTCATTGCTAATAAGTTACGCAGTAATTCATGAAAGTGCTCTTCTAAATTCGGAGTAAGTAATGGTGAATGGGCCCTTAACACTAACGCTGGTACCACCACAATCTGTTATCACAAAAACAAAGACGCCATCCTGTAAACCATTTAATAGGTGATTAATTATGCAAAAAATTATTTAATTGCTTTTCAAATTTCGAGTAACTAATTACGAACTAGTCATTAGACTTAAGCTGACACCACTACAATCGGTTGTCACAAAAACAAACGTGCCACTATGGAGACCGAATTAATTGCTACCAGCCAGCTTATTATACCCATGTCGACCGAATTAATTACTACTTTAATTACTAGCCAGCGTGTCTCCTCGTATTATGAAACATACAAATATGAAACATTTTCGGGGAACTCAAAGTATTTTCGAAGATTGCAAAAAATTAACATTACAAAAGTACAAAATTAAAAATAGAGATTTTTGCCTTAAACACAATCGATGACTAAACATCAGCTCTTTAGAAAGGTTATGTACCTTTTTTTTGAAAAATCTAGTAATTTTTGCGTAATGTGTTTCTGCAATTTATGAAATTTCTAAAAACAATTCTCAAAAACCGCTCCAATTGTTTTTAAATTTTGTCCTTGAATGGAACAAAGGACGAGAAAAATATGATGCTATTCTCGTTTTGGCGAAATCTCCGTATTTTCGAAAATTGCAAAAAGTTAAAATTTACAAATTACAACATCGTTGATTTCTCTGAATATTTGTTGGAAGTATTAGGTTGAGACAATTGGATTATTAAGCGTCGGCCCATGATGACCCGTCGGAGTGGTTGCTAGGTGTAGCGGTGAGGCTAGTGATGGCAAATTGTACCACAACATTGATACATCGATGTTTCGATACATCCCTAAAGGATTTTCGATGTCGATGAAAACATTGACGAAAATCATCGATGTTTTATTATAGATTAATAAACATGTTATTTTTATATCCATATCCATACGTATTAAATGGGATACATTTTATTTTTTGGTTACTAGTATTTTAGTAGTATGTTAATAAAAATTATTATCGAATGTAAAGAATAAAATTAACAATAAAGAACATCGTTTTTTGCTACTTTACCCTTTAGTCACTTCCATTCATACACTATCGAAGAAAAACCACCTAAAATTCCCTCAAATTGCACAGACGAAATGTGCAGCGTGGTGAAGAGGGTGACGCAAGACAACGATATTGCTGTGGATTTCAGATACTCTACAACATGCCTAAAACCCTTCATTTAAAAAAAATTAAAAATTAAAAAACATCGTTTTTGCAACAAAATAGCGATGTAAAGAAAAATTTCAATGTTTCACACTGCTAGGTGTAGCATTGAAAAGAAATTGATAACCTGTAATGCGCCGAGTGATTTATCGTTTTTTTGTTAAATTGATTTTCTCCCTGCTCGGAAGTATTTTCTTTCAGGGGGTTGTACATTTTTATTTTTTATAAAAAATTTTACAATACATTATACGTTCTTGAATCTAGATACTCTCTATACATACATTCAGAAATTATCATTATATTGGGATGAAAATTTACATATTTGACATACATTATTGTAGAGAATTTTGTATTTCTTTAAACATGTCTTTGTAACATCCTGAGTGAATTCATTTGGGATTTTTAACACTTTCTTTTCTTTTATGTTCAATTAGGTTCTATATGAAGTTTGAATATGTGTATTCGAGATGAACCAAGAAGCCTTTGCACATTTTCGTAAAACTTTGTTCTGTATTATCTGAAGTTCTTCAATGTTGGTTTTAGATGTGTTATTCCCGACCGGACAGGCATATGTAATAGGCTAATAATAAATTTAAGTATTGAAATAGCGCATTCCAAATTTAAGGCTGAGTGGAAGTTAATTAATGAATATAGTCTTGATATTTTGGCATATGTTGCATTGGTTATTACTTTAATGTACTTTTTCAATGTTAACCTGGTACCATTGTTAAACCCAAGATATTTCACTGGTGTATCGGATGGAAGCCATGTGATGACCTTTCGTTTTCAAAGAGTAAACATTTTGGTCAGGGTTTTGGTTCCGTTTATTTTTATTATCCACTGTTGAGCCGACTTTAGAAAGCATGAAATATCCGCCTCCATGTTATATTTTGTTATTTTCATATCTAGATGTGTAGTGAATATTGCAGTATCGTCTGCGAATAGCGCAAGATTTGAGTCTGCTAATGTGGGAATGTCTGAGAAATGAACATTGAAGAGGAGCGACACAAGTGCAAAACCTTCAGGTAACCCTGCTCTTATTGTTCTAGTTTGTGAAAGAGCGCTGTTTACTTTAACTACATACATTTGGTCTGCAATTTATTTATTTATTTATTTTACGTCAAAAAAACAGTTAAAAACTGCGTATGACGTGCTATGGGGAAAAGTGAATTGTGTGCACATTTTCAAAATTCTGTGATCCCTACACTAAGTCATATACTACTTAAATTTTGAATTTTGAAAGGGAGAAAAAAAACAAAAAACTCCCATGTAGTAAAATCTATTTTCAAAGATAAATAAGCAATAAATTTTGGCTCTTATTACTTCCTGCCGCGACAACATGGAAACGATAATTTGAATAATTGTATTTTCCACTGAATTCTAGAAGACGTGCACAGAAAATGAAGTTACATTTATGTCCAGAAGCAAAACAAGGGGCCATCTCAGCATTTGCTCAATGGATCAGGGAAACTGGACGAAAAACCTGATCGAGATGGGACTAATATGGCAATAAATGCAATGGCAATAAAACTACTTAAAATATTCTGAATCGTACTTATAATAACCTGAATCCTACCTAAAATATATAGAAAGGTACTCCCAGATGTTTGAGTTTGAAAAGTAATGCAGTATGCCAAACTTTATCGAAAGCTTTCTCTACGTATAAAAACAATCCTATTATATGCTGTTTGTTATGGGAACCGTGTGCAGTTTATTCTATCAGGCGAATGAGCTGATGATTTGTATACTAATTTTTCTTAAATCCGAACTGCTCATCTGGTAATGCTATTATTTCTATGAGGTATTTGGTAAGTCTTATTGTATCCATTTCTCAAATATTTTGGATAAAGGGGAAAATAAGTTACTTGGCCTATAGCTCGTTACTTCCGATTTTTTCTGATTTACTGATTGGAAGAACAGTGGCTTTTACAAACAGGTGTTTTTATGATTTGGATATTACCCATTTCTAAGTGCTGAGTTGTACACTGCTTCCAGAATGGCAATCGAGCTTCTTGGTAGTTTTTTCAAGACAGTTTTTTATTTGGTCACGGTCTGGAGCCTTCCTAATTTTGAGGTTATTTATAATTGTGGTTATTTCGTGGGGGCTAATTGGTTTTATTGGGGTGGGTACTCTGTAGTACGTATCTCTCATATGCTCTTCAATTTCTTTGTTATGCTTAACTTCGATCATTGGGTTGGGGGTGAAAGATTTTTCAAAATTTTTGGCGATGTAATCGGCCTTTTCTTGGTCCATATGCACATAATTTCCTGTTTGGGTGTTTAGAGGAGGAATATTTTTGGGCTTTGTTCGTTATATTGTGTATTGTTGTCCACAGCCTTTTTGAATTAGGAAGTATTTGGGATAGATATATTTGAATGTTAGAATACGTAAAATTATCTAATTGGATTTTGATTATCCTCACGAGTTTCTTTATTTTTCTTTTGAAATTAGGATTTCAATTAATGTGCCTTTCCCTTTTCAGTTTTCGTTTTTCATGTATCAGATTCAATAGTTGATTAGGCAAATTCCAACACAATCTGTGTGCTGGAAGGAATGGTATAATACTTTGAGCTATGATTTCATGAATTGCATTCTTCTTGCTGGTTATCTCTAGCTCAGGATGAAAACCAGAATGAGTTCAGGATGAGAACAAAAAAAATATTTCACGGAAAAGCAATTCTTGGATAAAACAAGGGATTAGGGCATCTTGTTAAAACAAGCGAATTGTTTCTTTCATTTCTAAACGTCATAACGTATCTCAAAATTTCCTTATTCACTTTAAAAAATACAAATCATTGTTACGATGCAGGCTAAAATCATGAAAAACGATCAGGATATTTTGAACTCAAATAACGAAACGAAAACAATGTGGAATATAATAAAAAATACAATTAAATAAACTAGAAACCCTGTAGAGAATGTTGTTTTAAAATAAAACGATATAAATGTGACCGATCCGGCAACAGTGGCTAGTCTCTTCAACCAATACTTTTCGAGAATTGCTGCCGATCTCACTAAAGGTTTCAGCCACAAATTTCAAAAACAGACAGTTCACCCAAAATTTTAGACACGATGTTCGTTTCCCAAACTTCTGCCTATGAAATTCTCAAAATAATCGGTAAACTAAAAAAATAAATATTCGTCCGGTTTAGATGAATTCCCAGATTCTTTGTTAAAGACCTCTGCGTATGCCATTATATACCCGTTAACTCACATATTTAATTCATCGTTATGCACTGGAACGTTTCCAGATATTTTCAATACAGCTGAAGTTAAGCGGCTCTTCAATAAAGGCAACAAAACTGAAATTCAAAATTATCGGCCCATTTCTCTTCCATCAGTTTCTTCAAAAATATTAGAGAGATTTTTTTACGTGCAAATGGAAACCTTTGTCAGTAATGACAACGCGCTATCAGATTGCCAACATGGATTTAGAAAATCGAAATCAACGGAAACAGCTATATTTTCTTTTCTTAAAGATGTCGCCTCATCATTGGATCAAAACGAGGCACCTATTGGATTATTTTTAGATCTCTCAAAAGCTTTTGAAGTCATTGATCATTACTTTTTACTTTAAAAATTACCTTCATATGGAATCTCTCAAAAGCTTTTGACGTCATTGATCATTCCTTTTACTTTCAAAATTACCTTCATATTGAATCCCTGGTTTATTGATCTAGATTAGTTATGTTCGTACCCTAAACAACGATCTCAGAGAGTGGAAATACCTTACTGGAATGATGGAACATTACGTACGCACCTTTCTGACTCTTTGCCCATTGCACGTGGAGTTCCTCAGGGATCGATTTTAGGCCCTATTCTGTTCCTACTTTACGTAAACGATATGTCCTCGACGATTCGAAGAGGAAGAACGGTTCTCTTTGCACATGATACGAAAATCCTTTGCAATAAAGAAACCGTAAATAGTACAATATCAGATGATTCCAATTGTTTCCGAAATAACACATTAATAGTAAACGAAAAGAAAACGGTTTTGATGCAGTTTTCCATTTCAAATAAACAATTCTCTGCTCCATTGAAAATGAACGGTGTACCATTGACTGATGTTAAGACAACAAAATTTGTAGGTCTCTGAATTCAGTCAAACCTTAAATGGAACGTCCATTTATATGAATTGAACACAAAATTAAGTTCATTATGCTACGCGTTCAGAATTCTTGCAACAGTAGTCAGCCTTCATACTGTTCGTTGTGTATATTTCGCGAATGTTCATTCCCGCCTGAGATATGGCATGATATTCTGGGAAAATACATCTTACAGCTCCCAGACTTTTATATCACAAAAACGAATCGTACGAATAATAACCAAATCCCACCCACGTGATTCATGTAAGCCTCTCTTCATTAATCTAGGAATTTTACCATTACCTTGTCTGTTTATTTACGAATCAGTGGTTTTTGTCAAAGATGACTTGCTCAAGGGCGGGAATATATTTTCAAAAAATGCCGAAATCTATTACTATATTAGAAATCATATTGATCAGGTGACAGTAACAACAACCCATTACAAAAAATTCACATACAATACATGTACATTATTTTACAACACTTTGCCAGATGACATTAAACGATTAAATTCGATAGAAAAATGTTCAATCCCAACTGAAATTTTTGTATAACTGTTTCTATACAAATAGAGACTATACTGAGCATCACAAGAAAAGTAACATTAATTTTTAACAATTATACAGAATGCATTATTTAAGATTTGAACTGTATAAATGAGTATAAACAACCTGTAACAAGTATTGTATTGCAGCCTCCGGGTCAATGACTCCCATCTCGATCAGGTTTTTCGTCCAGTTTCCCTCATCCATTGAGCAAATGCTGAGATGGCCCCTTGTTTTGCTTCTGGACATAAATGTAACTTCATTTTCTGTGCACGTCTTCTAGAATTCAGTGGGAAATACAATTATTCAAATTATCGTTTCCATGTTGTCGCGGCAGGAAGTATTATTCCGAAGGACAACATGGATAAGAGCCATAATTTATTGCTTATTTATCCTTGAAAATAGATTTTACTACATGGGAGCTTTTTTTCATTTTTAAGTAGTATATGACTTAGTGTAGGGATCACAGAATTTTGAAAATGTGTACACAATGCACTTTTTTCCATAGTACGTTATACGCAGTTTGTAACTGCTTTTTGACGTAAAATAAATAAAATAAATAAATAAACAATTTTTAATTGAATATGTAAATTCAAGGTTTTGGGAAATTAGATCGTGTAATTTATTTCAGTTGATGTTTTTGTTTTTCATTTTATTGGTGTTGTCTTTTTTTGGAATTTTTCCTTGGAAGGAGTAATAACTGGATTATAATCCGAATCCAAATCTGGAACAACCGTTTGGTAAATTGGGAAGTAGATTCATTGAGAGATTATTATATCTAAGATATCTAGGATGATTCTATTGTTGTAAAGGTAGTGAGTTTGTTTACTGGGTGCTTGGATATCTAAATTCTCGTCAGTAATTATCTAAAATAGTGTTGAGGTTTAATTGCAATCCCAAGCTGTATTCTTGCGACTTAGGTTCCAAATTATAAGAACTTTCGAAGGCTTCTGAAAAATATTTTTTTAAATATCTTATGGGAAAGGGTAGTTAGGTGGTTTATATGCGGATACAATTACGATTTCTTCATTATTCACGTAAGTTACAATTGCTACCTTTTCTAGCTTTTTGATGAAATCTCTATTTGCAAATGTTTCATGCTCTTGTGAATCAAGATTGCCATCCCTCCCGGAGCAGTGTTTTATCCTCTACCTGAATGAAAGCTTATAATTGAAATCGAAGCGTAGACGCCGATGCCTGAAAACGCTGACCTCCGGAAGCTAAGCTGCCCTCGTTGCTCTCACAAAGTGGCAACTGATACGGCGGTTCCAAGAACGGAAATGGATTTCTTGGTACGGAAAGGAAAATCTCTTTGGAAATATTCTTCATTATTCGATTCTGGTTTCACAAATCTCTACTGAGTTTTAAAAAACTGCTGTTAATTTATTCTGCTGTTAATGACTTTTGCTGTTAATATGTTTATAAACTTTTTGCATGATTGCGGAAATTTAAGCAAATTAGAAAATGTGATGACACTCGCCGCCTATTTAACGCCTTATAATAACCAATAAGAAATACTTGTATTACTTTCCCCCTCCAATAATTCTGAATCATTCAGTAATATGTCAGTCATTAAAACACTATGCTCTACCCACATATCCAAATTTTGAAGTTCTATGGCGTATGAGAAATCGTATTTCTCACGCGTTTTGCATCAAGATCTTCCACGACCACGGCGCTTCCCGCAGCGGGCAAACCGTTGCGCAACCGCCTTGGGCAGAGGCAGAAACGTCACGTGACGTCTATCATCTGGTGTCAGATGTCTACGCGTATGTTGTTTCACAAATGTCGGGAAAGGCCATATCCATTGGTCTCTTTTTAGTTTGATGTGCAGGTCGACAAGCTTTCATAAAAATTCTAGCGAAGTCAACTGTAAGGACAACGTAAACTAATGCATTTTGTTAAGAAAACGAAACTTACATACAGTGCGATAAATGACATTCAAAGTTACTCTGTTTGACACTTTATTTATTTATAAATTATTTATTACACATTATTTATTATAAACTATTTATTTATAATTTATTTATTTATTTATAAATTATTTATTTAATATCGATACTTCATTTTCAGGTACTAATTTTTGCATTAACTGTAGTTGGATAATTCAACCATGTGTTGGTCCTTCTCGTCTTTCTGAACCTGCCATGTAAACACCTGCTTGTCTCCCTGCCTGCCCTCGGAGGCAATGGACCTCCGAGACAATGGAGTAACGGCCGTAGGACGGGCGGCGAGCGGCGATTTCCGCATATCCATGATCCGAAGGTCATGAAAGGTCACAATACTCTATGAGGCAAAACCTCTACTTGTAATCCTTTATAGCACTTACACATTTATTTACGATTTTTGAAAAGTGACGAATACGTTGGTAAAATTTTTATGTCATTCCGAGTATCCAGCACGGTAAGCGTTGCGTTTCGTTCTAGCTCAGAGCCAGCCATGCCGCTGTCTCTGGTGCAACTTTGACCGGGAGGAGGTAGGGTTCGAATCTCAACGTTGACGTAATTTTAAACACGCTTAATTTAGTTACATAGAATGGAACCGCTATTTAGGATAGAATTCTAATTTAGAGGCCGGTTGGTCTGATCGGTCTTTCCGTGATTTCTCCAGGCGAATGACGAAGCAGTGTCCTATCACAAGGACCATGAGCCGCACGATTTTTCCTTCCTCATCTTTGTCCTAACCTCTTTCTTTAGTCACACATACTTACATGCACTGCACTACAGAACTTGTTTTGTTCCGGTTGGGGCCGTGCCCCGCTAACGGAGATTCCTGCAGGAGGGAAATCCCCTGCATGCCGACTTGTAGGTCAGCGCTGGATCTCACGATCTAGCGACCAAGGACTACCTCCGCCTCCCGGGTTAAACCATGCCCTACAAATGGGGCTGCTATTTGTCGTGATAACAGTCGGAAACATCAAAACACCAATCAATCAATAAATCTGGAGAAGTTGGAGTTCCTCGCACACTAGTATGTGAAATGCTGCGCCGAATTGTATGGCGTCTTAAGGGACTTCGAGACTCGAACCTTAGGGCCACCCGGTCAGAAACTATGCAGTGTCGTTAGTTGTTTCTCTGAGCCATCTGCACAATGATTTAACAAAAATCCCGAGATGGTTCTACTGAAATACTGATATTTGCTTACAAGCATACCGGTATAATACCTTTAAATAGAGGTATTTTACCGGGGTAGACGTCCGGTAAAAGAAAAATACCTCTGAAAATGAAAATACGACGTTATTTGCAGATGTTTGTCGTTGCATGGATATATTATAATAAAGGTATAATAGAGTTAAAAGAATTTCTCCCTCCTCTCTCGGAACTGCTCGCATTTCTCGTACATATCATCCTACCCTTCTCCGTCCGGGCGCATCAACTGCTTTGGTCATTAGTCCCGTTAGCGGAGTGTCTGCTTTTCTTGGGAGATGACAGTAATCTTCCTCCGCTTGATGGCGAGATCCGGCGCCGACCTACAAGGACTCTCCTACCAACGGGGCACCGACCCAGCCGGGACAAGCTCTAAGCTCCTCGAAAATCCTGCCGCCGTCGGGACTGGAGAGACCTAGAACCTCCCGGTCAGAGGCGCTGCAGTAACATCAGTTGATGCACTGAGCTACCGCTCCCGGCCAAAGACAGGCAGAGAGATGCCTCCACATGCCATTACAAAATTTGCGTCGCGAAAAGTAGAGCGCACACAACAGTCACAGAACAGTTCAGAGGTAGATGCCTGTCAAGAATTAAGGCCTGGATGAACATTGCGTGTTGCAGGCATCGACAAGCAACCACGAATGCCAGCAGCTCCATCCTTACATACCGCCAGCAGAAGTGTAGGCGAGCCGGTGAATTTCAACCGGGAATTGAAGAAGGCAATGCATTTTGGGTAGACGACGTTTAGCTAGCCATAGTAGTCGTAGACGCATAGCTAGCCATAGTAGAGCGCGCGCTGGCTGGTGGAGCGCTGCGTGACCTTCTGTGGCGGTCGGTTACATTCAAAATATCCGTTAAGAACTGGTCGCAAAAGAATAAAAATTTCTCAAAAAATCCTTATTTAACATATGACATTATGTATATCATTGGATTCGTCTTTTTACGCTCTTTATGATAGACTGAAAAATATGTATAGTTCCATTTGAAAAAACAAAGTTACCTCAAATATCTCGTAAAATACAAGTGATAAAATAAAATAAATACACGTATCAGTTAGCCCTATTTTCTCATGCACTTCCGTGAAAATTACATTTCAATATCTTCAACCGTTCAAAAGTTATAGGAGGTGCTAAAGTTACGTGATTCACCCTGTGTGTGTATATATATATATATATATATATATATATATATAAGAGAGAGAGAGAGAGAGAGAGAGAGAGAGAGAGAGAGAGAGAGAGATGTCATGGGATTAGATTATCACCATAAGTATCGCGGCGCGCCTCGGAGGAGCTCTCTATGATTGCAGCAGCGACGAGTTCTGAAGGCGATTGTAACTTGATAGCATAGGAGTTTATTTTGACTTGGTAGTTAAAAGTTAGCTTGAGAAGCGTATCAACGAAAGTGATGTAATTGAGAAGAGGAATGCACGAACACTCTTCGCATTAACATTCACAATATTTGAGAGAGCAAGTGAAGTGATTGTTTAACTTCGAAATAATTTCAAATTTGTAAAATTCGCGCAGAAGGACATTAACTAAATCCAGCATCTCATATTGCATGCTGAGACCACACACACTCAAAGTGTGGTAGGTAGGTCGAGCATTTAAAGCATAACTTCAGCAACATTAATTATTCGAGGCTGGAAGCGTGAAAAAAAATTGTACGAGGCGCGGCAGAAGAAGAAGGACGACCCCAGGAAGAAAGAAGAGTAGCTGAGAAAGATTTGGACTGGAACGAGAATAGTACGAGTCCGAAGAACGGGCGAAGCCTGTGGAAATTGGAGGCGTGACGGAGTCCAGAGCACGAGGAAAGGAAACTGGTAACATCGTGGGACAGCGAGCGAAGACGGGTGGTAACGCGAGGCTGCGAGCGGCAGAAAATCTACAAGGGCACCTACAGGCAAGCGATGCGGGGCTGTTGAGGTAAAAGAACTGGCAACTTTTATGCGGGGACCAGTTGGGAAAAGAGAATAGCAGTAAATACACGATAATTCAGTGGCAGCGGTAAAAAAATGCCCCATCCACTAAAAGTTCTCGCCGCCGGCTTTCGCGATTGGGACCAAGGTCAATTAACGGGGCGCAATAATCTTTACATTTGCACGAGGCGTGATGCCTTGAAATACTACGCGATTTGTCATGGACGCACGTGTGACAGAGCGAACGATCGACCCTCCGATAAAATTGCAAGGGCCTGCGGTTCCCTATGTGCGCATACGCGTTGGCCAACCGGTTCTTCGGCCAAAGAATATTTACAAAAATTGAGGCCCAGCTGCACTGCATTCCAACGACCGCGGCGTACACCCTCCCAGGGAACCGGGCAATAACTTTCGCACCAAAAGTGCAGCGGCAATTTTTGTGTGTCACTTGAGCTAGCGGACCATTGGTCCGAGTGTGGCCCCGCCACCGCTCCCGATAGCTGATTCTAGGCAATCAGGGTGAGGCACTCGGATCAGACAAGGGGATAAAAGCCTTTATTTTGTCGCGTGTGCGGCCCCAAAACACTCTCAGCTCGAATTTCGAACTTGACACTTCACAATTTACTTATATTTGAGTTTTACTGAGTTCACACTTCTGACTTGTGCCTCGAACGTGACTTCCAAGTTCTCACATAAGACTATGCGTGCCGTAGAGCTTCTACAATAGACTTTGGGCTTCGAAGATACAGTCACAGTGTCTTGCATCTCGAGTCAACACGTGGGACCACTGATGTCTCACAGGCGCATTGATGTTGTTTATTTTTGGCACTAAACTTGTGCGTGGATCTCCATCCCTTGAGTTCGTTATATGTCCTCAGCGCTCACTTTCACGGCGTTCTCACCTGCTTCGGGAAGCGAATACAGCTCATCGCTGCGTTAGCGTGACGTCGCTGACTCTACAGTGGGCCCTGTGGTCGCGCGCTCTCGTCTGACGTCTCGCATGGCTGAAGGACAGAGAGCCGGGCCCGCATGTCACCGCCATCCGCGGCGCTGCATCCCAGGTGCCCAGGAACGATATCATCTCGTCAAGAACACGAAGACCTTTTGTGAGTGACCCGTAATCGGCGTCCCAGTCAGTTGCTTTTCCCTCCGAGGTGCAAAAGGACTAGTTTTTAATTAAACGTATTGTGAAATTTATTTATGTGTTTTATTGCAATCCCGCAGACCGGTAGATTGATATATATATATATATATATATATATATATATATATATATATATATATATATATGAGAGAGAGAGAGAGAGAGAGAGAGAGAGAGATATCTTGAACAGATGATGTGAAAACGTGTAATAATACACGAAGAACATTGATCAGACAGTTTCGTAATATATTCATCTCAATTATCTTATAATTTCACATCTATTTATTTTTTCCGAAATATTTAAGAAATATACAAAACCTGCAACACATCTTTCAAACTCCGTTGACGTCATTGATCATAATATGTTACTTTCATTGTATTTACAATGTTTTCCAAGGAGCCGGTGCTCAAGTGAATAGAAGTTGCACCATGTGGCATGTGATGAATCCGAGAAGAGGGGTTAGAGAAACACCCTTCCCCAAATCCATCAATGCAATAAGACAATTAAGAACTATTTGTTAAATTTCGATCGAATTATACATACGCTCTATGAAACAAGCACGCATATGGGTGGTTGAAGCTGTTTCAATAATATCCCCTCATCTCTTTCCGAGAACGCAGGGAGGTGGGGTGGGAGTAAGTTTTAGAATTCCAGGCGAAGGCCCTCTGGTCATAAATGGCGTGGTAGCAATATCCTGTTTTGTAAAGATGATTCCAATAACGAACATTGCATCTGAAATGTTCCTTTGCTAAGTATGAATATATTAAAATGTAAGGAAATGTGTAAGAAATATGAAGTTTAAGGTAAAATATGTAAAAATATGTAGTAATACCAAAATAAAAGAAATAAAAATGATTCTAATTAATTCACAATGTCTTATAAACTTTAAAGAATGTTGTTGAATGTAGGCATCTTCATCCTGTAAAAGAGTGTATTAAATGAAAGTCCGTTCACTACACAAATAATAATAGTTTGCGATTATCCCCGACTGACCCTCTTAAATATTAGCATTATCAAAGCAAATGCAAAAACTGTTCATGAATAAATTCTGACGTCTGTAAGGATTGAATGTGGAAGAACTGGTATTCTGAAATTATGGGTCAGAATACAAATTTGAAAAGCTCCGAAGTTAGAAATTTGGAATATTCCCATTCTTTGCTTTCCTTTTTGAAATGTTTACATCTTTCGTAGTTAATATTTTTCCAATATATGTATTGTCTGCGATACTAGCTTTCATGCATTACACTTCTTGTGTAAAACTTCCAGTGTATTACTTCGAATGTATGACAGCCAGTCTGTTACTTTAACATACACCATCTTTATAATAATAGTCCGTAACTTGCCTTTGGGGCTAGGTACAGAGTGAATACCCGCAAATATCGAGTTTCAAAATTATTTTTTCTTTCTTGCTTGTTAATTAAAAAGTATTTAAGTCTTTTAACTAGTTCTATTATTCTCACTTCTTTTGGGAAATACTGAATGGGCTTCCTGATGTCGGGCAGTACCGCACCTACATTTTTTATTTGAAATTATTTTAATTAAATTGGAATATTCCAACGTGCTTGAAAAGGTAATTTCTCAATTTCATGGGTTTGTAACTTACATTTCTCAAACTTCCGCTATTTTTAATTGTTTTGCTTTAGTCACCAGTAGTTTCAAATTGTAAACAATATTGTGCGTCTATATTTACTTTGGCGTTCGCTACAGTTTTGGTTGAGTTTCCGCAGTAGCGAGGAGAAAATATTCCAATAACGGAAAGAGAATTTTTCATAGTAACAAGTAATCAAAAACGTGAGGTATAATGTTTCAGACTGAAACAAAAAAAAACTGCCTCCGAAAGGAAACTAAATCATTATGTTATGGACAGTGACAGCACATGTAACAAAATAATAAAATTGACTTCATGTCTGAACTGATGTCAAAGGAATGACTGACATTGTCTTCATTTGTGAAGGCAGGATTTCCGACACTAGCTTGTGGGCTATGTCAAATTCAGTCGCTGTCTGGAGGAGAATTTTAGTGGCCGGCTGCTCTGATCGGTAGTGCCGGGAGACTCGGCTGGGGCGGTACAACTTGTCTCGGGTGGTTGGAGATACCTGGTTGAGGGGAAAACCCCGCTAGTCGACGGTACGTCGGTGCCGGATCTTGCCATCGAGTGGGGAAAATCACCGCCACCTCCTGATGAAAAAACATGCACTGCACTTACGGGACTAATTGCCACAGTAGTTGACGTGCCCAGAATCACTAATCAATCAATCAAACCGATGCGGGACTGGAACCCGCGATCCTTCGGCCCGAAATCGCCACGGGCCTACTGCCCTAGTGATCGGGGCCAACCGGATCGGCAATAATCCGGTTGATCAAAGCTTTTGGATGGTTGTAATAATCACATGGAAAACATCTCGTTCCTTTAAACTATCTTCGTTTCTTACCTTTACCAATTACGATTAATTTGATCTTGAGTGGGCTGGTCTTATTTGAACACGTCATAACAGAGGTTCTTATCTAGGTATTTGTCCATAAGCTGAAATATCAGATCGTGCCGAGAGTGATTTTGAGGGTAGCGTTTTGTACAATAGATAAGACTTATCTACGTTGTACACTTGGTCTGGGGGGACAGGTTCAATGTTCGATTCGTTATGCAAAGTTACAGTGGACGAGTCTTCACTCAGATATTCAGCTGTGTCACACCGTGTCAGGGTTTTGAAGCTAAATAACCATCCCTAATATTCATCCCAGCTAAATAACCGCGAAGCGTTAAATATTTCTGCCATTTTAAAAGTGTAGTGAAACCATTTTGCCTTTTCACAAAAAAGGGCAAATTTCAGGTCCGAAAATGATGATGTATTCATAGTTTTACCGGCAGCTGATGGCTCAGAAGTAGATTGTGCAGGAAATAAGAACTTGAAAATGTCATTTTTTCGTTTGCTTAAGTCAAGCACGGTCTGTTCATTATAACCAAACTCAACTGCAAGCTTTTATACACTTTCACCACGACCCATAATCAACATTTTTCTCACATCTAGCGAAAGAACAAGACGTTTACGTTTATAACTCATTGTTGACCGCTCGGCACGACTAAGCAGTAGAACGAAGGCCGAAAGCAAGTGAAAGTGAAACGTACAGTTTGAAAAATGTGAGGAAGGGACAAATTCCTTGAAGGGAACAGACGTAGCCTGGCCGCAAAGTATCTGATAATTCCTATCATTTCATTCCTAAAATGTTTATTGAAAGTACGGGTCAATTTTTATTCAGAAGTACAGCTGAGTGTCTGTATCTCTGAGTTTCTAGGAACCTACGTAAAATATACTTACTGCTTCCACGACTATTGCTTTACCTTTTGGAACTATATATTTTTTAAATTATAACCCCCCCTTTGATGGTGTTTTTCAGAATACTGAGCGCGGTTAATTGCGAAGAGGGATAATCCAGACCCGGTTAACGGAGTTTCTACTGCAGTTCTATGAACATGTTAATTTATTGCTTATAGCATGTTTGTTTGTTTTTGGAAAAGCTCTAAATACGTGAATTGTGGGTCAGTTGACCCACAGGTCAATGTGTACCGACCTCTTCATATATACTTTAAAACCACAAACATCATCCAAAGTTCTGGTTCACGGCATAAAGCAGCGGAGGGAGTGCTTGTCAAATGGGTTCCGTGATTTAATGAATAAAGTAGATTGTCGCGTTGCCAACTGCGTAGTGCCCGTTCTTCCGCGGGAGAGGGTGAGGGAGCAGGGCGTCCGGCGCCGGGTCGGGCGACCGCCGCTGTCCCCGCCCCCGCCCCCGGCCACGCCCTCTCGGCCCCCGCCGCCCCCGCGCCCGAGGATTAGAGCCATTCGGCCGCGCTAACTTGTTCTCAACTCAGGCGGCCCGGGGGCATCGCTCGCCCGAGGTGTCAGTGTGGGTTTGGGCTTATCTCCTCCGCCCGCCCCCGCTCGGCCTCGGCCCGTCCTCCGCCACGTACACACACCTACGCTTCCCCGTTTCGCCCAGCACCGCCCCCACCGTCCCCTCCCCGCTGCACCCCTTGCCCTCCCCTCCCCTCCCGAGCGCGCCTTCAGGAAGAATCCTGTCTGCAAGTGAGCGACCGGCTTCGCCACTTGGGCTGTACGCGCTTCAGTGGCCTCGCCGCCTACCCACTACTTATCGTCTGGCGATGACCCGCGTGTCCCAAGCTCGTCCATTCACAAGGAGCGACAACTTTTTACTCTTGCAAGTCAACTGCGTGTTTGGTGGCAAATTGCAGTTACCATGCAACGTCCGAGAATACGATGAAATCAATTATAAGACAACGATACATGTATTGCGTAATATTTATGGCTAGTGAGAACATTAATACATTTTTGTACATATTTCTTGCACACCAACCTCATCGTCCGTACTGTTGAGGTCTCGGACTAGTGTTGTGGAAAGTATGTGTTTAGCAGCAGATATTTCTAATATCCTAGGAGTTCTTTACTAATTTTATCATCAAAACAAACTCTCCCCAAATTTAAATAATTCTCGTTCTCTACAAATTAAGGATACCTTTCTTCTGTTCTTATGCATAGGTTCACTGTTCTCCTCCGTAAGTATCCATTTATTTTCGTCAAATCGTCATCCCAGCGGCGGCGATGGTTAGCGTATCGGGCTGTTATACCCAAGTTCGCGGGTTCAAACCCGATCGAAACCGTGGATTTTTAAGGGCGAAAAATTTATTCGTACGCCTTCCTTCAGAGGGGAAGTAAAGCCGCCTGTCCCATATTAGTAGATTGACTGCATGTAAAAGATCCTCAAGCCTAAATGAAACCTCTGAGCTAAATGAAAACTGGCTGTTTCGTCGCCTTTTTTCATCCCAAGTAGGTGAAAGGAGCGTAACGAAATTTGCGTGGTCAGACGAAAGAGCAGGTCTGCTGGCTTGAGTCTCGCCACGTAAAATAAGACATTCTTTCATTCATTCGTTCATCCCAACTGGTCTTATCTCCTTCTACGTTTCTTTCATCCCTTCTTTCGCCCTTTTGGCCGCATTACTACGAAGTTATAAATTAAAAACTGCGCATTTTCGTTGGATGGGAGTTGAGGAAATTTGTATTTAATACTCGTTTATCGCTAATAGGAAAAAAATGAATTGCTTCAGCCAGATTTGCCGCTCCAATTGCGCTCTATGAAACTATGAACTTGGTGCAGCGGCTATCCGTGCGGTTCCTTCCTCACGCTGAAACAATTTCGTTGAGCTGCTGGCGGGGACCAGAGTTTTGAATTAAATATTCCTTAATAAAAACTCAATAGCACGCAGCGCGTGGACTAGCGTCGAACCTGGCCCACTCCAGTCCGTCCGACAGCCGAATTCCTTGCGCGAAGGAACAACGAAACAGCTTTGTAGAGCTTCAACGTCAAATAAGCTCCATTTAAAAGCACCTGGTGGCAAGAACGGGAGCTGGCTGTTTCTGTACGAGACGATGGAGAATTCGCGGAATTTACAATAATAGAGCGGTGTTAGAGAATATATGTTATGAACTTCTAGGGGATGTAAGTGGGAAAAGATGATAACTTTTATCTATGAGCATGTCGTGGGGAATTTCATATAACGAAATTACACATGTGACATTTCCCCTGATTGTTAGGGAACTCATCATACATACGTACACGAAACCCCTTTGACTGATTCACAAGTGCATACCAAGTTCAATACCAATAAGAAAGTATCAAATTAGCAACTTCGTTCTACGAAATATCTTACCATATGCTCATTGGCAAAAGACTGATCTTCGACTGCCCTGCAGGACTTAGAAATTTGTAACTTTTATTCTGAGACATCATGTATACACTCATTAATGGAGTTCTACTTGCAAAATAGGCACACAAATTAAGAAATCGAACACCCCTTTTTGTATCTAGCTTCGATACATGACTGATATATCTTGCCATATTGGTTTTCTTAACACAATCTATGTAACTCTCTAGAGTAATACAAAATCAGTGTAAACCGATTTTTAAACGATGGTATACATGATAATGTTCAACGCACATAAATTCTAGTTGTTATATTTTTACGTATTTTCCCTCTTACAGTTCCTTTGATATCTCCAACCTCTAAGAATTTCTGAAAGGTTTTGTTCATATCTTTACATCCCCCCCAGTAAGTGTACATTGAGGCACATTGCTGGCAATGCTGAGTCAAGCTCACGAATACCATACTGAGATATTTAATGTTTGTATTAGAAATATATGATTGACTCATAGCATTTAATTATAAGTAGTATGCGCTTGAGAACTCGATCATTGGTGATTTTTTTGTAGCCATTTTGGGGATACCCGAACATAACTGAAAATACTTCGAAACAGATTGGGAGCTTCATTTTTAATTAACAAAGTAAGGAAGAAATAAATATATTTCCATTGAAATCTGCAGCTCTTCTAGTGTCGTTCAGTCTCTTCACACCTAGCAAAAATTGCTTACTGACGAATTTCAAATAATTGCCTGGAATTTTACGCGCCCAGGCATCTCTTGCCGTGAATGTGACCTCTAACTCAATCACAACGAGCGCACAGCAATACAGGCACAGTAGCTGTAAAACCACGCCGTGCACTGATTCCGCTCTTTTGGAGGGTTGAGAGAAGTGCGTCTCTCAGACGCTGAGTGGCGGAGAAACGTAAATCCGCCCATCGCTATCACGCAAGACTTCCCCCCCGCCCTGCTCCTACGAGCAATGCCATCAGGGCTCTAAGAGCCACGAAAGTGCTTGTTTGCGACCGAACTAGCTTTAGAGAGAATCCCAGAGTAGACGGAAACATCGCTCTCAGAGGAAAATGTCAGAAACCGTCCAAGAGAGGGAACAGTTTACATGAGGGCTGTAGAACAAAATTTATAAGAGATTGAACGTTCTTTTTTTTCTGTGAATGGGAGTTCGAAAAGGGAGAGATCTTCTCTGAGTGTCATTTAGGGGTAGAATGTGGCCAGTATATCTGAATTGTATTTATGGAGAATGTTGTTTTATCAAAGATTTTTTATTTATTTATTTAGTCAAAAATCAGTCAAACTCTGTATGTGACGTATGGTGGAGAAAATCATCTGTGCACGCTTTCTTGAGTTTCAGATTCCCTTCCCAACAATTTAACTATTAATAGTTGAAAGATGAAAAATAATAATAATAACAAATTTAAAAAAGCGAGGGATTAACATTTCAAAAACTAGATATTTTATCATTAATTCGTGTAATTTGCATCACTGAGCCAAGGAAACCAATAAAAGTGCACTTAGACTTCATCTCGTTTAGCTCGTTAATTTGTCCCAGTCGGAAGCAATTTCACCACATGGCCTTGTATTCTAAAATAGGGTGCAAAAGGGCAGGTTTCGAGAGAAGTCTACCACGCGGAACTAAATTGAACGCTTCGGGAAATTCTATTATTACAGCGTGGGTTTGTTCATCAGCTTCTAAACTAGCTACAATGTCTTTACATCCAGTCGAGACTTGATTCTCCCAGTAATAAGGTAGACAAAAACCATGTTGTCATTTAAAAAGCCATCCCGAATCATTTGAGATTCCGTAAGTACTTCGCTATTAACTGCTTCATTATGAGCTTTAGAAAGTGCGTGGAAATTCCGTCAAGACAAACAAATTCTTTTTAATAGATTTTCTATTAAAAGTGGACGTTTCTGTTTCATTGTCAGTTGAAATACCCAGAACGTCGTCATTTTCACTGAACATTGAACATCTGAAATCAAACTTCCGTCCAAATTATTGCGGTCAAGTCTTCCTTGTTTCTTCTTCTTCTCATATATTTATAAAATCTGCCCCAGCTGTTTCTCTCATCAGATAGCACGGAATCCATGGTCTTCTACGCGTTTTGCTTTACTCTTTGTAGTGTCTTTGACAACTGGAAAAATGTCGATTTTCAATCTGATTTTAAATTACGCTTACTGTACGTTCTTCGAACACGGGCAGTTATCTTACAGTTCAAAATCTGGAATCGTAAAAATAGTTTCGGAACAAGTGTGCGAAATAGGTGATTCGCGTACACTCTTTTTTTACCCGTTATGCGCGAAAGATGCTTTGCACACAGTTCGTGATGTTTCGCCTCCGCTACTCAATGCTTCGTATACTATTAGTCAGAATTAAAAACAGTTCTTTCGCACACGGAAAACAAGCACGAGATACCATGTTTTGCGCACGTCTGGTTAAAATAATTGTGATAGGAATATTTATAAGGACGGTTCATGATTTAATGGTCCTTCCATCTCCGACATCTCCGTACGGGAGTTCAAATATCCGTCAATCCATTTTGGCAGAAAAAGTGAAATTACGATCGGTTCTCGGGACAATCTCTGGGTTACGCCGTTTCTCTTGTCTCTTATTACTCGTCGCTCTATTTTCAATGAAACCATCGTCATGATTCAGCCATTCATATACGGTCAGATACGCTAGATACTGAACATCGTATTAAAGATAGTCCTCGTCCGCTTGTGAAAAGGGAACTATCGAGAGACATTGCTCTTAACAGTGAGCATTCCCAAATGATTATGCAGAAAATTTAATACACATAACCATTTATTTATTTATTTGCATCGGCAATTGAGCTTGAGATTTTGGCTCTTCTCGCGGTGCTATCGAGTAGTATCGTATTGTACTCGCTGCCGAGAGAGCAGGAAAAATTATTAGAATTATTTGATGTTAATTGTGACGTAATAACTAATTCCTCCCTAACTCTATAGAATTCAAGAAAGTGTGCGGAGGTAGAGCAAAATATCTCTCGAGAAAAAAAAGCAAGACGTTCAGTTTTGGCTTAATAGAACAAAAAACAACACGGAAGAACTGATCAAGAGAGGTTTGTTGACCGCTGTTGACAGCTGTAGTAGAATTCTTTTTGCAGTTGTTAACCCGGTTAAATCACTTGCATTTCCCCAAAAAATATTTTATTTGCACGTTCGGGACGTTTACGATAAAAGTATGGTTCCAGAAAAAAGTTATAAATTCACGATCTCAGAGGTATCACCGCCACAAGTAGTAGACAATATGAATTTTTATTTCTTTATTCCAAGTTTTTTTTAATGTCTCGTTCTTAATAATCCTTGTCTATTAAATTTTTATCTTTCAAATTTCTCCCAATTTCTCTCAACCAATTATGTTTAGGTCTTTCTCTTTTCTTACGTCCCAGAGGAAACCATTCTAAAATTGTTTTTGGAATTCTATTTTCTTTCATTCTTTTAACATAACCAAACCATTGTGATTGTTTATATTGAAGTGTTTCTAAAATTGTATGTCAACATATGGTTCCGTAGCAATCCTTGGTTCTCTGAGCTGATTGCTTTTTACCCTGGTCAGGCTGCTTACCTCACCCGGGCTTGGAACCGGCAGTGGGCTGTTGGGCTACTCGATACACTCGACAAACATCACAGGTGGAATTAATATTAAAGTTGAATAAACAAATTAGCATATGAATAACTACGTCACTCAAAGAAAGCGATAATCCGGATAATGACGAAACCTCTAAAATTATTTAAATAGAGTACTTTTCCAAGTAACATAGATTAAACACTACATTAAGTGAACATAGTGGTAGGTCCTAGGATGCCGCCATTCTGTGTGTCGTACGAGGTACGGTGACAGACAGAGGGAAGGTGAGGGCGGAAATGGAAGTGTGGAAAAGCTAGTCAATAAATAAATTTATAATGAGACTGGATTTAAATTGTTATTGCACATTGAGGCATATAAGGTTAGGATTTTTGTATAATTTAAAATTTCCAAAATGTTTAATTTGCTCCCTTTATTTTCGAAGTCCAGAATTTTGAAGTTGGTATCCGGGTCGAAGGACTGATTATCTTGAATTAGGTGGTTGGCAAATGTGGAGTATTATTATTTCAATCTCTACGATCTGAGATATCCCTTGAGTCTACAGGAAAACGTCCTACCTGCAAGTCCTACGTAAGCTGAATTACAATTGTAGCACTTTCATAAATTAACTCCACTTTTTTACTTTAAGGGTACAGGGAATTTATTGTTAGGAAAAATATTTGGAATTGTTATAAGATACCATTATGTTAAATTTGTTGATTATTCTTCATATCTTTTTGGATATAGGTCCAATACATGGCATACTTCTAAGCTATTTCTTTTCAGAAGAGATATTTTGGGAAGGTCTTTCTAGTTGTTAATTTAATTTCTTTTTCTTTAATACATTTCCTAATAATGGAAGGGTTGTATCCATTCTTTTGACCTATTTGTAAAAGTGTTAATTTCTTCATTAAATTATGATTTTGACATGGGGACGTTGTGTGGATGAATTAATGGATAACTGTAAGTTTATGTTGATATGGTTTCAATTAATGGGGATGGTCATATCTTTTTGGGTGAATTTTCTAAATATTTTAAAATTATGTTTACTTTTAATAGAAATGGTTAAGTGTAGGAAGTTGGAGGTATGGTACTGTTCGAACTCAGTTTTGAAAGTTAAATTAGGGTGAAAAGAATTTAAGAAAACATAAAATTGGTTCAATTTTCTAATCGTACATGTCCAAAAGCAAATAATGTCATGAAGAAATCTAAAATAATAGGCTGGAATTTTACCTGATATTCCTGGAAAGTTTTGTTGGTTTTTGTCGACTTTTTTGTTTTATTGTATTCAGAAACATTACCTGAACACACACACACACACACACACACACACACATATATATATTTATATATATATATAAATACATATATATATAATATATATAATAGATATAGATATATAGATATATATAGATAATATATATATATATAATATATATAATATATAAATTTTTTGAAATAATAGCTGAAATTACTAATAATTATTTACTAAATTAATACTTTAAGACTTAGTGTAGTTACAAAACAACTCATACATAAAGGTGCATCACATTTTTGACATTTGTTTGATTTCTTCTGGTGACACAACGTGTAACTGCTTTGTTTTCCCTGAGACACCACTAAACCATTTTTACCACCATATCTCCAATCTTACAGGATATTCGATGCTCTACTTCTTTTTTTATTTGTGTTTGTTGGATACCTTAAATCGGTGCCACGTGCCAAGACCATTCGCCGAAGAAACGTATGATGATCCAATTTTCACCTTCAGTATTTATAGATCTGCCAAGCATTTTTCTCTGTAGTATCAGTAATACAAGAAGAGAAAAATACCATTTTACTTGGCATGAATATAAGCTGATGTTTTAATCAGAGTTATCAACATTTCCCATTCCTTGGTTATATACATAAGCAATACAGAAGGCCCGAGATCAAGTACTTTACACACATCTAAGAGTTGATGTTTTGCTCCCTGATTTGACTCCATCCATAAAACATATACTTCTGATGTAGCTTCAACCGAGAAGTTGTAGCCATATCTAATTTGTTTACCACACATGCATTATTTACATCCGTGGGACCATAATAGCAGTGCGGAGCCATTTTTAAATTTTTTTAAAGTGAAAAGTTATCTTATTCTTGCAAGGCGACCATTACAATCGAAACGTTCATTATCACAGCAATAAATATTTGACAGTTTGAACTTGAATCTATCTCTAGGCATTGAGTCTGTACATTTTTGTCAGTGAAGTCGTCTTGGTATCTGTTTGTACTCACTAAACAAAAGGATTCCAAAAAAGCATTTCTTTTCTTCTTCAGTGACATCATTAAATATAATTTCTTTTCTAGAGGTATGTTTGTATGTTCTACCAACAATTGTATTAAATGAAAAAAAGCACAAAAATATTTCAATTAGAAATTCTTCGTTAACAATCACTTGAATTGCTGGCCACTCCCTTTTAATTAAAATGTTTAATAAGCCATTATTCCATTTAAAACTTTTGTAATATACACTGAGAGGTTTCGTTTGAGAAATTGCACTCACGTTCATTACAAGACAGAATGAATAACAATTGTTTTTGCAGTCTCTATACAACTGTCAATTGCATCATAATTATTTATATTGAGTAGTTCCGTTTCAGCATTCAGCTGCGATCCAGAAAGATTATTGGGAGAACCTATGTTTTCGTCGCCAGAGTCCTCATCCGTGACATCTCCCGTAGCGCTCGCAGGGGTCATTACTGCCCAGTATTATATATTGAAATGTACTCTCAAATCTACAGTCCTTATACAAGGGCGCGTAACTTAGCGAAGTAATTTTGTCTATATTTATTGCAATATTTCACATTCCATACTCAGAAGTAAATATATATTGCTCTGGCATAATAATAAAGTGAAGTAATTAACACATATGCCAATATTACACAACTTGTCTGAAAGTTTACAATGCGACGAAAATGACATGCCTGAATCCTTTTTTCGACATAAGATACTGCAACATCCCATAATGCGTAGATGGCCATGAGTATTGTTCTGAGACCCTTTTACTGACAGATAATACGCCAAACTAACCTCGCAGAAGGTCCATAATTATTCTGTAGCGAAAAAATTAGAGACAAGCGTAGTGTCGTTTTAGAAGGACAGTAGTCATTCTTAAGCAAAAGGTGAAGACTAACGAATTTTTTTAAAATTGATCCATAAAGATTTTAGTAAATAATGGACAGATGTTAGAACCCATAGCCAGGCCGTCAGTTTTTTTTTTTTTTTTTGTAAATTATGTTGTTAAATTTGAAATAGTTATGATTGGTATTAAATAATAAACTGATTAAATGTATTTTTACATTATAAGAGGATTTAGAATTCATAATATGCTTTATTTAAATATCTTGTACTTCGGAGGGTGGTATGTTAGTGAACAAGTTATTACCATCAAATGAAACTATCTTGGCATTATTCGGTATTTCTATTTCTTTAATTTTCTGAACGAGATCAAAAGAGTTGTTGAGTTTGAACTTAGGGTTAAAATTAGTAATGGAGTTGAATATAGGAATGGTACATTTACTCAGAAGTGAAATACAAGAATTACTAAAGCTAACTACAGGTCTACTAGGCAGGTTTTCTTTCTGAAGTCTCTTCTTCATAAAGTCATTCAAGTAAGAATCTTTCTTTATTTCTTTCCAAGAAAGTCTTTCTTTAGTTATTCTTGTATTTCATTGTTGATGAATTCTTGTGTTTACTCTATATTCCTTGGGTAAGTACTCTATTTAAATAATTTTAGTGTTCCTGCAGATTATATGACGTATGACTTTGTATGACGTATTCATGTGCTAAGGCTGCAGGAGGATAAGTGGTGTACAAATGCCCCCACGCTTAATTCACTTTGAATAGAAGACCTCTTTGGTGTTATTTTGAAAGCCAAATCTTAGAACAATGGTCAGATTATTTTGTAGGATATTAGAAAAAATACGAATATTCGGTTTTCGATTTTTTCGTATCATTAAACGAAGATAAAATTCTGAAAAGAATTATGAGACGTACTTGACATCTACATGTAACTTGAAAATCTTGGCGTTAAATGCAATCTAAAAAGTTATGAAATTAGTATTCTGTATTTTTCTTTATTTTATTTCTATGGTGACGACTCCAAAAAAATCCTACAAACTGTTTTTGATTGATTGATCTTTTCCTGTTTCCGGGCGCGTCCACTGCTTTGGTCATTAGTCCCGTGAGTGCATGTTCTTTCTCGGGAGATGGCGGTGATCTTGGTGGATGGCGAGATCCGGTGCCAATCACCAAGTCGACTAGTGTGGATTCCCCCTAACCAGGACTCTCCCACCAGCGGTGCACCGCCCCAGTCGGGACAAGCTCTAAGCTCCCGACCGGTCTCCCGGAATATGTGGTAGTGTAGTGTATGTTAGTGTAAGTGTGTGTGTAAGGGAAGAGGATAGGACAAGGAACAGGAAGGAAAGATCCGTGCGGTCCGTGGCCCGTTTGGTTGGGTACTGCTCGGGCATTCGCCTGGTGTTGATAGGAGAAACCACGGAAAACTACCGATCAGAGCAACCGACTGCTAGAATTCTCCTCCAGACAGCGACTGAATTTAACCTAGCTGAAGAGCTAGTTCCGAAAAGCCTGCCGCCGTCAGGACTCGAACCTAGGACCTGCCGGTCAGAGGCGCTGCAGTGATAGCAGTTGATGCACTGAGCTACCTTTCCCGGTCCTACAAACTGGTACTAAGATGTTCTTTACTACTGATTTTTTCAGATCAGGTTAAATATTTTTCCGTAGAAAAGTGATACCTTATTATGAGTTATATGCGTATAAATGACGAAAAAAATGATTAATTTGTTTCCAAAATGTTGCATCAATAAGAAGAATTAAAAAAAATCAATAGTAAATAACATCGAAATACCATTTTGTAGTAATTTTTTGGAGGCGTCACAAAAATAAAAGATAAAAAATACAGAATATTAATTTCATAGTTTAAGAAAAACGAATTTGCCGCCAATTTTTTAAAAAAAGTTTTCCAAGATACGAATAGATGTCAACTGTGTCTCATAATATTTTCATAATTTTATCTTGAAGTAATTATATAAAAAATCAAAAACCGAAAATTCGTATTTTTTGGTTCCTATTGATATCTTACAAAATAATCAGGCTGTAGTTATGAGATTTGGGTAAATGACTTACAAAATAACACCAAACAGGCCCTCTATTTCAAACTGAATTAAGGGAACATATTTCTCCCTTATCCTAGTAGAATCTTCGTTCATTGAATTTTAATATTGTAGAGACACTGATGATGAGAAAAATTTCTTGAAACACATGAATGGCTGAATTTTCTGCATAGTCAACTCATATTGTCTACTACTCGTGGTTGATACCTCTGAATTTATAATCATGGAGTAACACAATATCTCTGCTGCCACTACAGAATTTATTAAAAAAGAATAGTTTCTTTTGGGACTTTTTGACTAGTACGAGAGGTTTTCTTCATACAGAGTTTCCGTTATAGGCAGGTTTTACTTGTATAATACTAAGTAAACACGCAATGAATTTATGTGAGCTTGAGAGGAAAGTAGCAGATGAATGGGAAGAGTTGTTGGAATGATTTGCGAGTCATCCACGAAAACATCTTGTGTGCTAATGTTACTGGTTAACTACTCTCATCAATGTCGTGCTATACACAGAATTTATAATTACCTACAACAGAAAATAGTTAACGTCCCAAGAAATGTAGGTTGCTTTTTAATTATGAACAGCTAATGTACATAGTACGATAGCTTAAGTTTATTCAGTTTTTAAATTCTACTCTACTTCTTGTTTTACAAACAAACAAATCTTGGAGTTCATAAACGTAACAAAATAAACCATTTCAGAGAAAAAGAAATGCGTCGTAACGAAATAAAGTGAACTGCTGAAATATGGCACCATGAATTCTTGTTACATCACAAAACACGCTTATGAGTAAGCGTAATGAATAATGCATTTGTCCTTTAGATCCAAACTAAAACGAACTCGTTTCGTGGACAACTAGGAAAAAGCAGCTCGGATTATTCTAACGCAGAAGCTGAGGCAATGCAGTTCATTAGTAACTTCTGAGACTGTCCCCGACTGGAGTATTACATTGGAAGACGGCAGTACTATATTTCAATTTTATTTCGCACTCTAAACTTTTCTCCCGGGCGGATCCGTTATTTGGGATCTCTCTCCCGCAGTTTAATCAGGCGTCTGTGAGACGATCCGGCGGCGGCCGGCGCGGGCCCGGCCCCCCCAAAGCGCGCCCCCTCTGTTTGGCCCCGCAGCTTTCTCGCACTTGTTTCCCGCCGCTCCCAGCGCGCAATTGCTGCACTTAAACTGCTTCTGCGAATCGAACCGTTATTTGCATGAGTACTCTTCTTGAATTTTCAATGCGGTTTTTCTTTTAGCATTTTTTTTTGTCGGCACGTTCACGGCTTGTCGTACATTTAGAAGACTTTCCATTCCAAACATTTAATTACAGTTATTTGGTTACGTGACGCGAAAGTAAAGTTTCTTTGTAAATCTTATGGGAATAGATGAATGTTAACAATTACAATATTTCTTCACTTTTCTTTGTTAATTAGTGTCATCTATACAAGAGGGCATTTATTTCGGAATCCTTATAATTGGTAGGTGCATGTAGTTGATGAAATGTGTGACGAAGTGATAGACACATTTCTTTGCTATTTACTTTCTCACCTACTACGTACGTACGTAGTAAATACTCCAGTTTAAAATTTACAAAATTATTAGAAACTTCCCCTACAGGAAAACACGCTGTCATGATAACACAAACAATAACAGTGAAATATCCATCTTTCCCTTCAATAGCAGATGTACCTAATACTTACTCAATCTTACCTTAGAATAGGATATTTTCCATAATCTCGGTCATACATGCCATAATTAATACCATCCCAAAATCCCTTTAAAATCTATGTGGACACTAATGACCACTGACACATAAGTTTACTACCTACCTTATCCAAGATATTTAAAAAAATTATTCTGAAAATATTTGAAGAATACTTACTGGTAACAGAAGCAATTCCCAAGGAATATTTTGCATTCATTGAAACAATTACCACGTTACACCAACTTCTTCGTGATTCCAGCTCCTTTATATTTCATTTAAAAAAATAGCAGACAGTAAACAGCATCGCCATAACGCAGTGGATTGATCGAACTTGACATCAAGGAATGGTGTATAAAATCAAGAAAGTAGGCACACCACGTTTATCAAATCATACTAAGTTTCATCAAGAAAAGAACAAACGCCATTCCAACCCAAGACTTAGTAGGATTACCTCAAGACCTATACCTTTCACCCACTTTATTTAATTTATACAGACATATTGCAGACATTCGCATACGAAACGACATTCACATTGCCAGGTTTACTAATGATGCAACTTTCTATAACTTACCTCTTCTCTCTTTGAATGCAATATCAGAGCCCAACCATATCTTAACCTAATTTAATGCTAGGCTTTAAAATACAAAATTCATCTTCATCCCACCAAAACGGCCGCCAAGAGTTTCACACTCCAACCGTATTCATCCCCGCGACTGCCAATTATAACCCAACACAACAGTTAACTATTTAATCAATCAGATACCTAGGACTGAACATAGACAAAAAACTCAATTGGAAGCAACGTATGGACACCAAAATTACGCGAGTGAAAATCAAGGTAATACAACTAAACCCAGTTTCACAGGTTACCTTTAAGTACCCAATTCCGCTGCCGGAGTCAGGGACTATTTGGCGCTCCGGGAGACGCCTCGTTCCAAAGACAGGTGCCAGCGTTTCGGCCACCATTCGGCGACTTTCCTCAGGGTATTTCTCCCTGTAGTTACAGCCCCAGCCCACTACCACACAAATCAGTATTAACACCACACAATGTAATAATAAGAATCTTGCAAGTATACATCTATTCAAACTGGTTAAAAGCAGGAAAAAACAACCAAAGAAAAATCTCAAATAGTACACATCAATATCTCAGAATTATTTGAAATGCTACCAGGAATGCCGTCGTTAAACAACTACACAAACAAAAATTACTTACAAAGTATCACTATCCTTTCACTACCAGCACACAGACAAAAACTCATGTACAAACCAGAAAAACAAATAAATTTACTTTTCTCATTTTCTTCAGCAAGTCTCTGAACTGAATCCCTTCGTACATACGTAAAGTAAAGTTAAACTTAAATATGCAGCCAACAAATGTGTAAATAAATTTTAAAAAGTAGTAAGGAATAAATGTAATTCTGCGGGAAAAATTGACAATTCTTCCACAAAAAAACTGGTATTGTCGGGCCCTGGTAACAACACAGTGGGTAAGTTTTCTAATGCGAACTTAACGAAACTATCGAAAAAACTACCGGAGACGAAAGTAATCAGCAGGGGAAGGATATTTGGGAACTATCTTTAACTGATAAAAATAAAAGCTTGGGGATTTTTTACAATAAGTACGAAGGCGTAGGAAAATTTCGAAAAAATCCCGTGGTTAAGAAACGACTCCACTTTTTTTCTCCACTTTGTTGCTACCAGATCTTCTGAAGTAATTCCAAACGTAAGAGTGGATTCTGCTGATAAAACCTCGTCATTTCGTTTAGAGTTGGGGATTGGAGTCATCAGAAACTTTCGTAACACCACTGTTTGAAATTAATTTATCTATAATTAAGTAACAAATTATATTGCAATACATTGCACAGCTTCAGAGGCTAACTAGTTTGAAATTATAGCAGTTTCCTCTCATTCTTTAAATTCATATACAAAAGTGTTAAGGTTATACACTGTTAAGCCAATGGTGATGGGTCGATGTGGACATGTGCACAGATGCGTGTCATATCAGCATCCTTTACTGCGCAGGTTTTTGTTCTTGATTCCTAGCAGAGATGTCTAGGAAGAATCTTAGTTCTAGTCCAAAGGAATCCGTAGAAAGTGGAAAGATTCTAATAAATTTCAATTTAAGATTTTAAAAAATCTTTAAATGTGCATTTTCCCCATGATGTTCACCATTATTTTTCACAAGTAATTGAGAAATAATTTTAAAAAATTTGCCAAATAATTTTTTCTAAGTACTGAATATTTAAATACAATATTTCAGTTTGACCTTATCGTAATTTATTTACTGAAACTAATTTTCCACAATATTTCTGTTGTAAGAATCCATGTCAAATCCACAAGAGTTCACACGACATTTTCTTAAATGTATGGTATTTTTCTGTAAATATGGACATCAAAAAGCAAGTATTTTTCATTTGCAAGAAATATTCGTGTAGTTAGGCCCGAATTAAAGTTTGGAAATTAAGTGCACTTTGGGAAATATGATCAATTGTTACTCCGAATGTACTTATATATAAAATTCCTAGATTGTTTCATTTAATACTTTCATACATTATTTTATTACTGTGTAAATAAATTTAAAAAAGTATTTCATTTAAAATTTGTAATTATTTAAAAAAATGAAAATGTCTACCTGAACTAGAGCAGATAACATTTTAAAAAATATACATAGGTGTATATCTTGTTCCATTTCCTATAAAATACGAGGAAAAATATGGACCAAAACGTCGTAGTTCGACAGCGTTAGAGGCAACAACTACTGCTGCGCTCTATCAGCTTATCGATGTACGTTATCTCCGAACCAAAACACTTCAGTATTTATACTACCTTACAGTGTCATTTAAAGTGCTATTAGTGTTCCAAGCAGTAAACAGCGTTTCTCTGGCCCGCGTGCCGGCTGGCTCAACGTATCCACACGAATAAAGCAGTACCAGCCAACCTCAAGATGAATCCGTCACCTAACCTCCAAGAGCAACCCACGAAGTCGTACGCCGGAGTTGCAAATACTGTGAGTTTTCCATCAAAAGAACAATCTATACTACTGGACGCAAGCGAAAATCTAACTGTCAAAGACTATATAAGTAAACTAACCGAATTTGTTCCCCCCAGTGCCATTACTTTTATATCAAGAATATCCAATAATAGAATATGAGTGTTTCTGAACTCGAAGATCAATGCTGATCTCATAACAAACAAATACCCTACACTGGTCATTAAAAATACTACTGCTAATGTGAGACTCCTAATTAAGAAACTCAAGAAAATAATAAATAATAAATAAATTAAATAAAAAAATCATAATATCAAACGTATACCCATCGATTCCAAACGAGGAAATCAAATATTTTTAAGAACCATGACATTAAAACTATCTCCAGTATATCTTTCATTAGAGCTGGTCTGTCTGACCCTAACCTCAGTCACATTATGAGCTTCAGAAGGCAAACATTTATCCAACCTGAGGAACTTCACGAACTCCCTCAGTCATCATTGATTGTATATGAAGGTATACCATATGGAATCTTTTTTTCTGCTGAAAACATTACTTGTTTCAATTGCAAAATGGAAGGCCATACTGCTAGTAACTGCCCCCAAAAACACCCTAAAGAGAATTGCCGTCTGGACTCTACCTGTACAAATATATCATCAAACCCTCAAACAACACTGAAGTACAACTCATCACAGTTCATACACCCACTGCCCCCCCTTCTAGTGACCCCCTTACTAGTGAACTTTGTCCCCCTTCTTAAGAGAAGCCTCCCGAGTGAATCCTCCTCTCCCTCTGAAGCAAACAACAATGTTAAAAACAGCCACAATGAAGACAATAATGTGAAAAAAGACCAAAAAAGGAAACAGAAAAAGAATTCTGCAAAACAAGATGAAACGGACCAAGACGTAATCCCAGTACTACTCTTGAAGACATGCTCAGTCCAACGAAAGCTCTATTCGAAAAGAACAAAAACTCTTTTCCACTGCCAGAAAACCAACTTCATTTACTACTTGAAAATGCGTTGGGCTCTGCTGAACCTCTTACCATTGTCAAATATTATTCCAATGATGTACCAGCTGTCATAAAAATGCTCAACGATATCCACTCTGTACTAAATGGCAGAGTTATCAAAGGCAGAGTCACCAGACTAAAGAAAAACTGTTAAAACACATACCAGAATCAGACACATCCGACTCAGGATCTAGTATGGTAACAATCTGACACTAAATCCTTTTTTTAATAGAAGCCTCATGATAAATACCAACCTGCCATTATTAAATAAAATTCAAGCAAACAAACAAGACACTTCCAAGAATACCACTGGATACCATTGTTGACCTGAGTATCCACAACCATTATACAACAAGTTTGACTTGGCCAATATTTGTCTGCAAGAATCCTTAAAGACTTACCAACAAGATAAAGCAAATCTACTACAAAATGTAGCCACCACAACAGAAATATCTGAACCTACCCCTCTCAAAATAAAATAACATTCTACAATGAATGCAAACTTTCAACACAAGATATGAAAGCTACAATTACTCTCCAAAATCACAAGCCCGAAATAATCTGCATTCAGGAAACTAACTTCAAAGCAAACAGCAAAGGCAAATTAAAAGGTTTCAAATGCTACAACAAAAACCGTCACCACTCCAATATAGCTAGCGGTGGTGTTGCCATTTTTGCAAAAGAATACCTGCCTGCAGAACAAATTGACATACAAACAGAGATTGAAGCTGTAGCTATTAAAATCCAAGCCCCAGCGACAATCAGTGTATGTAATATCTACCTTCCCAATAGCCACTCTCCCGATGCTAATGAAATTAAAGATCTGATTAGGGGATCAAACAAATCCGACGCAAGAGGACGCCTCATGGAAAGTATTATTGATGAAGAGGACCTAATAATCTTGAACAACGGACAACCCACTCATTTTAATATGAGCAACGGACATCTCAGTGCAATAGATCTTACCTTATGTTCCTCTGCAATTGCCCCAAAATGCAACTGGGGTGTTCTCGAACAGCTACACGACAGTGATCACTTCCCAATACTCCTGTACATAGACTGCCTCCACAGTATTCACAATAGCTTTGAAGGATCTCAAATGGATTCTCAAATGGAATTACGACAAAGCAAATTGGAAAGGCCTCAAGAAGTATATAAATTACTCCATTATCGAAAGGAGCTGCCGGCCGACAAGCAAGGCAGGCGTCCGTTGCACCATTCTACTACACACTGGTTGGTAAAAAATATTATATTTTTTAAATGTTATTGAGATCCCACTTTGAGTTTTTCTGGAGTTGTTATACTTATACTATTTCTCTAGAGTTGTCATAATTCATAATATTCATAAATATTTTCATAAATATTTTTACAAGTTTTTAGCACATCGAGTTAACAACAATATTCAATTTTCAATTTAAAAAAGAATTGTAAATTCAGGAAAAGAAGTATTTTGCAAAATATAAAAAAGTAAACATGTTTTTAAGTTTTGAATGGATTGATTTGTTTTGATTTTTTTCGTGTTTCCGGTCGCGTCAACTGCTTTGGTCATTGGTCCCGTCAGTGTAGTGCATGTTTTTTTCGCGGGAGATGGCGGTGATCTTCCCCCGCTGGATGGCGAGATCCGGCGCCGACCTACCGTCGGATAGTGGGGTTTCCCTCTAACCAGGACTCTCCCACCAGCAGGGCACCGCCCCAGCCAGGTCAAGCCCTAAGCTCCCGATCGATCTCCCGGAATATGCGGTTGTGTAATGCATGTTAGTGGAAGTGTGTGTGTGTGTGTGTAAGGGGAGAGGATAGGACAAGGAAGAGGAAGGACAGATCACGCGCGGTCCGTGGCCCGTTTGGTAGGGTACTGCTCCGGCATTTGCCTGGTGTTGATCGGAGAAACCACGGCAAACTACCGATCAGAGCAGCCGGCCGCTAGAATATTCCTCCAGACAGCGACTGAATTCGGCCTAGCTGAAAAGCTAGTGTCCAAAATCCGGCCGCCGTCAGGACTCAAACCTGACCTCCCGGTCAGAGGCGCTGCAGTGACATCAGTTGATGCACTGAGCTACCGCTCCCGGTTTTTGAATGGAATTTGAACAGAGTTTCTATAATTAGTGTATTGAAGTATGTGATACTTTAAGCTTGGAAATGCGTGTCACTTTCAGCAAATTTCAACCTGTAATATTTCCGAAAATATTAAAGTTAGAAAAAATAAAAATTCTCATTAAATATGTGATACATATATTAAATAGAAAAAATAGGAAATAACTAAAAAGTATAAAGGTCAAATTTTATTACTTTTGTGCAATTTGACGTGGAATGGCTCTATTACTACCTAAGTATCTAGGCACCCGTATTTTGCACGTATTTAGTTTTTCAGAAACAACGATTACAAATATGTATTCGGGTGACTTATTACTTCATAAATAGCAAGTAGAAATGTTTTTGAATTGTCTCATGTCGAGAGCTTTATTTTATAACAGGTTCGAAACTACTAGACGAAAAATGGGTGTCCGATACACTCACCTTCTCTTCTATGTATTCGCATGTACCAGTATAACTATTGAACCACTGGAGTGAATGGTCTTTTCGGTTCGACTACGTTTGGGCTGTCGAGTGTCAAAGAACCGGAGCCGCCATTCAAAATATTACCTCTGAATGTGTTGTATTTGCGAAATAGCAATACATAATAGCATATAAATTATTAACAACCCATATTCTCTGTGCATCCTAATAAAACTGTTCAAATAAATATTTAAAAGAGATTACTTCTCAATTAATATAAATCTATTTTAAGTTTAATTTATGTAAAGTTCTAATGTATACCAAACGTAACATTTCTGTACCGCTTCTGGATAAATTTTACTTTTCCACCTACTTCTTCCTCCTTTTCTTCGCTATTTCTTCCTTCCTTTTCCTTCACAGTCTTCCCCATTTATGTCATTATGACCCTTTCCCCTAAACGCCTCATCTCTTCACCTTCACTACTATCCATACCATATTCTTCTATATTAATGTTCGGCCATAAGCCGCCATCCTGATTGAGGTTTTTCTGGGTTTACTCAATTGCTTAAGGCGTACGCCGGGATGGCCCCTGGCTTTGCACTCCCAGTCATATATGTACAGTTTGTCCCCCCTTTAGTCTCTCTCCTTTCTTTTTTTTTCGTTCGCATTTTCTACTTCATTTCCATTTATGATTCCCTTCTCTCATTTCTCTTCTCTTCCATTTCTATATCATAATGCTGTTCGGCCCTAAGCCGCCATCCTGATTGAGGTTTTCTGGGTTTACTCAATCGCTTAAGGCGTATGCCGGGATGGTCCCTAGTTTTGCACTCCCAGACGTAAATGTACAGATTTCCCTCCCCTCTTATATCTTACTACTCTGTATAAATGTAAAGTCAGTGGTTAGGCGGAAGAGCAGGCCCTATGGCCTGAGCCTCGCCATTAATAAAGACATTTATTATTATTATTATTATTATTATTATTATTATTATTATAGCAATAGTGCGGCGCAGACTCTGCCACGAGGCTGCGACCGCTATCTAGCGGCCAAGTTCGCCGCCGCGTTGCGTTGCGCGCCCTCAAGCGGCGGCGGGCAGAACAGAACGCATTCAATTCGTTACCATGAAGGAACACTTTCTATGGGGACGCAGAAAGCCTTTCTTATCATACGGAAAATAAGAAACATAAATGGACATTATAATGTAGTCAGGGTCCGATTAACCAAAGGTCGGACGGGGAGCGGCAGCTCAGTGTATTAACCGATGTCACAGTAGTGCCTCTGACCGGGAGGTCCTTGGTTCGTGTACGGACGGTGGCAGGGTTTTTGACACTAGCTTTTCAGCTAGGTCGAATGCAGTCGCTGTCTGGAGGAGAATTCTAGTGGCCGACTGGTCTGATCGATAGTTTTCCGTGGTATCTCCGATCAACACCAGGTGAATGCCAGAGCAGTACCCTAACAAACGGGTCACGGACCACGCACGATCTTTCCTTCCTCTTCCTTGTCCTACCCTCCTCCCTTACACACACACTGACACTAACATGCACTACACTACCACATATTCCGGGAGACCGGTCGGGAGATTAGAGCTTGTCCCTGCTGGGGCGGTGCCCCGCTGTTGGAAGAGTTCTGGTTAGGGGGAAACCCCACTAGCTGACGATAGATCGGCGCGGGATCTCCAGCGGGGAAGATCACCGCCATCTGCCGAGAAAAACATGCACTACACTAACGGGACTAATGACCAAAGCAGTTGAGGCGCCCAAAAACACGAAAAAATTAATCAATCAATCAATTGACATAAAATGTTGCACAACTCGTGTTGGATTATAGAACTGAAGTAATACAAATTATCATTAATTAAAACAAGTGTATCATGTAAACAAAAAATGGAAACAGATGCGGAAAAATAACAGCAACAAATTGTAAACATACTTTCGAATTTGAAGAACAAAGTTCTCTATAAAACGATTGATATAGTTTATCCAAAAATTGAAGCAATATCAATAAATATTTCTTTTAAATTTTCCTTATCGATGGCCTACTCTCAAGAAGTCCTCTTAAAATGAAGGCGTCCAAAGAATGTCCTGTCTTTATATTCTTGGTCTCATAGCGTACGTCCTACTCCCTGAATGCAACATGTGCCTTTTTGAAGGGAAAATCAGATTTGGATCCCACGAAGGTAACTGATTTTGGAAATGATTATACTCAGATCTAACTCGTGGCGTAGCTTTAGTTGGGGTCTTCCTGGGCGAAATTAATTCAATCATCTCCCCCATAAATTAAATAAAAATATATCTAAAGGGTTTATATATTATTTAGTAAAAAACAAGTATATTCACACATAACAGTTTTAATTGTGTATAATGTGCATAATAGTTATTGATAATATTGATAATATTGAAAAACTGTATATAATTCAGAATAATTGAAATAATTTTTAAATAAATAATTAGACAACATGGATACATTAGACAATAATTAAAAATAATTACAACATTAATGATCACAACATTAATAATCACAACATTAATAATCTTATTAATAATCATGGATAAGAGCCTAAAATGTATTGCTTATTTATCCTTCAAAATATATTTTATTACATGGGAGCGGGTTTTTTTCATTCAAAATTCAAGTAGTATATGACTTAGTGTAGGGCTTACAGAATTTTGGAAATGTGCACACAATTCACTTTTCCCCATAGCACGTCATACGCAGTTTTAACTGTTTTTTGACGTAAAATAAATAAAAATAAATAAATAGATAATTCCAACTATAAAATTTCCTAATTGGTGTCACCTCGAAAATGGCGTCACCCGGGGCGGGCCGCCTCCCCGCTGCCCCTCCCGGATGATGCCACTGGGTCTTAGTGACTTACCATTGGCTCAACACGGAACTCCTCTCCTTCCATGAAGATGGCATTGAATGGTTGTTCATGTTTCGCATTTCCTATACCTGCAACGTCTTACGGCACCATTTTGTTCTTGTTGGGGAGCGTAGGTCCAATAAAAGTAATGTAATATTCGAACAAATCCTCTAACGTGGACGTACTGCCTTGTCTGTGCCAAGGAACTTGGAGTTTTTACGCAATCATTGCAGAGCTGGAAAACATAATGTTTTATTAATGGCATCATATAGACTTGACGTAGGTCCTTATCATTTCATTCGCCATAACACCAATTTTCAATTTTTTTAACATCAATGAATTTCCTTCAGAACTATTCTGATTTGTTTCAGATTTAAGACAACGTATTATTTTCGTCCTCCCGACTCCCGAGGCCGTGGCCGGGCGGGACATAACCTATCTCACTTCGGTCATCTCGTGGCACAGAGCGATGTCGCTTGTTCTTCGCCAAGGAGGTCTGGGTTCGATTCCCGTCGAATATCCTGTGAAATTTGTTCCAACAACATGTGGCTGCTTTGCAAGGGCTTACCCAACCCCTGTGAAGTGTCCTAAGCCCTATCCGAATCACTTCCCACTTCTGACCGCTGGTTGGTGACGCAGGAGCGCGTAGTAGGAGGCGCGAACGCGCAGATCCTTCCTGGCGGTCCTCTTGACAACCGACTGACGAGAAAAGGCGAGACACAAAATACGAAGTCTTCATGCAGGATTACTCCGCGCTCAACGTTCGACAAGGGCGAAGAGACGCGTAGGTGTCGATAATGATTAAGGACGGAACAAATTTAAAAAACATAACTGAATAAAATTGCAACACTAAAGAAGAATTCCATCCACCCACATTCACAACATACTTCGTTGTGCCCCCCTCCCCCGATCGCGATCCCCGATCGCAATTTTCTTCTCCCACCTTCGTACCATCGCTCCCACTGGAAATGGAATTGGCTTGGGACCGGAGATAAGTCGGAAAGAAAATTAAAATCGGGAGGTAAAGTGGAAATCGACTATCGAATATCAGAGAACGATTTTCTAAAAAGAAAGCAGTTCTTCCGCCACGTGTCCGCGTGAGGTGAAGTGACATCCATAATCATTTTCCGACACGTCTGCTATCTCTTCTAAATGCCTATCCGTTCCTATGAAAGAAAATTATTTCTATTTCAGGATGACACAAAATACCATTTCTCTTATGGTGAGGTGTTCATTACACACAGCATTTTTGTTAGGAAATAAGTGTCTGATGATGGTTCTTATTTATCCCCTCCTAAACTTCGAAAAAAAATCTTGAAATCCTTTGTAATTAAAACCTTTTATTTTTTACCATCGCGATTTCACTCAACATTTCAAGAGTAACTCATATTTTCCAAAAACATATTACATGACATTTAATGACGTGAATTTAGTTATATAAGATCTAACATGAATAAGATCTTTGATTGATCTTAACGCTTAGTAATTTGACTTTAACGATTGGTAACATTTTGCAACGCATTTCTTATAAAAATTATTGTGTTTTAAAAATAGTTTTAAGATAATGGCGAAAACTTAAGACTCTGCAATTTTCAGTAGTATTTCAGATATTGTAATGAAAACATAATAGCCGAGTGAGCGGGCGGGCGGGCGGTCAGGCAAACGTAGTTGCTGCAAAGTTAAAATTTCATCAATTCCCAGTGGCTTCTCTGAATCTTTCTCTTTACATCAACGCTGTCCCAAAACGTGTTGTAAACTATTTCGGACCCATAATAGTAATACATTTAATCCATGAATTAAAATCATCGTTAAATAAGATGTGAAATTAGGGCTGTAGTTTGTTGCACCCATGACTTTCTATTTGAATACTAACGCCTTTAAAACGACACTTTTACTTTCTCCCCTACTACATTTACGTAGAGAAACAGAGTATTGCAATACTGCGGCAGTGATTTTTCGGCAAATGGAATATAATTCTTTGTTACCTAACCCTGATAATGCAAAAGCGGAGAAATCTTTTTCCTATACGTAGTAAATTACTTTCTCTGAAACTTGTGGGGCACAAATCCAGACTTTTGGTGTCTTGATACCGACAACATTTGTCGCCAAAATATCTGTTTGTCTGTCTGTCACTTATCGTCTGTCCGCATGTGCTTAATGCTAGCGCCTAAACTGTTCAGACGATTTTCTCTAAACTTTTATTCCCTGATGAATCTCAACGAGCCCTGCGAATTTGAACGGGATATTATGATTTTGAGGGTTACTTTACATGAAGTCTATACGACTTATTCGACATTTTTTATTGAATTTTGTTTTCAGAGAGGGTAAATTACGCATAAAGAATTACGCAGGTGTCATTTTCATTGAAATCTCTGAATTTTTGAGAGATGTTGAAATAATGTCATGTACAGTTTTTCGAAAATATGAGTAGTTTTTGCGTGGATTTACGTGAATTAAGGCTATTTTTCAACTATTTTTTTTCCAAAAACGACCCCAATTTCCTCGGATAGATAGAACGGTAAAAAAGTAGTGCTGGCTCCATTTTCGGGGAACTGATTTTATTTTCGAAAACTGAGAAATATTAAACGGTAAAACTGCAATACTGATGATATAAATTATTTCTTAAAGAAAATGTGTTTCAAAACATTACAACTTTAAGAAGGCAGTTTACAATTTTTTGAAAAATCGGGTTGTTTTCTTTTGATTTCTGCTTAAATTTAAGGATATTGATAAAATAATCTCAAAAATGGCACCAATTGTTTTCTTTATTTTTGATTTTCACGGATAGAGAAACGGATGCATAGAAAAATGGAGCGTCTATATGACGTTGAATTTTCCGAAATTTAGAAAATTCCAAAAGTTGGAAATAATACGAGCAAGAATGCGCTGTTGTATCATCCCTCGTTTTAATATTATTTTTGCGTAAATATTAATAGTTATATACAACTTCCTATGTTGCCATAGTTCTTATAAAATGTATCGCTGTAATAAATGAGAATCTTCTTAATTTATATGCATTGAACAAATGAATTTTTTGGAGATTTCGTAGAAAACTTATGATAAAAACATTTAGAAATATAGTTTTAATGTAATCTGTTTTGATTGAAATGACTACTATATAACAGAAACAATGCGTCATAGATATCAAGAACAATCATTCATGAGAATCATTGCACACGCACCACGTGTCTACTTCCTTCTTACTTTCACTAGTCACAAAACTGCCCCTCGCTACACATTTCATAGGGACTGCTATTTTATATATATTAATACCCATATTAATGATACTGTAAAACACGTTTTATAATTTTTTTGGTACACTGCATTTCAACTGAAAAATGCAGTGGCACATCTTCCGAGAGCATGCGGTTGCCAGCGTCATTATCCCGCCATAGATATATATTTTCTCAGATTTCTGAGCCTTATAAGAGGTATAACAGTGTTCCGCAAGGGGAGCACCCAGAGAATCTAAAAAGCGGCCACTTCCAAGGGGCCGTGAAGGAGTTTCAGCATTACATCACGATCGTAATTCCCATGCTTCTATCCCTTATGGGAGGCACGGACCTTGCGGAAAGCGTTATTTATAGGGTGAGGGGGGTTCGGCCTCCCCCGCTGGAGGGTGGCGGTGGAGAGAGGGTCTCAGCGAGGGCGGATTTTAAGCCCCCGGCCGGTAGCCGTTGCACCCGCGTTCATTTTGAATTCCAACAGCTTCGCGCAGTCCCGACCACGACAAATTCCATGCAAGAGAACGGTACTGTTTGTAAAAACATGAGGGGACAATTTTGCGTTGGTTAAGTAAATTACAGCAACGATTTCCCGTGCTTTTTCCTCGAGTACAAATGAAATGCGGTGAACAGTTACGTTGCGTTCTTATACATAATTCAGGGCGCGTAAGGACGCAGAAAAGGCTGGAAAATAGAGAGGAGAAGGCTATCTTAAAGAAGAGAAATATTCAGTAGCCACCCGCATTGGAGCGGCGGTGCTTCGCGCGGCAGGGGGTTGTAGAGGGCGATGGGGAGGATGTGACAATGCAGAGAGGCGCGGGAAATGCGGGCCAGAAGTGAGCGAGGTGCGTTGCGGCAGAAGAGGCGACAACGATGCTGGCTGTCGTGGTTGTGTTGATCGAGTCACTTGCGGTCTACCCACACATGACTCTTGAAACAGTGACACTCGAAATTAACTATGTACTCACCTCCTGATTGGATAATATCAATGATCTACATTTCTAGTGCACATGTGTATTACAGCAAAAAACAGCAAAAACTCATGTTTGGACGCTAGTAGTCTCAATTTCATAATATCTGGTTTTCTTGGATATTTGAATATGCACCACTCGGATGTTGAAGCAAAAGTGTCATTTACTGCGAAGAGGAATCAAATTTAAACGAAATCTGTATTTTTATCTCAAGACTGCCTTTTCAGAATGTTATAGTGTTTATAATATTTGTGCCTGTTAAATAACTATTTTATGCTCCTAAAATACTCCGATCAGCTTCCTTTCTCAGAGCGCGCGTTAGAACGGAGAGCGCTCCGTGACCTTGTGTTAAACAGATATTTGGAATGAAACAGTCCGTCACACAAGTCACAAAAAAAGCCTCTCTAACTTATGACAATATGTATACTATTGAAATTATACCTCTTACGCTCGACATGATAGACTAAAAAGATATAGGCAGTTCCATTTAAAATACAAAGTTATCTCACTATCACGAAAATTCAAGCGATAAAATAGAAATGAATTCGTGTATTAATAAGCCCCATTCTCTCACAGACTTCCGTGAAAATTGCACTGCAATGACACCAACCGTTCAAGAACTGTAGGAAGTGCTAACGTTACGCGACTCACCGTGAATATATGTGTTTTTAATCAATGGGAGTGTATAATCTTGCCCCGAAATGTCGCTAAGTGATGAAATAAAGAATTTGATAGAAAATGGGCTATAGTTCAAAAATTCAAAATTTAAGTAGTATATGACTTAGTGTAGGGATCACAGAATTTTGAAAATGTGCACACAATTCACTTTTCCCCATAGCACGTCATACGCAGTTTTTAACTGTTTTTTGACGTTAAATAAATAAATAAAAAAGTTGTGAATAATAAGAGGAACCAATAGTTTCACCAACCCACACTTACACATTCATTCCTTTCAATAATCTTCGATGCGTTGTTCGGGCGAGGGAATCGGTGGGAAGCCGAGGCTCCACCCGAGCGGAGCAGCGACGAGATCGGCTGGGGGCGCGGGAGTGCTGGCGCGCGGGCAGAGCGGCTGTGACGCGGGCGGAGGCGTCCAGGGAGGGGGCAGTGGCAGAAGAGCAGCAGCAGGACTGGACGCGAGGGAGGGGCATGTGCGAGAGGGGGCGGGTGGAGAGTACATTTCTGCAAACGATGGGGGAGAAACTGGGCTGGAGGGAAAACACGCTAAGAAGACTCCCAGGGTGGCCTGTCGGGGACAATAGCCTCGTAATTCTAAATTGAAAAAAATGAATGTAGTGAGTGAGGGGGAATATAAGATGGACTGATTTTTGTGTTTTGTCTTTTAAAAATGACAGAATTCTGGGTTATTGTTGGTAAATTTTATATTTGTCCCCCTTTCTTACAAATTCTATACATGACTCCATTTGCTGGTTTTGTCGTAGAATCAAAGAGATTCTGCTGCTATTGTGTGCAATTTTCATTTGAATATTCTCCTGGAAACAATTTGTAATCTGTGAAAGAAAGTTGATTAAATTTCTTACAATGTGTTTCCACAAACAAAATTGTAAGCTCAGTGTTCAAGAGGAGAGAGAGAAAACGCCTTTTGTCAGTTCTTGTCGCTGTGGTGATCTTACAAATGAAAGTCAGCACAGAAGTTTAATTTTTTCATTGTAGAAGGAAAAACTACACCAATATATAGTACATGATTCGTAGACAATATTATTTCGAAACATAAGTTAGACCAGAGTATTCGAACAAGGCCGCTATCAAGTCCCAAGGGGTCGATAATGATCAGTGGGTAGATTGGGGGTCCATATCCAAATATACTCCGAAGACTGATCAGTGTAATGAAGATCAAGATCCATTGTTAAAAAATTATGATCTTTTATTTTACATCATTCAAATTAGTAAAACTTTAGTGTATCTGTAATCTGTGATTTTGAATACTATTTTTTATTATAACTTTAAAAATAGTAATAATTCAAAGAATTTTTTATTATTACTATTTTTGACGATGCGATAAAAAGGTTGGGAACCCCTAATTTAAACGATGATTTAGCAACATTAAAGGATTAATAAAACTGTAAAATGATTTTTTCTTTCAAATCAATTTCTATTCTGGTGCACTGTAACTATTGTGTCCCTCTTTCGGTGGTCTTGTAAATTCGACATCATGTGAAGCTCGGGCTCTGGAACACTGTCCCGGATAGCCCAGTGGTAGTTGACCAAGTCATGCGAGAGTGAGGAATTCCGGATTGGATTCCTCCTCACGCCAGAAACAATTTTTTTACTGTTTTTGGACGTTAACTAACTAAATTGGTGAAAGAAATTCTTTCCATATGTTTGCACACGCTGAAAACAATTGTCTCCAAGAAAATTGAGTTCAAACATTACTGCGGAGCGCGAAACTCAAATCGAGTGCCGCGTTACAGCAGACACCGAGGTGGCGTCTGGCAACAGGGCTGGGCGTTGCTTCGTTTCTTTGCGTTTTTTGGTGGAACTGTGGCAACCATCGCTTGCCGGGCACTGAAGTACTGTAATACTATCAATTGTTTTATGTGTATTAATAAATATTCTATAAATATTTTTCTCGTTATCATGTTTTGACCTCTTATGTTGTAAATTATTTTTAACTACTGTACGCAGCGACGTAACAACAAACACTGTACAGTGTACCGAACCAAGATCTAATGTCTTCCTAATAAAAATGCCTCATGCGATAAATGATTGTCCTGCAGTTACGTTTTTTAATGTAAATGCTAAAAGTGTTTTGTAGATACATTTTTTATTGTTGTGTATCAAACTAATTTCATTAAATGTGTATGTTGTTAGCATCTCTCCGCTTTTACCATATACTTGTATCTCATCCAAATCCTGCCCTGGTTAGGATCAGCCCTCAAATGAGATCCGTAGCCTCGAAGCTGAGCGTATATAATTGAAGTACACAGTGTCTACTTTCTGTTTTTTTTAAATACATAGCTTGGATATAAATAAACACACATCAAGGCACACCCATTTGGTGCGTTCCAGAGTATTTCGTGCATCCAGGCACTAAATACTCGTGTCATGTCCCGTGAGTGTAGTTCACTTTATAGCCCATAGATAGGGTATTTCTTCCTCGCTCCAGATCCAATGCCGACATACACGCGGGCTTGCGGTGTTGATCTCCTCCCCAGACTTGGGTAGTCACGACACTGGGGTAGTGACGCACTAGTCCAGCCCTAAGCTCCCAATATGTATGGTAGTGTATAACGAGATAGTGTAAGGGAAAAGGAGGGGCAAAGATGAGGAAGCGAAGTTTGCGCGCGCGATTTGTGATCCATTTGTTTGAGTACTGGTCCGGCATTCCCTTGGTATTGATAAGAGAAATCATGGACAACCACCGATCAGAGCAGTGAAATTCTCGTCCAGATGGCGGCTGAATTTGACCTGCCTACGAGCTAGGGCGAAAATCGGTCACCGCCAAGACTCGAACCCGCGGACCTCCCGATCAGGGACGCTAAGGCACAAAGCCACCTGCGGTGTTGGCAGCGTTCAGCTGTCCAGCAAGGGAATAACAATTTCTCGAAGGCGCGTGGGAGTCCCTCAAATTCGTCGAGGGGCGTCTGCGACGGTGTGCCCGCTCCGCGCCCACGGCCGGCCCCGCCCCCTCTGGCCGAGCGACAGATAAGGTGCCCCTTTCGGCCCAGACGCCTGTCACGTCCAATAACACGTCGGGGCGTGGGCGCGCCGCACAAAAGGTGCTTCGAGCGCCCGCGGGCGGCGGGCGGCGGCGGGGCGGCGGCGGGGCGGCGGGGGCGGCGGCGGGGCGGCGGCGGGCGGCGGCGGGCGGCGGCGGGCGGCGGCGGGCGGCGGCGGGGCGGCGGGGGCGGCGGGGCGGCGGCGCGCGGGCGGCGGCGGGCGGTGGCGGGCGGCGGCGGGGGCGGCGGGACGGCGGCGGGCGGCGGTGCGGCGGGGCGGTGGCGGGGGCGGCGGGCGACGGCGGGGCGGCGGCGGGCGGCGGCGGGGTGGCGGCGGGGGGGCCGAGATCTCATCACGAGTTGGCCTCTCCGCTGCGCACCCGCATGTGGAAGTGCTTCACTGCGACTTGGGCGGGATGCTCCAGGACGGGAACCACGGGTGTCGGCGAGCAAACGTGTTGATACACGGGCTGCAAATAGAGCTTCATTATCCACACGTTTCGCCGAGCTTCCCTTTTGCCAGTTTTGGAAGAAGTAGAAATGGGGATGTATACTATAAATGAAAGTTGTGGCTCGTTTATCGGTGCCAAATACGTTTTTCTATAACTCAGGAGGAATAATTTTCTAGTTTTCAAATGTCTCTACCCACGCTTCGTAGTGCATTTATCCACCATATGTATAGTAAAAGAATGGATATGGATACAGGATCGCAAAGAAAATTGTGCAAATTATACTTCATTTTCATGCATCCCATTCAGAGTTTACTTTTTTTAGGAAAATAGGTCAAATGAAATGGAGCACGTTCTGGCTGCCAGGGTGGGTGGGGGCGGCATGAGACGGGCACTGTTAGGCGCACTGCAACAGAGAGGAACTGGCGGTCAAAAACACATTATTTATTCATTATCAGTAAATTTTTTTTGAAAGATAATAACAATTAACCTTTTTTTTAAAATTTTCCATCCGTGGAGTTAAAATGAAAGACAAGTTTTGGAGCGTTTTTTAAGATGTTTTTGTTTCATAAATTACATTTTTCTTTTTCAAACACCGGATTTTTTAGAACAGATTTTTGTTCATATTTCTATCTTCAAAATCGTAGTTTTGAAATGTAATATATTTGCAATTTTTTATATTCAAAGATACACAGAATTTTACGGAAATGTGACAAGCATCACTTTCTTTTACCGTCCTTTCATACATCTTTGAAACATATGTGTAGAAAATTGAAGGAAATGATTTCCAACCATTTTTGAGAAATTAAATGATAAAAAAATTACATTTGCCTATTTTTCACGCAAACACTCGAAAATTGAAACAACGGATCTTTTGAGAAATGGCACACATTCCAAATCGACCGCGCCAAATCAATTGCTGTCGTGATTAGTAACGTTAGACTTGTGAATGTTTTGTCCCGGAAGGTAGCGGTGGTTCTTCCTTGCTGAATGGTGATAACCGACACCAACCTACAAGTCTGTCAACGGGGGATTTCCTCCCACGTATCTCTCCCAATGGAGCATCACCCCAGCCGGACAAGGTCTAAGCACCCGACATGTGGGGCAATGTAGACAGACAGATAGACAGTAAGCCAGAGAGAGACAGACAAACAGAGACACACACAGACAGACAGACAGAGACGCACACAGACAGATAGACAAACAGAGACACACACACAGACAGACAGACAGAGACACACAAGACAGAAGACAGACACAAACAAAGACACAGACACACACACAGACTGAGAGAGAAGAGAATAAGACAAGGAAGAAGAAGGATAGTTTGCACGAGCTCCGTGACTCGCTTCTTTGGATACTTCAGTATTAGGCTGGTATTAAACAGGGGAATGACGTAAAAGTACCGATGGGAGAAGCCGGTCGTTAGAATTCTCTTCCGGTGTCTGAATTCGATCTCTCTTCCAAGATAGCGTGCCCTTTGTCCGAACTCGAACTGACCGACCAGAGTAAGTGCAGTCCCAGAGCGGCCGCTGGCTGTGCGCTGACTGTGCTGGTGGCGGTGCACCTCCCACGAGCAGCGGCGTCAGGAGGCCTCAGCACCGGAGAGGAGCGGTCTGCAGGCGCGCTGCGGCGCAAGGCCCAGGAATGCAAAGCGGCGCCCGCGCCCGCGCCCGCGCCCGCGCCACGCCCACCGCTCGCCCTCGCCCTCGCTCTCGCCCACGGCGCGTGATTGTCAGGTGGGGCGCGACGCCGTTGGTGTTCTTATTAATATTTATGGGGAGCGGAGCCGCCACGCGCGCGCGCCCACGGACGCGGCGTTCGGCCCCGCCCCCTCCCCCTCCCCCTCCCCCGCCGGCCAGCTCTTTCCCCGTGGCTCATCCGTGGCTGGGCGCGCTTCTCCTTCGGCCTCTGCGCTTCTGAGTCTCTGCCTCGCGGCTTCTGGCGGTCTCGGTGCCTCTGTCCTAGGGTTCGAGTCCCGACGGGGATAGGATTTCCCTAAGGTAGGTCGAATTCAGCCGCGCGCTGGCTGGAGAACTCTAGCGGCTGGCTGCCCTAATCGGTAGGTTTCAGTGTTTTTTCCGATCAATGCTAGGCGAATGTCGGAGCAGTACCCTAACAACTGGGCCACGGTTCGAGCGCGATCTTTCCTTCCTCTCCCTTGTCTTATCCTCACCCCTTACTACACACACTCACTCACATGCACAACACTACCACCGTCGGGAAAGCATGCGGAGTTTTAGAGCTTGTCCCGGCTGGGGCGATGCCCCGTAGGCGGGAGATGCCTGGTTTATTTATTTCGTCAATAATATGGGTAAGCCGACGCAGACGTCGCCATTCAACGGAAAAAGCTCACCGCCACTTCCCCCACGAGAAATGCACTGCACTGCGCAGCACTACACTACACGGGACGAATGATCTTAACAGTTGACGCGCCCGGAATCACCAATGAATCAATCAATCAATCAGAAAATCCTGCCGTTCTCCTTTGTGCTCTCATCAGTTCTGGCTGTCATTCGCCGCTTCTCTCGATTCGCCCGTTAGGACAATTTCAGTTCGAACCTTCCCGTATTCATTTTTGAAATTTATAAATTCTTTAAAGTATCAGTAAGTGTGACGCAATGATGCATTGTCTGGCGTTGACGGCTGCTGGCGGTGTCGCCCATGCCTGGACCTAGTGAAATCCCCACGCTTGTGGGGGAAGAGAGACACGACGAATAAGGCATATTCCCTTCAACGCAACTAGAAAAACTCCACTTGTCTGTGCTTTTCGTCGTCACACAGCTACAGAAACAGACCATTTTTAAGGAAAAGTTCAACTACTTTTTGGGACCCGCCCGGGAATCGAGCCCTGTTTGCACCACAGGAAGATTGTACGCTGCTCATCAGCCACCTTACGGCTAGGGCTCGATTCAATTAGCACCTTGTAGTACAGTATTTGGTAACTTGTAGTACAGCGAAAACAAAAACAGCAAAATTGATGTAGTTTGCTTGAACAGGGCGATTTTTCTTGTTTGGGTTTAACTGTGATGATTTATTTCCATGTTAGATGAAAGTCAAGATGTTCTAAATTTTCACTGAGATGTGCTTAAGAATCCTAGGGATTTCGATGTTGTTTAGGATTACTGGAGGTGGATATCGTGGGTATATGGTATATGGTGGGTATCGTATTGTTAGTCTTTTAGCTGATGATTTTGGCGGATTTAGTTTGATTGTCCACTTTTTATCTACCACTCTAACGATCTCTTCCACTGCAATCCTTATAGTTGTATATTGCAACTGTGGGCAAAGTTGTGTAGTCAGCGCAAAGGACAATATTTCTGGGAAGTTCTGACCGAAGATCTGCGGTATAGATGCGGTAAAGAAGAATATATATTTTGAAGAAAATCGGCCGAACGGTTTCAGTGGTCAGCCCTAGCGTTGACCACAGACGGAAAAACGTTTTCCCATCAATCGATGTTTCGGTATCAATATATATATATATATATATATATACATATATATATATATATAGATATATATATATATATATATATTCGAGAAGAATATTTCAAAGAATGTTTAAAAATTTAGTTCAAATAAATGGGAAGAGAGCTTACCTTGGGAGATTTTCAAAGCCAAAACTAATGAAATTTAAAAGATAAAAAATATATTTAACGAATAACAGTACCAGAATGCGTATCTTATAGAGGTCTGTGACAACATCGTGAGAATGGTATAATGAATGTTCTACTTAATTACTTTTCTCTTCGCTAACCCTACCCAGCACCATCGACTGAAGGTACAGCAATCACCATTGGTCATCAACATTGCAGCGCTTGCTACTTCTCCTGGGAAATTATTGTCGGAGAAATCTCATTCCCACTGCTATGAATAATTATTTTTTCGTGAATAAATTTACGTTCAAAAATAAAATCATCTAATATACTAGTCTCACCCAGACTAGCTGAATTCGTTTTATTAAGTAGTTTTCTAATAATCATATACTAGAAATAATTAACAAAACAAACATACTGTTGACAAAGGATATAATTTACGGGCGATTTGAATTTTTATTTTGTTTTGATGTTTTGTGTAATTAGTAATTCATGATTTGACAGGTAAAATATATTTCAAAAAATTTAAAAATACATAATTTTTACTAAACAATCTCAGAATATCAGTTAATAATTTGTACAGCTGTGAAACAATCGCCTGAATCTGATCCAAAATTTCTTGTTTGTTTACTGTTCTTTGTACAAATAAATATTTCGTGTGCCCGCTAATTGCATTGTCAATTGTTCTGAATATTTTACCATTATTTGTTCGAAAACTGAACATGAATCAAAATTAAATTTTATGCCAAATTTTTTTCAGATGCGCTGCTAAGAATTAACTAGTTTTAATTTTGCATAGTTATAATTTTGCAAGATTTCCTTCAAAATTGACCATAAGTTATTTATAAGTTTATTTTATTCGTTTGTTTATTTACGTCATAACGTGTTAAAACTGTGTGACGTGCCATGGGAAGAAGTAAATTCTGTGAACGTTTTCAAAATTCTGCGATCCCATTCCTCAGACATATACTAACTGAATTTTGAATACAGAAAAAATGAGCGTTTTTTGCAAGGATTGTTAACAAAAGTATTCGCGCCGATATAATCAAATATATTTTCAAGGATAAATCAGCAATTAATTTGGGTTCTTATCCCTCATCATGTCCTTCGTCAAGGAATAATACTTCCTGACCCGTCAACATGGAGAACGATAATTTGAATAACTATATTTACTTTTGGTGGGCCCGGTGGCCGAGATCGCTAAGGCAGTAGTGTCGTAGTGATCTCGGACCAAAAGGTCGCGTGTTCGAGTCCCGCCTCGGGCATGGTTGTACTTGTGTTCAATTGAATTTGCCTTATTTTACGTGGCGAGACTCAGGCCATGAGTCCTGCTCTTCCGTCCGACCACGCAAATTTCGTTACACTACTTTCACCAATCATGGGAGAAAGAAGGTATTACTTGGGCGATGAAACAGGCGATTTGAATTTAGCTCAGAGCGTCATTTAAGCTTGAGGCTCTTTTACATGCAGCAAATGTACTAACATGGGACAGCCGGCTTTACTTCCCCTCCAAAGAAAGGCGTACGAAGGATTTTTTCACCCTTAAAAATCCACGGCTTCGATCGGGTTTGAACCCGCAAACTTGGGTATAGCAGTCCGATACGCTAACCGCCACACCAACGCCGCCGTGTTTTCAGTCCTTATCATCACAATAGTGTTTCACCCCCATAGTTATCATAACATTAATATAGTGGTCGCTAATGACCCAAAATGTTGATGCGACCTTAAATAACTAATTTAAAAAAAAATTTCCCACTGAATTCTAGAAGACGTGCACAGAAAAAGAGGTTCCATATATGTCCCGAAGCAAAACAATGGGCCATCTCAGCATTTACTCAATGGATCACGGAAACTGGAGGTAAAATATAGTCGAGATGGGGGTTATTGACTCAGAGGTTGGGGTACAAGACTTGTTACAGGTTTTTTAGAATTATACAGTCCAAAATGTAATTAATAATTTAATATTAATGTTACATTCCTTTTTATGGTTAGTATAGTCTCTAAATGTTGAGAAATTTTTTATTTGGCATTTAAATTTTTCTATGGATTTTAATCGTTTAATGTCATCTGACAAAGTGTAATGTACATGTATTGTATGTGTACTTTTTGTAATGAGCTGTTGAAACTGTCACCTGATGGATGTGATTACTCCGTCGAGTGTTATAGTATTAGACATCGATTTCTGAAAATATATTACCGTCCTTAAGTAAGTAATTTTGGACAAAAACCACTGATTTTTACAGACAAGGCAATGGTAAAATGGGTGGGATTTGTTTATTATTCGTACAATTATATTTTTATTCTAAAAGTGTGGGAACTATAAGATGTATTTCCTCAGAATATTATGTCATATCTCAGGCGGGAACGAACATTCAACATTCGCGAAATATACACAACAAGCAGTATGAAGGCTGACTGAATTTGAAAGAATTCTGAACGCGTAGCATAATGAACTTAATTTTGTGTTCAATTCATTGAAATGGACGTTCTATTTGAGGTTTGACTGCATTGAGACGCCTAAAAATGTTGTTACCTTAACATCAGCCAATGGCACACTCTTCGTTTTAAATGGAGCACAGAATTATTTATTTGAAATGGAAAACTGCATTAAAACTATTTTTCCATTTACTATTAATTTGTTATTTCAAAACCAATTTGAAACATCAGATATTGTACTGTTTACGGTTTCATTATTGCAAAGAATATTTGTATCATCCGCAAAAAGAATTGTTCTTCCGTTCATAGTCGAGGGCAAATCGTTTAGATACAATAGGAAGAGAATAGGGCGTAAAATCTATTCTTCAGGATCTCCACTTGCATTTGGCAAATAATCGGAAATGTGTGTACATAATGTTCCATAATTCCAGTAAGGTATTTCCACTCTGAAATCGTTGTTAAAGGTACGAACATAACCAATCTAGAGCAATACCACGGATTCCATACGCAGGTAATTTGAAAGTAAAATATCATGATCAATGACGTCAAAAGCACGTGAAAGATCTAAACATAATGCAATAGGTCATTCATTTTGATTCAATAATGAGAAGACATCTTTATGAAAAGAAATATGGCAGTTGCCGGAGATTTTAATTTTCTAAATCCATGTTTACAATCTGAAAGCCCGTCTTGTTCACTGAGAAATATTTCCTTTCGTACGTAAAAAGTCTCTCTAATGTTTTTGAAAAAACTGACCAAAGAGAAATAGGTCCTGGATTTTGAATTTCATTTTTGTTGCCTTTTTGAAGAGCAGCTTAATCTGAGCTGTTATAAAAATATCGGGAAACGTTCCGGTGGATAAGGATGTATTAAATTAACGGGTGTTTAATTGCAAGCGCACAGGATTTTAACAAACAATCCGGAAATTCATCTAAACCGGACGAATATTTATTTTTTAGTTTACCGATTATTTTGAGAATTTCATAGGAAGAAGTTTCGGAAACGAACATCGTGTGTAAAATTTTGGGTGAACTGTCTGTTATTGAATTTTGTGGCTGAAGACGCTTAGTGAGATCGGCAGAAATTTCCTGAAAAGTATTGGTTAAAGAGACTAGCCACTGTTGCCGGATCGTTCACATTTCTATCCCTATATTTTAAAACATTCTCTACAAGGTACCTAGTTGACCTGGTTGAATTATTTTATTATATTCCATATTGCTTTTGTTTTGTTATTTGAGCTCAAAATATCCTGATCGTGTATTTTAGCATGTCTTATGACTTTTCTTAACAATGATTTGTATTTTTTAACGTAGAGAAAATATCTTAAGATACTTCATGATGTTTAGAAATGAAAGAAAGTATTCGCTTCTTTTTACGTGATGTCCTAATCCCTTGTGTTATCCAAAAATTGCTTTTCCGTGAAATATTTAATTTTCTTTTTTGAAGAGGAAAGCAAGTGTTGAAATGAAATGAAAGCTTTGAAAAAAATATTATATTTATCCTTTGTTACAACGGTATTCGAAACCGCGTCCCATGACTCCTTCACCAAGAAATCAATGAATAATTTTATTTTACTTTTAGTAAATCTCTTTTCTCAGTTATCCTGATCATCGCAGACCATATTTATAATAACTTGAAGAATTTGTGAATTTACAAGACCTTTTAATATCTTTCATAAACACAAAACATCCGTTAAGAGACAATTCTTACAATGGAAGTAAAAGTAGTTTTTCTTAACCTTTTTGTATTGGTGCTGTTTAATGGTACCTATACAATAAAGAAACAGCCAGTGCCCTGAACTGATATCTCATTTTGGGTCCAAAGCAAAGGAGACTAAATATTTGACAGATTTCTGATGTGAGACTAATAATTTTCTGTTTTGGGACGGTTTGTTTTAATAAAAAATACACAAAATTACGAGAGACAATAATATTTATTTTAAGACTCTTCTGTCTAGCCATTGATGGTATTCTCTACTGATAGCTGGAATTTTGATACATTTAAATATAATAATATTTATGTATAAAACATTGTTCTTGTTTACAGAGGACGCATTGTACCAGATGTACATTGTTTCTGCGTAGTAATGAAATATAATGAAATAAAGTATCACAGTAGTTATCGAAACAAAAAATATACATTGACGTGGAAAAGTTAAGAAATTTTTTATATTCATAGAAAAAGCCTTAAAATTAAATTTCATGACGTCCTGGATTTTGCATATTTATTTTTTGAAAATATGACTCCCTCAAATAAAAAAAATGATCACTTAAAAATTTAATGTATGAATTATATTATAGACAGTCACATAAAAATTCATGAAACAATCTAATAATTTACACACTCTGTACGTACCAGGCTCACTGAATACCTAGAGTCTCTAATAGAAATTTGTCTAAACTATTACACAAGCGTAGCTCGTGAATCCCTCAAGCTTAGTTCTCTTTCCAGGGAAGGCTACATGTGATTGCGGTGACTCAGTGGTCCGGAGATAAATTAATGTGCCAGGTATTCTAAAATGCAAATTTATTCTATTCCTAAAGACACTTTTTATCAAATATTTCATCAAGCATTCATATTACAAAAACCTATCACAATTCCAAAATAAATCCGCGTATGTGGCTTAGGGCATTAATTGATGTCACTGTTACCGGGAGGTTCTATGTTTGGAGTCCTGACGAAGGCAGGATTTTCGTCACCAGCTATATAGCTAGGTCTAACTCGGCCGCGTTCTGGAGGAGAATCCTATCTGCCGGATGCTCTGATCGGTAGTTTCCCGTGGTTTCTACGATCAGTACCAGATGAATGCCGGAGAAGTACCCTACCAAACGTCCACGGACCGCACGTGATATTTCCTTCCCCTTCTTGATCTCTTCTCACACTTTGTACATGCACTACACATGCCCGGAGACCAGTCGGGAGCTTAGAGCTTTTCCCGGCTGGGACGGTGCCCTGCTAATGGGAGATACCAAGTCGAAAAAAACCGCAAATCGACAAATAGATCGGCGTCGGATCTCCTCTTCAACGGGAGATCATCTCCATCCCCCTAAAAAATGCACTGCACTACACTACAGGACTAATAGCCTTCATAGTTGACGCGCTCCGAATCACAAACAATCAATCCAACATGTTAAAGGAATTACTGTTTTATTAAATGCCTCGTGTTTATTCTCAATTAATTCATTAGAATTTAGGTTGAAGAGTAGTGCGTAATATGCTAAGAATGGACATCCGGTGACAGCACATAACGACCTAAGGGGGATTCATACCCACAGCCTGGACGCTACCGCCGAATGTTCTGGACTCCCGGGCCGCTCAGAAACGGAAGGGGAGAGTCCTAATTTGCCGCAACACAAACAAACCGACCTTTCGAACCAACAACCCATCAAGGAAGGTCCGCTTTAACTATCTCGGCTTCCCAAGTCGGATAATAATTTATTTCATTTTCTCTGGTGACAGAAATACACAAATTTTACTGTATGGAAATAAATATATTTCACAGTGGTACCATTGTCAAACGATAACCTGCAAAGCGTTTAGTAGAATATAGAAATTTTGTTCTCACATTCAAATTATTGCAATATATTTGTATATATCATTTTAAATATAGACGTATATTTTTTGCAAATAATTACACTACCTTACCCCAAAACCAACATGTTTACTGATAAGAATGAATAATAAAGTTTATGTACATATCACAGAGACATAGTTACGTATGCATTTTGTGCTTGCGGAGCATCAAACAAGCACGTGTTGATTGTATCCCCTAGTGGGAGCTGCTGCTGACGATATTCTGCCCCTGCTGCAAACACACAAAGCCAGTCGCCCTACTGTGGCCCCGATCATTTTAGGTGGCAAAAATACAAATTTTCAAGTACAATCCAATTGAAGTATACCGGCGTAAATCATTCTGTATACTCCTAACGACTGAAAGTATTTGTTTCAAAATGTAGTCGGGTTTATAAACATTTCTCGCGCATTGATGTTCTAATATATACATTTTTGGATATAGTTTACTTAGCGGGAATCGGCACCATTTTTGGTCTTCCTCTGTGACAGTAGCAACCTCATGTCACGTACAACAAATACCCAAGTGGGAAGACGTCGTATTTACGAATCATATTTAATTACATACATTGCTTGTAAGGCACACGAACGCTTCGGTACATGTCGAATTTTGCTGCATACGTCATTACCGTAACACATTTTTGAGTCTGTTCAACGCAAATTTCCGATATATTTCCAATGTAGCTCGGAGATTTCAGTCCTTTGTATTTACATAAAAAATCGTAACATCGAAAACAGGTTATCAGGATTTCCAGGCATCACTCTAAACATGTTTTTTCGTGTTTCACAATTTCAACCCAATTCATTCAATTCATCGCCATTGTTCTGCTGCGCATACATTGCCATACAATTGGCAAAACGTCTTACCAGAAATTACAATTGTTACGTTGACAACAAATTTAAAAAGAAGTGCTGTGTATATTTCCTGTATCTTTAGCCTTTTCAATTAAAGAAAAGACAGGAAAAGTGGATAGAATTTCACTAAAATATGAAGGAAGGTATAAATGCGTGTTAATTTTATTGTATTAATTGTATAAAAAGTAATAGCTGATAGGTAATAATTTCAACAATATTTTCGTTATTTTATACAAAGTTCATGATCGGATATGTATCTGAATTTCAGACATTTGATACTTTCAACATGATTCGTATATTACCACGTGCACTGATTGATCAGAGACTTCAATTTTACGAAAGAATCAAGTCCATATATTTTATTATATATTCAATGTTGTTATTTAATAATAAAATTCATTTACATTTTTTATTTATATTTTGAATTATTTTCCGTGTGATTTCTTCAAATTAGAAATGCTATCTCGGTATTTTAAACAGCACATCTATATTGGATGAATTTTAAAATAACTGCCGCGTACATTGTTGATTTCAGACCACTGTGCGCATGCTACCGCATCCAAGGGCTGCGCCGCAAAATCCAGATTGCATAAAAATTCACGAGGGCTATTTTGCCTAGAGGAGCAACACCGGCTATTGTCGTCCCGGCAAACTGCGGGACGTGTAACCTTGTCAAAACTTGTATTTTTAAATAGCGGAACAATGAATGTCCATTTTGGGCGGCGTGTTGGACGCAGCTTCCACAATAGCCCTATTACCCTAAAACAAATTGAAATCAATAAATAGCGGCGGAGCGTGCGCGCGGCCACGCCGGGTTGGGGGGGGGCCCCCCCGGCCCCCCCCCCCCCGCTCCCTCGTCACCCCCGTCACAAGTCGCGTGACCCCCCCTTCCCGTTCCCCTTCCCCCCCCTGCCCGTCGCCCTTGCCCGTCGCCCTTGCCTGTCGCCCCTGCCCGTCGCCCTTGCCCGACGCCTTGCCCGTCGCCCCTGCCCGTCACCCTTGCCCGTCGCCCTTGCCCATCGCCCTTGCTCGTCGCCCCTGCCCATCGTCCTTGCCCGTCGCCCTTGCCCGTCGCCCTTGCCCGTCGCCCCTGCCCGTCACCCTTGCCCGTCGCCCTTGCCCGTCGTCCTTGCCCGTCACCCTTGCCCGTCGTCCTTGCCCGTCACCCTTGCCCGTCGTCCTTGCCCGTCGCCCTTGCCCGTCGCCCCTTGCCCGTCGCCCTTGCCCGTCGCCCTTGCCCATCGCCCTTGCCTGTCGCCCTTGCCCGTCGCCTTGCCCGTCGCCCTTGCCCGTCGCCCTTGCCCGTCGCCTTCGCCCGTCGCCATTGCCCGTCGCCCTTGCCCGTCGCCCTTGCGCGTCGCCCTTGCCCGTAGCCCCTGCCCATCGTCCTTGCCCGTCGCCCCTGCCCGTCGCCCTTGCCCGTCGCCCTTGCCCGTCGCCCCTGCCCGTCACCCTTGCCCGTCGCCCTTGCCCGTCGCCCTTGCCCGTCGCCCTTGCCCGTCGCCCTTGCCCGTCGCCCTGCCCGTCACCCTTGCCCGTCGCCCTTGCCCATCGCCCTTGCCCGTCGCCCTTGCCGTCGCCTTCTCCGTTGCCCTTGCCCGTCGCCCTTGCCCGTCGCTCTTGCCCGTCGCCCTTGCCCGTCGCCCCTGCCCGTCACCCTTGCCCGTCGCCCTTGCCGTCGCCCTTGCCGTCACCCTGCCCGTCGCCCTTGCCCATCGCCCTTGCCGTCGCCCTTGCCGTCGCCTTCGCCCGTCGCCCTTGCCCGTCGTTGCCCGTCGCCCTTGCCCGTCGCCTTGCCCGTCGCCCTTGCCCGTCGCCTTGCCCGTCGCCCTTGCGCGTCGCCCTTGCGCGTCGCCCTTGCCCGTCGCCCTTGCCCGTCGCCCTTGCCCGTCGCCCTTGATAATTTCAAATGCTCTCAGAAATTGATTTTTAGATGTAAAAAAAGCTTTTGAAAATCTGGCATAGTGGACCGCTTTTAAATTGAGAAATATTGGTTTCCCAAATTATTTACAAAATATAATAAAATCATTTTTATTTAATAGAAGATTCAAAGTAAAAATAAATAACACTCTCTCAACTCATTACAATATACAAGCTGGACTTCCAAAGGTATCTCCTTTATCACCAATGCTTTTTATTTCTTTATTTTTGATATGCCTTATGCTGCGGCGGTGTCCGCCACACCAAAGCGCGCGCCGCGGAGTCGGCACGCCGTGACGTCAGCGAGCGGGGACTGGGCAGCCGAGCAAGGAAGGAGCCGGCCAATGAGGACAGAACGGCCGGCGCGCGAAGCCTCTACGAGGAGGCGAGTCTTCGACGCGCGGCAAGATATAACGGGCAACCCCCGGGGTAGCGGCAGAGTGTTTAGAGAGTAACTTGAGCTTGGATTGTGTTTAGTATAGTGAATGCCACCCGGTAGTGTACAAAGTGATTTCTTCTGGTTTAACTGTGGTGAACTCGGCTTTGGACTTGGACTTCGACTGAACATTTGGTGACTCGGCTGTTGTATAAAGGTTTACTTTTTTTGGATTTTGGTGCAACTATTGTAAAGACTGAGAGGCTGTAATAAAAATCTTGTTTATTGTTAATATCTTACATTCAAACAGTGCCTTATTTGCGGATCACACTGCAATATTTACCACTCACAGTAATCTCTCTTTTAGGTAGAGACAATCTCCAAAACGACTTAAATCTCATTTCTTAGTTCAATGATTGGCAAATGAAAATAAATCATCAAAAATCTCAAACTAAAATTTTCTCCTTAAATCGGATTCTTCCTACTTATCCCTTAATAATGAATAATTATGCAGTTCAATGACACTCCTTCTAATTGACATTCCTGTGAAATATCTGGGACTTCAAATATATACTAAATTAACCTGAGATAACCACATAACACCGATAGCTAATAACACACACATAAAAGTATTAAATTGGATACATGCATAGATAGAAAATCAAAATTATCAATAGACTCTGCGTTAATAATATTTAAATACATTACACCATCTTCAGTGACCTACGTCTGCCCAATAAGGGGAGGTTCCGCAAGAAGCCACCTTCGAAAACTGGAAGTACTGCCAAACAAATTTTTAAGAGATGTTTTAAAAGCTCCATGGTATATCAGAAATGATCAAATTTTAAACAAATTATTTATTGAACCTCTAAAAATCTTGATTCTAAAACTTTCTTCCTGTTTCCACTCTTCTCTTTCATCTTTCCTTTGTACACACGAAGTAAATCAGTCAATCTTTTTCCAGGAATCAAATTAAGATATTGATTAAGATATCCAGACCAGCAATACCAATATTATTATTTTCAAAGATTGTACATGTATGATGAAATGTAGTTGAGAAATGATTATGTATACTATGTAACCTAAAAACCCTTTAAAGACATAATATTGACGAATAAGGATAATAAAAACTATTTTAAAAATGTCTGGTGCAGTATAGTGGGTCATCACATACGCATCGCCGCAGGTCTCCAGCTCCAGCAGTGACGATGGGGGTCACCCGTATGGGAACATTAACATCTGCATACTGTGACCGTCCGTTTTCTTAGATTCCGAAAACGTGTCACATACCGCCCTAAGAAAGCGAGGGAAAGGAATATTTTGAACGCGCGCCAACGCGGATGAATATTTGGAATGCTAATTAGAATTTAGAACAAGAGAGACCGCCACCATAGACCAAGGGCGAGACCGGAGGTCGGATGAAAGAAAAAGTTCTTTCTGAAGGTAGCAGCTGAACTGGGCGGACGTATGGAAAACGGTACGCCAGGAAGTGACATTGCAGCGGACTTCAGATTTGCAACTTTATGAGGAAAACTCTTCTAGAAGACCTGAAGAGGTAATTAGTCTGTTATGAATTGATTTAAACATAATCTTAGAAGAAAGGTAATAAGAAACGTTATGAATTTATAATGGAAGAATTAGGGAGTGGAGTTTTGAATAGATGGCAGTAATTAATAGCTTGCATTCATTTCTCTTTCCAGTTTTTTTTCTCTCACATGCTTTTCTTATATTTAAATACTCTCTTGAAGTTGGTGCTCGTATAAAAAGGGGTGATCTCTGGATTCATTTTCACTCTGAATATCCAGTTGGTCATTAACCGTAATCGAAAATAAAGTAAAATTCATATGAGAGTATTCAAGAATATAAAACTTGAACGAGAAGAAGAAGGCGTTTTGTGGGGAGCGACTGCGTTCTCAACCCGAGGCCACGACGCTTCAAGGCCGAAGCAGCTCGGTGAAAAGGGGTAGAAGGAAGCCCAGCGGACTGCTCTACGCGGCCGAGAACACAGTAAGGTCGTTCCAAATAAACTGTTTTGTAGGGATAGGAGTGATTCAGTTTAATCAGAAAGCTTATTCTGTATCTGTCACGTAGAAAGAAAGGGAGGGTAACAGATTTACCACGCTTAAAAGATAAGAAAAGTAAAAGTACATTTGTTTCCGACTTCTAATACGTGAGAACAGAATCAATCTTTTCTTTCAAAAAGGATTTGAGATCTAATATTGTAATATAGTGATTAAGAGTTTGTGTAAGAGTATAATTTAATAATAGTCATTCTCTGGATTTTAGAAATTTCCTTTTGTTGTAAAAGTAATGTTAAGTCAAAAGTATTAATTTTGATTTTCAATGTGTGTTTCTTTCACATTTTTGTAAAGAATTTTAACGATTCTATCGATTCTTTCGAATTTCTGAAAGTGTGTTTGTTAAACAATTGGGTTGTAGATGAAAGTAGGAAATTGTGTATTGAGTTATTAGTGTGTGTGTTTTTTTTACAGTCAAGAGTATTCTGTATTTGATTTTTTTTTCTGTGTGCCATTGTATGTATTTGTCAAAGCAGCAAATATTTTTAGAATATATTCTGAATTTAGTGAAAAGTGATTCTCACCTGAGTTATTTGTAATTTTTGCATCCAATCCATAAACGATCTTCACGACCCTGCCCCTATTTTTTATTTATTGTGTCCACACTGGGACGTCTATACTGAGCTAGTCGACCATCTGGTGAAGTGTGTTCGCCACCCCCCCAAGACGTTTCAGGTCGGGTGCTGGCCTTACGGCTTGTACCGGACGGTACTGTGGCTCGCAATACCTGGCTCCTTGTCCTTGTCTCCAGGGGTGTCGAGCTATTTAAAGACATTCGAACATCACACCAGTATTTGTTTAAACGTTTAATCTAATTTACTTATTGTATTATTTTTTGTACAATTCACTTTGTAGCTCTTTATTAACTAGCTGTGTTTTTCTACGTACGTTATTAATTTCAAGATTTATAATTAGAATTTTCTTTTAATAATTTACCACTTGGACCCCGCAATTCATAATGGAAATAGTATATGAAATTTTATATTGATTTTTTCCTTTCTTTGATTGTATGTTTTATTTAATTCCAAGAGGAATTATCACTCTCCATTTAAACTTTAAATTATTATTAATTCAGTTGCTTCTATCTTTCATATGTTCATTCATATCATTCGTATTTCATATATTCGGCCGATTCCTGTCTTACGAGGTGGTTCTCCTGCCTTTTCCTTTTCTATCTCTCCGGCTACATCCCTGAGCTACCGCAGACCGATATGTGTTTGCACTGTGTATGCATCTAGCCAGCAGTTGAGTCCACGCATTTGGCTCCATCATCACGCTAAGCGCCGTGCGAGAGGTGGGTACCATGTCAGTACCGCAGCTGCACGCGCAGACACGTCATTGATACGCATACGCATACAATTCCATTATAAAAATTGGGGAATTTTGGGAAGTTTTAAGAAGTGTCAAATTAATATTAAAGGCTGTTGAATTGAGAAGAAAGTTCTTTATTTACAAAATGCTTGACACACGGATGTAGGTTTTTACCTACTTTATTTACAATTTATATTCATAAATATTTGGAATTATTGAAAAAAAAATGTTGTGAAATGTGAATTCCTACTCAATCTGAAATATCATAAAAGTGAATGATAGAAAAAAGCAAAAGAGTTGTATAATACCAAGAAATTGATAAAAAGTGAAAGAAAATCGGGGGTAGAAAAACATGTAGAAAAGCTTTACATGATTTGTTCACACATTTAATAACAGAAGATGAATGGGTGTCAAGAGTTTGAATATGTAGTTCTAGAACACAAAGAAGCAACGAAATCATAAAAAATAAGGAAAATTGATACAAAAATTTAAAATGACAATAATCAATGAAAACGAATTATTTAAGATCAGAAAGATATTCAAAATTGGGAAAAATTAGAAACGTGGAATTAATACAAATAATCAATAAAGACAAAACGATATTTGATCTCTAAATTCATAGACAATATGCATTATATGGCCATGTCCAATAAATGGAGATAAATTGTCTACCAAAATATTATTGCAATGGTTCACAATAGGTTGAGGAAAAAGGGGTATGCAGAAAACTACTTGGGTACATGAAATTAGAAAACGTTTGAAAGAGAAAAAATAAATGAACTTCATTGGAAAGTAATATAATAAATATAATAGTAAAAAGAAAAACGGACGGGAAGACGGGCAGACGGGCAGACGGACAGACGGACAGACGGACAGACGGGCAGACGGGCAGACGGGCAGACGGGCGACGGACAGACGGACGACGGACGGGACGGACGGACAGACGGACGGACAGACAGACGGACGGACGGACAGACGGACGGACGAACGGACGGGCAGACGGACAGACGGACGGACAGACGGACGGACGGACGGACAGACGGACGGACGGACAGACGGACGGATGGACGGACGGACTGAAAGACGGACGGACAGAGACGGACAGACAGACAGACGAGACAGACAGACAGACGACAGACAGACAGACAGACAGACAGACAGACAGACAGACAGACAGACAGACAGACAGACAGACAGACAGACAGACAGACAGACAGACAGACAGACGGACAGACGGACGGACGGACGGACGGACGGACGGACGGACGGACGGACGGACGGACGGACGAGACGGACGGACGGACGGACGACGGACGGACGACGGACGGACAGACAGACGACGAGACAGACGACGACAGACGGACGGACGACAGACGACAGACGAGACGACGAGACGACGACGACGGACAGACGACGACAGACAGACGGACAGACGGACAGACGACGACAGACGAGACAAGGATCCATGAAAGCGGAATTCTGGCTAGTGGCGTTTTGCTTTCAATTGTTTTTTCGGCATCAAGGATCCATGAAAGCGGAATTCTGGCTAGTCCACTAGGGCCCGGCAATGAATGTTTTTCTGTTCAAAATTCGCCGTTTTTCGCGCTGCATTACATAACTTTCTCTATATTACGTATATTACTCTATATATACGAACGTATGCCAGAAAGTAAAAATTTTACGCTATGTGAACTATTCATATACTCACCTTTCTCAGTTTCTCAATTGACAATTTTTTTTTTGTGCATCTCGCGCGCTGACACATTCATTACCTCTGTCGGTGAAGAATGAATAAATGCTCTATACAAGTACTTTTGAATTATGAATATGGGACAGGTAAATAAAAAAGGGAAAAAATACTTCGAAATTACTTTGTTCTCCTTCCCGACAATATATTTTTTAATATAAAGTTCTTGACAGTAGGGTCAAGAGAGCTGTGGATGGCAGAAATGAGTCGTTAAGAGGAGATTTCTTTAAATTTCCCGGGAAATTCTCAGCAGCAACTCGGCATTTTCTTCTCAGAGATACAGGAAGCAAACGAGATGAACTGGCCTCGCATTTCGCTTCTCTACGAGATATCTCGCGCTCCTCTCTTGACTACAAGCAGCTTTTTTATGCTGCACATAATTTTTCATGTTGTAAGAGGTGACCTGGATTGCTGTTTTACATTACCCATAAACGTAACAAATATTCTTTCTTATGGAACTTGGAATTAGGAGCATTTGCAGGCCGGCGGCACTTCAAACACTTCCCAGCTGTCTTCTAACTTCTTTTCTGACCCGACGCGCTGATTTGAATAACATAACTACCAAGGCAGCTGGTGCGAAAACTTAACAACGTTGTAAAGCTCCAAGTACAAACCTTCTCTTGTTTTATTAAAATAGTATCTATAAAAATAGACAATAGCGGGTTTAATTTTGGAGAAAACAGTAAACATCTTTATTGCGCAAAAAATAAAACAAAAAAGACTCGCCTGTCTGAAACATTAAGCAGGTCTCCGGCGCTGTCCGAGCTGCGAAGGCTGTGACGGGCCTTCTGGGGAGGCAACTTCAGAATTCGCGAGGCGAGAAGCCAGCAAGACAGGCAGTCCCTGAGAAGGGTTAAGCTACCAGGTAAAGGAATTTACAAAGCTTTCAAATGTAGCTAAAAGGGAATTAAAAGAAAATAAATAATGAAAAATCAAGAGACATCCAACATTTTAAAACATCTTATACACGTATATTATTGTTGGGTAGGTTTTTGAATTGTCACTAAAACATAGTTAAACAACTGGTAACGTTTTGAATATTTAGACTTCATCATGAATATAATCTAATGTATGTTAAAGTAGAAGATTTTATGTTAAAAAGGCTCAATAACCAAAGGCTCAAAACATTTAGTTTTTGGATTCCGCGAGGATTTTATTTAACAAATTTCCCTTTAATATTGTTGCAGAAGCGAAGGACTAAATGTACTAAGACGTTTAATCACTAAAATATAAATTGGAGGAGAGGAGAAATGAGTTATTCTAATCGTATCTTATTTACATTCGTTTGTTCGTTTGAATGTCAAAAACACTTAAAAAATGTGTCGTGCTATGGGGAGAAGTGTATTGTGCACACGTTTTCTTGATTCTGGAATCATTTTCCTTTTTGAATACAAGTTGAATTCTCAATACACAAGAAAATACGTTTTTGACAAAGAATCGTGAGGAAACATATTTATTCAGATGAATAAAAAACTATTTGCAAAGGCAAAGAAGCTATAGATTTGGGATCTTATCCCTCATCGTGCCCTTCATTAGGGAATCGACTTCCCGCCGCAACATGGAACACGATAATTTGAATAACTATATTACCCACTGAACTCTGCAAGATGTGCACAGGTAGTGTAGTTACATTTACGTCAAGAAGAAAATCAAGTGACCATCTCAGCATTCGTTCAAAGGATCAGGCAAACGGGCACTGGAGGCTCTTGGAGGTAGGCAAGGTCTGGGTCCGATTTCTGAATTACTGTTACAGCAACACAAACTCGAAGCGCTTTTTTAAAATCCGAATATGCTGAAATCGTGTGCGCGTGCTTCTTAGAAATAATGCTTTGCAATGAAATGAAATCAGTGAGACAATTCTTTTGAATTTAAATTATTTTCATTCTTTCCTATTCCCGTTCTTTCTTTTCTCCATTCTTTTTCTTCTTCTTCTTCTCCATTCTTTCCTTTTCCCGACCCGTGCGGGGTCGGCGTTAATGGGGGCGAATTCATTTTTTATTAATTTTCCTAGACTCCATTTTATACTGTTTTGGCGATGGCCTTACGGCGGATGCCCTTTCTGACGTCAACCACAAGGGGCACTCAAGCACATTAGACACAGACAACACACACCACTATGCCCGAGGCGGGAATCCAACTAACGATCTTTCGGTTAGAGCGTCGTGTCTTAGCAATCGTCATCGCCTTATCGATTCGGCCCTTGGATCGGAAGACAATTGTTTGTACAAACTGAATAAAATTACCACAACAAAAAATGATTGAAGCGGGGCATAACCCCCATGTTCCATTTCCAGGATCCACTGCTGTTCAGTGATCTTTCTTGCCTATCTTGAACATTTGTACACGAGTCGCCACTGGAAACTGGACGAGAAATATAATCGAGATGGGAATTTAATACATTAAATATCAATGGTAAAATTAATATCACTTTCCTTTTTTATGTTTGTTATAGTCTTTAAATATATAGCAACATTATCCACCAAAATATTTTACTTAAAATTTAAACTTGATGTCAATTTCAATCGTGGATTGACTGTGTTTCGTGTTTCAATGAATTTGAATCGTGTTTCAAGTGTGTATCGATCTCAATCGTTTAGTTGTCTGGCAATGTGTTGCAAAATAGCGTGCATATGTCGTAATTGAATTTTTGGTAATGATCTGTTAAGAGTGAAATTATTACGAGTGTTATAAGTATCGGCGTTTGCTGAAAAAATAATCCCATCCTTGAGTCAGTTCTGACAAAAAACCTTGGATTCGTGAATTAAGAGACAAGGATTACCTTGTCTCTTAATTTACGAATCCAAGGTTTTTGTTAAAAAACACTAAATTAATAAAAAGATGCTTACAAGAATCAAGTGGGTGGGATTTGCCTATTATTCTTACAAATTCTTGTTGTAATCTAAGTCTATAAGGTATTAGATATATTTCCCCAGAATATTATACCATATCTTAGGCGAGAATGAACATTCGTGAAATATATATAACGAGTAGTAATGAAGGCTGGCAATTTGGAAAAATTCTGAACGCGTAACATAAAGAAGTTAATTTTGTGTTCAATTCATTTAAATGGATGTTCTGTTTGAGGTTTGATACAATTGAGAGTCCTAACTAGAATTGATCCCTAACTGGACGTCTAATTGAATATAATTCCTAATTGATGTCCTAACTAGAATTGAGATTCCCAAGCTAGAAACTGACATTTATGAAAACGTAAGGAAACAACTGAAATTTATGAAAACTATTAATTTTTTGTTACGGAAATGATTTGAAAGAACTTTTGTTGGAACATGTGATGTTGAATTTTGGGACTGGAGACCCATAAGGAGATCGGCAGCAGTTCTCGAAAAATATTGGTTGAAGAGACTAGCCACAGTTGGCGTATCGTTCACTTCTCTATCGTTTTTTTAAAACAACATTCTTTAGTTTTCCAGTTGACGTGGTCGTATTTTTTACTATATTCAATATTACTTTTGATTTTATTTGAATTTAAAATATTCTGATCGTGTTTCGAGATGTTAGCATACCCTGTGTCTTTTCTTAACAATGATTTGCTTTTTTAAGTAGAGGCGGAAATCTTTAGATTCGTTAATAATGCTTAGAAATAAAAAACCTTCGTTTCTTTTGACACGATGTTCTAATCGCTCGTGCTAAAGAATTGCTTTTCCGTGAAATGTTTAGTTTAGTTTTTCGAAGAAGAAAGTGAAATAAAAGCGTCGAAAAAGAAATGATTTCATTAACCTCGTTCCATGATTCCTGCAGCAAGTAGTCAATGAATAATTTTACTTTACTTTTAGTAAACAATATACTCGTTCGTGTAATCTTAATTGTGCCTGTGTTGCTATTTTCACAATGGAAAATATTTGTGTATCCCTAATAGTTTGTTGCAATTTCATATGAAGATTTTGTTAACAATTTTTTGATAGATTTCCTTAATTGAATTGAATTAAGTGTGACACATGTAGGTACAATTATTGTAATATCTATATTGTAACCGCCCATATGTCCGTCCCATTGATTTTTGAGAAGCACCCGAGAACGTCAAGACACGACAAGCTGCAATTATAGGGTTACCGAATTGCAAGAGATTGCGCCAGCAGTAAATGGTATCCCTTGCGAGAATTTATTAAAGTTTCTGAAGCACTCGCGTACAATAGAACGAGAACCAATCAAAAATCATCCTTGAAAATATCATCACTAGCGCAAAGCACCGCTTTGAAAAGCTCCCTCTTTCGCTGCCGACCGCCGATGCTGCACACCGCAATTGTTCGTGCTGTACGGAGGGGAGAATTCGCAGCATTTCGACGATAAGAAGCTTGAAAAAGGTAATTCGTCTCATCATGTTAAAATAACTATGTCATGTATGAGAGAATTGAGAATTTTAAATAATGAATATTCTGATAACTTCACGTGAACGCATTACGTAGGTACTATTTTTCTATCAACGAGGAAATAATATATTTCAACGTTCAAAAACGTATACTGAAGTAGAAGGCATGTGCTATAGGAAATGTTTCTTTCTATTTCCAGTTTTTTTGTCTTTCGTCTTGGTTTACCACGTAAGAAATTACGCGGAGATATTGCAGTCATATTGTATAAAATTCGGAGGACCGTGGTAGTGATTCACCAGAGGACGTGTTCGCCGAAGCAAGGGGTTGCCACGACCTTGAAAGGATCTGGGTCGCCGTCGCCGCTCCAAGCTGTGGAAATATTTCTTCAAGACGATGTGTCATGAGTCAGAAAACTTCACTAGAAATTCTCAAAACCCTTCACTCCAGGAGTAAAACAATATCAGCGAAAGTTTCCCTCATGAGTGGTGACTTAATAGTTATCTCGGCATAGAAACAACCGAACAAATCCCTCGTTAGGTCACATTTTGTGACACGTTTCTCCTGTGTTTTATTGGGTGATCTGAACGTCACGGGGTTGCAGAACCAATTCTTCAGACGGAATATATTTATACAATCTGTGTGAAAATTACAATTTAAAAGTTATTGCTCAGGTCGATCCATACAATTCGAATTGCATCCCCGACATCTTAGACATAGCCATTACCACTTCAAATATTCCATTAGTCCCCTTCTCTGTCTGAGAGCTGGTTTCGGATCATAATCCGGTTATTTTAACTGTCAGCACAACTCGACCAATTATAAATAGTCTACCAAGTTTAAATACTCACAAAGTTAACTGCAAGAAGTTTCAACAACATCTCGCATCATATATCCCTCCTATTAAACAGTTAACAACGCAATCGGAAATTGATTAATCCACGTTCATTCTGACCAATGCTTTTATCAATTCTATCCAAAATTCCTTTCCAAGCACTTTACAGACAACTCGCGCTATAAACCATCCTCAGCTCCTGGAAGACATGCAAATACTGATAACAAGAAAGAACAAAGTAGACGTTTCTGGACTAAACATAGATTACCTCCCTTAAAATCAGAATACAATCACCTAATCGGACGCAACGCATTACACTCATTCCACCTTGAAATACAAAAAATACGTTGCAGACCTAAATCCCCACGATGGCTCCGTGTGGAAAGCTACACGCAGGTTGTTAGGAACTAAATCAATCATTCCAATTTTGAAAAATGGCAACATCACAGCTCATAGCGATAAAGAGAAAGCCGAAATGCTCGCTGATTACTTTACCTCAACCTTCCAAACTCACAACATTCGGGAAGAATTTCATAATGAAATCATTGAATTTAATAGTTCCCCTAATTTCGACACACCAAGACGGATTCCTTCTATAATTCCCCAAGAAGTATATCATACCATTAAAATCTTACCGGCAAGGAAATCACGAGGTCATGATCGCATCAACTCCATTGTTTTGAAAAATGTCCCCAGAAGCGCCATAGCATTTCTAACCATCATATATAATTCGGTGCTAAGGACAGGATATTTCCCCAGTTCCTGGAAACATTCCGTAATAATTTCTGTACCAAACCTAACACAAACCATGCCAACCCTACTAGTTACAGACCCATCAGTCGCATTCCCATTTTGTCAAAAAGATTAGAAAAAATACTACTAAAAAGACTCCGTAAAGTAATATATCATAACATTATTCCTCCCTATGAAACTGAAAGTTTCATTTCTCCCCAAGTCACTCCACAAGCCACCAATTACTGCGTTTAGCTGAAAATATTCACGAAGCATCTCACTCTGGCCATCATTTATTAGCAGTCTTCCTCGATGTTACTCGAAGGGAGCATTCGACAGGGTCTGGTACGAAGGAATCATATATAAACTAAGAAAACTATGTATACCGAAATATTTAATCAACACCATATCCAATTTCATTAAACACCGCACATTTATTGTACAAGTGGGCTCAACCTTCTCTTCACCACGAAATAGTTCAGCAGGAGTTCCAC